>CM072511.1:92621109-92636109 GCA_036898135.1 Oncomelania hupensis | reverse complement strand
AGCAACCCTTTCTGAGTTAGACTTCATAAACTTAGGGATTCTCCCTCTAAAAGCAAGATCGGCGTAAAACAAGGGTTTATTTATGCACAAAAATCACTGGATGTGTACCAGAAACATTACGCTCAAAATTCGCTTTGAGAACTTCAAACCAAGTCATGAGATTGAATCCTCTTCTTCGGATTGATCTGTTTAAGTCTAGTTTAATTTATTCAGGTAGCAGGCTCTGGAACTCACTCCCAATCTTTCTGAGTCAAACTATCAACATAAATACTTTCAAGAGCAAATATGCTTTTAATCTTATGAAGTCAAAATAAACGTTGCCTTCATTTTTTAAGTAATAAAATAATAAGATTTGTGTCCCCTACAATCTCACTTATGTTCTTTGCTCCTGGTGATTGTATGCAATGTCGGATGAGAGTATAAACCGAGGTCTAGTCTGTGTCGCATACATTCCATCACAACGGACTTTACAGATCCTTACGCTCATGTCCTTGACGGGTGAGTGCCGGTGACAAGAACACACCCAGCATGCACATAGGTCCTTCCCCCCCCCCCCACCATTCGCTGGCTGACCAGGATTGTGCTCAGTTGTCTGGAGCGTTATTACGATGCGCCCAAAGGCTGCAAGTTGGCGCCTCGGGCGGCTTGAGTTAGATCCTGTATCGGACAGCGCCTTGAGCAGCTCTTGAGCTAAAAAAGCTCTATATAAGAACGATTAAATAATAATAATAAATAATAATTGTTTAATTGACTTTGAAAAAAGTAATGCATATGCGCTTGTAAATGTGTATAAAGTCCTCTAAGATTTGTTGCTTAAGCAATAATCATGTAATCTGTTTTATTGTTTTAAAATAAACACACACACACACACACACACACACCCACACACACACACACACACACAAACTTACGAGCTATTGCTTTACAGGTTATTTTTCTTACGGGTTTTGGTAACTGCTATTTTTAGCTCCAGAATGTTAGATGCCTTGCCAAGGGCTGTCGCTATTAATAGGCACAAAAAACTCCAGAATTTATTGATTTAAAAATTAGATATACTTTCGAAAGAGGTTTTTTGTTTTTTGTTTTGCTATTGGTGTAAGCTTATTTTTTCAGTGAGGACAACACTCACTGTGAATGTTAAAAGGATCTGTCGAGAGGGCGTGGCCATAGTGGGTACCTTTATAAAAATTTAGATGCTTAGAATGTCGTCCCGTGGGGTTCAGTGCGCAAATTGGATTACGTGATGTCGCATTGCGAAGCTCTTATTTGCGCGCACTTACTTCCATGCTGCCCAGACATGCCTTACAGTCAGTGGTTATTGTTAGGTTTACTATGCAAATTCTTTAACAACTGCTGAGTTTCTTATTTTTTTTTATTTTTCATTCATAATTACACTTTCCCAAAAGTCCATGTCACCGAGATCTGTCATTTTCTAATAGCGTTTATTTATAGACCGACCGACCGTTCCACTGATCCACTGAGTGACCAACCCACAGACCGACACTGTATGACTGGCCTGTACCTATATACCAAAATTCATTTGAATCAGTTCAGCCGTTATTTTTCAGTTATAGAGTAAAACGTGTTTAGCAGAGAACTGACCCCAGCGACGATGGACGGACAGGCATACATTTTTATCGTTCTGGTTCCAGATAAGCTTGGTGATAAGATTTTAAAAAAAAAGTACTGTGCAAAAGCAACGCCATTTACCGTGTATGTCCGACAAATAGTTAAGACATTTTTGCATCCTTAGTGGTGAACATTATAATTATCCTCTTTAATCGACTCTATTTTAGAGTTGACTAGCTAATGTCAGAGTACACTCTTTGCTTTATTTTTCTGAATTCTCATACGCAATAGACGTGTTTTTACTCTCCGATCCTGCTAAAATTGAAATTGATGTGAGGGTGGCTGTAAAAGGTTTCCGGTAATTTTAAGGAAGCTTACCTTATCAGGGCTTTGCTATAACCGTGCATTATTAAATGGCCGATTTCCTATTAAGACCGTATTAAACAAATAACTTCCTTTCCCGTTGTGTGTAATATGGTATTAATTTTACTGGGTGTTTACATTTTTAAAACGTATCTCTTCTATATTTTGCGCAAAACAATTGTTAAAATTACGTGAAAGGTTAAATAGTTGTTCACAACACTTGATGCCATATTCGTTTTTAAGAAGGCATTTGTTTGTTTGTTTTTTAAACTAGTGTTCTGAGGTTTTTAGGATTTGTTGGGTTGTGGTGTTTTGTGTTGTGTAGACAGTGCATAGTCTTTGGGAGAGATAAGCATGCTGCTGTAGCATGAATATTTGCTGTATAGTAACCCTAATTGTTATCACCATCATCATCATCATCATCATCATCATCATCATCATCATCATCATCATCATCATCATCATCATCATCATCATCATCATCTTCGTTGTCGTCGTCGTCATCATCATCACTATCACCATCACTATCGTAATCATCATCATCATCATCAACATCATCATCATCAACATCATCATCATCATCATTAACATCATCATCATCATCACCATCGAAGGACTAACTCTATAGAGTCGAGAGCATAGTCTTTTCTGTAAGTTCGATGCCAGTTATTGCTCTCAATGCCAGTGACCTCAACAACCACATGACATTATTAATATCTGCGTCGTGTATGTAATGGCGTCCTGATTTGCCTCTCTTCACACGATTCTGCAGACGTAACATGCATTGAAACGAAATAATAACTAACGAACCCCACTAACTAACCAATCAACCTAATATCATTCAATAAATTAAAAGAAAACTACATTTAAATAAGAATAACTAACTTGCAACTAATAAATATATACTTTAGCCAAATAACTACCAACCCAACCAACCAAACAACTTAAATATACAATCTTTTATTCTGACGGAATTTCCTAGCGGAAGAAATAACGATAACAACAGATATGCACGCAATCAATAGAGACTTCGGCAAAAATGGCAAAATAACTATCTTCAAAAATGCATTCAGTCTTTTTTTTCTGCAGGGCTGTTAAACCAGCCAGAATGATCTAGAAAATGAAGCACTTGAGATTTTTATTTCTGAAATCAATTAAAGGCCTTTTCTCCGTATTTTCAGTGTTTTAAAGCTTTTTTTCCCCCCATTTTCTTAAGATCTGTTTCAGATAGGCGTAATGAAAGCCCCAGATTATGACTACCAGTTGAAAAATGGTGCAGCGATTTGTTTCAAAACAAACATAAACAGCTTTATTAAGCTTTATTGTACAATGCACATTAAAACAGATTAAGGTAGTTAAAAAAGAAGAAGAAGAGAGAACCTTTTATATTACATTACCTTTGTTACTGCTGACAATTTATACTGGAAATGAAAATATAATTGGAATGTTCATATTCTAACACAAAGAAAGCTTTATTGTACGAACGGTACCTTATTGTTGATATTTTCGTTATGTCACCTGTCCACCTCGCTGTCAGCGCACTGACAATTTTATTGGAAAAGCGCAATATAATGTTGCTAGCTCTTGTTGATATTTTGGTTTTTCGCGTCTGCGCACAGAGTTTTATTGGAGAAGCACAATAATATAAACAGTGCCTTCGAATTGAATTGAATTCTCTATATCTTCAAAAATAATTAATGTTTATTTTAGTTCTTTTAATTTTAATTTTAATTGCGTTTATAATTTAATATGTTGTTTACTATTGCAAATGTGAACACACTTTATATAAAATAAATACAGTGCAATAAAATATTATTTTTTAAAAATATTGTTGTTGTGGTTGTTATTTTGTTTTTGTGAGTTGATTTATGTTGTTGTTGTTGCTCCTGCTGCTTGCTTGGTTTTCTTGTTTTGTTTCCCTCATGTTATTTTTTTTTCTCTTAAGAGTATACGTGTGCGGGTAGAAGATTTTTCATGACGCATAGTTCTGTGTGTGGGTGTGTGTGGGTGTGTGGGTGTATAGGTGGGTTTAGTTGTGGGTGCAGGTTTATGTAGGGTGTGTGTGTGTAGGGAGTTCGTGTGTGGCTGTGTGCCGCGGGTTATGGGTTTGTGTATGAGAAAGAGAGAGATAGAGAAAATAGTTTGGACTTTGGCTACCCATCCGGGGTGGACGGAGTTGGGGAGCATCAGAGTGAGGCTTTTAAAGTTCTAAACAAAGTCGTGTTAAAGGCTGTTGTTGCAACGCTTGTCTCTGTCAGCGCTTCGTGTTTTTCCTCGTCAATTTAGCAAAGTAGTGGTGGAGGCGGCGATAAAAGGACTGGGTGCTTTAATCGGCGCTAGTTCCGCCGCCCGTGACACTGATAGCAGGCAGCAGATGCTAACCTGCATTGTCAGGACGCAGAAAAGCGTGCGATGTTCTCTGATAGTACTAAATAGTGTCCAGTTTCAGCAAGTCACAATAATTTTGAAGCATCTTCCCCTATCCCCTCCGCCTCCACCCCCCCTCCCCGTCATACTCACCCTCATCCCGCCCCACTCCCTCGTACATCACCGTGATTAAGACCTTGGAAAACATAAAGCCCAGGCTATGTTGACCAAGTGCCGAGGAAGGACATAATCATAGTGCAAGGCGACTTGAATGACACGGTTGGCCAAGAGGAGTACCACAGCTGGGGAGACACATGTCGACCGCACAGCAACAACGAGACAAATAACAGAGGTCTGAGACTCCTGGAGTTTGCCAGATACAACAATCTGATACTGGCAAACCCGCTTGGTTTCCACAAAAAATCCAGACGATGGACCTGGCACAGTCCCAGTGTGGAGCGTCACAATCAAATTGACTACATCATGGTCAAGAAACGCTTCAGATCAAGCGTCAACATTGGCAGGACGCGCACTTTTCCAGGAGCAGACCTCGGAAGCGACCACGATCTCGTGATGAGGTCTTCCCGGCTGAACTTGAAGAGAGTAAACATAGCAAAGTGCACCAGACTGAAGTTCGTCCTGGATGAACTGCAAGACCCGGATGTGGCAGAAATATTTTAAGCTTCAAGTGGAGGGAAATTTGCACGACTGCTCATTTTAAGAGCTGGTTAAGTAGATGTCAACACCATGACCACCACCTTCAACACAGCTGTGCACAGCAAAAGAGAACTAGATAGAAGGTCAGTGCAAGGAAATAGAGAACAGTCTGAACAACCACACACCAACCGGAGACAACTCAGTTCTAGCCTGCCCCCAGAACAGAGAAGAAGACGAAGAAGAAGAAGAAGAAGAAGAAGAAGAAGAAGAAGAAGAAGAAGAAGAAGAAGAAGAAGAAGAAGAAGAAGAAGAAGAAGAAGGGGAAGTCAGCGGGAGTTGTCAATATACCCGCAAAATTGCTTCAGGTAGGAAGAGAAGCGATGATTGAAGCCCTCACCATTATCTGTAACAAGGTCTAGCAGAGTGGAGAGTGGCCTGCACCATGGACCCAGTCGCTTGTCATCACTCTCCCCAAAAAGGGCAATCTTCAGGAATCTGAAAATTATCGCATCATCAGCCTCATCAGCCACCCAGCAAGGTCCTCCTGAAAATAATACTCCACAGGTTGTAACCCCAAGCTAAACAAATCATAGCTGAAGAACACGCAGAATTCATGGCAGGGCGAAGCACAGCTGAGCAGATTTTCAACGTCAGAATAATCTGCGAGAATTATCTACAGCGCCAAAAATATCTATTTGTGTTTGTAAACTTCAAGAAAGCGTTTGACCGAGTTTGGCATTCTGCCCTGTGGGCAACCATGAGAGTGTACAACATCAGCCCTAACATTATTGAAGTCATCAAAAACCTGTATGACAAGGTTACCAGTGCAGTCCTCCATAACAGCGCCATCGGGAACTGGATCAGAACAACAACCGGTGTGCGTCAAGGATGCCTACTCTCTCTAACATCCTCCAACATCTTCCTAAAGCGCATCATGTCAGATGCCCTTGCATATCACGAAGGCACAGTTAGTATAGGGGGTAGAGCAATCTCCAACCTCCGTTTTGCGGATGAGATTGATGGATTGGCTGGAGAAGAACAAGAACTTGAACAGCTGGTACAAAGGGACATCCAGAGCCTTTGGAATGGAAATAAATACGGAAAAGTGCAAAATGATGATCAACAACACCAATGGCATCAACACGGACATCAAAGTCAAAGGCCAATCCCTCAACGCAGTGTATAGCTTAAAATATTTAGGAGCCATTGTATCAGACAATGGGTCCAGACAGGAAGTCCTCCCCAGGACAGCACAAACAACTGCTGCCTTGACAAGGTCGAAGCCCATTTGGAAAGACATGACCATCAGTCTACATTCCAAGGTAAGACTGGTGCGCTCCCTTGTCATCTCCGTCGTCCTACACTTGCGAGACATGGACCCTCACAGCAGACCGACAACGAAGAATACAAAGCATGAAGATGAGGTGCTACAGAAGACTCCTGGGCATTTCCTATACTCAGCACATCACCAACAACAAAATCCGACAGACCATCACATAAGCCATTGGACAACACGATGACATGCTCAGCTCACAGTGGTGAAGAAACGGAAACTCCGATGGTATGGCCACGTCACCAGAGCATCGGGCCTTGCAAAGGCCATCCTACAAAGTACGGTGCAAGGAGGCAGAGAAGATGGATACAGAAAAAGAGTTGGGAGGACAACATTCGAGAATGGACTGGCTTGACACTGAGCGAAGCCATGAGGGTTGCTGAGGACAGAGAAAGGTGAAGTACGCTGGTTAAACGATAATCGGTAGTGCCCCAACGACTTTTGAGTTATGGGATAGGATAGATAGGGTGTTCTCTAACTAGCTTTCTACAGTGGACGTACTTACCGCAATTCAGAGCAACCCGATCCTTAGAGATATGGGCCCTAATTAGAAGTTTTTGTATACTGTCATAAAGTTGTTTACCCTAAAATTCGCAGTTTTATTCCATTACACATTGATACAGTGCGTTTTTCGTTGCTCAAACCCAACGCTAAATTTGAATTTTCCATTTCTGTTATGACAGGAAGGATTTCACCTGTTTTACCGTACACCTGTACCATAGACGTGTGGATTTTGACCTTAGTTCTGAATAAAACACGCGGCTTCAAGAATGCGTCTTTGGTGTCCGGGGGTAGAGTAGGATCTATTTTATCAACTAAAACGACAAATTTTACAGATGAAATCTACTATGGCTTCAGCCTCTTACCGTCTTTGGTAGATGCTATTTTTAGCTCAAGAGCGATGGCTATTGGTTGCTATTAATAGGCACAAAAACTACGGAATTTATTCATTTAAAAAACAACTATACTTTTAATAGAGTTTTTTTTTTTTTTTGTGGTAAGCTTATTTTTTTTTTTAGTACGGCAACATTCAATGTGAATGTTAAAAAGATATGTCGAGAAGACGTAGTCAACGTGGGTTCTTTTTAGATGTCTCAATTATTGTATCTCTGAGAAGGAAGTGGAAATTGCCCTTTTTTGGAGGTCCGGCAAAGGTGCTTATCTTCCAAAGGGGCGAATTTTAAGTTTTAAACAAAATGTTTTGTGCGTATGATATCATTACTACACGTGTCATATTGTCTTGTATTGAGTCGATAAAACATAAGATGCTGTAGGGCTGAAAGTAGGATCTACCCCTTTTTTGACAAAGTCGTTTGACTAGCAATAGAAAAACCTAAAACCATACAATTCCCACGTGTTGCATCAGTTTGAGAATCACTGTCAGTAAATCTGTGATCACCCTCTCTTATGAGTACGAATCTTGCAACACGATATCCCCATGTGATAGGAAAAGCTCTACAATATTTCAACGCAGTTTGACCAAATAAAGTACTTCCTTCAATCTCACCAAAAATCTGAATTGAGATGCAGAAATTAAAGTAATTAGAATGCTAACATATGTGCATAGCAGAGGAAAAAATACCGACATACAGGGATGGATTTAACCGGAAATTACCGGTATTTTACCGGTTTGAGAATAAAAATACCGGTTGAAAAATCAGTAGCCGGTAGAGCCTACCGGTTCTTATTTTGTTTGACTGGTTTCAAAAATAAAGAAAATGAGAAAGAAAAACAAGAGAAATGAAGAGAGAGAGAGAGAGAGAGAGAGAGAGAGAGAGAGAGAGAGAGAGAGCCAGCCAGCCACGCTGATCATGTGATTAGGGAGTGTAGACGAGAGGCCTGCGAATGCACGGAATTAGATCTAATTCCGTGTGTGAATGCGTTCAGTAGCCTTGCCACATTCTTTGAGGTAATTAATACAGAATGATATAACATTGGCGGGCACAAGACTATGTGAGTACGGATAAATTAAACTCGCGCACTTTTCGATTTTTTCTTCCCTCGTCCTTGTCAGTATGTATTGCGACAGTGGCAGATAGGCTAGTAATAATGAAGAAGCAAAAATCTCTTTTTTCATTTTTTGCTAGGGGGGAGAGAGGCGATAAAAGAAGTTTATGAGAAGACGAAGATGTTTCTAATGAAACAGAAAGTGCATTAACAGAGTCGCCATCTACTTATATAAAATAGTGACACATTATTAAGCTTTGCTATGGGTCATGCCGGTTTCCGTGACTGGCCTACCGGTTTGCGTTCGAGTGGGTTTGTTTACTGTGACTTCGTACCGGTTTTGCCAATCCCTAGGACGATCACTGGACATAGATTGGAATTGAATCCTGCCTTGGCCTTGATTGTATACGATAGACCATTTTAATCACGCTTTCACCTTCATACTAGTCACCTGTCCTGCACCTGAGACACTTTTACGGCGATTTCCCATGGGTGTAGGATTATAAGAACGGTAAAGAAGGTCGTCACTTTACGCTTCAAGTCAATCCGGTCAGGAAAAAGCAGCTGCGTCTTTTGTTCAAGTTATCAGTTCACTTTCAAAGGCCGGAGTTGGGGGTGATTATTGGAAACCAGATAACAGCTGTTGAACTTCCTACGTGAACATTCTATGCTGATGTTACAAAAACCTTCTTCAGGTTTCACACTGTGGAGATAATAAATAATAAAGCCGACTGATATAACCAACAATATCCCGATCTTTCAGAATGAGCATTTTAACAGGTATTGGGGTTTGAGAAGCAGATAAGTGTTGATGATGATGATGATGATGATGATGATATAATAATAATTAATAATAATAATAATAATAATAATAATAATAATAACAATAATAATTATTATTCTTCTTCTATTATTGTTATTGTTGTTTTTGTTATAATAATAATGACAACAACAACAACAAAAATAATAATAATAATAATAATAATAATAATAATAATAATAATAATAATAATAATAATAATAATAATAATAATAATCCTGATCCAAGCGATATCTTTTTGAATACAATAAATTCCATGTTCTTTAAGTTTCTTTGGAACGATAAACCTGATAAAATAAAGCGTAAGCAGATATGCCAAGAGTATGCTGCTGGTGGGTTGAAAATGGTCGATATCAAATCCTTTTTGTCAGCTTTGAAGCTAAGTTGTCTTAAGCGCACTTTACAGGATAACGGCAGAATCTATAGGATTGTTTCAGCAACTTGTGCTTTGATTACTGATGTTAAAAAGTATGGAAGCGAAATTGCACATGTTATTATGAGGCAATGTAAAAATTTGTTTTGGGCCGATGTGTTTAAACATTACAAAAAATGTGGTGATAAATTAACCCCAAAGACATTCTGTGATTTTGTTTCAAAGAATTTGCACTACAATGTACACATTTGCAGAGACACTAAAGTGGTCTACTTGAAAGACTAGTTACAGAATGGTGTAATAAAAATCGGTGATTTGATGAATTTTGACCGGTAGATTTCGTTTGACGCTTTTAAAGTGAAGTTTCCTGGTATTGTAACCAATTTTTTGTTATATGAAGGTGTCATACGTGCAGTTAAGAGGTATCAAACGCTGTTGAAAGTTGATTTTGAAAATGATTTTGTGACTGATGATACACTTCTGTGGAAATGTCTTTCAAAAGGTGATGCTAAGCATATTTACTCTGTACTGATTCAGAGTCCCGAGGAACATCAATCCATAAAGAAATGGAGTGAGAATTTAAATGTAAATATTGATCCTAAGAACATTTTTATGAAAATAATTAACACTACAAATGATGCTAGACTTAGATGGTTCCAATACAAAATAATATACAGAATCCTTCCAACTAATCGATTTTTGTATATCAGACGAATAGTTAACTCACCTTTATGTTCCTTTTGTAGCATGTATGATGAAACGCTAATACATTTTCTATGGGACTGTAATAAATGTCAGAAATACTGATGTGATATTTAAGCATGGATTAGAACAAATTTTGATCATTGTAACTCATTGTCTTTGTCAAGGGAGCTTATCGTGTTTGGCCTACAGCAAGGTGTGAGAACAGACAGAGTTATTGACATATTCATTTTGATTGTTAAATATGAAATCTTTTGTGCAAAATTACAAAACATTACACCTAGTATAAACTTATTTATCAGAAGGGCACGGCAATTTTTCGATGCTGAAAGGTATAATTCTAGGTTATATCTGCATTTTGCGTCTGATTGGATTTTGTACAAACACGTATTTGAGTAATTGGCACCACTCCCCATAGCTCCACCTCTTTCCTTTCTCTATACCTCCATGATGATAGGTCTCTTCAACATGTTCACTTTTTGTGTTGTGTTGTTATCATTGCTGTTGTTGTCGGTATGAATGGATATATGTACATTTACTGTTTATACTTGGAATATCTTTTTGTAACCAGACTCTTATGTAATATTTTGTGTAAAAAAAAAATTAATTAAAAAAATAAATAAATTTAAAAAAAAATAATAATAGTATTTGTAGGTCCTACGCACTTTTATCCTACAAGTAAATATAGATCAAAAAGCGGTCATCTGTAACCACCCATACAAGCTCACATGTAACCCACATTCTTACTTTCACAACAAACACACGCTCAGCACACAAGCATGTAGAAGGGGGTTGGTCGCTATTAAAAATGGACAGGAAAATCACTTGTATAAATATGTGCTTTTATACATTTAGATTAGCTGCATCCTATCCTATCCTTTTTTTCGGTCTCCCTCTTCTTCTACCTCCTTGCACTGTGCCTTGCAGGATGGTTTTTGCAAGACCTGATGATCTTTTGACGTGACCATACCATCGGAGTTTCCGTTTTTTCACCATTGTGAGCATGTCATCGTGTTGTCGAATGGCTTGTGTGATGGTCTGTCAGATTTCGTTGCTGGTGATGTGCTGAGTATAGGAAATGCCCAGGAGTCTTCTATAGCACCTCATCTCCATGCTTTGTATTCTTCGTTGTAGGTCTGCTGTGAGTTTCCGTTTCTTCACCACTGTGAGCAGGTTATCGTGTTGTCCAATGGCTTGTGTGATGGTCTGTCGAACTTCGTCATTGGTGATGTGCCCAGAAGTCTTCCGTAGCACCTCATCTCCATGCTTTGTATTCTTCGTTGTAGATCTGCTGTGAGGGTCCACGTTTCGCAAGCGTATAGGAAGATATAGATGGAGATGACAAGGGAGCGCAGCAGTCTTACTTTGGAATGTAGGCAGATGGTCCTGTTTTTCCAAATTGGCTTCAACCTCGCCAGGGCAGCAGTCGTTTGTGTGATCCTGGAGAGAACTTCCTGTCGGGGCCCATTGTCTGATACAATGGCTCCTAAATATTTGAAGCTATGCACTGTGTTGAGGGATTGGCCTTGGACTTTGATGTCCGTGTTGATGCCATTGATGTTGTTGGTCATCATTTTGGTCTTCTCTGCACTTATTTCCATTCTATAGGCTCTGGAGGTGGTGTAAAACCTCTGTACCAGCTGTTCAAGTTCTTGTTCCTCTCCAGCCAATCCATCAATGTCATCCGCAAAACGAAGTTGGAGATTGCTCTACCCCTAATGCTGACTGTGCCTTCGTGATCTGCAAGGGCATCTGCATCCACAGGCTATTATTATGTGAGTTAGGAAACCGAAGAACCTGGAGAAACCCTCGTAAAGCTAATAAGATTCATGCCCAAGTTAAGCATTTGGTTCCTGGCCGAGTCGAGTCCGGGCCATAGTCTTCCACATTGGAAACTTTGCATTGGACGCTATAATTTTGTAAAATTTAAATTTTATTGGTGTTTTTGGGCGTGCGCGTTCGTATATGCGTGCGTGCGAGTGTGCCTCATATCATGTTGATGAAGAAGACGTTAATAAAGCAACCAACCAACCAAGTTATAAGCACTTTTCTGCGCTGGGTGTCTCTTGCAGAAAAAGTGTGTTCGTTACGAGCTCGTAGGTGTGACGGTGGGTCTATTGTTGCTGGGCTCTGCACAATGGAATGCTATTACCCAGTCGTCTTTCGTCTGCGGAGATCGGCTAGTGTAATCACCCTATGACTAATCTTAATACATTTATAGGTTTAGCCCGGTCTGTGTGAGGATAGGGTTATAGAGATAGGGAGAAAATGGTAAAAGATTCACTGACACACTAGCTCTCGCACGGCTATGAAACACAGGTAGTCCAGCAACTCCATAGGAAACCACTTTCAAACACTCTCAAGTCAAGTGACCAGCCATACCCAGTGTGACGGTGGGTCTATTGTTGCTGGGCTCTGCACAGTGGAATGCTAGTACCCGCTCGCCTTTCGTCTGCGGGGATCGGCTAGTTAAATCACCCTATGACTAATCTTAATACATTTATATGTTTGGCCCGGTCTGTGGTAGGATATGGTAATAGAGATAGGGAGAAAATGGTAAAAGATTCACTGACACACTAGCTCTCACACGGCTATGAAACATAGGTAGTCCAGCCACTTGTTAACAGTAAATATCACACATTTATTTCCTCTACTCTATGCAAATGTTTCTAATCACTACACTAACTTAAATGTCCAAATTCACTTCGAGTAGTTTGCTCCTTGATGGGTCTATGCTGCTATTCTTGATATTTGCTACTGTCTCATTATTGAGCTATTTGTTCTGGTTTGCCTACCGTTCGTTTTCAGGAGAGTGGACTTCCGCACAGTCCTTCTAGATCAGTGTTAGTGCAATTCTTATTGAGCACTTAGCTGAGTCATTGAGGTGTGGTGATGGTGTCTCTTCCTTGGTTGTTATTGGGCTATCGGAGCTCAGTGCTTTGTGTTCCACTGCAGGCCGAATGTCAGGGTTGACTCTCAGTGGTCTATCTCCTGCTTCGGACCAACACGCCTGCTCGTATTTTTGACAATGTCAGGCTGTGGCTATACTGCGATGAATAAATTTCACCCGTCACCTGCGTAGGCTACTGCTAAAGAGAGCTTTCAGCGTGCGTCCTTCTCGGTTGAGATTTATACAGAGAACTAGTGGTTTTTGTACCCTGGCAAGCCAGGGTACACATGATGCTGTTTAAAATGTAGACAGAGAGAACTTTTGTCTGCGAGTTTCATTTGGACGATGATACCTCCCCATATCCCCCTTGATACCTCACCATACCCCCCCCCCTGATATCTCCCCGTCCCCCCCCCCATGATGCCTTATCATACCCCCTTGATACCTCCCCGAACCCACTTGATACCTCCCCATACCATTTTAATGGAAGCGCGCGGAATGAGGCTATTACAGTTTGTGGACATTTTGTTTATTTATTTATCTCAGAAACGGTTAAACGATCGGTAAGGAAATGTCGGCTAAAACGATTTCGCTGGTTTTGAGCACACAGCAGGCCTACTACTACTACTACTACTACTACTACTACTAATACTACTACTACTACTCATACTAATAATAATATTGAATATAGAATAATACAAATAGAAATCATAAAAAAACAATAAGGTTTTAAAAGAAAATTTGATATAATAATAATAATAATAATAATAATAATAATAATGTATTATTATTATTAGTAGTAGTATTAGTATTAGTATTATTATTATTATTAGTTTATTAATAATAACAATAATAACAATAACAATAACAATAACAATAATAATAATAATAATAATAATAATAATAATAATAATAATAATAATAATAATAATAATAATAATAATAATAATAATAATAAATTAAATGTAAAAAGTCTAAATTTAAAAAAAATATATCCATATTGTAGTGTAAAAAAAAAAACTTTAAAAAAAAATATGGCCCGCGTGAGTATCGATCTGGGGTCGTCCGAAACCGTAGGCGAAAGATTAAACCACTAAGCTACGAAGGCTTCGTAGAAAAACCATGATTTTTTTGTTCTATATGGGAAAACATGCTGAAACCTCAATTTGATTTTTAATGGAAGCGCGCGGAATGAGGCTATTGCAGTTTGTGGACATTTTGTTTATTTATTTATCTCAGAAACGGTTAAACGTTCGGTAAGGAAATGTGGGCTATAACGATTTGGGTGGTTTTGAGCACACAGCAGGCCGATCAGCAGCTCTCAGCACGTGCCCAGATCAGCGTCCATAGGAGACAAACTTTATAGTAGTGGCGAAGAAGGACTTCCGGCTAAGCAATTTATATATATAGATGACTACCTAGCCTTGTGGGCTAGCCAAAGCCCGCGAAATCTCGTGAGATACCTGTAGCACCTCTAGCGGGGGTTTCTGGCAATACGTCATCTGGATGAGGTCACTGCCTACCTTGTCTAGCCTACACATGCTTAGCACAGCCTGACTTCTGTCGTCTTCTAAGCAGCGACTTTAATATACAAGGCCAAAGCAGGATGAAGTGTTTGATGCGTGAAGCCTTCACATACTATGCAAATTTGGTCAACTTCACTTCAAGGTCAGTTGGGTCACTGGAGCTGTCCAAGGTTGGTCAGTATAAGTATTTTGAAGTGACCATGACCCTACACTATACGAGATATAAGTCCAAAATTGTTGTATTTACAGACGATAAATTGATCTTTCATATATGTTCCATTTTCGCGTTGAAGGTCAATGTCATTTTAGGCCTTGCAAAAGCATACAAAAATAGATCATCGTACAGTGGAATGGCTATTTATTTAATCCATAGTAGTATGCAACAACATTATGTTATTTACCCAGACATGCATTGAAAATCACGTAAGGGTCAACGTCCCGAGGTCAAGTCAT
>CM072511.1:92556109-92616109 GCA_036898135.1 Oncomelania hupensis | reverse complement strand
AAACAACACGCAAATAAGACAAAATGTAAAGTAAAGAGTCAGCATATTGCACTTTTAAATTCGAGAAAAAACCCTCTGGTTATAACCAAGAAGAAATGGTTATATCCAGAAAGAAAGCAATCTTGAGACAAATTCTATTTCAGTGTAATGATCATGATGAAATGCTAGTTCTATTTAAACAGAGAAAAAATAATTCCAATGAGACGACTCAGTTTTAATAACCTTGTTTTAGATTTTGAATTCATCAGTTGATGCATTTTATAGACATTTGGATAATTTCTATAACTTTCAGGTATAAGAGAGGATCTGCTATCAATAATTAAACGATTTGTGCATTCAAACCTATTCATTACCTAGATCACACAAAGTGCACAATCTCTTTTCTCTAGCAATGTTCAGATATCCTTGAGACTGAATAGGTAACTTGTGACAACTTAGTCTAAATTTTAATAAATGTCTCCTTAGGAGAGGTGACAAAGTCCGGCAACGAAAGAGGGGAGAGAAATCTGTTTTCTCTCCCTTTTTTTTACTCTTACAAGTTTGCATGTATTCAAGAGGAGGGTGTCCTATGTGCTATTGTTGGTGGAGGTCCCGTTTACTAAAACTAGACTACTTACTTCAGGTTGTAGTTTTTTTTTCAATTTATTTCCATTTATTTAATTTAAGGTCTGTCTTTTAGACCAAAACAACAACATTTTTAAAAAATTTGTTAATTAAAAAGAGTTAAAATTAACATTGTAACAATTTCACCAGCGTAAACTCCTACTTAAAAATTTACAACATTCTTGATATCAAACAGTTTTTTTTTTCTTACATGTGAATTCTTTTGTTTGTTTGTTGTTTTGTTTTTGTTTTTCACAACCATCAGTTTTGTCTGCCATCTAGCCCGCGTTTGGTCGGACGTTTTTCTGCCTGTAGGAGAGAATCAATTAAACGAATTATAACTAATTCAGCATCCGATCGATTTAGCATAGAGGACTAAGGGTCAATGCATGATACAATAAGCCACAGCTGAGAGTGTGTGAAAGTGGATACCATTTGACCGTTATTAGGTTAATGTCAGTCTCCCACGAGGTTGGTGCAAGGGGGTGGGTGGGGGGTGGGGGGGTGGAAAGCGATAAAAAACAAAGCCTACCGGTTTATTGTCCTTTGGGGCCGTTACACCGGCATCCATACAATCACTCCATTTCAAGCGCAAGACTTTACTTTAATGGGAAGGGAGGGGGGTGGAGGAGGAGTACAAGATGGAGAGGAGGGGGGGGAGTGGTGGGCCGTAGTGGCAGGGTACGTTGGCTATCGTTCCGTTCTTCTTACTGATAGATGAAGTAAGCCTACCATCAGAATGCACTTGCACTCCAGTGCTTCGTCTTTTGTCAACGGCTCCTATATAATAGAAGTATGGAAAATATTCGAGTAGAAATGTCAGATGATGTTGATGAGGAGAAGCTGCTGCTGCTGATGATGATGATGATGATTTTCGCGATGATGATGATGAAGATGATGAGGATGATGGTGGTGGTGGTGATAATGTTGACGACGACGTTGAGGATAGTGTTGAGGAGAAAGCGCAAGGGGTCGATAATGAATATGCTGATAATGATGATGTAGACTGTAGAACAATAAAATTAACTGAAGTAGTTCAAACAAATCGCCTGAAATCACATAAAGACTTTGAGAAACTAATTAATCAAATTAACATAAATTGCCAGATCAGTTTAAAATATAACTGAACATTTTAAAACGGATTTTGTCTACGAGCAACGTCTGTGTATATTCTGTTCGCATTCTTGAATTTTTTATTTTTTGACTTCGTCGTTTTATAGTTTTGTTTTAATTTATTAAAGTTTCTTCCTAATTATTTTCAAGTTTAATAGGGTACTTTCTTTCCTTCATCTCGTCCATATCTTCTTCTTCTTTTTCTGGTGTCTTCTTCTTCTTCTTCTTCTTCTTCTTCTTCTTCTTCTTCTTCTTCTTCTTCTTCTTCTTCTTCTTCTTCTTCTTCTTCTTCTTCTTCTTCTTCTTCTTCTTCTTCTTCCTACTTCTTCTTTTTGTATTTTCAGACTTATCTGGAAATACTTTAAAACAGTCGGTGAGGAATCAGAACGAGCCAAATGTCGGTCTGTCGGTCCGTTGGAAGACAAGTCTCAAGAACCACAGAACGGATTTTGACCAAAATTCTTCCGAAAATTACCTAGGCAGTGACCCATCTTCCATGCCATTATATATACCTGTCACGCAAAGGCCAAGGTCACTGGAGACATTGTGTTTCTAAAAACGTTTTGCTCAATATCTCAAAAGCGGTTAAGGCGATTTTGTTGAGTTTTTGTATACCGGCACTTCAAATCATGGGCTATCCTTTAGTAGCGGTCCGGCTGTTAGTGCATCGGTCAGCCGCTGCAAATGTAACTTTTTGCGTTCAAAACACATTTTTGTTTCCATCCCAAGGATAACTAAACCAAAATACGTCAATTTTACTTTGTGGATACTTCAATCCCTACTATTAGGCATGTTATTTCAAATCTGCTTTGAAAACCCATCTGTTTAGGAAATACCTACGTGAAGACTGACAGCCACTTTGGCTTACCTGAACTACTTAATTCCTGCCATCTTCTCATGAACGTGTTTTTCCTCTGTGTGTTATTATCCGCCCCATCCTCGCTTTTTATAGACCTACCTCTTTTATGCCGACTCCTCGACAACCCATTTTATGGATTATTTCCTGTTCATGTAGTTTGTATCCACGCCTCTTCCCACCCCGTCCCTTGTTTTTGTTCTGCGTTTTCTTTACGCTGATCTGTTAAAATGGTCTTCATTTTTTAAAATATATTTTATTATTCTCTCATAGAATTTGAAGTATTTAAGTATTTATTGTTTTAAAGACTAGTTTGTAAAATGATTAGTGTGTGTATTACCCATTGCTATTTTTGGGATTACATGTTTTGGCTTTATATTTGACATTTCGTATTTTTGCATGTTACGTTCTTAATATAAACGTTGCAATTCTGCTTCATGTAACGCGCTTGGAGCTTCCCTGAGAGGGACAAGCGTGCTTCTTAAATGAATTAAATTATTAATTATTATTATTTCATTCGTATTTGTACTTTCCAAAGGTCAAGATAATTGAGTTTCACCATTTTCTAAACACAGTTTGCAGTTGAACTAAAAATAGGCTGATCCATTTTTTTGTCTTGTACATCGTTTATAGTGACCTATTATTCCATGTTTTCCTTTGTTAGGTTAAATCCGAGTCACAACACCGCCAAGAAAAAATAACACTTTTAGACAAATGTTTCGTTTTGGCTATGTGTTGGAATGTCTGGAAATACATTTGAATAGCTTTCCATCTTGTTCTTAATTTTCTGATGGTAAGATCACGAAATTGCTCAAATCATTTTCTTCCGGTAATAAAATATTAAATCTTCTTCTTCTTCTTCCTGTACATCCAGTAATAGTATCTCAAGTAATCCCACCCGATACACATTGGTCGAACGCTACCAGAAGCATGCGTTATTAGTCGCCTCAACAGGCGATAAAGCATGCTCCCATGCTTCAGAGCACTGCTTTCTATACGCTTCAAGCTCTATAGTCACGGAAAAAGCGCAATTTCACTGCAGTGAACTCATGAAAATAGAAAAATGTAAGTTTCGTCTCCTCTAGGGGACGAATTAGGTCAAAGTGTATTAGTTTCTAGGTCAACTGACTTTTACAAACCGTTTGAGAATGTTTTTGAACCGTTTGTTGACGCCGGATAGTATCCTCACTTGGTTTCATGCAATTTAAGAATCCAACAAGGCAATGGGTTTTTGAGACGGAAAGAGCAGAATTTTGTAGAGCAACATTCTGTATATATTTACAGTGAAATTGCGCTTTTTCCGTCACTATAGCGCTTGAAGCGTGTAGGAAGCAGTGCTCTGAAGCATGAGAGCATGCTTTATCTCCTGTTGAGGCGACAAGTAAAACATGCTTCTGGCAGCCTTCGACCAATGTGACCGGGTGTATCTCAAGTAATCCAGTCTTCTTCTTCTTCTTCTTCTTCTTCTTCTTCTTCTTCTTCTTCTTCTTCTCTTCTTCTTCTTCTTCTTCTTCTTCTTCTTCTTCTTCTTCTTGTACATCCAGTAATAGTATCTCAAGTAATCCAGTGTTTAACTTCACTTTTCACAGCTTTATTTTGTTCTTGTTTTTCTGAGGTTTTATCTCCTGGCAGGGACATCGAGTCCGATTCCCCTTAGACTGCTAAAATCACAAAACTCTATTTCTCGGATCTGCCTCTCCTTTATATAATGTTACAACTACACCATACAATAGGCCTACATTATTTAATTATGAACGTGACATGCGTGAGGGGTTGTGTAGCTGGATGTACCCTGCGTGTGTGTGTGTGTGTGTGTGTGTGTGTGTGGGTGCGTGCGTGTGTGTGTGAGTGCGTGCTTTTTGGTTGTTGTTTTCATTTTTTGGTAGTCTGCTTTTTTGTTTTGTTTGGGGACGCCATTTGTGTGCAATGTGCTGATGCTTTGTGGATGTGAGTGAATAAATATCATTGTTTTTAGTTCCCGAGGTATTCACTGATGTCGGGACCAATTGTGTTTATAAATTATTGTTATTGTCAATGATGTATGCCATTCTTAGACGCGCAAACAAATTCTTCTGTGTGTAACATTTGAAGCGAATAAAGAATCTTCTTCTTCTTCTTCTTCTTCTTCTTCTTCTTCTTCTTCTTCTTCCAGTCATATTGTTTTCTTCTAAGCCTAATACCTTGCTTTTTGAGTTAATACTTGACACTATATTAGATTTGCAATTCTATCTGCGAAGATTTCTTTTATTTTATTTTATTTTATTTTATTTCATTTCCTTATTTTCAATTTGCATTTTAATCCTGCGATTCCGTTATAAATACAGAACCTATTATATAACAAATTCGCAACTTTAGAAACTGTGGCCATTCTTGTTACTCTCATAGAATAATCGCTTCTCTTCTTTGTTGTTCTTCTTGGACCTGTATTAATTATTTTGTTCTTGTGGCCTAATTGTTGTTGTTGCTGCTGCTGCTCATGATGATGATGATCATCATCGTATCGTTATCGTCATTATCATCTTGTGGAGCATTTTCTTCTTTTTTTTTCATCTTTGTAAATAAAATTTCTTCTTCTTCTTCTTCTTCTTCTTCTTCTTCTTCTTCTTCTTCTTCTTCTTCTTCTTCTTCTTCTTCTTCTTCTACTACTACTACTACTACTACTACTACTACTACTACTACTACTACTGCTACTACTACTACTACTACTACTACTACTACTCTTCCTCCTCCCCCTCATTCTCCTCCTTTCCCATTTGGCCTGTCCATCTGCCGTGTTCAATGGAAACTAGATCGCCAAGAACCACTCAAGCTCTAGGTAAAACCAAGCAGACCTTTAATAATGCATGCATACTGAATGCGCATCCCTTGTGCAGAACAATTAACTATTCCCAAACCCGGGAACCGCAATTGCTCCGTGGAAATCACTGTCGCCTGTCTCCGTCTCCCGATGAATAAAAGCTGGGGTTTGGGTGGGTGGGTGGAAAGGTCTGTTGTGGTGGTCTTTGGCGGTACCCAGTGCGCATATGTGCAACTAACATGGGTTAGATCCTGACCTCAGCGCACTATTTTTTATCTGTTTTATCCAGTTTAATAATAATCCTATCCTATTCTATCCCGTTACTCGAAGGTTGTTGCTGCACCACAGACCCCCCTTGGGGTCATGAGCAATCTTGCCGCTGTAGATTGTTCTAACCTATAAAGTGAACAGTGAAAGCCCCAGTTGAAAACCTGTCTTGCCTTTGTAGGCATGACAGATTCACTGCAGCAACAGTACCCCCGTTGGAGTGCCGGGGGTTTCAGTATAAATAGTATCCCCACTTTATGGAAATTTAGTGCTTTAAATTCCCACTGTTGCTGTCTTCCTCATATACTCTTTCCCATTCCTGCTCTGTCCTATCACTCTGCTATACTATCTTCTTCTTTGCTGGATCAGTGACCTACCTTTTTTCTTGAAAACTCTTCCTGGACAAGACTCCTTGTTTGTGTATGAGGTCTGTTGGATCAGCTTGGGAGTGTTGGACGCTTTCTGCTGGGTGGTCACTAGGGCTTCCTATGATGTTAGTATTTAGCAATATAGGCATTTTATATGTATATGTTTCGTTGATGATTTGTAATGATGGTTGTATTCTATTTTGTTTTTGTAACCGGGGGTTCGCGTAGTTGAGGTCAACCCTCAGCCGTCCCCCGCGTGGGATGTCTTTATTGTAAAGTGACTGGCCGGTGGAGGGCGTTCAATTTTCCCACTAGGGTTGTTTCGGCAGATCTTTTATGCGGATCGGGGGTTGTCCGGTCCTGATTTGGCTCGGAGGAGTCCGCTGGAACTAAAGCAACAATAAATCAATCAAAAAATCAATCAAAACCACAGATGATCGTTTAACCAGCGTACTCCATCTTTCTCTGTTCTCAGCAACCCTTATGGTTTCGCTCACTGTCAAGCCAGCCCATTCTGGAATGTTGTCCTCCCACCTCTTTTTCTGTCTCTCTCTTCTTCTGCCTCCTTGCACCGTGCCTTGCAGGATGGTCTTTGCAAGGCCTGATGCTCTGGTGACGTTGCATACCATCGGAATTTTCGTTTCTTCACCACTGTGAGCATGTCATCATGTTGTCCAATGGTATGTGATGGTCTGTCGGACTTCGTAAGTTGTGATGTAATAATAATAATAATAATAATAATAATAATAATAATAATAATAATAATAATAATAATAATAATAATAATAATAATAATAATGGTGGCTACTGATACGCGCATTTCCCACATCACCCAAGCAGGCTCACAGCGCGGTGATCTATACCAAACTACCCGCTAATATGTTACACACACTCTCACGTATATACTCAACAAACACAGATTTATCAATTAAAAGAAGTGGTGTAAAGGCACGAAAATCGCTATTCGAAGGCGGAACGGAGAAAACAAAATTGGGGGAACATTTTTAGATTGACTGCATCCAATACCACTATTGAATGGAGAGAGGAAAGCGGAGTACCCGTAGAAAACCCTCGAGGACCTGAATAGTTTCGCATCTAAGTCACATAAGTTCGCCACTCTACCTTCATCCACCCACCACCTACCCCCCTCGCACCTGCGAGAATCGAACCCGCGACCTTCTGCATAGGAAAACGGCGACTAACCAAATGCGCCATCAGGACACACCTTTCTCTTTTGCAGCTACCGCAAAGGTTTCTCTTGAGATAAGTAACAGACCTACAAAATGACTTCCTTACTTTACTTATCTTTAGGCACCAATTTCTGTGGAGGATATGTCTATGCGCACCTCCATTTGCTCACATTCATTTTGTTCCATTCAACCATGTCAACCTCCACGTATTCTCCACACAGGCTTCAAGCTGTTAGTTAGTTAGTTAAATAGATTAACGTCCCCGGACACATAAGCGTATAGGGGACGATTATTCAAGCTGAACAATGAGTTTGTCATTTATATATTCGCAAAGCAAAGGCGGCGACAGGAGCGAAACTAAACGAAATAGGACTCCGTCTTAATACCAATAAATTATATACCAGCAACTCTCTGTGTGGGTGTTTTGTTGCTTAAGGTCAACCATTCAAAGAAACATATTGAATATTTCCGTTTTGTTGCATCCAATCTCTCTCTCTCTCTCTCTCTCTCTCTCTCTCTCTCTCTCTCTCTCTCTCTCTCTCTCTCTCCATGTCTGTCTGTCTCTCTTTCTCTCTCTGTCCCTATGTTCTTCGTTACTTCGAAATATTCATTCATTCGTTTCTTTTCTTCACTGTGTGTTGCAGGCGAAAGTCGGCAAGGGTGCTCCGAGTCGTGGCAGAAATTCGGCGACCTGTGCTGGATGCATATACCCGGAGACGCAGGGATCTACACGTACGAAGATGCAGCCACGTACTGTCAGCAGCTGGGAGCAGAAGTACTAGACCTCGGTGCTGAGGAATTCTGCATCATGAAAAATACAGGTAAAATAATGCTTGGTGCCCGAGGGAAAGGATTTGGAGGAGGTGAACATGAAGATAAATATAGGTGCCCCAATGGTTTGGTGTGAGTGTTGGGGACGTAGAGGGGGAGAGGGGGAGAGGGGAAGGAGAAGAGTGTGGTCGTGGTTTTCAAGACTTATCCCACAACACTGTGACTGGTTCTTTTATTTTGCACATATTTAAATATTTGTCAACCCGTTCTAACAACTCAACGTTAAAATGTATGTGAAAGGTGATAATTGATCTTCGTGTGTTGATCGTGAGTCTGAGGTCTAGATTAAAATTGCGAGAGAGAGAAAAAAAAAGGTCTAATAGGCCTTATTCGGAAAAGGGATACAACTTGTCCTTTTGTTTTGGTTTTAGTTACCTAGAATTATCCCGGCGGACGTATCGTCTCAGAACACTATGAAAGTTACACCTAGCTGCAAGCTTTTCTTCGGGAAAGGTCGAAAGGGGGAGGGTGGAAGGTGGTGAGTGAGGGGGTTGTGGTGATGGTGTTGGTGGTGGCTGCTTGACAGTGCATTTGCCTATATTCGTACATTTCTTTATGGGTTTCCTAATATTTAGAAAATGTGAATCTAAACGTCGTGTCCGAGAGTCTGCTGGTAGCAGTGGGTGGCTTATTTCCCTTAGGATACACTAGAATACGGGCACAGGTGCTCACAAACCCAAAATGCGTTGCTTTGGATTGGTCAAAGGAACCAATTATGGGCCTGCAGTCTAAGGTGATTGTCAATGACGGTACTTGGTCCCACCCACCAACTTCCCACCACCCCCTCCCCCCCTCCCGCCTCTCGCCCCCCTCCAATATAGCGACACAGCAAGAGTATACTATATAGCCAGATAACTACATGTATAATAGCCTATTGCTTCTACTCTCTCTTCATTTTAAGTGTGTGTGTATGTGAGTGTGTGTGTGTGTTACTCAAATAAATCATTAAAATAAATCAACATTTTTGAGCAAAGAGATAACGTTTTCTTCATCGTAAACCAACATTATTTTGTTATATAAAAAAAGAACCAAACCCAAGATTTATCGATTGCGTAAAAATATGTATTTCTGGATTTAGAAAGCTGAGTCGCTTGATTTAGTGAGACAAAAAGTTCATTGTTTTTTTTAAGCGCTTCTATGGTTGTAATGTGCTCTTCGAGGATCAAGGATACGATGAAATGTGCATAAAATGGATTTTAACGTACGTCTCGTAAATGAGAAAGAATAGCAGCACCCCGGAAAAGAAGGACGTTTATCAACCTAGCCTGAAGGCTACTATTCATTTCCATTTTGTTTGTAACCCATAGGGACATATCAATGCTAATCCATATAGCTTAAACCTGTTTATTGTCAAAAGAGCGGATGTGCACTTCATTTTCTAACACAATGCAGGGCAGAAAAGACTCATATAGAATGTGAATGCATTATTGTGTACTACCAAAGCGCATTTAGATATCCCTTATAGCGTAGGTTGTCACAGAGACAGCTTGTGTATCTCTTTATCGAGTTAAGTAAAACGAATTGTCTTTTGGACCATCAGTCTACATTCCAAGGTAAGACTGCTGCGCTCCCTTGTCATCTCCATCTTCCTATACGCTTGCGAAACCTGGACCCTCACAGCAGATCTACAACGAAGAATACAAAGCATGGGGATGAGGTGCTACAGAAGACTTCTGGGCCTTTCCTATACCCAGCACATCACCAACAACGAAATTCGACAGATCATCATATAAACCATCGGACAACACGATGACATACTCACAGTGGTGAAGAAACGGAAACTCCGATGGTATGGCCACATCACCAGAGCATCATGCCTTGCAAAGACCATTCTGCAAGGCACGGTGCAAGAAGGTAGAAGAAGAGGGAGACAGAAAAAGAAGTGGGAGGACAACATTCGAGAATGGACTGGCTTGACGCTGAGCGAAGCCATGAGGGTTGTTGATGACAGAGAAAGATGGAGTACGCTGGTTAAATGATCATCTGTGGTGCCCCTACGACCTTCGAGTTACGGGATAGGATAGGATAGGATTGGACTTGTCTTTTATATAGCGTTCTTACCAGCTCAAAATATGATCGAGAATCGAACGTGGGTTCTTCTGCGCGTTGACGGCATGGAGTGCCGAAATAAGAAATTACACGACTCTGAAACACATGCAGTCAGTGCGCCCCTGTTCCATCGGATGAGAGTATAAACCGAGGTCTACACTGCGCTTGCACGCATTACATCGCACGGGCTTTACAGATCCTGACGCTCTTGTCCTTGACACAAATACACCCAGCACTAACTAGGTCCCTTCTCCTCCATACCCAGTCGCCCAGGATTGTGCTGAGTTGTCTGCGCGTCAGGCGGTGCGGCTGGAAGGGTTGCAAGTGGGCGCCTAGGGCGACTTGAGTTTAGCCCTGGGTCGGCAAGCGCCTTGAGCAGCTCTTGAGCTGGAAAAACGCTATATAGGAGTGATTAAATACAAATAATAAAGAAACCAGTCAGGCCGCTCTGCCGGCATGCCATGACCCCTCCCTGCTAATTGTGTTTGGTAACAATTGATTTAAATTACAAAACAAAAAAAAACAAATATCCAAATGAAGATCAGTTAATGAATGAATTATATCATCTATAAAACTCACCGGTTGATAGTCTTTTCTGCACTAGAATGGCAATAAAATGTTTACTTTTTTATATTCGACTGAATCCTCAATTTAATGAGAATTTGTCGCTAGAAATAGGCTATCAAATAATTGAATTTTCTCTAGTTCGCCCAAATACATACAGG
This sequence comes from Oncomelania hupensis, assembly GCA_036898135.1. Classification (NCBI taxonomy): domain Eukaryota; kingdom Metazoa; phylum Mollusca; class Gastropoda; order Littorinimorpha; family Pomatiopsidae; genus Oncomelania; species Oncomelania hupensis. Next base: position 92,605,310 of record CM072511.1, on the reverse strand, counting down.
GTGCCTCTGGTTTCCTTTCAACTCCCCATACTCGATCAAACCCCCAAACAAACCCACGTTCCTACCACAAAGATCGGTGAATGAATTAATTATATTTTATATAAAAATCACAGTTTGAAGGCCTCTTTCTTGCATTAGAATGACAATAAAATGTTGTTGTTGTTGTTGTTGTTGTTGTTGTTGTTGTTGTTGTTGTTGTTGTTGTTGTTGTTTTTTGTTTTGTATTCGACCGAATCATCAAAGAGATGAGAGTAAAGAAATTCATCACTAGGAATATGGAAATAAGTGCAGAGAAGACCAAAATGATGACCAACAACAACAATGGCAAAAACATGGACATCAAAGTCCAAGGCCAATCCCTCAACAAAGTGCATACAATCAAATATTTAGGAGCCATTGTATCAGACAATGGGTCCAGACAGGAAGTCCTCTCCAGGATCGCACAAACAACTGCTGCCCTGACATTTGGAAAGACATGACAATCAGTCTACATTCCAAGGTAAAGCTGCTGCGCTCCATTGTGAAAAATGGACTTTCACACCAGATCTACATGTATAACGAAGAATACAAAGCATGGAGATTAGGTGCTACAGAAGACTTCTGGGCATTTCCTATACCCAGCACATCACCAACAACGAAGTCCGACAGACCATCACACAAGCCATTAGACAACATGATGACATGCTCACAGTGGTGAAGAAACGGAAACTCCGATGGTATGGCCACGTCACCAGAGCATCGGGTCTTGCAAAGACTATTCTGCAAGGCACTGTGAAAAGAGGCAGAAGAAGAGGGAGACAGAAAAAGAGGTGGGAGGACAACATTGGAGAATGGACTGGCTTGACACTCAGCGAAGCCATGAGGGTTGTTGCCTATCCTATCCTATCCTGTCCCGTAACCCGAAGGTCGTAGGGACACCACACATGATCGTTTAACCAGCGTACTCCATCTTTCTCTGTCCTCAGCAGCCCTGATAGCTTCGCTCAGTGTCAAACCAGTCCATTCTCCAATGTTGTCCTCCCACCTCTTTTTCGGTCTCCCTCTTCTTCTACCTCCTTGCACTGTGCCTTGCAGAATAGTCTTTGCAAGGCCTGATGATCTGGTGACGTGGCCATACCATCGGAGTTTCCGTTTCTTCACCACTGTTAGCAGGTCATCCTGTTGTCCAATGGCTTGTGTGATGGTCTGTCGGACTTCGTCGTTGGTGATGTGTTGGGTATAGGAAATGCCCAGAAGTCTTCTGTAGCACCTCATCTCCATGCTTTGTATTCTTCGTTGGAGATCTTCTGTGAGGGTCCATGCTTCGCAAGCATATAGGAAGATGGAGATGACAAGGGAGCGCAGCAGTCTTACTTTGGAATGTAGACTGATGGTCCTGTCTTTCCAAATGGGCTTCAACCTTGTCAGGGCAGCAGTTGTTTGTGCGATCCTGGAGAGGACTTCCTGTCGGGACCCATTGTCTGATACAATGGCTCCTAAATATTAGAAGCTATGCACTGTGTTGAGGGACTGGCCTTGGACTTTGATGTCCGTATTGATACCATTGTTGTTGTTGGTCATCATTTTGGTCTTCTCTGCACTTATTTCCATTCCATAGGCTCTGGAGGTGGTGTCAAGCCTCTGTACCAGCTGTTCAAGTTCTTGTTCCTTTCCAGCCAATCCATCAATGTCATCTGCAAAACGAAGATTGGAGATTGCTCTACCCCCTATGCTGGGTTGTTGAGGACAGAGAAAGATGGAGTACGCTGGTTAAACGATCATCTGTGATGCCCCAACGACCTTCGAGTTACGGGATAGGATAGGATAGGATAGGCGACAAATAAAATCTCCACAAAAAGTCCTTCCGCATCATCAGGTTTTGAGAAAAGAGACAAACTACGAAAATGTTGATTCTTTAAGTGCTTTGGATAGTTGCCACGCTATTCGGATGTAAAGTTCTTGTTCTACAGCTTTTGTTGAATTGTGAATCCTTTTAAAAGGTTAACATAATTATATTTGGTATGTAAGTAGACAATAACATTAATAGTCCGTATATTTCTGAAGATGCAGAATGCGCAGAATTTGAAATTATTAAATCGGACTGACAATATTGCGTATTGAAATAGGCAAAGGTTTTCAATAATAAGCCGTTTCAATAATATAAAATACGAATTCCTGAGTGCTTTGCTGTTGGTCGAAACAACCAGGAAATCGTTGTTTGACCCAAGCACACAATCGTCTACAATAAAGCTTATCTGGAAATACATTGAATCAGTCGGGAACCAGAACCAGCCAAACGTCGGTTGGTCGGTTGATCGGTCTATCGGTGGATCTGTCTTGTTTTGTTTTGTTTTTCACTTGTCTTGGTTTGTTTTGTTTTTGTCTTTTTTAAAATTTGATGTCTTGTGGGATGCCATATCTCAAGAACCAATGAACGAATTTTGATCATAAGAATATTACCTAGGTCAGTGGCCTGCCTCCGGTGCCGTTTTTTTCCTCTACTACAAAGTCAAGGTCACTGGAGACATTGTGTTGCTAATCACATTTTGCTCAGTATTGGAAAAAAAAAACATACAAATAGTTCAAATAGTGGTCATGTTTTCTTTTGCTTCGTTGTTATAAAGCCGAGTAAGCACACACCCCAGAAAATTAACACTTTTTGAACATGCTTATTTTTCGGCCATGTGTGCGAGTGCTCCAAAAATGTGGTAAATTAGTTATCGGTATTTTTAGTGTTGGGACATAAAGAGTAAGACGTAACATAATATATAGTGTGTGGGAATTGCCGGTTGTTCAATGTCTTGTAAATTTTTACTTTTGTATGCCTTTTTTTGGGAGGTGTGGTGGGATGAGGGAGGGGAGGAGGGGGGGGGGAGGTGAATATTGGATCACTTCGGTGGATCAGCCATCATGTGTAGTAATCGCCAATTTTAATATTAGCCATCTTCATCTTCTTCTTCTTCTCCACATCTTATTCTTTAAGAACAAAAAAAAGTGTAACAGTTCAAAATCACACATTTAATTTTCAGTCGGCGTTAAAATAACAATATTTTAACTGAAACTCGTAAGTTTATTTGCCTCATGACCTATTCTTCCACGACTTTAAATGGCTGATTGATGGTGATGATAATGATGATGATGATGATGATGATGATGATGATGATGATGATGATGATGATGATGATGATGATAATGATGATAATGATGATGAAAATGGTGATGGTAATGATGATGATGATGATGATGATGATGATGATGATGATGATGATGATGATGATGATGATGATGAAGTCATCATCATCATCATCGTCATCGTCATCATCATCATCATCATCATCATCATCATCATCATCATGTCTTCTTCTTACGCGCAGTTATCCATCTTGAAAACTGCTAGTCGCGCTTTGAGAGAATACAAGAAAGAAAAGAAAACGATAGGACAGCGACATACGTAGAACAAAAATGCAATTAACAGTCGGATTAAAACCAATTAATCCCAAAAATGGCCTGCTATTAATAACTTTTCTTGAGGGTAAATTAAAACAATTGATGCCATACGACACTAATGAGTTTTCCTTTCCGTGCACTTTTTGTCTTGGAGTTCTTCATTATTTTCTTTTCATTTTCTTTTAGTTTAGTTTAGTTTAGCACGTGCGATATATTTTCCAATATTTTAAACTCTGTAACTTCTTGTCTTTTAGCATTATCATCCTTCCTAACAAACATCTTCTCATCTTCCTTCTTCATTTTCTTCTATTTTGAACATCGAGCACACAAATGCTGCCAATAATTGAGTATTTTTTTAAAACTAATTGTCTGCGTCCTTGACGATCTTCCAAGAAATTTTGATTTAGTTTATTTATTTATTTATTTTTATTTATGTTTATTTTAGTTTACTTTTATTTTATTTCTTGATTTGTTTATGTTACATTTATTTTATTTTATTTATTTTTATTTAGTTTAATTTAATTTAATTTAATTTAATTGTTTATTTCTTTCATTCTATTTTAATCAAGGATGATTTCATGTCTTGCTTTATACAAAAAAAAAACATTTGAACATGTTCATAGATTGCGCCTTTGCATTTTTGTTGTTGTTGTGCAGGGTCAGAGCAAAACGAATGGGAAAAGCCAATCAATTCCATCTACCCCAGCTTCATCAAAAGAGGTACGGTTTTCAAGGTTTGGAGAAAACATTTAAGGTGAAGATATTCAGCGCCTTCAGCCGTTATTATAGCTGGAATATAAAATTCGCTATGCGAGAACAGTCCACTGAGCTACTGATGTAAGCCTATATCGATTGTGTGAGTACGGAATTACAATAACCTCCTTTGGTTTGAGGGTTTCGGTTGATAGATGAAAGGCGGAACAATTGGTTAAACGTCGAGGACTGACTTTGTTTAAATGTAAACAACGTGGTCAACACCGTGGTTAAAACGACAGACACAGAGAGAGAGAGAGAGAGAGAGAGAGAGAGAGAGAGAGAGAGAGAGAGAGAGAGAGAGAGAGAGAGAGAGAGAGAGAGAGAGAGTCAGAGAGAGTGACCTAATTAGCTAGCTAGCTAAGTAATGGCCTGTCTTAATTGGAAGGTTCGTGGAGGTTCGGCAACCTAGGTTCGGGATCTGAGAACCTCGAAAAACAAAGGGTTTTGAACCTCCCCGAACTTTCCAGTTAAGACAGGCCATAAAGAGGTTAATAATAAATTTTGTTTTCCTTCGTCCTAGATCCTGGGTAGCGCTGCGATGTGACTATTGCGTTTCAAAAAGAGAGAGAGAGGGGGGGGAGAGAGAGAGAGACACAGACAGAGACAGAGAGACAGAGAGAGAGACACACACACAGACAGACAGCAAATACTGCAAGCAGCATGCCCTATTGGTCGGTATTCAGATAACGTCACCTAGGAAAGTTTTTTTTTTTTTTTTTTAAACACAAAATCATCGCACTATCAATGCTAGGCCACAGTAAGTTTTAAAAAAAAAAAAAAGAACAACTCACAACTAATTCGCCGTGCTATACACTTCTGTGCGATGCTATTTTTAGAGTCAATATTGATGGGCCATAAACCAATGAATTTGTGAAAGTATCGCAGTATCGTACTTTCGAAAGAGGTTATTTTTGGGATGGAAAAAGAGGTGATCTAATTTTGTTTTGTGCTTCCTGTGGAACAGCACTCATTGTGAATTTGGGAAGTATCCGTGACGCCAAAATGTGAGAAAGTTAGTCCCTTTAACAAACTCGTTAAATTAACGGTGATATATAAATAAGCTATGGTCTTTGTTGAGGCTACGTTCGGCAGCTGGTTATTTTATATCCGTCATCCCGAGGATCACCTGTTTTAACACGCGGAAGTGCACGTGTTTCCTCTTCTTGTTTTATATTTCCTTAGTTATAGTAATCACACACACACACAAGTCAGTGATGCTTTCTGACGTGTTTCTTCATGTTTGTCCAACTGTAAAAAACAAAAATTTCTTAGCTGTATGACTGTACGTTTTACAAATACTTAAAGGCTAACGGTAAACCCATTCAAGAAAATAATGCAAATGGACTTCTCAGATATGAATCGATTAATGAATGAATCTGTATCTGCAACAGGTATTCGTGACGTCAACTTATACAGAGCAATTAAAGAAAAAAACCGTGGTACACACAGGAAGGTCTGCTTAAGGCGCATTAGATAGATTTTTATATAGATTAGAAAGTACAAGAATATTTAAGCTAAACCTAATAAGAACATAATGAACATACTACTACTACTACTACTACTACTACTACTACTACTACTACTACTACTACTACTACTACTACTAATAATAATAATAATAATAATAATAATAATAATAATAGGCTAACAATAATAACAATAATATTGGATGCTATAAACGCGCTTCCCACAAATCACCTATCAGGCTTAAAGAGCGGCGATCTGTACCAACATACATGTATCACCGCATTCTCAAACATCTATCATTCAAAGATGTAGTGTAAAGTCAGAGAGATCGCTATTACAAAACGGAAATTACTTTCTTTTTTTTTCGAAATGTTTATATTGACTGCATCTAGTATCATTATTGAAGGGACGAAGGAAACCGGAGTACCCGAAGAAAACACTCGGTGACCTCAATAGTCTCGTACCTAAGTCACATACGTTCGCCCTTTGCGGGAATCGAACCCGCGCCTTCAGTATAGGAAACCGGCGACGAATTCATTGTGACACGAGGCCACAGTCATGGACTTCACTTACGACAACAACAAAAAACTACAAGCAATTGAAAACAGTGATTGCAAACACGGCTTTACGATTGTGATGTAAGGAAGAAGCTTTCTAAGACTGTCAGTGCTTTCACTTCATTGTTATATTTTCTACGGTTTCTTTATATGCCGACATGTGTATGCCATTTAAAGCGAATTCAAAATCTTTTTCTTAAGTCTGATTATATTCCATTAATGATTTTGATATAATTTATCAGCTTTTCCACCCATAGAAGTAACCTCTCTCTCTCTCTCTCTCTCTCTCTCTCTCTCTCTCTCTCTCTCTCTCTCTCTCTCTCTCTCTCTCTCCCTCTCCCTCTCTCTCTTTCTCTCTCTCTCTCTTTCTCTCTCTCTCTCTATCTATCTCTGAGAGCCCTGTTTTCTTAAAAAAATACGTTTATATATTGGCTAGACGGGTAATCCTTGTGTGGGCAACCCGACTTTTAAATAAACCAGTCAATCAATCAATGGAACAGTCAATAAATCAAACAATCAATCACTCAACCAATCAATTTATTGGTGAAACCAATTCCATGGTGAAATGTAGGATCACATCGCAGCGCTACTCAAGATCCAGGATCAGGATGAAGGGAAACTCATCTTGTATGAAACCCTCCCTACTTAATTTGAACTTTCACATCGGTCACCACTCCCACAAACTAGACTATTTTCCGAAATAACCCTTGGCCTTTGCTTTTCTTATCATTTCAATAATCGAAGGAGGAAATGTACTGGGGTTTTTTGTTGTTGTAAGGATTAACTTTGCAGATTTTAATTTTAGTCAGTGCGGTCTTGGATTGCTACTGCTTGCTGGACAATGTGTTGGCTTTGACGAAATGACTTGTGAGGTTTAGTTGTAATTAACTGTTTCCTACCATCGTAGCTAATTAAAGCACATTACCCAGTTCAGAGTACGATGTACATCTTTAGCGAGCTCGGACAGTGTCTGATACGTACAGCAGTTCCTTGCGCAATACTTCTGGAAACCTTACATTATAATTCTGTATTCTAAACGAAAAGGCGGTAATTCATTTGGTGTTGCCCGATTAGGATGTTGAATAGGTGTGCGACTAAGGTAATTATTCGTAAATAAAAGGCTTCTTCTTTTTTTTCTTTATGTTTTTTTATATGACAAACGGATGGCAGAACCCCACAAAAAGAGTACTCAAAACCAAATGTGAAATATCTGTGTACATTTTATGTATTTATTTATTTCATATTTATTTTATAGTTTTTGCATAGCGTTTTTCCAGCTCAAGGCCCTGCTCGATGCAAGATCTAGCTCAAACCCCTTGAGGCGCCAACCTATTATGGGAACAATAAAGTGTTCTTATTCCGATTTCATTCAGCACAGTCCACCCAGCTAGATGGCAATGGGTACCTGCTTTTGGTTTAAAACCCAAGGGCAGGTAAAGCACAGCTAAGAAAGCCGCAGACAGTATGCAACTGGCCCTGAGAGAAAATGAGGTTCTTAAAGATGTTTTCCTCTATGAATGAAAGGATACTGAAAACCTTTAGCTTTTTACTTTGAAAAAAAAGGTATCGTGAAGAAAAACTGTCTATTGACAGCGGCTATATGCACTTCACTTTTACATTTTACTTTATGAATTTTACATGTTTTATGTAGTCGTTGTAATGTGTTTGGTGATTTATTTTCTTCTTTCTGTGCAGTGATGGGTAACATTGGCTTTTGAGAGAAGTCGGCCTGTCCCAAGGCCCTAACTCCGTGGCCTGCAGATGGTGAACCGATCTCACCCAGCCAAATTTTGCTCGCTTGTTCAAGGGGCACAGAACATTTGTCCGAAAAGTAAAAGAGCCAATATATCTACAGTGTGTTATTTTGACTTCTATAATGTTATGTTTGTGTGTACGTGTAAATAATGAGGATGCCCCTTAGCTGCAGTTTACCAGAGATAAATCGTAGCGTCAAAATCTAGACCATGATCCAAAACCAGCCAACTTACATGTACATGTTTCATTTCCATAGATTGTCTTTGATTCGGGAGAGAGAGAGAGCGAAAGCGAGAGAGAGAATGATGGAGGGAAGGAGGAAGGGAGGGAGAGAGAGAGAGAGAGAGAGAGAGAGAGAGAGAGAGAGAGAGAGAGAGAGAGAGAGAGAGAGAGAGAGAGAGAGAGAGAGAGAGAGAGAGAGAGAGAGAGAGTGCTTTTATTCGCGGCGCCAAATTATTTTGCATTTGTTTCAGAAAACATGCATAATTACAAAAAGATCAAATCGCATACAAAGTCATATAAACAGTTGAGACAGACTGAGCACTGCAAAAGAAAGTGTGACAACAACAACAACAGTCTCAACCTCCCTTTAAAATATTATTGGTGACAAGTAACTGGATTTCATTCACGTCTTTTTTTTTTCTTTGATATTTTACTCTGTTGTTATTTTTTACAGTTATTATCTAAACATCTTTTGTGTTTGTAACATATTCTATGCACGTTATATAGAACAGTATCTTTTTAATCACAATGCCCAACCCCTATACTTCATTACACCACGCTAACGAAGGTGGTTCTATACAAAATAATCATCAATTTAACACGTTTTATAATCATTCTACCTCTATAAAAAATATATGACTATTGCACGGGAAATAAAGTAATGACATATAAAATAAACTGTTAATGTTAGGCAAAACAAGAATCAGTTACTGTAAAGATGTTACCAATGAATATAAGTCAGATGATAAGTAAGATTAGTCAAAAACGAACCAGACACAGAGTTCGGAATTCTGGAAATTATGAGCCGCAAATCGTGTATCTTTTATTCCATTGCGTCTTAAATTACTTTGTTTAATAAATGATAGTGTTCGTGCTCAACTTGTGATCAGTTAGACAGCAGACCGTTATTTTCGTTAATATTAGTGAATGTTGGCGGGCTCGGCTTATACCGGTCTTCGCATATCAATTTATCAGTTTCCATATTGTCGCTGTTTTTTTTCCCCCACTCATTCTGGTTCTTGTAGTCCAAGCAGACTTTTTTTTTACGAATATCTTTGATGTATGTCATATTTCCTTTAGTTGCATGATACTAGACAACTGTATATTTGTGTGCATAGTGGGTTTTCAAAAAGCGAACGAAGTTGAGCATTTTCAAATAAACCTTTCATCAGTCAGCTCGCAGTCACCTTGGTGCGCTCAAGTCCTTCTCTACAATGGTTAACTCGGGTGCTTTCACTTCTGATCATAACCACCGTCCAATCATGCAACAGATCTCAGCTGCCTTCAGTCGGCACTTTCAGACCCGAGACCCCTGTGATTTTGTTTCTGATCTTAGCTAACCACCTCCATCATAGAACAAGTCTCAGTCCGGATTTTCAGACCCACGTTCCTTGCCTCGACCTGCCACCACGTTCCTGTCGCAGTCATTCCACATCGACGGGATTGCCGGCTGGATTCGAACCTTGAACGGTAGAGGTAGAGGTGGCGGCGGCTCCGGCGGCCCCGGCGATGATAGGGGAGGTTTTGCCTTGATCCTTGTAGGGCGGCTTGTAGATGTAATCCTGCACGTTGGGAAGACCTCGCACCACGCAGGCACTGAGAGCGCTGCGGTATAGACTCATGTCCGTGGCGTCATACCTGCGGAAAAGGTAAACTGACCTAAGCCTTCGTTCGGCGGAACGGGAAGCAAAGCGGCATCGAAATCATTGAGAATCAAACTGTATTGGCTGCAAAGGCACTGATCATATTTAACAGCCAAGTTCATAATGATTGCAGTCTTTTAAAGCCCAGGATTACAACGAACACAATATAAGCCAAGTTCAAAAGTTATCAGTTGCAAAACAATAAACCAAAACAAGGCAAATACACCATTTACATTGAAAAAAGTGAAAACTGCTAATGAACAAAATCTACATTACATGGCATAAATTAGTCACACCTTGGGATCTAGAAAGGTCTTGGTTTATTTTCTTTTTAGCGCACGCACACAACACACAAAAATAATGGCATACCAATACAACTACCAATCAAACTGTCATAGAAATCCACGCCTAAAATTAAACTGTTTGTCTTAAGTTAAATTGTTTTCAGCAAAACCTTACCACTCATCAGCATTGATGTCGTAGCACTCGACGTTGAAGATAGTGGTGACGCCGTTAAACCCTCCTATGGCGAACAACATATCGTCAATTATCTGCAAACAAAAATGCAGAACTGTTATAGTGCAGACATACTAATAATTATTATGAATACAATAAGGAGCCAAGTTTACAAGTTTATAAGCATGATCATGTGTTTTACTGAGCAAACGGTTATGCAATGTTTTACATCAAGGCATGATACATATGCGTTTAACTCAAAAAAGACAAAAGATAAGTACGTAGGTGATAGAACGAATATAATTTGTATTACGAGCTTCCTTTACTCAAACCATCTTCAGATAAAGAGGACGACGACATAAAGACGACGACGACTTGAAGACGATGACGTGACGACGGCGATGACGACGACGACTTGAAGACGACGACGACGATGATGATGATGATGATGATGATGATGATGATGATGATGATGATGATGATGATGATGATGATGATGATGATGGATGGTGGTGACGACGACGATGACGAAAAAGACTAACTTCAGTAGCGAAGTTGCTGCGGGGACTGTACATCTCTGGGATCGGCGTCCACTGCCTGGTCTGTGGGCAATATCTCTCGCCCGTATTCATGCGAGTGATTCCGTTGAAGCCACCAAGCGCGTAAATACAGCCGTGATAGGCGATGACGCCGATGCCAGAGCGCCGGTTTCGCATCGGGTTCAGGAGCGTCCACTGGCGGGTCTCGGGGTCAAACACCTCTGCCGAACTCAGGCACTCCTGTCCGTTGAATCCGCCGCATATGTACAGCTTCCCTACAAACATAATGTAAGAAAATTAAATCAAGAATACGAAGTACTGTTTGTGAAGGTGGGTCTATTGTTGCTGGGCTCTGCACAATGGAATGCTATTACCCACTCGTCTTTCGTCTGCGGAGATCGGTTAGTTTAATCACCCTATGACTAATCTTAATACAACTTTTATATGTTTGGCCCGGTTTGTGTGCGGATAAGGTTATAGAGATAGGGAGAAAAGTATAACAGTTTCAATGACACACTAGCTCTCGCACGGTTATAAAAAAAATAGGTAGTCCAGCTATTTGTTAACAGTAAATATCACACATTTATTTCCTCGACTCTATACATACTTCATTCAACACTCTACTAACTAAAATGTCCAAAACGTAATATAACTAGATTAACTTAACAATCCAAATTCACTTCGAGTAGTTCGCTCCTTGATGGGTCTATGCTGCTACCAATCTCGATAGTTGCTACTGTCTCATCATTGGGCTCTTTGCTCTGGTTGGCCCACTGTTCGTTTTCAGGAGAGTGGACTATCGCACAGTCCTTCTAGAACAGTGTTTGTGCAGGGTTTCTTGGGCACTTAGCTGTATCATTGAGATGTGGGACTGGTGTCTCCTCTTCTTGTTTGTTGACTATTGAGCTATCGGAGCTCAGTGCTCGATGCTCCACTGCAGGCCGAATGTCAGGGTTGACTCTCAGTGGTCTATCTCCTGCATCGGACCAAGCCTGCTCGTCTTTTTGACAATGTCAGGCTGTGGCTATACTGCGATGAATGAATTTCACCCGTCACCTGCGTAGTCTACTGCTATAGAGAGCTTTCAGCGTGCGTCCTTCTCGGTTGAGATTTAGACAAAGATTGACTACCTAACCGTGTGGTCAGCCAAAGCCCGCGAAATCTCGTGATACCTGAGCGCCTCTTAGCGGGGGTGGCGGATATAGGTCAGCGGGATGAGGTCACTGCCTACCTTAGCGAGAGTTAGCTTACACATGCTTAGCACAGTCCTGACTTGTGTCGTCTTCTAGGCATCGACTTTAATTTACAAAGGCCAAAGCAAGATGAAGTGTTACGAGGCTTGAAGCCTTAGTGCAGGGTCTAAACTAGCCTCTCGTGACACTGTTAACAAATTCCCAAGTTCTTCTGTCTTTTTGGTTGCCTTCCTGCGACAGAGCTTAATACGCCTGACCCGAGGCGAGGATTAACACTCGAGAAGCAAGCCTGCAACTTGTTTGCGCACAGTCGTCACTTCTTCGTTATTGCGTATTTTCCAAATATTACGGCAGGAAAAAATACAGTATATATGTACAGTGTAATAGTAAACATTAATTATATTGTTTCTGGTAAATCTGCACATTAAAAACGCTCGCGCACACACGCACCCATACACACACAAACACACACACACACTCACATTGATTGATTGATTGATTTATTGTTGCTTTAGGTCCAGCGGACTCTTCCGAGCCAAATCAGGACCGGACAATCCCCGATCCGCATAAAAGATCTGCCAAAACAACCCTAGTGGGAAAATTGAATGCCCGCCACCGTCCAGTCACTTTACAATAAAGACATCCCACGCGGGGGACGGCTGAGGGTTGACCTCAACTACGCGAACGCCCCGGTTACAAAAACAAAATAGAATACAACCATCATTATAAATCATCAACAAAACACATACATATAAAATGCCTATAGTGCGAAATAATACAATCATAGGAAGCCCTAGTGACCACCCGGCAGAAAGCGTCCAACACTCCCAAGCTGATCCAACAGACCTCATACACAAACAAGGAGTCTTGTCCAGGAAGAGTTTTCAAGAAAAAAGGTAGGTCATTGATCTAGCGAAGAAGAAGAAAGTATAGCAGAGTGATAGGACAGATCAGGAATGGGAAAGAGCAAATGATGAAGACAGCGACAGTGGGAATTTAAAGCACTAAATTTCCAGAAAGTGGGGATACTATTTATACTAAAACCCCCGGCACTCCAACGGGGGGAACTGTTGCCGCAGTGAATTAGTCATGCCTACAAAGGCAAGACAGGTTTTCAACTGGGGCTTTCACTGTTCCCTTTATAGGTTAGAACAATCTACAGTGACACACTCACATACAAACACACACCTAAATTGATTTCATAATCATTCATACTGAATAACGACATTTTATGCAAATTATACAATTCACCTCAAACCGCCCAGCCACGCAATGCCATTGGTCATTACAGTCCGACGAAAGGCTGACCTTTGAACTTTTGTTATTGTCATAGTTTCACTGACTGACCATCAGTAACCATTGTGGTCGAACTGACCCTATGTCATCATTTAATGTCCAAATAAATACTTGACATTTAAGCGTTTGCCATCCTTATTGTGCAACTAACCACTGACCTTTGGGCACTAATTGCGGTTTTGTTGGCAGCACATACGCAACCTCATTTTCAATGTTAATATCAATTTTATCGATATATCAGAAACTAAAATTAATTCAAAAATGACTTTATTATAGGTGTGCTTGTTTTCTATTTCTGCGGGCTAAGCTGTCACGTGATCGGTCTATGCTGCCAGGCTATCGGGTCAATTCTGAAACGAAGCGGGTCATCAAATAAACGACGTGTTCTTTCTACGAAGATGCAAAATGTTACCTTCAGACCGCTGCTTACTGGGTTCTCTTCTCCGACGCCATCTTTGCTCGCTTTGAGCCAAACAGTTCAGCTCGTTTTGGTGAATTCTGGTCTCTCGTGTATATAAATAAGCTTATTTCCTCTTTAACCGAATTTAAGGCAAATAGCTTACCACAAATTTCGACGTTGCCCATTCACGTTGATCTGATTAAGGTATTAAATATTGGCCGTTCGAACGCATTCATTGTGTTAGTAGTATGAATAGAAACTCCCAGTGCTAACTTTACGGTTTTCCTTCAATACTTTTTACGTTTTGTCAAGTTTTGTTTGTTTATGTGTTTGTTTGCTTATTTTGAGGCTAAAAATATAATTCCGGTCCATATATCAAATTTGAACGAACCAATGAAATAGCAAAATGTCATAACGTATTAGTATCTTGAATGCATGGTTGTGCATTGACAACTTTTAAGAAAATTAAGTCGCCTTCTTGCCGTCGTAATTAAAGATTCAAGGTGTATACGCCAGTTTAAATTTCTTTTCACAGAAACCTAAAGATTTAACATTCTGTTATGGTACTAAATTTTCCCCGTTCAGTAAAACCTGTTCAAACTTTTTTTTTTTCGCCACTATTGAATACAATTTATTAATTTATTTAATCGCGCTTATTTAGCGCTTTTCCAACTCAAGAGCTTCTCAAGGCGCTGGCCGACACTGGATCTAACTTAAAGCCGCCCGAGCGCCCATGTGCCGCCTTGTGGCGCATTGTCTGAACTGACGCCCAGACAATTTGAAGTTTCCTCGCTTGATAGAACCATTTTTCCTTCATAACAATACTTATTTCATGCTGTTAAGTCGGCTTGTTAAGTTTTTGAATATATTAGAAAACTAGAAGGGCAAAGCCCATATGACCCACATGCTGCTAATGGAACTCGAAATATTTTACATGAAAATGAGTGCCCAGAAAAAAGGAAAAAAAAACGGTGGCATTAAAATGCAAAAGTAATACCGGCAACGATTTTTCTATCTTCTTGAACTTGAGACCTCCGGCTCCAAATACACTCATGTATCTTGTACAGCTAAAGTTGTATTATGCCAAAAAAACCAAAAAAAATGTGACCTTGGGATGACCTTGACCTTGGGATGAACTTGACTTTCACATGATTTCTCCTACATGTCTGATCAAATAACCCAATGGTGTTGCTTTCTATGGGTTCAATAAACAGCCATTCCACTGTACGATGACCAATTTTTGTATGTGTTTGCAAGACCTAAAATGAACCTGATCTTCAAGATCAACGCAAAAACGGAACACAAATAAAAGATAAATCTGTCATCTCTAAATACAAGTTCGGATTTTATAGCTCTCATAGTTTAGGGTCAAGGTTACTTTAAAGTACCTATACAAACCGATTTTGGACAGCTCCCGTGACTTCGACCTTGAAGTGAGGTTGACCAAATTTGCAAAGTATAAGTGTATCACTGATATTTATCATACAACAAATGATTATAATTTCAATATTAATAACCTAGAAAAAAAAAGTTAAAGTTTGTGAAAAATTGTCATTTTTCTGACGAACATTTGAAGACCCTGTGACCTTGACCTTGAAGTGAAGTCATTCATTCACTGATCATTTATGATGTCTCATGGGTATACACCATCTTACCAAGTTAGGTTGTGATAGTTGAAATAGGTTTTAAGCATTTAGCCAATTTAAAATTTTTGCACAGATAGACGGCGGACAGACAGACGGACGGGCATTTTTGTTCTATATCAGTTTTGGACTATTTAGACTCATCTCGCACATACTTGCAAAAATCTGGATTTTTTTTTTGGAGAGGGGGTGGGTGGGGGGAGGGAGGAGTTGAGAAGGGTGGAGGAGGGAGGGGGTGTGAGTGCTATGCATGGGAGTCAAAAAAAGGGCGTTCAGAATAAGTGTGCAGATTTTGGACACATTTTAACGCTAGTCTCCTTTTTTTTTTGTTTTTGTTTTTTTTGTTTGTTTGTTTGAGTAAATTTACGTCCCCGGACACATTAAGCGTATAGGGGACGGGTGAACCACCACGCCAACCGACTAGTCTCCTTAAAGACTGACCTTCTAATGTCGTAGCGCTGGCATCGCTTCGCTGATGGTTCATGGGCTGTACAAGTGACCACTGGTTGGTTACAGGGTTGTACCTCTCTACAGAGTTCTGGCGAACATGGCCGTCGAATCCGCCCATAGCGTAGATGTAGTCGTTGAGAAGCGCCACAGACACGTAGCATCTGTGAATGAAAGCGAAACTCGGGGTTCGTAAAACATACTTGTACTGCTGTAGTTCCGTTTGACTTTGATAACAACGAAACTATGCCCGCCAACAACCTTTCCGGCCACTCTCAGCTGACACAGAACATTCGCTCTCGTATAGTTTTTCTACCCGTATCATACCAAATGAAACCTCCCATAACTACATGTCTATGTACTCTGTGTACGAACACCACAGGTACACTCAACCTACATAAAGAAGAGGCAGGTGCATCTAGTCTAGAAATAAGTATAGATCTGTTAAAACTCAGGTGTGGTATTTCAACTGCAATACAATTTAAACAAATTGATAATAATATTTTAAGCTGAAGTAGGCAATAATTTTGAATGTAGAAACAAACAAATAAATAAATAAAAAACACTGAGAGATAATTCTTTGTAAAAGAGATTTCGCTGGTGTTGTAACTCAACTCCTTTTGAAGACTATCTGTATCCGGCTTTATTAATTTCGTAAAACATGAGCTGTGATGTGCAGACTCAGAAGAACACAAAATAAATAGGACTATAAGTCTCTGACAAAACCGAATGAACTTGGCACAACTGTTATTATTGTCTGGGTCAAATGATTTAGAACCCTTCCATTCATCAGACCTCAGGTGAACATCACAAGTCATGCACGTTGTTATAATGGGTGCATGCGAGTATGTTTGTATCCATTATCATGTTTTGCTATGATTTACGTCAGCACATTGCCACCAAGTACAAGCGTCAATCGTTCGCTGTCTCTGGAGAGGAAACTGTCATCGCTTCCCTCGATGTCCTAGCCAAATTAAACGAAATCATCTTATCGCTTTATGAAAGTAATGCGGTGAAGAGGACACTGGCAGTTTAGTTTGAGCAATAAAAATGTCAGCTTTAGTCTCCGATGAGTATCAAGTTCTATGTTGAGTGAAAGGATGGCCGCTGATTCAAGTCCAATTTCAAGTTCGAAACTGCTATGATCACACACAGTTGCTATGATCACACACATTGCTATGATCACACAACAAAAACCTATTGTTTAGCTCCTTTTACATAATAATAATTATTATTGAAAACACCTGATGCTTACGATCATCGCCCGCGCAGACTACAGCAATAATATTTATACTGAACGGCATTGAAGATCAGATGAAGAAAAAAAAAGATAATGCTGGTGTTGCTGGATTTGCTATTCCTGACATGACGTTACCATGGTGAAAAGAACAATATTAAAATAATGAGACTAGCAATATCAGATGATGATGATGATGATGACGATGATGATGATAGTGATGATGATGATAATCATGAAGATGACAATGACGACTGTGCCGGAGCCGAAAATAATGTTCAGTTTTGACGCTGAAGGTGATTCTAATTACGGTTACAATGTTAACTTACTTACTTAGTCATTGTTTATAGGGTCCAGCTATGATACTTGATAGAAGTTATGTTGACAACATATAATGTCAATACTACTGACTACGACAACAATTATGTTTGATTATGATGCTGACCTTGACACCAGCGTTTTAATAACTGGTACCGATAATAACGATAATGACGACGAGTATACTGCCACCAACAACTTCAGCAATGAGGTCGATTATAGCCTGCTTACGCCAACAACATCAACGATGACAGATGATTTTCTTGACATCGAAGACGAGGACGGATATACTGGCGTCTATTGACGACAATGACAATATCATCAATAACAAGAAATAATTTGACGGCGACGATGATAACCTTATAAAACCATATACCTTTTGGCATGCATGGGAGCGGCCTCTGTCCAGACTTTGATGATAGGGTCAAACACACGACAGTTGTTGAAATATTCCACACCATCAAAACCACCGACGATGTAGATCTTGTGTCCTACGCATACGGTACCATGGTATGCTCGGGGACCTGCCAATGCGGTAATCCAAGTACCAATACATATAGGCTCGAATCGTTGACGAGTATTTCAACACAAACAAAACACACTGACAATTAATACGCACACTGCATGCCTTGGATCCTGAAAACGATGTATGCCAAAAACATAGGCCCAATAGGATCATATTTGAAGAAACTGGAGTAGTCAGAAAAATGATGATGATGATGGTGGTGGTGGTGATGATGATGATGATGATGATGATGATGATGATGATGATGATGATGATGATGATGTCAGATGATGATGATGTTGATGATGATGATGATGATGATGATGATGATGATGATGATGATGATGATGATGATGATGATGTCACGCAACATTTAAAAACAGGTAACAGTATAGGCTTTAGAAACGTATACTGCACATAAATAAACTCCACGCCACAGAACGCTACACAATCAATCAATTCAAACAATCCAGCAATCAATAATTGAATAAACATTTAAAAGCACTTCAACAACAATTTTATCAATCAACTCACTAACCAACTGACCATATTAATTTGTACTTCGAGAAAAAAAAGTCGATCAAGGGAACTTGTCAATAAACTTACTTAAACTAACTGACCAACCAGTTCACTGAATTCATTAGACACACTACTCTTTATGACTTTCAGCTCTAGCACGCTAATTTTAGGAGACCTTTAAAACAAGAGCGAAAAAATATCGAGATCAGAATAGATCATAGATAAATATTACAAAAAATAAACAAAATAAAATTACATAAATAAATAAATAAGTAACCATCTGTTCGAGCTCCTCCCGTCAGGCAAACGCTTCAGAGCACTAAAAGTTAGAACTAGCCGGTTTAGACACAGCTTCTTCCCCGAGGCTGCCCTCTCAGTACCAGTGTCCTCAGTTATCCACAGAGCATGAGGTGTTATACTTAAACGCCAATTTATTATTTGCGATAATGTGTTAGTGGTGCAATTCTGATTCTTTAATGTATTTTATCTCATGTTTTATTTAGATACCCGTGCGGGTATGCGTGGGTATGCGAGTGCGTGTGGGGGTTGCGAGTGGGCGTGCGCCTGTGCTTTACTCCTTAAAATAACTTTCTCTATCAGAGTATTTTAATGTTTTAATGTCCAGTGGAAGGTTGTTTGTTGTTGCAGAGGGACTGAATGTTTTACCGCATCACCAAAACAAAATCCTATGTATTTTGAATTCATTGGGTAATAAAGTGTCTTGACTTAAAGTAAATATTAATCTCTGAGTAGCCACTATTTACAAGAACTGATGTCAAAATGTACCAGAATCCGGTGTGTCGCAAACTACCCATCTGTCCGCTCTAGTGTCGTAAGTCTCCACCATGTTGGTCGGGGACCCTCCGCTCCAGCCTCCGATGACGAAGAGGATTTCATACGGCACTCTGGGCCTGGCGATGGGGTTGTTCATGTCCACCTCCTTCTTGTCATCCATGTCCAAGTCATAGAGAAATTTCAGGGTTTCAATCACTATCGGTTTAGCCGTCTCGCTCTCTCGGACATACGGGTGTGATTTAACCTGCAGATAAGGAAAGTAATTTTTTAAAATAGTGCAATTATTATTCCAAAGAGCTGTTTACTGTGCTGGTTAATATCAAGAGCGTTCTCAAGCGCCAAAGATGTCAACATCATGATTACTTAGCTGCACCTCTCGACCTGATTGTGTATATGTTTGTTTTTTTATTTTGTGGTTGTTGTTGTTTTAACCCGTAAATTGCCCTTTTAACTCTACGAAAGAGGTTTTTAGCATTCCGCTGAGGCAAAACAGGGGACGATAAAAAAAAAAGTGGACGTGGAGCACAATAAAAAGATTCATTACAGAATGTAGACTTGTTGAGAAAATCTCCTGCCAGAACACCCCTTGGGGGTACCGGGGGTTTCAGTATAAATAGTATCCCCACTTTCTGCTTTAAATTGTTTTAAATTCCCACTGTTGTTGTCTGTCTTCTTTGTTCTTTCTCACTCCTACTCTGTTCTATCAATCTACTATACTATCTTCTTCTTCGCTAGACCAGTCACCTACCTTTTTTCTTGAAAACTCTTCCGGGACAAAACTCCTCATTTGTGTGTGAGGTCTGTTGGATCAGCTTGGGAATATTGGACGCTTTCTGCCAAATGGTCACTGGGGCTTAGATTTGTGTAAATAATAATCCCCCCCACCCCCGTCTTATCATCTTTGGTGGAAAAGACGTTAATAAAACAACCAACCAACCAACCATCACTGGGGCTTCCTATGAAGTTATTGTTTTGGCAATGTAGGCATTTTATATGTATGTGTTTTGTTGATATTTTATAATGATGTTTGTATTCTATTTTGTTTTTGTAAACGGGGGTTCGATAAAATAAAGTAAATCCTCAGCGCCCCCTGCGTGGGATGTCTTTATTGTAAAGTGACCGGCTGGTGGATTGTCTTCAGTGTTACCACTAGGTTTGTTTCGGCAGATCTTTTATGCGGATTACGGGTGAGTCCTCTTTCAGCGAAGTTTTAGTCTTGATTTTGTGGTCCTGATTCGGCTCCTTGCAGTCCCCTGTACCCTGTAAGCAAGGAATAACTAACTCCTGCCAGAATCAAATCCAGGTCGCTGTGCAAGACGATCAACACCACTGATTGACCAAAATTATTATTAAATTACAGTCCCCTCAAAACAGAAATAAATGTATAGACACACATTGACAAACACAGATAACAACTATAACATTAACTACAACTTCAGCTACTACTGCTCTTTGAACTGACCTTCTCTACGAAGAACTGAGTGGTCAGTAAGCCCAGGCGGATGGTCTTCAGCAGCCTCGCCATATGACCACGACGGCGTTCAGGGTCAAAGTCGATCCAGCGACACACTGCGTCGAACACCAGCTCCTCATTGCGCACATTCAGCTGGTCAGACTCCAACACTTCGCATACCTGAAGAGATATATATATAGAGAGAGAGAGAGTCTAAAATCATCCTATCAATGAAAAGACTTTAAATTTTAAAACAAAAACAAACACACAACTGAATTAAAGATATATAAAATGGATTGTCCATTGTCTTAACAACACACAAGTCCAAGTCTTGTTTTGGTAAAAGTTAATTCAATAGAACTATTGAATACATATCTCTCTCTATTTGGAAATTACCAAATGTTGAATGGCTTGCCATCTTTTCATCATGTTTTTGGGTACGACGTCAATACACTATATCAAGGGAAATAGCTTCTTATTCTAATTGCAGCTAAGGGAATTATAGGCACACACTATCCACTCATAGTCTTTGCTACTACTAGAGTTAAATGTCAGTGCAATCGCTGTCATTATAATGTTGATGTTATTTGAATCAGTTAGGCTACCCACCTCTTCTACGTCAAGCTGCAGGTATTCATTGCTAGTGTTGTATACAGTTTGAAAGTTTTGCAGAAGATAGCGCTGAGCTGTTTTCTCCAAGCCATGACAGAAGAACGTTTGCGCGAACCTGCCAGAACAGATTTGACAATGCAGACGGAACTCTTGGAATTATTACGAAGGGAAGTAGGAGGTGGAGGAGTTGGAGGAGAAGGAGGAGGACAATGAGATGGAGTCGATCGGGGGAAGGACAAGAATGAGAAATAGGAGGGCGATAATGGAAATGATGCGTCAGAAGAAATAATTCATCATACAACTCGTGATACCTTCAAATTCCATTTCTACGATGATTGCAATTAAGGTAAACGTGCTGCAGCTGTTATGATGATGTTGACAAGAAGGAGGAGGAGGAGGAGGAAGAGGGTGCAGACGATGATGAAAATGTTGCAGCATCTGGTGCTGATGCTGCCTAGTACAGGATTAGTTAGTCAGTCAGTCAGTCAGCATTGAATTTGCATTAGCGGAACTGATTGTATACTCTTCTTCTTCTTCTTTTTCTTCTTCTTTTTCTTCTTCTTCTTCTTCTTCTTCTTCTTCTTCTTCTTCTTCTTCTTCTTCTTCTTCTTCTTCTTCTTCTTCTCCTTCTTCCTCTTTTATTTCCTTCTTTTTGTTGTTTTGTTTGAGTGCGATGCGGTGAGGTGGGATGGGTTGTTTAGTTTCAAAACAATCTAAATACGCAAAATCTGACTGGGCATGCTTACACATTTTATTATGAGAGCCACTAAACAATCGATGCCGCGATATTTGAATTCTTTTATGAGTTACCCACAATGGTAAAATAACACAGCTGAAGGTTGCCACCTCCTTGAAAAACAGTCCGCTGGACCCTACAAACAATGACTAATTAACTAACTCACTCCTTGAAAAAGGGAACGAAGTAGTACCGACCTATGAATGCCAATGCAGTTGTCCGGAGTGAGCTCTCTGGCCAGAAAATCGCAGCACGCCTTGACCAAACCTATGACGTGGAACTGGTCAGCAGCCGGCAAAAGCTGCTCTACGTTATCCACTGTCACCTAATAATGACAACAATAACGATTATTGTAATAATAATAATAATAGTAATAATAATAATAATAATAATAATAATAATAATAATAATAATAATAATAATAATAATAATAATAATAATAATAATAATAATAATAATAGTAGTAGTAGTAGTAGTAGTAATCATAATAATAATAAGAAGAAGAAGAAGAAGAAGAAGAAGAAGAAGAAGAAGAAGAAGAAGAAGAAGAAGAAGAAGAAGAAGAAGAAGAACAACAACAACAACAACAACAACAACAAGACAACAACAACAATATGTCTGATATCACCTAAATGTGTGAACAGACATTAAATTAAAGATCTGGTTTGTTTGTTGAATAAAATTTATGATAAAACAAATTAAAGATTGATTGATTGATTGATTGATTGATTTATTGATTGTTGCTTTAGGTCCAGCGGACTCTTCCGAGCCAAATCAGGACCGGAAAGATTGATTGACAACAACAACAACAACGTGCACTGATATACTTGTAGCTGTCAACTCAATAAACCCCATGCGCCTATTATTTATTTATTTATTTAATCAATCTTATTTAGCGTTTTCTAGCTCAAGCGCTGCTCAAGGCGCTGGTCGATACAGGGTCTTATTCAAGCTGCCCGACGCGCCCAACTGCAACCTTTGGGCGCATTGTCTGACACCTGATTACAATCTTGGGCGACCGGGATGTGGAGAAGGTGCCTAGTGTGTGCTGGGTGCTTTTGTGTTGCCGGCACTCACCCGTTTAGGACATGAGAGTCGGGATCTTTAAAGTCCATGCTATGGAATGCATGCGTGCACAGACTAGACCTCGGTTTATACTCTCATCGTTGTGGTTAACACATCATCATCATCATCATTATCATCATCATCATCATCATCATCATCATCACCATCACCTGTGTCTCTGGAAGTTGAAGTGTGATTTTTACTGTTAATGAAAACATTATTTTATTGCTCAGTGATAATGTGATATATGGAGAATTTTATGTTATATTAGTTTTGTCTGTATTATTGTCCTTGTATACCGAATCGTAACTGCAACACCACACACTAAATGTCCTTGTGATTTATGGAGACAATAAATATATCTTGAATCTTGATTCATCACCATCATCATCAACTGCAGCAGCAGCAGCAATAAGACCCTCATGTCATTCGATTTCCCATGGTTAAAGGAATAAAATTGTCTCTCTTTAGAATTTACTGCTGACAATGTCTTTTTATGTTGCTGAAAGTTTAAATGACGATGGTGATGATGATGATGATGATGATGATGATGATGATGATGATGATGATGATGATGATGATGATGATGATGATGATGATGATGATGATGATAATAATGATGATGATGATGGCGACGACGGTGATGATGCCATGATTAATTATTCCCACCTTAGTAGCTCTGGTGTAGGCGAAGTCTATGATGAGCATCATGATTTGCGGCGTAACACCAGTGATGGCGATTTCTCTCTGATTGGTTTCGAAGCCAGCGTTAGTGAACATGGCGTGAAAGTAGGGGCTGCAGGCTGATAGGATGTTGCGGTGAATCGGAAACACGCAGTTCTCCACCTGTGTGCATAACCAGTTTTTCCACATCCAATTCAACTTTCGCTTAGAATTCTTCATTGTATTGGCACAATATGTAGAGTAGTGGTTTGGGTACACGTTCGAATTTGTTGCGCTAAACATCATGGAGACGCATTTGACGGTGATGCCCTGTTAGTACTCGGATGCACCCACGGAGCAACACACACACACACACACACACACCACATACACACACACACGCACACACACACACACGCACACACAATGAAGAGCACAGCACACCTCAGTTCACCCAGATTGTAAATGGATTAACTGGTTCTGTTTAGAATCAGGAGAGACAAAACATCAATGGGGGAAGATAGGCACACTCCCTCACGAAGCTGGACCTGGGTTACGGAATGTCTCGAATATCTTTCTCCCTAAGATAGATAGATAGATAGATAGATAGATAGATAGATAGATAGATAGATAGATAGATAGATAGATAGATAGATAGATAGATAGATAGATAGATAGATAGATAGATAGATA
Source organism: Oncomelania hupensis (assembly GCA_036898135.1). Lineage (NCBI taxonomy): Eukaryota > Metazoa > Mollusca > Gastropoda > Littorinimorpha > Pomatiopsidae > Oncomelania > Oncomelania hupensis. The sequence continues at coordinate 92,580,914 of CM072511.1, read as the reverse complement.
GATAGATAGATAGATAGATAGATAGATAGATAGATAGATAGATAGATAGATAGATAGATAGATAGATAGATAGATAGATAGATAGATAGATAGATAGATAGATAGATAGATAGATAGATAGATAGATAGATAGATAGATAGATAGATAGATAGATAGATAGATAGATAGATAGATAGATAGATAGATAGATAGATAGATAGATAGATAGATAGATAGATAGATAGATAGATAGATAGATAGATAGATAGATAGATAGATAGATAGATAGATAGATAGATAGATAGATAGATAGATAGATAGATAGATAGATAGATAGATAGATAGATAGATAGATAGATAGATAGATAGATAGATAGATAGATAGATAGATAGATAGATAGATAGATAGATAGATAGATAGATAGATAGATAGATAGATAGATAGATAGATAGATAGATAGATAGATAGATAGATAGATACGGATCCGGGAACACTTGTACCTTCTACTATACCTTCTGTGGTGAACACTTTCAAGATTTATGTAGGCTATTTCGGTAAGCTTGTAAGCAATAAAACGCTGACCACTTTCCACAAAATTCCAAAGGTCAAAAGAAAATATACAATAAGATATGCTGCAGTTTACAGTTAGCACGACCTTTTGCTCTTTAAGTTTCAACATTACATTCTTTTCCCATTACTGTATTTTTACCCATTTGGCTTACAACAGTGTTTTTGTGTTGAACGGGAATATCTGAAAACAATTACCGTGGCAAAGTCATAATTTTAAGTCTAACAAAACCAGTAATAATAACAATATTGTTTGCATCAAAACACAAACTAAATGAACGAACACACACACATACTCATACACCCACACCCACACCCACACTAATAGGTTTGAAGATCGTTTAAAGCTAAATCGAAATTAAAGATCATAATTAAAGATAAATAGGTCTACATCACCTTTATTACGGCGTCGCAGAGAAGGCCGCTCTGCCTGAGGTCAGACAAAACGCTGCAGGCGTGCGTGCTGAACTCCATCCGCACCGGCGTTCCTTCCATCATCCCCGGGCCCTCTGGCTGCGGCTGCGGCTGGCTCAACTGATGCGGAGCCGATTCCGTTGTCTCCATCGCTGTTGCAACTTCCATGGCTGTAGATGGTGATACAAACAGGGACTGGATCCTTCGGAGCTTGCTTTCAGATGAGAAGGGGAAGTACGGAGACTTGTCGCGACATGCAGCTAGCCAGGAGGAGGGTTATTTAAGGGAGCTCAAAAGTTGGAACCTTACCGTGTACGGGGTAAGAAGGTTAGTATTTCAAGCGAACAAGGCGTGGTGCAGGCTTCTATTTTGGTTAAGACAACTTCTAAGGTAACTGTGACTTACAAAATGCTTTGTTCTGCTAGTGTGGCTCAGAAACCTTTGATGTGCAGCTTTTCCTCTTCGTCTGCGGTTCTCCTTATGTGTCGCCGCCTTTTGAGGGGAACGGGTGACGAAGAAGGGTTGGCGAAGACTTGGCCACAAGTCTGACCGCTGACCCTTCCCGGTCACATCCTTCACCCTGTTAAGTGTCGACGTCGACAAAGGGTGCGGACAGAGGAGCTGCCGCCTGCAAAACTGCGTCGCCTTCGACGCCTCCTTTTTTTGGAAAACTTTTCCATGTACGTCATGGTGACGTCATCGTCGTACATGACGTCAAAATTGGCGAAGCATTAGTCTCGGTAACAAAGTCCCGATCTATAATCGTTGATGGTGGTGTTATTATTGGTTTAAACAATGGTTTATTCAGTTAAATTTCTGATCTGACAAATAAAATAATACAGTAACAGGAATACACAAAAGGCAAAGCTTAAGTGAGTGCATACCATATTATTATTGTTGTTGTTGGTTGTGGTGGTGGTGGTGGCGGCGTGCGTGCGTGCGTGTGTATGTGTGTGCGTGCGTGTGCGTGCGCGCGCGTTGGTCCGTTTCGTGCGGTTGCTGTTCTTCTATTTCGTTTTATGTTATTATGTTCGTAAAAAAAAAAATAAATAAATAAATAAATTCCACAACGTGGTGCTTTTGATAAGACAACATTAATATTACTTTGTAATTGAAGCGAATAAAAATACTCAAACTCCATTTGTTTTGTAATGTTCCCCTCCCCTTTCCATCCCCACCCTTCCATATCTCTCCACCCACAATTTATTTACTCAGGTGGAGATGATAATCACACAAAATCCCTAAAGTGAACTTTTTTTTTTTCAAACAAAGTGCTGCCTTATTCCAGTCTTCAGTTTCCTTCTCAAGTCAGCTCCGGGCAAATTCCAATTGTCATATTTATGCTGATGGACCCTTGTGAAAATTCCCCAAGTGGTAGAAACGTACTATTGCAATACCTTATAAAACGTAATTGTGGCGAACAACCGTCCCAATCAAGAGCACAGTAAGTAGTTCATAATTAGCCTGGAAGCATTAAAAACGGCAACTGTGGGTGAAGGCACAGGCGCATTAACCAAGAAGACTAGACTCTCGGCAAGAATTTTGTGGATCCCCGATATCAGACGGGTACGTATCATAAATACAGAAGGCATCTATCAACAGTTTACCTGTAAGAAAGCTTTCGGGATGTGTTCGTGTGTATGTGTGTGTGTGTGTGTGTGTGTGTGTGTGTGTGTGTGTGTGTGTGTGTGTGTGTGTGTGTGTGTGTGTGTGTATGTGTGTGTGTGTGTGTGTGTGTGTGTGTGTAGGTAATAATAATAATAATAATAATAATAATAATAATAATAATAATAATACAGGATGCTATACGCGCCTTACCCCAAATCATTCAGGCTCAAAGCGCGGCGACCTATACCAACATACACGCTCACCTGTCTCATCCACCCTCACACATACCAAACACACATCCATCACTCAAACAGGTGGTGTAAAGGCAGGGAGATCGCTATTAGAAGACGGAAAGAAAATTGGTGTGGGTGTGTGTGTGTGTGGGTGTGTTTGTGTGTGTATGTGTGTTTATTTCCTTGCTTCCGTGCGTTCTCAGGACACAAAGCTGCTCTCCACGCTTGCCATCTCTCTGACCCCATTGTGGCCAACGCATCAAGCAAGTTCCAAGCTGACGCCCAAGTAGGGGCGGCTACGACCAGAATACCGGTATCTTCACTGCGCATCACTCAGGTTGGTATACCATCCATGCCCGTCTTTCCCCCCCCCCCCCCCCCCATTTGTCCGCTGAAAAACTGTGAGGTTTTTACCACTGATTTTCAACCTAAGAATAATCTGCGAGAAATACCTACAGCTTCAGCAACATTTATATCGTGTGCTTGTAGACTTCAAGAAAGCGTTTGACGGAGTTTGGCATGCAGCTCTGTGGGCAACCATGAGTACAACATCAGCCTAACATTATTGAAGTCATCAAACGCCTGTATGACAAGGTTATCAGTGCAGTCCTCCACAACAGCGACATCGGGAACTGGTTCAGAATAACAATCGGTGTGCGTCAAGGATGCCTACTCTTTCCAATACTCTTCAACATATTCCTAGAGCGCTACATGTCATATGCCCTTGCAGTTCACGAAGGCACATTCAGCATAGTGGTTAAAGCAATCTTCAATCTCCGTTTTGCGGATGACATTGATGGATTGGCTGCACAGGAACAAGAACTTGAACAGCTGGTACAAAGGCTTGACACTACCTCCAGAGTCTTTGGATTGGAAATAAGTGCAGAAAAGACCAAAATGATGACCAATGGCGTCAACACGGACATCAAAGTCCAAGGCCAATCCCCCAACACAGTGCATAGCTTCAAATATTTAGGAGCCATTGTATCAGACAATGCGTCCAGACAGGAAGTCCTCTCCAGGATCGCACAAACAACTGCTGCACTGACGAGATTGAAACCCATTTGGAAAGACAGGACTACCAGTCTACGTTACAAGATAAGGCTGCTGCGCTCCCTTGTCATCTCCATCTTCCTATACGCTTGCAAAACATGGACACTCACAGCAGACCTACAACAAAGAATACAACGCATGGAGATGAGGTGCTACAGAATATTTCTGGGCATTTCCTATATCCAGCACATCACCAACGACGAACGACAGACCATCACACAAGCCATTGGACAACACGATGACATGTTCACAATGTTGTTAAAACGGAAACTCCGAGGGCCTGGCCTCGTCACCAGAGCATCAGGCCTTGCAAAAACCATCCTGCAAGGCACGGTGCAAGGAAGCAGAAAAGGAGGTGGGAGGACAACATTCAAGAATGGACTGGCATGATACTGAGCGAGGCCATGAGGGTTGCTGAGGACAGAGAAAGATGGAGTACGGTGGTTAAACGATCATCTGTGGTGTCCCATCTTCCTTTGAGTTACGGGATAGGATAGGATACTAGATAGGATTATTATCCTCATTAATTGATTTTATTGACCTGTTTATTGATTGTTAAAAGTTTTTTTTAATCTTTACATGAATAAAGGTTTTTTTTTTTTTAAATTACAGTTAACAGATAATCATCTTTTTTTTTTAAAGGGGTTCCTCTGCTAGCGAAAACCCTTGGCGTTATAAGCTTCATTTACTTTTTAACTGCATACACATCTCTCGGATAGCTTTTACCTTCATAATGTGGAATAATAACATATTTTATGGTCATACTAAAAGTTGGGCAAAAACGACCCCTCCTCCCCCCCTTTCCCTCCCTTCCTTCACTCCCAGCTCCGCGTCCGCTCTCTTCCCCTCCCATACAAAAAAATCATACTGATGCGCTTTGATCCAGTCCACAAACTACTGTTCAACTCTAAACACCAAGATACGAGTCCAAATAAATAAGCAAAAAAATTATATAACTATTTTGAATAGTTAAGTTCTGGTGGGTACCTTGTATCTGGACACGCGAGCGCCTATGACGCATCTCTCTATAGGCGCTCGCGTCTTACATAGAAGGGATATAGGAGTCATGGGCGCTCGCGTGTCCAGATAAAAGTCCCTGCGAGCGTGTCGACTATAGCGGAGGGGCCGGGTAGCTCAGTTGGTAAGAGCGTCTTGCTAGTAACCGAAAGGTCGCTGGTTCGAATCCCGGATTGGTCAACGTGTGATCATATTATTTTCCCCTTTACCAACAACTGGCCCGCTGGTGTCAGTATAAATCGGTCCAGTAGTCACCTATATGCGAAAGTGTCGTGTGACTATAATCTACAAACAACAATCGACTATAGCCCACCGCCGTAGCTCAAGTGGTAGAGCATTCGGCTGGCACACCAATGACCCAGGTTCGAATCCCGTGGTGGGCGATATAAAATGTGGCCATTTTCACTGTCCATTTTAGCAGTATGATTGCTTTGGTGGTTCAGTGTTGTTTCACGTCCCTACCCCTCTTTCTCTGGAATGGTTATCCCTGTCTGCCATATCGCCAATGGTGGGTGTAGACGTTAAACCTCAATGTTCAAGTTCGACCGACTGAACATTGAAGTTTAATACCCGCCGCCGTAGCTTAGCGGTACGGCGTTTGCCAGGCACACCAATGACCAAGGTTCCAATCCCCGAGATGTGCGAGATAAATGTGGACCATTTTCACTGTCCCTCTTAGCAGCATGATAGCTCTGGTGGTTCAGTGTTGCCCCATCTACATTGTGAGGGTTATCCCCGTCTGCCGTATCGCCAATGGCGGGTGTGGACGTTTACATTCGATGTTCATTCATTTCTTGAAGTTTAAGGTCTACACCAGCCCTTGCCGATATGGAAGAGAGGGGTAACCATCCCAGTGAGTAAGGGTATTCCTGCGTATTATACTCTGTGCGAACACAAACAGCGGTTAATTCAATTCTCATGTATTTCACTTTAAAAAAAAAAAAAAAACTCGAAACGATACCTAACATTAATTATTTTAAAAAACAGTTGGACGAGATTCCAAAATGTAAATTACTGTTCTATAGTTATGATGAATTAAAAAAAATATCATAGGAAAATTGCATGCAAATCAGATCCATGTAAACGTGACAATTATAGGACATTTAGAAAGGTTTCACGGCCTGTTTCGTCCAAAAGCTACTACTACTACTACTACTACTACTACTACTACTACTACTACGACGACTACGACTACGACTACGACTACGACTACGACTACTACTACTACGACTACGACTACGACTACGACTACTACTACTACTACTACTACTACTACTACTACTACTACTACTACTACTACTACTTCTACTACTTCATTGGAGAACACCTAATAAACCGTTAGTGCAAATAGGAACACTTAGCACACAAACACTGAAACACAGGAATATATTCATGGGCGTTCCGTCATCTTTGCTGCTCAAATATATTTCACCCCTCTCCCCCACCCCTACTCCCGTCTCTCCCCAAAAAGTGTTAAGAAAACGCAAGATGGCAAGTCAATCAAAAATATTTCCAGATATAGACAAACATAAGCAATTTGCAAAGTGTTAATTGTTGTGGAGAGGTTATTTTGGTTGCATATTAAAGAAGCAAAATGAAAGCATGACACGATTGGCCACTCTTTGAATTATATGCGAGCTAAAATTATAAAAATCGGTTTATTCAGTTTTGAGATACCGTGCAAAACATGTTTAGAAAGTGGTGGACCTCGCTACCGAGATCTGAGCGAAGGTCCAAAACTGACTAACAAAACAGGCTGTTAAAGTATCTGCATATTAAAAATCATCAAAATCGGTCAAGTCATATTTGAGATAATCCCAAAAATATTTTTTGTTACAAAACAAGTGAAGTACCGACCGACGATTCGACTTACCTACCAAAGGACTGCAACCGAATGAGTGGCTATAAGTTGAAGTATCTGGATGCCATATTCTTCAAAATCGGTTCAACTGTTTTTTTTATATGCTGAGTAAAACATGTTTAAAAATGATTTATCTCCGCGATCTTGATCTTTGTGGTAGAACAAATGCAATGTAACGTCTGAAGGCTAGTCACTGGTAATTTTCCTACAAATTTTTAGACAAAATCCGTTCTAATGATTCTTTAGATATTGCGTGCTACGGGACCGACGGACGGATGGACAGACCGATATTAGACTAGGTCTGATTCCCCTCGACTGTTTCAAAGTATTTACAGAATAGTTTGAAAATTAATTTTAAAATGGTGGAAATCAGATGTAACAGGTGCAGGTGACAGTGCTGCCGGAAGAGGCGGCGGAGATAGAGCTGTAGCCAGAGGGGCAGCAATAGTATACGCTGTTGACGGAGGACCTCGGGTTAGCACTCGAACATGTGGCACCCGAGATGCAGCCTGGACAGACAAAATTGTTCTAAATTATATTTCACACATATATATAATTTTACATACATAATGTACTCCATACTTAACCGCTTGCTTGATAGGAATTTTTAAGCACAACTAAACATATATGTAGTAAATGATCCAATAAAAAGTAAAAACATAAGAGAGAGAGAGAGAGAGAGAGAGAGAGAGAGAGAGAGAGAGAGAGAGAGAGAGAGAGATTTGTAAACGAAAATGTACAAAACATGTACCCTACTCTATACTCCCCTTGCTTTCAAATTCAAAGTAATTGCAAACCCTTAGAAATGGTATTCTTCACGGAGTAACTGTTGAAAATGAAATATTTACTTGTGTGTGCGGGTTTGGGTGTAGTTGTAGGTTTGGGTGTAGTTGTAGCAATATGAGTAGTGGTAGTTGAAGGAGAGGTAGTAGTAGGAGGAGTAGTAGTAGGAGGAGGAGTAGTAGTAGTGGTAGTAGTAGGCGTGGTAGTTGTAGGAGTGGTAGTTGAAGGAGTTGTAGTAGTAGGCGTGGTAGTAGTAGGAGTGGTAGTTGTAGGAGTGGTAGTTGTAGGAGTGGTAGTTGTAGTTGTAGGAATGGCAGTTGTAGTTGTAGATTTTTGTGTTGTTGTAGTAGCTGAAAATAGAAGGAAAAGTGGAGTTAGAAAAGTATGTATCGAATTTCAACTATCCAGGCAACTGATAATTCACATTTACATAAGTTTTTAGCAATACTAAATCATACTTCAGCTTTCAAACAACAAACCTTATCTGGAGAACATGGAAGTTATTTGGCTCACCTACTTGACAGAATGGACCTTCCCAGCCAGGTTGGCAGACACAAGTTGATGTCCATTTATCGTACTCACCGCCATTTTTACACGGTTGTGCCTGAAAAATATATTTTTACATTAAATAATTAATTAGTTCATTTATTGATTGGTTTATGTTCACAATGCCAAAATCAACTTGCTGCATGTATACTATAACTGAATGCTACAAATACTTAATTAGTCTACAGTTGTAGAAGGATAACTTCGACCTCTACCCCTTGTTCTGTTTCCTTCCCACCCCCCACCCCATATTCCATCTCTCCCCACTCCCCCAAACCCACCTCCGCCTCCGTCCATCCAAAGAAAAAGAGAACTATTATTAACTTTGTTTGTTAACCCTAAATAGATGCGCTATATCGATACATATGCTGTTCAGCATTGTCATCATAATCCAGTACAAAGAGGGTAGAAAAATACCTGGTAGATGACGCGACAAGAGACGTCCGACGTCATGCCTACGTCACACGATTGCACGGATGACGTGGACCACAAGCACACACTTTTGTCACAAACCGACACAGAACGACACGTCGCGTGACTGGCACAGCCTCTGATGCAACCCACCGTCGACTTGCTGGTCAATGTCTTAAACACTCCATCATGAGAGACGGTATGCATGCATATGTTGTAACTGAGCGACATGTATGACGAAGCACAAGTTGATTCCAACCCAAGGAACAGTCCCAACCCGAATAGTCCAAACCTGACATTCGATAGCATTTTGATGAACACGTTTTAGAGTTCTTTGTACAAACTAGACTGTATATTAATTAACGTTAATGACACCAAACGCCACTCAGATTTAAATGTCGTTGGTATGTGTTAAATCGAAACACTTCATCACAATTGTGGCTGCCTGGAAACTAAAGAGAGGAACTATGAAAACTAAGATTAATACATACACACACCAAAAATGTGAACGGACGGACAGATCCAAAATACAATAGTTCCCCAGCTATCGCTCTGAAGCTAATATAACTATGTATACACTAAGGCTGTATTAGCCCTTTGCGTTCACGAGTCAATAGTTTATCCTTTAACAATTCAATATATAAGATTTTTAAAATGTAAATTAAAACAATCGCTCTCTGAACATCAGAGTAAGGTTATATAAACTCGTCTCTAGTGTGATCAGAATCAGAATCAGAACCACTACGTATTCACCTACAACAGGACACGGCATTACTCAAGCGTGCCAGCACACCAAAAACTTCGTTGCGGGTGGAATAATTCAGCGAGCGAAGAGGTCTAAGCAGCGTGTAACAAGCAAGAGTGGCCAGCGATATCTGACCTGGCTTCTAGTACTAATGTCCCACGTTTCAACAAAATCTAGACCTAGCAACCAATCCACTTCGACAATGAATAAGATACCCCAACGGATGATGTGCAGGCATGGACCTACAGTACGCTGGACTCCTGTCCTTGCGTATTCAGGGCCCCGACCGACTCTGCTTCGAGTTTTACTCCTGTTTGCTTGTTTGTTTGTAGATCAGTTCTACACAAACTTTTCTGTTAATTCAGTGTTCTCAAAGAAGATGCTCCATTGAAATGGACAGAATCACACTGTCTTATGCTTCGATGGTTAGATGATTGTCTTTATGGAATATGTTCCTACATTCTATATCGGAGAAGGGTGAGCTTACTGCACAAACAGTATGTTGATTGTTATGCGTTGTTTTCTTGTTATATTTAATAAACAAGCAAAGCGTCAAACCCATTGAAGTGAAGATGAATTTATATTTTGTTGTCTCTATTATCTTGTTTCTCAATGTTACGATAGCATACATCAGTTTTATATAACTGGATTTAATTATTATCGTCTTGCACAGAAAGTGAGTAGCGAATCGAGCATGATAGGTCTGTGGTTGACAGTGATTTTTGCTTGACGATAGAGTGACCTATTCCCTCTCTATTTTCCTTCCCTCACCCCTCATCTGCTCTCTCTCTCTCTCTCTCTCTCTCTCTCTCTCTCTCTCTCTCTCTCTCTCTCTCTCTCTCTCTCTTATAATTATAACATTAAGTTGTATTTAATAGTTTTTGTTGAAGCCCCAAGGGCAAGATGTAAAAAAGCGCATCCCGCGACTACTATTTTACCCTTGCAAAATAAAATTGTTATCTTCTCTTCTTCTTCTTCTTCTTCTTCTTCTTCTTCTTCTTCTTCTTCTTCTTCTCTCTCTCTCTCTCTCTCTCTCTCTCTCTTTCTTTCTTTCACTCTCTCTCTCCTCTCTCTCTTTTTCTCGTAAAGAGAATGAGCACCTTGTTTTTTCGTGATGTCATTGATTAGAACAGTATTCCATAGTAACAGCCGAGTATTTAGGCTACGTATTGCAACCGCGTCCCAACAGACATCATAAGCAATAAAACCTACAACTACAGTAACTACGAATACGACGATGTTATGAGGTGCTGGTTGTGGTGCTTCTTGTTGTTGTTGTTTTTGATGATGGTGGTGGGGCTGCTGCTCTTCTGCTGCTGCTGCTGCTGCTGCTGCTGCTGCTGCTGCTGATGATGATGATGATGATGATGATGATGATGATGATGATGATGATGATGATCCATCATCATTATCATCATCATCATCACCATCACCATCATCACCATCATCAGATGCATCATCAGATGAATCATCATCATCATTATCATCATCACCAGCACCCCTTGGGGTCATGAGCAATCTTGCCACTGTAGATTGTTCTAACCTATAAAGGGAAAAGTGAAAGCCCCAGTTGAAAACCTGTCCTTCCTTTATAGGCATGACCGATTCACTGCGGCAACAGCACCCCCGTTGGAGTGCCGGGGGTTTCAGTATAAATAGCATCCCCACTTTCTGGAAATTTAGTGCTTTAAATTCCCACTGTCGCCGTCTTCCTCATTTGCTCTTTCCCATTCCTGCTCTATCCTATCACTCTGCTATACTATCTTCTTCCTCGCTAGATCAATGACCTACCTTTTTTCTTGAAAACTCTTCCTGGACAAGACTCCTTGTTTGTGTATGAGGTCTGTTGGATCAGCTTGGGAGTATTGGACGCTTTCTGCCGGGTGGTCACTAGGGCTTCCTATGATGTTATTATTTAGCAATGTAGGCATTTTATATGTATGTGTTTTGTTGATAATTTATAATGATGTTTGTATTCTATTTTGTTTTTGTAACCGGGGGTTCGATTAGTTGGGGTAAAGCCTCAGCCGTCCCCTGCGTGGGATGTCTTTATTGTAAAGTGACTGGCCGGTGGAGGGCATTCAGTTTTCCCACTAGGGTTGTTTCAGCAGATCTTTAATGCGGATCGGGGGTTGTCCGGTCCTGATTTGGCTCGGAAGAGTCCGCTGGACCTAAAGCAACAATCAATCAATCAATCAATCATCACCAGCAGCTGTACAGCTCGATTCTTCGACTCCTACCCACACCACCCCTCATTTTACCCACTCCTAAACTTTTGGCTCCAAACAATGATGAAGCACTCAGGATCCTCAAGGACCCCAGAATCCGTAACATCCCAGTCTAACCTCGCTCTAATTTTTTTTTTAACACCTTTCATTTTCCACTGTCCTATACAATAGAGTCGTCCGTGAAATAGGGTGGCGGATTCAATAAAATCGTCTTCACACAAAAAAGCAAAGAAACCCATATTGCCTATGTCGCCAGGAATTATCTTTAAATGGAGATGCCTCCACAGCTGTCTGGAGATTCCACTGAAGAAATTAAAGTATATTTCTAATGCGCATGGTATCAATTCAGCCTTTGTAAAGCCCACTATTGAGTGCACCGGGGGCGCAGACAACTTACTGCTACCTGCATTTGTGGATAAGTATTTTGAATGCAATTAAAAAATTCAAAGACTTTGTGTGTTCCAAACGTTGTAAAAAGTATGTATACACAATTTGTTTTTAATAATAATAATAATAATAATAATAATAATAATAATAATAATAATAATAATAATAATAATAATAATAATAATAATAATAATAATAATAATAATAATAATAGCACAAGAGATTTGATAACAAATCCAGAGAAATATAAATCCAACATTCTTTGAGTTTTCGACTCAACCTAGCCATAAAAAAATGTTTGTCCCGCTCGCCAAAACAGGATGAAACCATGGTCGTTGAATTCGGTGTCTCGTTTCAGCAGTACCCCACCCACCCACCCCCCTCTCCCCCTTATAAGAACTCCGCCGGAGAGTACCTTTTGGGATATCCTAAGGCTACTCCCCACCCCTGCCCTCTTTCCGAGAAGTACTGTGCCCCCATCCCCACCCCCTTAAATGTTTATTTATTTATGGTTCCGTGTTTTCACAAAGAGGAGTACTTCTAAGATATCCCAGAAATACTCCCCCTCAATTAAGCGAGGGAGGGGAAAGTACTTATAATATTTCCCCTACTTTAGGCGAGGGAGGGGGAGAACGTCTGGATATCCCAGAAATACTCCCCCTTTGCAATGTTTATTTATGTATGGTCCGTGTTTTCACAAGGGGGGTACTTTTGGAATATTCCAGATATACTCTACATCCCCCCACTTCCTCCTCGCTTCATTCCTTTTCTCCCCCTTCTTCACCCCCCCCCCCCCAACCCTCTTCTCACCTCTTTCCACCTTTTAACCGTTCTTGATTCTTCATAAGTCTTCATAATTCTTGATTCTTCATCTTTCTCGGTAACTTTGCTTTTGTGTACGTGCACTATTGGGTCTGCGCATGCGCGCATGCATGTATGCATGCAGAGAGGAAAACTGAGTCGTTTTCTGTGGGAGCGCTTTACGAGGACTTAAAACAACTTTGTTTCAGTACTCAATTTTATTTATTTCAATTATCTCAAAAGTAACGCCATTTTACCTGATTATCGTCCACACCATAATGATACTACCTCCTCCACCCAACACCACACTGTCTACCTCCCCCATTACCACCCATCCCTCCTTCGCCAGTAACGTGTCCATGACTCAAACCACTCAAAGGTACACTTGGTATGGAGTTGACAGTTTTATCCGATCAATAGAACATTGTATAACTTCGCTCCTTTGTTGTTGTTCTTTTTTTGTTTGCCTACCCTCGGACTAGTCGTGGGTTTATCTAGTCATTCTTGACACTCACGACTACTTAGCTCGAGCCTAATGAATATAAGCCCCCTCTTTATTTCCACACACACACTAAAAAGACTATACAATAACATGGGACAATTTACCCACCCTAATTTGGGGTCCATGCTACCGTAAATACGCGTTTTTGGGTTATTTTTTTTTAGATCTCACAAGTGATTAGAGATTAATTTTTAAAAACACAAAACATTGGGTGGGGAGTACGTATAGGATATCCCAAACGTACTCCCCCAATGTCCAATGAGTAGGGCTTACTGCCGGGCAGTAGTTCCGGGACAGCAAGGCTGAAGCAGGAGTAGTCCTCCCTCTAGGCTTGGTAGGGGGAGAAAGGAAGGGGGGGGGGAAGTACTTCTGGGATGAGCCAGAACTGCTCCAGGGAATAAACCTAGATCATCCCAGAACTACTCCCCGGGAGTATTTCTGGACCAAGGGAGGGGGGGGAGAGGGGGAGTAATTCTGGAATGCCCCCAAAAGTCCTCCCCTCTGCATTTCTTTACAAAACTGTTGTCTTGCTAGTTTGTAACGTTTTTCTTCTTTTTACGTTTTTTTTTCCTTCAAAAAAAGCACCTCTTCAATGGGGGAGTACTTCTCGGAAAGGGGGTGAGTCAATCTGGATTTACTCCCCGGAAAGTACTTACGGGTTATCCCAGAAATACTCCCAATGGTAGTACTTTTTAACGTGCAGAACTAATGGGATGCTACACCGGCTATTCCTGTGGCATGTTGTCCCTGAGACTACAACCCGTAACGACACTATTTCATTGAACAACAAACCGGAAGCAAGCATGATGATTCCATAAGTTACGGTTCTGTTGTCTCTAGATATGTTGAGCACGAGCCGTGTGGGATGGAGATTGTTTTCGTTATAGATTTTCGCCTTTTAACGATCCCTCCATCACACAAACAGCGTACATACTGATACTCTAATATAATCGCATGCATCGGTAAACGATTGTTTAAAGCTGTGCAATCACTGATTAATTCCCGGTGTGCTCACACACGTCCCGTTTTCTCTGTGTAACCACTCAAAAAAACTAGAGCTTTTGCTACAAAAGCCCTGAAACCCTTTTTAGTTTCCGAGATGTAAAGCTCGTCTAGGACCTATTGTTCTGGGCTTTGTCTGTATGTCCGGCGCCCGTCCGGAGGTGATCTTTGCCCATTTTTCTCTGGACGAATTTCATTGAAACTTGGTATTGGGAGCGCAGTTTGCTAAGCAGTGAAAACCGTGTTAGCCTACTCGATTGTCAGGCGATAACACTGAAGCTTGTAAAGGATGTGGTTCAAATGCCGCTAAAGGTGCGGTCTGACGTGAAGTGAAGCAAAAGCAAAGCGGTAAACAAAGCAAAGCATCTGCTGCTAGAGGCAAGTGTGTTTATAATGCTTTGCTTTGTTAAGCGGTCACACGATGAGAAGTTTTGCATAAGCAGTCTGCGTGGAATCAATGCGCAATAAGTTGTAAATCAGTTACCTCCCTTTCCGTCAGATTAACCCTCACAGAAGAAGTCCATGAGGCCTTTTTCAGGGTTTGGTTTCTGTAATTTTGACTTCTAACATTCCATAATGCCTCGTGGCTTTGAATTAGATCGAGGAGAATAAACGTATCGTCTTGTTTCAGATTTGCTAATGGCCCAGTAGCTTTTGATGCCGTCATGATCCCTGAAATGATAACAACCTCGTTTTCGTACGTCGGCTCTTCTAATGGGCGCTATGCACAAAGGCGTGGTGGCCACGTGCTGCGGGAATAACACAGCGTGATCGAGTTTGAAAATGATGAAGTACTGTGCTGCGTTTGGATGCTCTAACTCCGACGTAAAACCTTTCTGCAAACAAAAGAACATTTCCTTTCATCGATTTCCACTTCGAGCGCAAATGATGAAGCACTGCATGTCGTCAACTCTAAACTGAATGTCAGTGACAACTCGCTCTGTAATCATTATTGCACGAGTGTGCTATGTTCAAAACATCACAATATCCCAAAATGTCGGTAAATTTAAAAATTTTAAGCAGCATTGGAGTACACGCGAGCGAACTAAAAGAAGCCATGACCGCTTTGTTATTCCCGTGCCACGTGACCATGCCGCCGACTTGTGCATAGAGCCCATTGGCTGGCAATCAAATGCTTCAGCGAAGCAACCCAAAATTTTAGAGCACGCTCTAAACTGAAAGCATCGGCTTTGCTTCACTTCGGTGCTTAGCTGCTGTTATGCTTTAGGTCTAATCACACGATAAACATAGTCAAAACTACGATGTTTCGTGTTTTACTGGCGGTTTTGCTTCTGTTTCACTTCTCGTCAGACCGCACCTTAACGGCCTGAAGTTAAAATAAAATAAAATTAAAATACCCTGAGAAACAGCGATCCTACTCCTTCGGATGAGGGTATAAACCCAAGTCTAGACTGTGCACGCACGCATTCCATCGCATGGACTTTAAAGATCCTGACGCTCATGTCCTAACCGGGTGAGTGCCGGCTACACAAATAAACCCAGCACGCACTAGGTCCCTTCTCCCAATCTTCGGTCGCCCAGGTTTGTGCTCCGTCGTCTGGACGTCAAACATTGCGCCCAAAGACGTGGGCGCCTCGGATAGCTTGAATTATATCCTGGATCGGCCAGCGCCTTGAGCAGCTCTTGACCTGGAAAAGCGCTATTTAAAAGTAATTAATTTATTTAATTTAATTATTTAGTTAGGAAATAGGGAACCCTACGAGATGACAAACAAGTTTGCATATCGGGTGACGTCATCATGGTGACTTCATTATTTGTTGTGTTTTGTCTAATCTTATTTTCTTCCAAACTACTGGAGGGATTTGGTCCACGTTTGGTTTGAGTTAGGGTTAGGGTTAGGGTACCCTAACCCTAACCTTGTGCCTACAAGATAAAACCAAACTTATGCAAATCGAGTAAAGTATCGTGATAATTATCATTTTTTGTACGACATTTTTTTATAATATATATGTGTTGCAGCATGAGAAAACCAGGCTAAAGTGTCAAAATATGAAAAATTACTTATTTATTTATTAACAAAGTACTAAAAATAATCTTCAAAATGCAAAAAACAGAATTGTTTTATCTTTATTGGTTGATGTTTTATGATTTTTTTTAATATTTTATTTTCTCGGGGGCTAATTTCCAGAAATTGCCTTCAAAGTTTTGAAATGTAAAATGATCATTACTTCACAACCAGAATTTTCCCATGCATGTATTTGGTATCAAAACAATCAGGAAGATGGCAGCAATATGGCAGTGAGTTGAGATAAGATGAGAAAATTCACATTATACACCATTCACACAATACTGAACATAAACAAATTAAAACAGTACGCACAATTTTATTCTGTACCCATCCATAATGCATAGTGTTTTTAAACATATTAGAAATAAAACAAACAAGTGTTTAGCAAGTCTATAATAACTCAAACACATAATAATATATCAAGAACATGGCCTGAATCAATCATTTTTCTAAAATAAACCCTATCATAATGCCCCCTCCCTCCCCCCCCCCTCCCCCCCCCTCTTAAATCCCTCGTCCGTCAAGTAATCTTTTGTTTAATTGCAAGCAGCTACATCAGCTCAGTTCAAATAGTCAAACAAAGATTACAAACCGAAAACAAAAGTTTCATTAGGTAGTTTTCAGTCCTAATAATCAAGCTTTAATAATTCCCCGATTCTCCACTCCCTTCTGCATGTCGAATAAATCTGTCGCGTCACAGGTGTAAATCAAAATAACATGTCATTTTGCTCTATAAAGTTTAAATAAGCACAAATATCAAATCAAATACTAATTACTAGTAATTTGGTAAATAGTCCTCATGTTCATTTCCTAAAACAGACAAACCAACAATAATAAATACTGAGAATATAGTCAACTTGTCATGCTAGTAATATTGAATGCAGGCCAGACTACTTACCTTTTCAACCACCCCACCCCACCTCCACCCAACAAAATATACTACTGAAATATTTTCCACACTCATACTGTAATTCTTTCACTGATATCGCCTTTTCAACCTTTACCTAAATCTATGCAAGTAGAATGACGGATTATTAAAGACACGCCAATAGCGAAGAGGCCTACGAAACATGAATCATTGAATGAAAACAAACAGTATAGTTTATTAACGGGATCAAGCTTCGGCTCGTCAGAATCATAATCCTCATCACAGTTCCCACTGGCACCATCATAAAAATAGTCTGAAAGCAGGTCTTGGAGCTCTTCAGAAGCAAAACCGGGTCGATTCAAGGCCCTAGCTACTCTAGCAGACGACACATCTATTGACGCTGAAGACGAAGCCATCACTTCCGGTTTCCAAGAAGAATCGGTCACTTACTTTGACAAATTATTTCTAACAAATGCAACATAAATATTGCAAGAAAACACTTGAAATAGATGTATGATGAGTTTATCTACATTAAAAAAAATCACTTTGAACTAAAAATCGTCGAAAATCTATAGGAAACACTTCAGTTTTTCACGACCTGGCTAGAGACACATTCGAACACAACTTGTGTCACAAGCAAGCTTCGGAACAAGGAATTTCATGAAAAATTCATACGCCACACACTTTTATGTACCAAAAAGTAGTAGCAATAGGGACTTTTCACTCTCCAGACGTTATATATCAATCCACATTGGGGATTTCCCTTCATAGTCGGACAAGAAAAGTTGGGGTATCGGAGGTCAATTGGTGCCATTGTTTTAGCAAGGTGTGATCAACACCCTTATCAAAATCAACAAAATAAACAATGTTTTAGTAATTTTTGAACAAAATCCGTTTGGGATATTAAAGAAAAGTCTTAAATAAAGACAAAGAGGCAACAATCTTAAAATTGATGGGGTAGCCTATTTTTAGTGTTTTACGGCTGTAGCAGCGAATCACTCCTGGCGTCTTTAGCCGGGTTTTGTCATGCGGCAACACATATATTTTTAACTTCCTATGTAATTAGAGTGTACAGATGCCTTGAACCTTAACCCAAACTATGGTTTCTTGAGTGACGTCATCGTATGACGTCATCATAGTGACGTAATAATTTGTTGTTTTCTTCTAATCCTATTTTCTCCCAAATTACTGGAGGGATTTGGTTCAAGTTTGATTTAAGCTCAAACTTTCCCTTACGCTTAAAACCAAACTCATACAAATCGAGTGACGCAATCATAATGACATCACCTATAATTTTATTTTGTTATTTTTTTACATTTTCTTTAAACTTTGTATGTAATGAGAGTGTGCAGATGCGTTAAACCTTCGTCAAATCTATGTATATCGCGTGACATCAACGTTGTGACGTAATTTTTTTTGTTCATTTTGTTATTTATTTTGCGCAACTTTCTCTGAAACCATTGGATGGATTTCTTTGAAACTTGGTATTTAGTTAAAAAATAATGAACCCCACCAGATGACAAAAACAATTATGCATATTGGGTGACATTATAATGGTGACGTCATCATTTTTTTTTCTAATACTATTTTCTCCCAAACTTCTAGAGGGATTGCCAGTTCAAGAGCTGTTCTAGGCACTGGTCCATACAGAATCGAACTCAAGCCGTCGGAGGCGCTAGCTTGCATTCTTAGGCGCATCGTCCAACACCTCCAATCGTTGTATTTATGTAACTGGCACTAACCCGCCTACTTCTTCTTTTTCTTCTTCTTCTTCTTCTTCTTCTTCTTCTTCTTCTTCTTCTTCTTCTTCTTCTTCTTCTTCTTCTTATTATTATTATTATTATTATTATTATTATTATTATTATTATTATTATTATTATTATTATTATTATTGATGTTGTCGTTGTTGTTTGTTTTTATAGTGAGCTTTTCCCGTTCAAAACCAGCTGTAGCTGCCCTAGGCTCTGGTCGATACAAAATCTTACTCAATCCGTCCAAGGCGCCAGCTTGCATTCTTAGGCACATCATCTAACACCTCAATCGTTGTATTTATGTTACTGGCCCTCACCCATTAGGACATGAGCGTCAGTATCTTTAAAATCTGGGGATGGTATCTTCACAATTCTCCTCTTCTTCCTTCTCTTCCAACTTCGTTCCTTTTTGTCCTTCTTCTTTATTATGTGTATGTGTGTGTGTGTGTGTGTATTTGTGTGTGTGTGTGTGTGTGTGTGTGTATTTGTGTGTGCGTGTGGGTGCGTGTGTTTGTGTGTTCGTGTGTTCGTGGGTGTGAGAGAGAAAGAGAGAGAGAGACAGCACGCGAGGGAACTCAGCACCCGTTAGGGTTCAGCATTTGATTTTGGTTGTATTTCCAGACTTGAAGAGGGTGGTGATGGATTGGGGAATCAAACGAACCAAATGTCGGCCTGTCCGTCCATCGGTCCTATGGACTCTATATCTCAAAAACCCCTTCAACGGATTAGCACCACACACACACACACACATTCACCCCCCCCCCCCACACACACACACACAAAGGGGGCGGGTATAATAATAAAGACACCAAAAAAGTGTGATTTCTGTGTGAAAAAATGCATACTGTGTTTAAAAAAAAACATTGCCGTAGTTCCATTCCGTTGGTAAAAATCAAAGGCGCCCGTTTGGGAATGTGAGTGGGAGTGGAGTGCGGTATTCTAGTTAGCAGGTAAGGGAATGCTTTTTAAAGAGACGCTGGCGCCGGTGGTAAAATAACAAACATACAAACAAACAAAAACCAACCATTCTCCTATAGGATTTAACCAGGCATCCAACTGCAATAGCGGTAATTCTACAAAAGCCTTCGCTTGAACTAGCAGGGAAAATGGCCATTGTACCTTCTCTAGTAAGTGCTCTAATCTGAAAAAAGCCGCTTTGTGACTTTTTATGTAGTTATGAACGAAATGGCACGTCCTTGAAAAGAGAAGCGCGCAAATAACACTATTCCAAGTCGTTTACATGCATTAGCTTTGTTGATATGAGGTTCTTTTATATGTTTAATTTTCACTTTAAACTGTGGGTGTTCACTCACTTTGGCAAATCAAGATAAAAGCCCGAAAGGGTTGTATAATGAACTGCGTCAAACACTGTCGCCTAGTAAATGAAAACGATTGTTAATGCAGCAAAGTAGCGAAGCACTTAAAAGCGAGAATTTGAGAGTTCTTCAAATGGACTATTTTTCAAGATAACTTTCAATATTATGCAAGAAAACCCAACAAACACACACACACACACACACACAAACACACATACGTGTACGAGGTATGAAATGGGGTAATTTTAGAATGTAGGAATCGGGGGGACACTTTTTAGTCATTTTTTGATGGAAAAGGGTTAGGGCAAGGGTTAGTTGCAGCGCTGCAACTAGCCCTTACCCTAACCCTTCTCTAGAAAGTTGACCTATTTCGTCTCTAATAGGCGACGAAATAGGTCGAATTTTGCTTCAAACTTTTCCAAAAATTCACTGGATTTTTTCCGTCCCGGATAGTGCACTCCTGTGTACTTAAAACACTCTTATGCACTACAACTGCACTCCCATGCACTAAAAGAGCACTTCCGCGTACTTAGAAACAAATGGGTCACGCGAGGCAAATGAGGAACGAGCAAATTACCTCATTTATGACTGAAAAAGTAAATTGTGTGTCCCATTTTTGTCGTTTTACAACCACACACACACACACACAAACACACACAGAGTCATAAAAGGAAAAGAAAATAGTGCCAGTGAGAGAGAATATGAGTTTGAATTGGAACTTTCAAGAGATTAAGTAGGTTTCAGACTCAAATGTGTGTGTGAAATAGAGAGAGAGGGTGGGGGGGGGGGTGGGGAGAGGGAAAGTTTTGTTCGTAATTTGTTTAGACCGAAGAAATTACAAATATTTAAACACACGCACGTTAAAAACAACAACGACAACAACAATATCAACAACAACAACAACCAAACAACATTTACAGCAATAGACTATTCAGATCAACGCTAAGCCTTATAGAGATAACGTGTTCATGATGATTACAGTGGGAAAAGTTCAGTTCTTGAAGAAGTTCGCTCTTAGTCTTCAACGATGATAGTGACACAATAAACTGTTGCTGTTCTTATCCAATAAATTCGTAAATAGTAGTAGCTATCACCGACATCATCATCATCATCATCATCATCATCATCATCATCATCATCATCATCATCATCATCATCATCATCATCATCATCAGCATCATCATCATCAGCATCAATCATCATCATCATCATCACGATCATCAACAACAACACCAACAACAACAACATCGACTACATCATTACCATCATCATGGGGAAAGAAAAGAAGAATACACGAACATAAGAAACCTTTGAGGTGGTAAGTGCAATAATTAATATCTAGGTGCAACCTTTTGATGGCATTAATTTTGGCTAATAATTAATATTATATTCAATTTAAAACAATTGTTCAAAAGGAGGTTAGTTTTTGTTTGTGTGTTCGTTGGCCATGGACAAAGACGTCGTAGGTAGACGTAAGATGTACTTACTGACGCCTTTCACATAATGTAGCACAGTATCAGGGTGACCCACCATACATTGGATCTTATGTTAAGTGCTTACTGAGAACAAAATCAAAACATGAGAGAGATGAAGAAAGGGAGAGAGGCAGACAAAGAGAGAGAGAGAGAGAGAGAGAGAGAGAGAGAGAGAGAGAGAGAGAGAGAGAGAGAGAGAGAGAGAGAGAGCGAGAACGAGAGAGGGACTCAGACATTTTATTCATAACAAGGATACAGATTTTAGGCTGCAAAGTAATCATACAATTGTTTACAAGACACACACGCACGCACACACACACAGAGTTGTCCCACCGTCGTAGCTCAGTTGTGGAGCGTTCGCCTGGCACACCAATGACTCAGGTTCGAATCTCGTGATGGGCAAGATAAAAGTGACCATTTTTACTGTCCATTTTAGCAGTATGATTGCTCCGATGGTTCAGTGTTGATTTAGGTTCCCACCTCTTCTTCCCCTGGGATGGTTATCCCCGTCTGCCATATCGCTAATGGTGGGTGTAGACGTTAAACTTCAATGTTCATGAGAGAGAGAGAGAGAGAGAGAGAGAGAGAGAGAGAGAGAGAGAGAGAGAGAGAGAGAGAGAAGCCATATTTGAGCTTGTGTGTGTGAGAGAGAGATGGAGGGAGGGAGAGCGAGAGATGGAGGGAGGGAGAGAGAGAGACAGAGACAGACAGAAAGGTGGGGATGGAGCAGGAGGAGGGGACATAGGAGAAGAAAAGAAAATAATCAGTCCTTTGTCCGAAAGAAATATTTTTCCAAATTGGCCCAAAGATAAGTGATGCTGCCTGCTCAACCTGATCTGTCGTGCTGTTTCTTGATTTTGTTCAGCATTATTCTGCATTCCTGAGAATCCAAACCAAAAAAATAGTTTGAGGTTTCATTTTCCATTGCTTCAAGAATCAGAGGTCGGTCTTCTTCTCATTTTCCTGATTCCACAGTACTCTGACCCTATACATGTATGATTCCTGTTCATGAGGGAGGCAACTCTCTTCGAGTATCGCAGCTAGAAGTCCAGGGGGTGGGAGGAGGTGGAGGTAGGAGGGGATAGGTTAAAACAAAACAAATAATGTGAAGCGCGATTTTAGAATTAACCACGTTTGAACTTGTTTGAAGACAGGGCTATGGCAACACCTCGTTACCGTCCACGTTAATATTGTTACCTGTTTGAACAATTATTTCCAATCTTACCCCTGTCATGAATTGGCTAGTTTTACCCTGCCCAGTGACTATTTAGCCTTGTGTAGTCATTGGAACAGTAGAGAGTCAGTATATAACACAGCAGACCACACACGGCGAGCGAGCCACCCACATCGCAGTGAGTCAGCACTTGAGCTTTGAATCGGACCGTTTTAACCAATCAGCAGCAGGCTAAGTGGGTAGAGCAGTTTTGACTGTGTCAAAACCTAGCACAGCTTGGTCAGTCGTGTGTGAGACGAGGAAGAAGTAACATCTAAATAGCTAGCAGAGAAATCTCTTCACTCATAGACCAGGAAGCAGGACTTTAGAATCTCAGAATTCTATTAAGTCACAACGGGCCTGAACTTGTCAAACAGGTAAATGAACACCCTTCTGTTTCATCGTGATATATTTATATTATTGTTGAAATTATGTTTGTGGAATTTGCTATGCATAAATGTGAATTGTTAATCCGAATTTGCGGGACCACGTGGAAGAGCCTACCACGAGGCGAAACACGACCGGTTGCGCCGCCATGTTGTATCCCGTACGGAACCACTGTTGTTTAACTTATATGTATGTTTGCAGACCAGTGGCTGTACCACTGAATGTTTATATTATTATTAATTCTGTATGTGTATAGTTAGCCACGTTTGATATTTATATATGTATAGGAATTTAGAGTGAGATTCCAGTGGAACCCGGAAGTAGCAGAATGTTCGTCGCTTATGTATAGAGATGTGGAGCTATCACTGAGGGCTACTTTGGCTTTCAGTGAGACGCTCTGCACAAACCGATTATTCAGGGTTGTGCAGAATTTCGTCTCTTATATTACAGACGAGCAGGCGAGCTAACCCGAGCTATCCTGTGCACACCACTCCACAGAAACGACTAGTTGGTTGAGGAGACTCTACCGCACAAGTCGGAAAGAGCTACCTTGAAAAACACCCTGTCAGACCCCACAGCGTGGCAAGGGAACCCAACTACACAACTACAAAGGTGTACCAGAAGCTACCTCACAGAAGGACTTCGACCGCACCATCAGAAAGTTAAGTGTAATCTCCGAAAGTGCACTTAAACTGATCATAACAGGACCACAGTAGTCCAACTCTTCAGAAACTGTAAAACGGACCACAGTAGTCCAAATCTACATGAAATATTATAGCCAGTGCCCGATGAAGATAAAACAGCTGCCTAGACTATCAGCGATCTAACTATTAGCAGTGACTGAGACATTTTAAGTTAGATTAGTACTTAGAGAATCTTGTATAGAGTGGAAGAAATAAATGTGTGATTTTAACTGTTATCAAGTGGCTGGACTACATATGATTCATAGCCGTGTGAAAGCTAGTGTGACAGTATCTTTTACCATTTTTCTATCTATCTCTGTACCCCAACCTTAACACAGAACGAGCTAAACAAATAAATTTATTAAAGTAATTCATAGGGTGACTTACTAGCAGTTCCCACCGAATAAACGTGAGGGTCCATAATTCCATTGTGCAGAGCCCATAAACCCCACGTGACAACCCCACACCCCATTCTCATATAATTGCCTTGCCTTGATCAACGCTGTGTACTCGTACTTACCATACCTTGTTGACACTTTCTAATTTCATACATCCACGACCTAAACGAGAATTTGGATATTAAAAAAGTGTTTAGGATACTGTCGCGTTCTGGTGCTGCATTGTTCTCAGCTATCTACTTCCGAGTGTTATATAAATGTAATTATATTACGTTGTTCGGTTCAGCTGGCACAGCAAAAGGGAATGCGTGTGGTGAGGGGGAGGGGAGGGGGGGTGGAAGAGTGAGATAGTGGGAAGGGGTGGGTGGCGGAAGAAAGAGAGAGAGATAGAACGAGAGAAAGAGATAGAGAGATTTGATTTCAGACTTCAGATGCTATATTGAATAGACATTTTGTTTATACCAAAGGGATGGGTGGATACAATGGAAGTAATTAACAGAAACAGCAATAAAAACCAAATATAGGAGGAATCGTGCTTATAATGTA
>CM072511.1:92468609-92546109 GCA_036898135.1 Oncomelania hupensis | reverse complement strand
AAAATCAGGAAGAAGTATAGCCCTAGACCGAAGTCGCTTGTAGCCGATGTTTGACGACACATTTCTTAATAGTATACTTCATCAATTTATTTTGAATAAGTATTGCATCTTCGAATGAGAGGTCTAGACTGTGCAGGAATGCATTTCGTAGCAAGCAGCACCGGATTTACGGATCATAACCAATACCGGTGACTGCCACATTCACCAATACACCCAGCATGCACTAGGTCATACTCCCGCCCTCATCCCCCTTGTCCTGGGTGGCGCAGTTCTTGCGACCGCCGCACTTTTGCTGACATTGCAGCTCGAATGTTTTGGTAATTAAACATAATGGTTTGGTATTTTCACATTGTACTGCATTTGTGCTGTAGCTAACGATTGCAGTTGTTCTCTCGCATTTATGTTATATAGTTGGTTAATACATGTAGTTATGAATTTGGTTCACAACCTAATAGAGGCTGCGTAAGGACAGAAAGCTACAAGAAGAAGAAGAAGAAGAAGAAGAAGAAGAAGAAGAAGAAGAAGAAGAAGAAGAAGAAGAAGAAGAAGCAGGGGGAGGAAAGAAGGTTAGTATATGAATGAATGAATCACATCGGGTGTTATTTGCACAATACACAATTAAACAGTATCAACTGCGTGACAGGTGTTATGTTTCAATTACGTCGCTCGCGGGTCTTTCAATCACGCACACATCGGCCATGCCGTGGCGATGGGACACTTACGTTCCCTCAGTTTGAACAGCTTTTTGGCAACATCGCTTGAACATTTTAGAACTTCAACGGCAAAAAATATAAATCAAATAAAGTAAAAAGGAAGCTTACCGAGTGTCAGAGATCAATCAGAAGTAGAGTGGCCTCATGGCAAGGTGCATGGGTTAGTCGCCGGTTTCGGTAATGCCGAAGGTCGCGGGTTCAAAGGCAAAGGCAAAGGCAAAAGTTTAATTTCCAGGCCCTTCCGGGGGCAAACGAAACAAAGAAAAACATTCAACAAAATTAATGACAAAGTGACAATGGAAAATGGAGAAAGTACCATGGATAATGATTTCTCAGGACAATCCTTTAAAAACAAAATAAACAAACTAAAACAAGTATAGAACAGAGAGAGAGTGAGAGCGAGAGAGAGAGAGAGAAAGAGAGAGAGAGAGTGTGTGTGTGTGTGTGTGTGAGAGAGAGAGAGAGAGAGAGAGAGAGAGAGAGAGAGAGAGAGAGGCTATTAGAATACAAACTGTTTCACACGTGTAGCAGAAAAGTAGTAAGCAATACGCAACAAAAACATCCTAAGTAAACCACAACCTATCCTATCCTATCCTGTCCCGTAACCCGAAGGTCGTAGGGGCACCACAGATGATCGTTTAACCAGCATACTCCATCTTTCTCTGTCCTCAGCAGCCCTGATGGCTTCGCTCAGTGTCAAACCAGTCCATTCTCGAATGTTGTCCTCCCACCTCTTTTTCGGTCTCCCTCTTCTTCTACCTCCTTGCACTGTGCCTTGCAGAATAGTCTTTGCAAGGCCTGATGATCTGGTGACGTGGCCATACCACCGAAGTTTCCGTTTCTTCACCACTGTTAGCAGGTCATCGTGTTGTCCAATGGCTTGTGTGATGGTCTGTCGGACTTCGTCGTTGGTGATGTGTTGGGTATAGGAAATGCCCAGAAGTCTTCTGTAGCACCTCATCTCCATGCTTTGTATTCTTCGTTGGAGATCTGCTGTGAGGGTCCATGCTTCGCAAGCATATAGGAAGATGGAGATGACAAGGGAGCGCAGCAGTCTTACTTTGGAATGTAGACTGATGGTCCTGTCTTTCCAAATGGGCTTCAACCTTGTCAGGGCAGCAGTTGTTTGTGCGATCCTGGAGAGGACTTCCTGTCGGGACCCATTGTCTGATACAATGGCTCCTAAATATTTGAAGCTATGCACTGTGTCGAGGGATTGGCCTTGGACTTTGATGTCCGTATTGATGCCATTGGTGTTGTTGGTCATCATTTTGGTCTTCTCTGCACTTATTTCCATTCCATAGGCTTTGGAGGTGGTGTCAAGCCTCTGTACCAGCTGTTCAAGTTCTTGTTCCTCTCCAGCCAATCCATCAATGTCATCTGCAAAACGAAGATTGGAGATTGCTCTACCCCCTATGCTGACTGTGCCTTCATGGTCTGCAAGAGCATCCGACATGATGCGCTCTAGGAAGATGTTGAAGAGTGTTGGAGAGAGTAGGCATCCTTGACGCACACCGATTGTTGTTCTGAACCAATTCCCGATGGCTCTGTTGTGGAGGACTGCACTGGTAGCCTTGTCATACAGGCTTTTGATGACTTCAATAATTTTAGGGCTGATGTTGTACACTTTCATTGTTGCCCATAGAGCTGCATGCCAGACTCGGTCAAACGCCTTCTTGAAGTCTATGAACACATGATATAGATGTTGTTGGTGCTGTAGGTATTTCTCACAGATTATTCTGAGGTTGAAAATCTGCTCAGTGGTACTTCGCCCTGCCCTGAATCCTGCTTGTTCTTCAGCTATGATTTGTTCAGCTTGGGGTTTCAACCTGTTGAGTATTATTTTCAGGAGGACCTTGCTGGGATGGCTGATGAGGCTGATGGTCCGGTAATTTTCACACTCCTGAAGGTTACCTTTTTTGGGAAGAGTGATGACAAGCGACTGGGTCCATGGTATAGGCCACTCCCCACTCTGCCAGATCTTGTTACAGATAATGGTGGGGGCATCAATCATCGCTTCTCCTCCTGCTTGTAGCAGTTCCGCGGGTATGTTGTCCACTCCCGCTGACTTCCCTTTCTTTAGCGCTTGCACTGCTGCCTCAACTTCTTCCCGGAGAATTGGGAGGATTTCTTCTTCTTCTCTGTTCTCGGGACATGCTAGAACTGATGGGTCTCCATTTGGTGTATGGTTGTAAAGGTCAGAGCAGTACTCTGTCCATCTGTCCAAGACTTCTTGTTCTTCTGTAAGGCATATGCCAGACTTGCTTTGGATAGTGGAGACTTTGGGCTGTTTGACACTTGTCAGCCGCTTCACAGTCTGGTAGGCCTTCTTGCTGTTGTTCTTGTTCAGACTGTTCTCTATTTCCTGGCATTGATCTTCTATCCAGTTCTCCTTTGCTGTGAGCATGCCTTTTCGGATGTCATTGTTGATTTTTCGGTAGACATCAGCTCCCTGTGAGGTGTTCTTTTTCTTTTTCATCTCTCTTCGTTTATCACACAGATCCAAAAGTTCAGGTGTGATCCACAGCTTCTTCTTTGGTCGGTGCTTGCCAAGGATCTCAGTGGCGACATCTGTCACAGCCACAACAATGCAAATAAATCAAATTGTTCACAATAATCCAAACACCAATGACTGATATACAAACCAAACAGTGGGAAACCGGAAATAGAGAAGAGCAATAACGAAGCTTAACGTCCTATTGCGTTAGCGTTAAGGGCGAATCACCAGGTCGCCACCTTGACAACAAAGATCATCATCATCATATCAAAAACACAAGAAAAATAATAAAGCAACAATAATAATGTTCCTTTCCCTGGAATGCGGTTTACTGTAAATAAAGTTTATGAAATGATAATACATTTTCAAACTATAAGCTTCAAATTAATATTCAAAAGGAAAAGAAATACAGAAAATAAATAAAAGTTTTTTATGTTGTTGTGGACAATAGCTTAAAAAAACCCGCAGGCATAGCATAATACTGGATAACAGGCCAAGCAGTGCCAAATGATGAACGGATAATTCGATAGAAAATAAACAATACGCACGACAACAACAACAGCAATAACGGATGAAATAATCACCTAACTAATTAAGAGAACTACAATATTTTGATCTAACTTTAATTAATTTTATTACATTTCCAAGAACTTTATTCTTTGTACTGCTGAATAGAATTTTTTATTTAAACTGATAGGTTTCTTTCAGTAGAATGACGGCATAAACGAACGACGATAATCTTTAACATATTCACACACAAACACATAATGATATTCGTCACCAACGTCACCAGAGTAACATTTGGTACAATTACGCCGAACCCTTGAGGAATTATTGTATCGTGTTCTTTTTGTACTGGCATATTATTATTTAAAGTTCTAAACCGAAGAAATGAAACCGATTGGCCCTACGTACGAATATCGATATATTTCTCATGTGAAAAATGGTCGTTAAACATTCGATTATTCCAATACACATCTTTAAAGTTGAGTTCCTCCCAAGATCATTGAATGTACTGATCGCACAAACTTCTCTTTACCGTTTATTTGAACCATGCAAGCGTGAACAGCAAGCGTTCTTGTTGAAGCCAAACACTGCTAGGATCGAACTCGCGTATTATGGCTTGGGTACGAAACTATTCAGTTCATCGAGGGTTTTCTTCTGGTACTCCAGATTTTTCCCTCCATTCAATAACGGTTTTGGATTCAATTTAAAATTTGAAAAAATAAACGTTCGAGTTTTTTTCGTCTTTTAATAGTGTTCCCCCTCCCATTACACCACATATTTAAGTGATAGATGTGTGTGTGTGTGTGTGTGTGTGTGTGTGCGTGTGTGTGTGTGTTGTGTATGTGAGAGTGTGGGGAACATGTGAGCGTGCATATTGGTACAGATCGCCGCGCTTTCCGCTTGACTGATCATTTGGGGAAAGCTCGTAAATAGCATCCATTATCATTATTTCTTCTTCTTCTTCTTCTTCTTCTTCTTCTTTTTCTTCTTCTTCTTCTTCTTCTTCTTCTTCTTCTTCTTCTTCTTCTTCTCCTTCTTCTCCTTTTTCTTAGTTTTATTATTAATTTTATTATTATTATTATTATTATTATTATTATTATTATTATTATTATTATTATTATTATTTTTATTGTTGTTGTTGTTGTTTTTATTATTATTATTATTATTATTATTATTATTATTATTATTATTATTATTATTATTATTATTATAATAAGTAAGCATCAAATTCTTTCGGCAGATTGGCTCAGTTATTGGTGAGATGCTAGTTTGGCGTGCAATGGAACTTGGGATCGATTCATCATGGTGAAGGAAGAGTTTACCACCACAATTATTTATTCGAGTTTCTGTTACTGTGTCACCCCAAAGGCATGTTCACAAAGCCGGTCATTCTGTCAAAAAAGGTATTTAGGACGCTCAAATAAACACACACACACACACACACACAATACCCTATTATAAAAGTTTTCTGAGATTCTGAAAGTGCACTTAAATGCTGAAAGTTGAAGTCTTGGGTTATGGAGTTATAGATCCTGGTTTCATCCCACTCCTTAAGCATCTCTTTGAGCTAGCGAGTTCGTTGCGTTTATTATAATAGCTATTATAATAGCTATTTCTTCTTTTTATTTTCGCCCCACTATAGCTGAGCGGCAAAAATAACAAGTTGCATGCCTTGAAATGGATAGAGGAAGTCGCTCTTAGTGGGTAGAGAAAACGTAAAAATGACACGTACAGAAAAAAATATAATATTCCTAAAGAATGGGCACTTTGCGAATTTTACACCTTTATATTTTATGTTAGACAGGACACAAGCTAAACGATGATTTGTTTGAATAGTAGAGTAAGAGATGTTGCAGTAAGGGCTGGGAAAAGGTTACAATATAATTTATTATAAAACAATGTTACAGACTTTTATACATAATTATACAAGCTAAATTGCTGATTATGTTAAATTGATGTAGAGATAGTAAAAAAAAAAAATTCATTCAAAATAAAGGTCAGGAGGGTTTTTCTTCGGGTACTCAGGTTTCATCCCTCTATTAAATAATGGTTGGATGCCTATCCTATCCCGTAACTCAAAGATCGTTGGGGCAACACAGATGATCGTTTAACTAGCGTACTCCATCTTTCTCTGTCCTCAGCAACCCTTATGGCTTCGCTCAGTGTCAAGCCAGTCCATTCTCGAATGTTGTCCTTCCACCTCTTTTTCTGTTTCCCTCTTCTTCTGCCTCCTTGCACCGTGTCTTGCAGGATGGTCTTTGCAAGGCAGAGGCTCTGGTGACGTGTCCATACCATCGGAGTTTCCGTTTCTTCAACACTGTGAGCATGTCAACGTGTTGTCCAATGGCTTGTGTGATGGTCTGTCGGACGTCGTTGTTCGTAATGTGCTGGATATAGCAAATGCCCAAAAGTCTTCTGTAACACCTCATCTCCGTGCCTTGCATACTTCGTTGTAGATCTCCTGTAAAGGTCCATGTTTCGCAAGCGTTTAGGAAGATGGAGATGACAAGGTGGCGCAGCCTTACCTTGGAATGTAGACTGATGATCCTGTCTTTCCAATTGGGCTTCAACCTTGTCAGAGCCGCAGTTGTTTGTGCGATCTAAGTATTTGAAGCTATGCACTGTGTTGAGGGATTGGCCTTGGACTTTGATACCCATGTTGATATCATTGATGTTGTTGGTCACCATTTGGTCTTCTCTGAACAAATTTCCATTCCATAAGATCTGGAGGTGGTGTCAAGCCTTTTTACCAGCTGTTCAAGTTCTTGTTCCTCTCCAGCCAATCCATCAATGTCATCCGCAAAACGGAGGTTGGAAATTGCTCTACCTCCTATGCTGACTGTGCTTTCGTGAACTGCAATGGCATATGACATGATGCGCTCTAGGAAGATGTTGAAGAGTGTTGGAGAGAGTAGGCATCCTTGACGCACACCGATTGTCGTTCTGAAACAGTTCCCGATGGCCGTTCTGAACCAGTTCCCGATGGCGCTGTTGTGGAGGACTACACTGATAGCCTTGTCATACAGGCTTTTGATGACTTCAATAATGTTAGGGCTGATGTTGTACACCCTCATGGTTGCCCACGGAGCTGCATGACAGACTCGGTCAAACGATTTCTTGAAGTCTACAAACACATGATATAAAAGTGTTGTTGGTGCTGTAGGTATTTCTCGCAGATTATTCTGAGGTTGAAAATACGTTCAGTGGTACTTCGCACAGGCCTGAATCCTGATTGTTCTTCAGCTATGATTTGTTCAGCTTGGGGTTTCAACCTGTTTGTTACGTTTGAGACGCGCACGATATATCCGATTGTTTTGTTTTGCAAAGCATGCAATAACAGAGTGTATTTACCTTTGATTTGATTTTGCGTTGTTGTTAGAAGAAGCTTTGTATAATGTTGATAATTTTCGTTGGTCGATATTATTGGATAATTTTCTGGAATCACTTGTTCACTATTGATCGAAGCATGTAGATAATTCTAGTGGTAGCTACGAGATTCTTCTGACCTAAATAAAGTTATATGACGTAAGACAGTGTATAGTTCCGTTGACGAATTTTATTCTGATTGGCTGTAATTGCGTCACGCTGGAATATTCGAACTTTCTCTAGAGTATAGAGAGACTATATAAGTGACGCACTGTTTCAAAAAAAGTAATTGAGCGATCTTGTATGCAGCTGTTGATGTATGCTGAATAAAACTTAATACGCCGACTCCTGCCTTGTTGCTGAGTGAACAGGTTGTGTGGATAAACGAATCTGAGTTACACTTATCAAGATTCAAGCATCGGGGCTGAATCAACAATTGATAAGAAAACAACAACAGTGTAACACTGTTGAATATTAATTTCAGGAGACCTTGCTGAGATAGCTGATGAGGCTGAGGGTGTGGTAATTTTCATACTCCTGAAGGTTACCCTGGGAGGAGTGATGACAATCGACTGGATCCATGGTGTAGGCCACTCCCCACTCTTCCAGATCTAGTTACCGATAATGGTGAAAGCGTCAATAATCGCTTCTCCTCCTGCTTGGGGCAATTCCGCGGGTAGTTTGTCCACTGCCGCTGACTTCCCCTTCTTCAGTGATTGCACTGCTGCCTCAACTTCTTCTCGGAGAATTGGGGGAATGCAGTCAATCTAAATTTCGAACATAATAATTTATAGCTTTTCCCGTCTTCTTTAACGATCTCTACAGACCGCCACGTAAAAGTATCTTATTTTTGTAGTTTTTTTTTTTTTTTTTTGTAATCAAAATAAAACAATTTGGTAATCAAATACTTAAAATGTTAACTTTAATTAATAAAATATGGATATAAATGAATGACAACCTGAAAACATGTTTATTAACAACAACAAAAAATATATATAAACAGCAATGTGAGAAGATGTATTCTCAAAATAACATCGTAAGAAAAGAGAAAGAAAGAAAGAAAGAAATAGAAAGAAAGAAACAAAAAGGACAAAGAATGTGAAGAACACATTGTAAAAGCAATAAATCCGTATTTCTTCATCATCATCATCATCATCATCATCATCATCATCATCATCATCATCATCATATTATTATTATTATTATTATTATTATTATTATTATTATTATTATTATTATTATTATTATTATTATTATTATTATTGTCATTATTATTATTATTATTATTATTATTATTATTATTATTATTATTATTATTATTATTACCAAGAATTTATACAGAATTTATATAGCGCACATATCTCGCCGTAGTTGGCGACTCAAGGCGCTGGCCGACACAGGGTCTATCTCAAGCCGCCCAAGGTGCCAACTGGCAGCCTTTCGGCTCATCGTATAACGCACCAGACAACTGAGCACAATCCTGGGCTGCCAGGGATGACGGAGAAAGGACCTAGTGCATGCTGGGTGTATAGGTGTATCTGGCAATCACTCGTCGTGGACATGAGTGTCAGGATCTTTAAAGTCCGTGCGATGGCATGCGCGCGTACACGGACTAGACCTCGGTTTATATTCTCGTCCGAAATCTCGTTATTGAATTTTTATCAAATGCAGGTGTGCATGTGAAGTCCCCAAATTCTACCTGAATCTTTTTATATCTTTGGAGAAGAAGAAAAAAAAGAGAGAGAGAGAGAGAGAGAGAGAGAGAGAGAGAGAGAGAGAGAGAGAGAGAGAGAGAGAGAGAGAGAGAGAGAAAGAGAGAGAGAGAGAGAGAGAGAGAGAGAGAGAGAGAGAGACTATCGTATACTAGTATCAATTGCATGTTCATAGGCGCTGCATCAGACATTTTCTTTTAGCACCGTGCCCGTTAACAGCTAGAATTCCGGCATAGTTATTTGTACCCATCCTCACGCCAGTTTTTCTCCTGCTTGTGTACATAGGGCTTGACGTAAATACAACAATTATGCCTCTCTCTCATTTGAATTTTGTCACCAAGCATTTTTTTTAAAATTCCACTTCATTTCTTTTTCTTTTACCTAAGACTTGATATTAAAAATCAAAAACAACAACAAAAGGTACGCTCCTCTCTCAATTGAATTTGTCACCAAATTTCAGATCAGAATAGAAAACTTCACATTATATCAAAACCTTTGTTTTCATTCATTTATTTCTGTTATCGTGTTTATTATCTATGGTGAGTAGACAAAGCATCGCAATACAACTCTCTCTTTCCACTCTCACTTCTCATCCTCACCTCTTACACATCTATCCTATCCTATCCTATCCCGTAACTCGGAGGTCGTAGGGGCACCACAGATGATCGTTTAACCAGCGCACTCCATCTTTCCCTGTCCTCAGCCACCCTGACTGTTTCGCTCAGTGTCAAACCAGTCCATTCTCGAATGTTGTCATCCCACCTCTTTTTCGGTCTCCCTCGTCTTCTACCTCCTTGCACTGTGCCCCGCAGGATGGTCTTTGCAAGACCTGATGATCTGGCGACGCGGCCACACCATAGGAGTTTCCGTTCGCTCACCACCGCGAGCAAGCCATCGTGTTGTCCAATGGCCTGCGTGACGGTCTGTCGGATTTCGTCGTTGGCGATGTGCTGGGCATAGGAAATGCACAGAAGTCCTCTGTAGCACCTCATTTCCATGCTTTGTATTCTACGCTGCAGATCTGCTGTGAATGTCCATGTTTCGCAAGCGTATAGGAAGATGGAGATGACAAGAGAGCGCAGCAGTACTTAGCAGCAGTAAGAAATACTCTTACACACACCTACCCTTAATATGTTGAGCTAGGTAAGAAACACAAATGTGTTGAAAATTTAATGTTGTTCAAATTTCCAACACGTCGAAGAACGAAAACTAGTGTAGAAAAAATATCGGAGAACTGATTCTCTCCTGGCTTGTCTTAATTCGAAGGTTCCTGGATGATGGCCAACAACTTTTCTGCGAGATTCTCAAATCCCGAACCTAGATTGCTGGACCTATTGGACATTAAAAAAAAGTTATAGGTTCAGGATCTAAGAACCTCGGGAAAAAAAAGTTTTTTAACCTCCACGAACTTTCCAGTTAAGACAGACCATTAGAAAGCGACGTTAAGGCGATCTGGTGTTTTTTTTAAAGTCCTCCCCTCAAGACCGACTTCTCCGGGGCAAAACGCGTTCCAGATAGCTCAACGGCCATTTGATCGGAGTGACGGGTTCCCACCGGCAAATTTGGTAAGATTGATAACCCTTCAAGGAATAAATGGCGAGCCCGAAACATCCAGGTGTGTAGCCCTGTGTTTGACCGGTGAAAGTACAATTTGAAGTTTGACATTTTCACAAAAGTCACGGTGTTCAAGCTCTTTCCCATCACCAGCAAATCTGTGCTTTTGTGTTTCTGAAGATGCTTGGCCTACCCATGGGTACAGTATATAGAAATAATTCAACATAAATATTGTTTTGTCAAATTTCACTATGCTTCCTTTCTTGTCATACTACTACTACTACCACTACCACTACTACTACTACTACTACTACTACTACTACTACTACTACTACTACTACTATTACCACTACTACCACTACTACTTCTACTCCCTACTACTACCACTACTACTACCACTACTGCTACTACTACTACTACTACTACTAAAAACACAGGATGCAATCACGCGATTTTCTTCAATCGAACGCAAAACGCGGCGATCTGAAGAGAATATATTTATGTATCTGTCACTCACCCGTCTGGATCGTTACTTCTTATATCTATCTACCCCAGCGTCCGTATAAATGCATTGACAACAGGAATGGAAAGTAGTTCAGAAAACTAAAAGGAAAAACGTTTAGACGTACTGTCTAAGCATTTCACATTCGTACTAAAATGATTGAATGGCATGTTTTCTACACTAAATTCATTCCTGTAATGGCTACCTAAACAAAAATCAAAAGTAATTTTCAGTTTCAAAACAGATTTCTTACTAATCTCAGTCCTGTTTTCCACGCTTTGGGGGATTCAGAACATTTTTAAAGGACCACAAAGCTTGCACCCCGGGGAGGCAAAAGACATTTGGGCCGTAACTGGCGAGGCTCATTCTGCTCTTTTCGTTCACTACGTAGTCCCGTTGAATAGCGGATAAACGTCAGAATTATAAGTTTTTTTAAAAAGGATTTTTTTTTCTTCAGTTTTCGGTAGCAGAGGGGGAAAAAAGTGCATTAGGTTTAGAAATGGCATTTAGGAATTACCTCCCTTTTAGCAGGTGTGTAAGGACACAGTTAGATGGAGTACGCTGGTTAAACGATCATCTGTGATGCCCCTACGACCTCCGAGTTACGGGATAGGATAGGATAGGATATGATCGGACGCACCTAACGCAGCAAGTCGGTCGGCTTAAGTGAAATCCGATCTTTCAGTCACAGTTCGCTTTTACTCTCATTGTTTTTAACACCACTCGGCCAATACACGCCTATGTCGTCTTATTGCACATTACACTCCTTTGATCACTCAACTCACCACACGCAACTCAAAAGAACACAATCCCCACCCACACGCAAGCTCCCACACTCCCTCCCGCTCATCACCCCACAGCAAATACACTGCCCTTCCCCAATCCTCACAACTCTTTTTCCTGTCGCCCCCCCTACTGTCGCCTTATTGCACATTACAAGTCTGCCACGGGGAGGCGTTACTCATGGCTCGGTGCGTCAGAAAGACGCTCTCTTTTCAAACACCGATCATACATCAAGTCAGCCGTCCACAGGACCCGTTCCTTTTCACCAGCTCCCTGATGTCTTCTCGCCTGGCTGGCTCTGGCATGAGCCTATAGGGTTGGTCTTCTTAGCCCGTAACCACCTCCCTTGGACCTCGGTTCTCTCTTTGCGGGCAACTGTTTACGTCGTAAGCACTTAATACAGACCTTCCTATGTGTTTTGATTTCGAACTATCATAAATTTAGAAGAGACCTTTCTACGTTTTTATTTTGGTTTCAAACTATCATAATTCAGCGATCCACGTATCCACTTATCCCAAAATCTTTTTTTCATTGTATTGCATTGCACAACTCAGGAGATCCTCTCTGTAGATTTCGGAGTCGACGACCTTTCGGGTAACTGTTTACGCCGTTGGCGAAGAAGAGACCTTTCTGTGTAATTTGGTTGACACTGATCCTCGCTTGTCAACACGGAACCCTCTTTGCAAGCAACTGTTTTACACTTTAGGTTTGCATAAATACTACTACTACTACTACTACTACTTTTTTTTAATTGAGGATTTTTATAGCGCACTTATCTCGCCGATACAGGATCTAACTTAAACCGCCCGAGATGCCCACCCGCAGCCTTTGGGCGCATGGTCTGACGCCCGGACAACTGAGCACTATCCTGGCCAGCAAGGGATGGGGGAGAAGGACCAAGTGCATGCTGGGTGTGTTCTTGTTACCGGCACTCGCCCGTCTAGGACATGAGCGTCAGGATCTTTAAAGTCCGTTATGATGGAATGTATGTTTATACTCTCATCCGAAGGAGTAGGAAACGAGAGTAAGTGTCTTTCCCAGGGACACAACACAATGGCCCGGACAGGGCTCGAACCCGGGACCTTCAGATACGCAAGCCAAAGCACTACCATTAGACCACCGTGCCTCTCTACTACTACTACTACTACTACTACTACTACTACTACTACTACTACTACTACTACTACTAATAATAATAATAATAATAATAATAATAATAACAATAGTAATTAGCATTTGTAAGGCGCCTACCCTGCGGATCTAGGCGCGCGCACACCAACATTCATCTAATCATACATTCATGTTTTATATGTAATACTAGACAGCATAGAAATGCATGCACACACACAGAAACACACAAAACAAGAATACTAAATGAAGGAAGAATGTAAATTATGTAAAGTGCTGCTGAAAGAGAAAGGTTTTCCTGTTGCTTTTAAAACTTTGAATTGAAGAAGAGTGTCTGACATCGGAGGGAAGAGAGTTCCAGATCTGAGGTCCACAGACAGAAAAAGAGCGGAGACCATGTGATTTCCGTTTGTAGCGGTCATAACGGAGGAGTCGAATATCGCTCGAAGAACGAAGGGTGCGAGAAAGAGTGCACAGAGGGACTAACTTATTCAGATATTCGGGAGCTGATCCAGTGATGATATTGTAGCAAATGCAGGCTGATTATGACCACTAAGGCTGGTCATTTCTTGTTTTGGATCAATTAATCATCACAAAATAGGCAAGGAAGAGGGCTTTCTTTGTATTTCGTATACAGCGATCTTAATTTCATGTTTGTCAGAGCCATACACCTCATCTCGGAAAACAACTGTTTACACCATAATCAAGGAAAAGACCATGTTACGTCATTTGACTTAAACCGATTTTTGCTTGACTTTCACACGTTCAATAATTTTTTTTTTCATTTGACTGTACAACTCAAGGGATCTTCTCGTCACCACATGCAGTAAGATTTTCAAATGTAGTCCAGCAGTTGTAAAACCGGAAGCTTCTCTATCGGGTCTGAATTAGCAGAAAAACTCAGTAAATTAAGCCGATACAATCCCGCTCGATTACCGTTCCGAAGCTTCCGACGAAATGTAAAAGTGTTAAAATCTTAGCTCACCGTCGCCCAAAGGCGTAATCACCAACAAAGCGAAGGCGCCACTAGTGGAATAACTTTATTATCGTGCTTATCCTCTATTTGTCAGTCATTTCAACCCCACCAGCTGTTCAATCATCCATAAACTTACATCTGTTGTGCCGTGAAACATTGACTTACAAACATGATGATCCCAGGTTGTCACTGAACAACTCGTGATTCAGTTCATACCGTTTTATGATCACCCATGCTGTTTTACGACCGTTAGCAGTAAGCGCATTCAATCGGGATTATTCAACTTTTGTAGCGATGCTGTGTATCTGAATCTGCCGGGGTCTAGACTGGCCTGCATGGTCAATCACTGTAGCAGTCTTTTACACTAGTTCTTCGAGTTGTACCAAGTTTGCTGAGACGTGCTGTAATTTGTGAAGGAATTAATTAATAACTAATACTGATCAACATTAGCTTGATTGACGATAACATTGGCAGTCAGTCTAAAATCACATAAGTGGTATAAGACTTTAAAATAGCAAAGGAGCCAAGTGTACAAGAAAACATATGTAAATTAATGTATACAATTATGGAAGCGTGCACATGTTCTAACTACATAAAGGGAAAAAATAATTTTGGCTCAGGTGTGCAATGTACAAAGACCGTTTGACCAGGTGTGCTAAACAGTCAACAAAACAAAATGCAGTCAACCGCGTACGATTTTAACATTGTATTACTTTAGTATTATTATTGGTAGGAGGGGCAATAGAGGTGTTTTTAATTTTAAATAGCAAAAGATGAAAATTCATTAGAACTAGTATAATATAGTTTTACACTTACAGATATTTACAGGAAATTATTTAGAGGTTTCACTAACACTGCAACAGACATTTAATCACGAATCTCTCAGCCAAACTTAACTAACATTTAAATTATCTCATTCACCTTACCATTGAAGTATAATATTGTATGATGAAGATGCTGTGACTGTTGATGGGAAATCTATTTTGAGTACAAAGAGATATTATATCATGTATAGATTTCCACAAGTGTCTGATATTTTCAATGGGCTCTATGCACAAGTCGGCGCATGGTCACGTGGCGCGGGAATAAAAAAGCGGTCATGGCTTCTTTTAGCTCGCTCGCATGTACTCCAATGCTGCTTATAATTTTTAATTTACCGACATTTTGGGATACTGTGATGTTTTGAACATAGCACATTCGTGCAATAATGATTACAGACAAATTATTATCAGGGGACAGGCTTTTTTTTTAATGAGCGATTTGTCACTGATATTCAGTTTAGAGTTCATCAATATGTCATCTTTCAGTGGAAATCGATGAAAGGAAATGTTATTTTCTTTGCATAAAGGTTTACGTCGGAGTTAGAGCATCCAAACGCATCACAGTACTTCATCATTTTCAAACTCGAGCACGCTGTGTTATTCCCGCAGCACGTGATCGCCACGCCTTTGTGCATAGAGCCCATTGCCAAGTAGAGTGACTAAAACTGATATCGCATGGTCATTGATCAATCAAAGCTGTGACATATACAAGTCATAAGAATACAGGGCCTACTTTAACCCAATTAAACATCGAAATCTCCTATATCTTTTCTGCAAAGACTAAAAAACCAAACGGCCTCCTTGTCTTTTGTAAGGCGCGCTAAAACAGCAAGGTTTTATACCCACTCGTCAAAAATTCACAACAGCAGTGATGGTCTCAAGGAAATGATAAAATGAATAATAAAGTGTAAAAAAAAAACAACAACTCAAAAAGAGTACATGGACTGAATCAGCAAATGAAACTGACATTATTTTTCATTGTCTGCCTAAGCGAGAGTTGACTGCAGCCCATCCCTACATTTTGAACGAAGCGGAGACGAAGCAATCAAATGAAACTGGCATTGTTTTTCACTGGTGTAGTTTTGTTGGAGGAACCTATCATGTGTCACGTTGTGGTGTTCATTTTTCTTTAGTCCGTGTATGTGTGTGTGGCTAGGTGGATGTTTGGGCGCGTGGGTGCGCGCGCGTGCTTTTAATATTTGTGTGAGTGCTGATTAAATGTGAAGGAAGTCCTCTGATTTGGGGACTATTTTTGGTTGCGCATTCGGATAACATTAGTGGAAAGCAATGTGTAATGTAGTCGTTCACACACGTCTTTCTACTCTAGTCTTAAGGTTGACTTCTCTTTTTTTTCTAATTGAAAAAAATCGATACATTAATGTTATTCTCATCTTAGAAGTGGAATATGAAAAATTGTCACATATCGATCGGAAAATATTGCACTCGCGTGCAAAGCGCGCTCGTGAATATTGTTCGATCTCGTTGCGACAATTTTCCATATTCCATATCCACGCCCAAGATGCGAATAATACAGTATTCATCCAATTTTCCTATACAACTCTAATCGTTTAACTTCAACAAGAACCTGCTGCATTTTACCTGCAAAACTGATACTCGCGAATATTTCGCCTTCTTTCTTTCTGTATTCCGTCTCAGCTCCTTTCCTAATTCATTTAATTTTTTTCTCGATTTCTAATTCGAACAAGCGAGTAGGAAACAAAACTTGCCTACGTTGGTGTTTTTTCCCCAGGTCCTTGAATACGTTTGTTTTTTAACAGTGCTAGCCATTTTGGAAGGATTTGTAACTTTTTCCCTGTCTCTCTTGATTTTTTTCATTTAAATTCCTACTTTGTCCTGTACATCTGGCATACTTAAAAAAAAAACACTACTATTTCAGGTACCTCACTGCCTAAATAGCCACTACGGCTCGGCAGTTCTTGTTTTCTAGCTGTTAATAAATCATCATCGTTCGATTTCTAATTCGAGCAAGCAATCCAGGTCACATTGGCCAGGTATATGTAGGAGTCAGCCCACTGTGCTACGCTCAAGAAAAAGCCCTCAACACTCAGATCGGTGATGCCAATGAAGGTCTTCATGCTTGGTTCAGCATCCAGGTAGTTATAGGATGCGAGGGCGACTGGCAGAGTGTGGAAAGGTTTGGAAAAGTTGATGCGTTTGGTCTCGATGGTTTCGCCGTGGACAGACGGTTGGAGGTGTGGATGGAAAATATGCCAGCCTGTTTCACCTGTAATTAATGTAAAAAAGAAAACAACAACAGTAAATTAACATACGTTAGTAGGTCTAAGCTAGGTAGGTTGTCAGTCAGTAATAGAAAACAAAATGTTATCAAAACTAACACTAGTAGGCAACTGCTTTCGAGCATATTTGGATAGGAAGGAAGATTTAGGCCTCTGAGACTGAGACTGAAACTTTATTAGCCTATGAAATTTACATTTAAATTTGCCGCACAAACATAGTACATGTAAAATGTATATATATATTTTTTAAAGAATGATATGTACAAACAATAAAATATATTGTACAACACATAAAATAATATAGTAAAACAACTGCTATAATAATAATAATAATAATAATAATAATAATAATAATAATAATAATAATAATAATAATAATAATAATAATAATAATAAGGGTATATATATATAGCGCTTTATCCTAATGAAATCAGTTCAAATCGCAGTTCTCACGCCTTTATACCTAAAGTTAACATCGAAACAAATACGAAAAGAAGTGAACGAAAAACGAGACACTAATACATTATGCCATGACATAATACAAACCTGAAAAATAATATTTACAAATAGATTGTAAAAGACGAGGGAGGTAAGGGGAGGAGGAGAGCGGCTAAGGAGTGAGATGGATGGGGGCTTGGGGTGTGAAGGTGGTGGTCTGAATCAGAAAAGAAGGAATGATGATGGTGATGGGAGGCGGAATCAGAATTTTTTTAAGGAAGAGATGAGTTTTCAAGTTCGACTTGAAAGTGCCTATGTTCGGAGAGCTGCGATGAGAGGGAGGAAGAGAGTTTCAAGTTGAAGGACCAAGCACTAAGAAGGATCGACAGCCTGCAGATGAGAGTTTGTAGCGGAATATTTGTTGCAAGAAGGTTTCAGAGGAAGAACGAAGATTTCTAGATGGCTTGTAGAAATGATTGTTCTGGGTGAGGTAGGAAGGGGCTATTCCATGGACGCACTTGTAACACAAAGTACAGATTTTGTAGTAATCCTCTGAGATACTTGAAGCCAGTGGAGAGAATGTAGGAGGGGTGTGATATAATCCGATTTTTTTCGAAGAACGAAGATTTCTAGATGGCTTGTAGAAATGAATGTTCTGGGTGAGGTAAGAAGGGGCTCTTCCATGGACGCACTTGTAACACAAAGTACAGATTTTGTAGTAATCCTCTGAGATACTTGAAGCCAGTGGAGAGAATGTAGAAGGGGTGTGATATAATCAGATTGTTTTCATTTTGAAAACCAAACGAGCAGCTGAGTTCTGAACACGTTGGAGCAGATGAACAGAAAAAGGAAGGGAGTCCAGCCAGAAGAGAGTTACAGTAGTCTAAGCATGATAGGACAAAAGCAAAAATGAGTTTGACTGTAGCGTCAGTGGTCAGATGCTTGAGGACAAGGCCTATTCTATGGAGCTGAAAGTTGCATGATCCACAGGTTTTGCGGATGAATTCTGACATGGAGAGAGCGTGGTAAAGGATGACGCCAAGGTTTTTAAGAGAATATGAAATAGGAGTACTGGTTTGGCCAAGATTACTGGGGAAGAAGACAGGTTGTGTTTGGTACCCGCGAGAATAACTTCAATTTTTTTAGCATTGAGCTGGAGTTTGTTGGCAGTCATCCAGTTAGAAATGTTTTCAAAGCAGTCAGAAGATTTGGTCCCTGTATCGTCTGCGTAGAAATGGTGGAAAGTGTCATGGTTTTGAATGATCTGAGACAGATGAATACAGGGTGAATAGAACAGGGCCTAGAACTGACCCCTGAGGAACACCGAAGACAAGTCTGGACGGTTCAGAGAGGTAAGAATGGAACAAGTTAGTATAGTCTTTTATTCCAAAAAGAGTTCTCAAGGCGCTGAAGGAGGATGAAGTGATCGTTAGTGTCAAAAGCGGCTGGGAAGGAACAGAACCAGAGTTCACTATGTTGGTGATGGCTGGCAGGAGGTCAGTGATACAATCTTTAAAAAGTTAGGTAGGGATGGGATCAAGCTCGCATGTCTTAAACGACATGAGCTGAGAATTTCAGCCACTTCAGTTTCTGAGACAGTATGAGAGGAGAAGATTGGAGTGCAAGTGAAAAGCTGATCAGGAGGACATGGTTGACAAGGCGTGTCATCAAGAGATTTGCGAATAGCTTTAATTTTCGAGGTAAAGAAAAGTTTGGATAAAGGTAGTTCAGAAATTCATTTTTTGTTGGAAGAGGAGAAGTGTTGGTGTTCCCTAGGAGTAAATTCATAGTAGAAAATAGTTCTTTGGAAGAAGTAGAGTTCTTAATCTTTGCGTTGTAGTAATGTATTTTGGCTGCAGAGATGGCTGTTCGGACGTCACACTTGCGCTTCTGATTGATCTGTTTGTGAACTGTAAGTTTAGAAGACCGCCACATGCGCTCGGCTCTACGCCGCTCCCGTTTGGCCTTCCGATCTAGGAAGAGAGCCACAGCGCAGATGGATGGTCAGAGATCAGGCGGGATGAAGAAGGAGCATGTTTGTTAAGGAGATGGCTGAAAGTAGCATGGAAAAATGAAGCAGCTTCAGTGTCAGGAGGAGCAGAAGAAAGTAAAAAGACAGCTTCAGAACAGAAAGTTTTCTTGTCATTGTTTTTTCAAGTTGCGCGGGTGATTGTGCGTTTTTTCTTTTGAAGAGAAGACAGACAAAGAGAGCAGAGAACAGCTTAATGGTCAGACTCAGGATCTTTTGATACAATGACATAAGAGAGCATGTTTTCGGACTGTCTAGCGATTGCACAGTCGATGATGTGCTCAGAGCGAGGGTATGTAGGTTCGGAAATAAATTGTGTAAGGCTATGGTTGTAAAAAGGTGCGTTTAGTTTCCCAGTGTTCAGGTTGATCAAAATGAAGGTTGAGGTCACCGGGAATGATGAGTTTGCGAAGTTTGGAGGAGTAAAGGTCTAAAAAGGACTCAATGTCTTCATAGAACATAGCAGGTCTGAGTTGGTTTTTGAGACTGGAAGGAGGACGGTAAATGATGTTAAAGATGATGGTTTTTGCCCTGGATGTTGAGAGTGGCCTCAACAATCTCGAAGGAGCCGTGGACAAAGGGCGGCAGCTGTTAAAAATTTAAATGGACGGAGT
Organism: Oncomelania hupensis; assembly: GCA_036898135.1. Lineage (NCBI taxonomy): Eukaryota > Metazoa > Mollusca > Gastropoda > Littorinimorpha > Pomatiopsidae > Oncomelania > Oncomelania hupensis. Next base: position 92,526,211 of record CM072511.1, on the reverse strand, counting down.
TTATGTAAATGATGCAGATTCTCCCGCCCCTGGAGGGCCGTAGGAAAGAGCATAACGAAAAACCAGGAGATGTTAGGGAATGGATGTTGGGCTCGTCTCCCACAGGTTTGAGCCAGGTTTCGGTGAGAAAAACAACATCAATATTTTTTATTAACAACAAAATCAAAACTTTCATCAGCACCGGAATCGGCCAAAACAGAATGAGCATTAAATAAACAAACAGTGACAGTTTTCTCATGAACACAAAGTTCAACAGGGAACGGGGAGTGAAGTTGAGAGTCAGTTGGTGATTGAGAGGCAGGAGACTGAACGAAAGGAGAACAATCAAATAAAGGCAAAAAGTCCGTTTCTTCTATGGCAGATGTCGGAGCGCCGTCCAAGGGAGACGGTACGCGCAGCGGGGGAAGAGTGCCACACTGGGTAGGTGGCAGGGGCATCAGCGATGAAGAATCACTAAAGGAAGGCCGCAGCGGTGCAAAACGAGAGTTAGTCAAAGTCAGTTTTGGTTTGGCGTGAAGGTGAACAAAACAGCGACAGACAGTTCGGCAAGGTTGGAAATGAGGGTGGCATTGTTGATGCTGACGACAGTTCAGGCGTGGTAAATGTTGCTGATGATGATAGTGGCGAGGTTGATGTTGCTGATGATGATGGTGGCGTAGTTGAAGTTGCAGACGATGACGGTGGCGTGATTGATATTGCTGACGATGAAGATGGCGTGGTTGATGTTGCTTGACGATGATGGTAGCGTGATCAAAATTGCTGTCGATGATGCTGGCACTAGTGCTGTGGTTGATTCTAGCGATGACGGTGGCTTGTTTGACGATGCAGACAATGGAACATGGTAGTTGTTGATGATGGTGGTGGGGGTTTTGATGTTACTGACTATGCCACAACCCAAACATGCTTGCCCTGTACACTCCCGCATACACCCCTATACACCATCAAAAACGAACGCCATCACGCACAAAACACCAACCCCAAGCGTACAACAAACGCATCCATGCACAGACATGATCACCACATGTTAAGCCAAACCACAAAACGACTGTTTGAAAAATTAACACACACACAAACACAATTTATTCAGAATTTTCGACAGAGCTTTATTATGCAAAACATCGTCTTCTGATTAAGATATTATTTATTATCCTAGTTGGAGCTTTTGCATGCCCAATTCTACATAACATACGTCCAAACAGGCAACTGCCACTACGTCGTTTGAAAATTATTTTCATTTCTTTAACCCCCTTTTGGATCCTTTAGCCATTCTTTTCACGAATGAACGCAGCATGCAACAACTCAACACCAAGAAGGACTATCTATAACAACAACTAGAACAACTATAGCAACACCAATAACAAAAACTACAACGCACACACTTTCTTACATCTTTTGGCAGAAAGTCTTGTTTCCAGAATCTGCATTCGGAGCTCACTGGCAGGGATGACTGTGGCGAGGTAATTCAAGAAGTCTTTCCAAGCAGTCAGGTTGGCCTTCATCGAGTCTGGCACATCCATCTTCAAAGCTGCGATGACGACAAAAGGTTTTCATTAAATATCATTTCATATTGTAACGAAAAATATCAGGGCTCTAGCCTAGGGGATGAGAATGTGTACTGCAGTAATGTCCTTCCTTCCTCTACAATTATACTAGTAACAGAGTGGCATTGCTGGTGTGGTGCTGCCGAATGACTTCATCTTTACACTACAGTTGCTCTGTCCTAAACCTTATCAAAGATTGGGATCTATCGGGTGACACTTAAACACTAGTTGTTCTCTTTTCACACTTTATAATTGTGATAATATAATAGCAATGATTCAATTAACATAGGCCTATCCGAATTCACTAACTTACTAGGAATGAACTCCCTTAAAAATAATAATGTTATTATAGATATCATTTATATTTTTGTTGCTTTCACTTAATTCATTTAATTTTAGTTCTTTTAATGTTATTTTAATTCGTTTATAATTTAATATTATGTTATCACACATGTGAAGTGAGAGAGAGACAGACAGACAGAGACAGAGAGAGAGAAATGAACAGTTAGTTCATCTTTCAAGGTGGGACTTATTATAACTCTTTGAAAACCCCAGAAAGCAAAAGGTTTTTTGGTTTAATTTTTCAGCTAGCCACTTACCGAGTTTATTCTCGGCGATGTGGAGCCTACGTCTCATCATGTCCAGCTCCCTTTCTGTGTCAGAGAGTCTGGTGCGAGCATCCAACAGCCGCTGATTACTCAACATCCATTGTGAATGTAGCTCTTCCATCCGGAACATGATGTTCTTGATTTGAAAGGAATGGTAATCAACCAGTACGTCCAGCCAACCCGAATGAACCCTGCACAAAATGTATTAAGTAAATATCTAATACCGCCCCTAATTCTGATATTAATTAATTAATTAAAGATGAACGTGCCATGCCATATCATACAAGCATTCCATGTGTTACGCGCTTTGCCCAAAACCTTATTATAGGCTGGGATCTATCATGTGACATTTAAGCACCAATTGTTCTTCTCACATACTGTATTTTAAAAATTCCATGTATCTTTCAGAAATTAATGTCATCAATAGTACACGCATTTTCCTCATATTAATTAATGAAACGTGCGATGCAGTCGAACACACACACACTCAAGCACACACACACACACACACACTCAAGCACACACACACACACACACACACTCAAGCACCCACACACACACACACACACACTCAAGCACACACACACACACACAAAGCATCATTGTGATGTTAGAAATACGCTGCCTTTACAGGTATAATAACGATATCCATTAATAACCATGCTATGCCATCGAATGGTCATGCAGGACTGAACAGTAAAAAATAAAAATTCACTACTACGCATAGTTTTGATATAAATTACCTATGTCATCATCCCGCTCCACCCATGCACAATATATTTTTTTTAATCCAAGTACAGGGATTGAGAAGTGCTTAATGAATGCTTGGCTGCGTTGTACGTACATTAATTTCGCTGCGGCTCCCGCTTAAGCCCATCCAATAACGTGGTGATCGTCCTTAACGCTCATGCAATAGGACGTTAAGCATCGTTTTTCGTTCGTTCCAGTCAATGGGCGGCGATGTCAGTGATTGTCAGCGATCCTATTCTAGTATTTTTCATCGATGGATTTTGTAACCTGTTGTCTTTTCGTCCCCTATACGCCTAGGTGTGCGGGGACGTAAATTTTACTCTTACCTGTTGTCTTTGGGACAACTAAAACTTTGTCACTGTGCCTCTATTGTCTTCAAAATAAAGTTGGCTTTGATTTATACCAGGAACTATTGAAAACTGTACGTGATGATGATGCTGATGAGAGTATGGTGCTGATGGTGTATATGGAAGACGAATAAGAACAGACGACGACGATGACGACGACTACCATGATGATGATGATGATGATGATGATGATGATGATGATGATGATGATGATGATGATGATGATATGGAGGATGAGGAAGAAGGATAAGAAGAAAAGACGGCGATGTCTATGATGAGGAGGAGGAAGACGAGGAGAAGGAGGAAGAATAAGCAGAAGAAGAAGAAGAATAGACGGCAACAACGATGAAGTTGACAATATGATGATGATGATGATGATGATGATGATGATGATGATGATGATGATGATGATGATGATGATGATGATGATGATGATGATGATGATGATGATGATGATGAAAACTCACCTGGTTCGCTCTCTATTTGATGGGGTCCACTTTTTAATTTGGTCGATAATGGAAGGTTGTCGCGTTGTCATATGGATTTCGTGAGGATATTGCTGAATCCAGGTTCCGTCATTTGGGTCATTTGGTAGCTGATTCCTGATTTCTTCAGATGTCTGAGTCCCAGTTTCTTCTGCAGATGCTATTTCAGGAATCCCAGTTACTTTAGATTTTAGCTGATTTACGGTTTCTGCAGTAACTGCTTTATGAGTACCAGTTTCTTTTACCTGATTAATGGTTTCTGTAGATGCTTGATGAGTCACAGTTTCTTCAGACTTTATCTGATTCCCAGTTTCTGCAGATGCTTGATGAGTCACAGTTTTTTGAGATTTTTGTTGATGCTCGGTTTCTGTAGATGCTTGATGAGTCACAGTTTCTTGAGATTTTATTTGATGTTTGGTTTCTGTAGATTCCTGATGAGTCACAGTTTCTCCAGACTTTATCTGATTCCCAGTTTCTGCAGATGCTTGATGAGTCACAGTTTCTTGAGATTTTATTTGATGCTCGGTTTCTGTAGATTCTTGATGAGTCACAGTTTCTTCAGATTTTAGCTGATTCATGATTTTTGTAGGTGCTTGGTGAGTCACAGTTTCTTTACGTTTTAGCTGATTCCTGGTTTCTGCAGATGCTAAAGGAGGCAGAGTTTCTTCAGATGCCTGGGTCCCGGTTTCTTCAGACGGCAACCGTACGGCAATATCTTCCGATAGTAGAACACTGCCAATTTCTTTATATGTTAGTTGAATTCCGGTTTCTTCAGAGGATAGCGGAGGTCCAGATACGTCAGAGGTCTGGGTTCCGGTCTTTTTAGATGGCAGCGAAGTCTCTTTTTCTTCAGATGATAATGGTGGTCCAGACCATGGAGCTTTTGGCTGTTTCTCGGTGACTTCGGATGACGGTACAGTCTTCATGTCGTCAGGTGGCCCAGGAATCTCAGTTCGCTCAGGAGGCGAGAGAGCCTGGCTTTCTACAGAAGGTAGTTGACGAGTGTTGCTTTCATTCTTATGGCCAAAGACAACAACTACGCAGCTGACCACTACCAAAGCGGCTATGCGTGCGGCCAATGTCGTGTTGGAAACCATAGTTGTACATAAGCACGCCGTTACTTCCCAAAAGACGAAGCTAATTTCTCTGTGCAAAGAAATATTTTTTTTCAATTCAAATGAGAACAAATATCTTCTCTCTCTCTCTCTCTCTCTCTCTCTCTCTCTCTCTCTCTCTCTCTCTCTCTCTCTCTCTCTCTCTCTCTCTCTCTCTCTCTCTCTCTCTCTCTCTCTCTCTCTGTGTGCAAAGAGAACCCGTTCAATCACCTGAGCTGATTCAGACACACTAAACCATGCCGAATCTTCTCTTTCGTATGCTTTACTTGTAAGCCTCAGGGAATCAAATGGAAAAAAGGTTTTCCTAGCATGTTGTCAATCACTTATAAAAACAACGTGTCGACAGTGAGATCTGTCATCAATTCGCTGTTAATTTTTAATTGTATTGTTTAAGTACTTTAAAGGAATGAGTGTTTCAGTGTCAAATTAATAAAAGCTGAAAACGTTAACCGTACGCGGGAAAACAAAAGTTCTGAACGATTTCAAATGCATTTGTAAAGGGGTGGCGTGAGTCATGGGGGTCCAACGTCCGGCGTCAAGTCCGGAGATGACATTTGCGCACTTTGCTTGGGAAACAAATAGACGGATTTCTTTGAAACTTGGTATTTTTAAAGGAAAGATTGAACCCTATCGGATGACAAAAAAACTATGCATATAGAACTAAGTCATCATGGTGACGTCATAATTTAAATTGTTTTTTTTTTCTTCTTTCTTATATTGAGGGAATTTGATCCAAATTTAGTATGCACTTAGGCTTTACATGTGCCTCCAAGGTAAAACCAAACGTATGCATATCAAATTAAATAATCATCGTGACGTCATTTGTAAACGAAATTGTTAATAAATTTTGTTTTGTTTCATGGTGACGTCATAAGTTGTAGTTGTGTTTTTTTTATAATCTTATTTTCTCCCAAACTACTGGAGCGATTTGGTTCAAGTTTGATTTACACTAAGACTTTCTTTATGCTTCCAACGTAAAACCAAACGTATGCAAACAAAGTGACGAAAACATGATGACGTTGAGCCTTAGTCATAACTTATGAATATCGGGTGACGTCATCCGTGGTGCCTTCAGGTATAAATGTATATATATATATATATATATAGTGTTCAGCTCTTTGCAGTCCTTCCTCCTCTCCCCACCCCCTCTTTGTCCGTGCTATTCTCGACTGCTGGCGTATATTTTGGTCAATGCTAACAGCACTTGCCTATGTTGAACTCAAGACTACTAACGGGTGCAGAGTTCCATCATGTGTACTTCAGTTGTTGATTTCACTGAATCAATAAATGTCATGATGAAGATTTTTTAATAATGAAAATTCTCCATTGCGTATTTTGTGACATTTATTTAGAATTTTTATTATTATTTTTCATTTTTTGAAATGTGTAGGGTCACTTGTGCGTGTGTCCATGTGCACGCGAGGGAACTCTGCACCCGTTAGGGTCCAGCACTTGTTGTTGATTTTTTTTCCCTTTCTAGATGAATGTTGTTGTGAAAGTAAACTAAATCTAAACAAATCTGAATCAGGGAAAGCCAAAAGACCAACCATGGCTTTAAGTACTTAAGTTTGGTTTTTAAGACCCTCCAGTACTGGGTGGACTTTGAACGTTTGAATGATTGGAATGTTGTTACCGTTCATGAAAACTATGTGCATATTGCGCTGTTTACTATGTGATGATTGACTGACAGTACAATAGGCACGTGATGGCATGCACTAATGTTAGCATAATATTTTTTTCTATTTTATTAAGGACATTTATTACAACAAATTAATAATATTTTACAGTAAATACCTCCCACAACCTTTTTTTTCTCTTTTAGCTCAATTGTAATATTTTTTCAATAAGTCCATAGATTATAAAGCGCTTCAAATGACAAACCAGAAGTACGCAGCACTACCAGCCCAGCTGAAGACATTTTGGTTCTAGCTGTAGCACTAGTCATTACTATTGATAGCAAGAAATTACATCTAATGGACAGGACAGACCCGCACAATACTGATACCTTAGTGTTGTCCTTTAAATGACCATTTGAGTGACCAGTAAGTGACAGGTCCAAGAAGCAAGTATGGTCATTTCGCTCAGCGTTTGCCCTGTAAGTGGTGGACATCACACTCTGTCGCGTCCTCTCGCCAAATACTTGACCCCTCATCCAGAGGGCAAGTGACAGCTCAGGTTTTGGCTGTTCTCTAAATAGGCTACCGTGTGTGTCATGTGATTAGACATTAGTATCTAACACTACCGCCTCTATCTCCTATGATTACGACATATCAAATAAGGTCTTTTGGTATCTGCAGGAGAAGTATGGTATGAGGCCAACGATCCTGGAGTCTGCTATTTCTATTAAGTTTCAATGAACATTGAGGTTTAACGTCTACACCCACCATTGGCGATATGGCAGACGGGGATAACCATCCCAAGGAAAGAGGGGTAGGGACCTAAATCAACACTGAACCACAAGAGCAATCATACTGCTAAAATGGACAGTGAAAATGGCCACATTTTATATCGCCCACCACGGGATTCGAACCTGGGTCGTCGGTGTGCCAGGCGAACGCTCTACCACTTGAGCTATGGCCTAACCCTAACCCTGGGACTAAGTTTCAATGTTGTTTGTAGATTATAGTCACACGACACTTTCGCATATAGGTGACTACTGGACCGATTTATACTGACACCAGCGGGCCAGTTGTTGGTAAAGGGGAAAATAATATGATCACACGTTGACCAATCCGGGATTCGAACCAGCGACCTTTCGGTTACTAGCAAGACGCTCTTACCAACTGAGCTACCCGGCCCCATAAGTTTCAATAGACCGGACCTGGTCTTTTATACACCTTCTGCGTTGTGTCTCAAGATTGACTGAGCCGATTTTTCTTTCTTTTTCTTTAGTTTGCTGGTAAAAGGTGGTAAAGGTAAAGGTAGTCCCATAGCCTTGTGGCCGTAGGGGAGCGTGATGTTGGAGATCACACTTATCTTGGGCCAGCGTAATGAGGGTGATGCCCGTCTCTCTCCCTCGCTGCTTTACCTTCCCCATCCTTAAGAGAGTAGGTACTCAGTCACAGTTGAGTCAACTGGGGGCGTTGTTATTTGTCGCTTTACGTTTTGCGGTCACCCATCCCAGTGCTAACCGCACTGGACGGTGCTTAACTTGCGACACAGTAGCGAGTGCTCCAACCACTGCGCTAACCGACACCCCTGCTGGTAGTTTAGTTAAAGGCCCCATCATTCCATTGCTTCATTTTGCTTCTTTAGGATAAAGCCGAGTCACTACACGGTCAAAAACATTAACATTTTCGAAAATGCCGATTTCTCGGCAATGTGTGTGTGTGTCTGGAAATACATTTGAATGGCTTGACACCTTTTTAACAAAACAATCTTAATTAAGAATGAGTTACTGTAGTAAGATTATTGTTTCCAACCGGCGCGATATAATTATTCTAAAAACGTACGAGAATGCCCGCCCGTTGCCTTTTGTGGGCGACTTCTCCTTGGTTTACTGTTAAGATCAAAACCTCACTCCACTCCACCTAGTACCCCTCGCAACGCAGCCGTTTTGTTCTATTTTATGCTTTACAATATGCTTTCCCAGTCGCATTATTATTGTCATAAGTAAACCATTGAAATTCCTTTCAGGCGGACTCTCTAAAATTATAGCCTAGCTCATTAGCCCCTTTGCATGGAGTGCCAGTGCCTATTCTGATTCTTACTGCATGATGAATTCGTATGCCTTTTTAAGTCCAACTTCGGCCGGGCAATCAGACCTTGCATAGTAGGCTACTCATTTTTGAAACAGGTTCCAAACATGCGCCAGTGCGATTTCTAATACGAATAGTATGTCTACGAGTTCAAACCGCAGTGCCAGACAACCCCAAAATAAAACAATAACTAAATATAAAGAATACAACAGGAGTTAAAGGCATCGCGCGCTAAAAGTACCACGCTGCGGCCAAAAGGTAATTGTAGTAAGGACCAAGGCGATAGAACTCTATCCTTCTAATCCTTAGATAATCTTTCTTGGGATTAGCCTAGGCGCCCTAGGTTCAGTGTTCAGCGCTTTCCGTCACTTTCACTGTTTAGTCCGCAAACACTTTGCGAGAGGTTCTGCTGGAGAAAGAGAAAAGACGGTAAGCAGCTTGTTGACGGTAAGAAGTTCGTTATTGTCGTTGTTGGGGTGGTGTTGGTGGTGGTGGTGGTGGTGAGAGTAGAGGTAGAGGTAGCGATTGTGTTTATGTTTGGGTGATGGTAAAGATGATCGTGTTGGTTGTTTCGAGGACGCATTTTTTTTAGTCCCGTGACCGAAGTGATAATTTAGTGGTGTCGTTGATGGTTTTGGACAGGAGGAGATGATGACGATGATGATGATGACGACGATGATGATGATGATGATGATGATGATGATGATGATGATGATGATGATGATGATGATGATGATGATGATGATGATAATGATGATGATGATGTATTTTCTTAATATTCTTGATGGTAGTGGTGCACATGGATGATGATAGATGGTAAAGATGAGGAAGGCTACGACGACGACGATACTGACAGAGCTTAAGTTTTTAATCCTAATCTATTGATTTGATAATCATGACGGAAGGGAAATAGGCGCATCACTGCACGGCCCCAGCATACACCATTGAACTTCCACTAAATCGTCCGCGGACGTGCAAATGCAGTGGAAAATTTTAAGCCAGCCAACCGTCGCAGCGTTTAAAAGCACTTTAGAATGTATTAAAAAAAGTTTTTGCTGAAAGAAAAATAATGGTCAACCTCCAAAACATTTGAAAGCAATACAGACTTTTCCTGTCTTTCTTTCACTTTTGTTCTGCAAGGAAATGATAATAGTGAAAACGTTTTAACTGAACTTTAAGGCAACTTCAATGGCAAACCGAGCCCAAACTTTCTAAAGGTTGGTGTGCGCCGGATGCTCTTGATGGGATGAGCATGCTTGCGATTTCAGGCGGTGAAAGGCGAGAGATTTGTCAATTTGCACAGTTTGTCGTCGCTGTCAAAAAAATGCATTGCTAGAGCTATCTTCACCACCCATGTAACGCACTGGAATGACTTCCAGGCACAGCAAAGTTCGAATAGTTTGAAAAAGAACCATGTATACATTTCAAACATATCAGAATACCCTTAAACAGTTGAGTTCTGCTTTATAATTCACGAGTTCGAGTTCTACTAGTCCTATTGCTCGGATTTGCGAAAGGAAAAATATAAGTTATGTCTGTGAAATGTTAACGTTCGGCGTTAAAAGAGTTAATCTCGAATATAGTTGGTTTGCCATGTGAAGTAAAGGGATTCATTTTCGACAGAAAAAAATAACAAAAATAACATCAACTCTTTAATTATGGTTTTAAACCTAGTCTAAATAACCTCAATTTGATTCACTGACCATATGCATTTTCTTCTTATATCCAGCATCGAAAGGGTTAAAAGCTGGGTATGGCTGGTCACTTGACTTGAGAGTGTTTGAAAGTGGTTTCCTATGGAGTTGCTGTAAGCTTTACATGCTTCAGTCAGACTTTTTCTCAGTCGATGTGTCGGCGCACGTATGTTCTCTTGAAGTAGTTTGTCGCTTCAGGCTGCATGACTGACCACTGACTGACCATTGTAACACCATACTGCACACCCGTCGCACAGTTTGAGACAATTAGACGTTGCGCACAAAGCAGCATTAGGTTGGTTTGGTACCTTGAGGGGCTTGAGTTGGATCAATTCGATTCAATTCAACAAAATTTTTCTTAGCCTCGAAAGGATTATGTACAGCCATGTGTGATCATTTGTGACCTGATCACTAGCCATTGCTTTGAGCAGCTCTTTGAGCTGGTAAACACGCTATTTATGAACACTGTATATACATATGCCTTTTATATATATTAATAGTGTAATGTATACACTTGAGTTGTTTAGTCGCTAAATGACGTTTATGTGCGAGATATGTTTATTCTGGTAAGTTATTCTTTCTCGGTTCAGTGTACCGATTCGAACAATGTTGATGACTGACTGTATTACCTTTAGCTAATGTTTTTTCTTGTATTTTGTTTAGTCGCCAAATAGTATTTTAAAGATTTGTGCATCTGCGAAGTAGCTACACTATATGATTATGGTGCCGACAACACGACATTTTCATGTGTGTAAAATGAATTACCTCGGTCTTGAATACCATCAGTTACCTCCCCGTTAGTATAGAATATTCAGTGCGTTTGTTGTTGTTGTTGTTGTTGTTGTTGTTGTTGTTGTTGTTGTTGTTTTTGTTGTTGTTGTTGTGTTGTGTTGTAATTTTTGTAGTTGTTGCTGGTTTAAGCCTTTTCACTAGCGGAGAAGCTGTTTAGCATCAAATTTAGAAGGCTAATATTGCATTATGGCAGCCATATCAATATCGACCCTGTAGTTTACATACACACATTACACTACACTACAATGTAATGAATACAATACAATACAATACAAATTTATTGTCCAATAACAACCAGGAGGAGTTTTCCTTGATTATATATGACCAGGATGTCCCTTTGTTTGACCAACATGTGAATAACAAAATGCATCTCTCTCATGTTAATGGCTTATATGCAACAATGTTTGTTAATGCTGCGATTATCTATTGTGCTGTACCTTCGTCAATAACTCGAACAGCTGAGGACGCTTCCTCCTTGATCAGCGGACAAAACCAAACAAACAAACAAAAAGAAGAGAAAAGGCTAAGCTATTATATCCAGTACGAACTTCCGATAACTCAAACTGCGTATACTGCATCTCTTCTCCTGTTAGAGGTCAAACTGTTGCTTAACGCTCGCTTTGAGCGTGTCCTTAATGACAGCATGAACGATCACGGACACCCACAGAAGGATTATCAACAGGCTAAGTTATTTTCCAGCGACTTAACTAGACTGACGATCTTGGATCTGGAGTTTGCGTTCGGGCTTCTCTAGCTTTTAGTGGTGATCGGCTCTCATTGGCTTGTTGATCTCGCTTTTCGCTTTTGTCCTTCCGCATCTCCAGTTGTCCATAGTTTTTTTCAAAACTGTTTTGCATGGCTTCATCAGAAGGATTATCAACAGTTTGTCCTGGGGTTATTTTCCTTCTTTTTAACGCCGACTTAACTTTTAATGACTTAAAAAACAAAGACAGTTGTAAAACAAAACACAGAAGATTTTCTTCATCTAGCTTTGCATGCTGGTTTGCAGGAATGTATCAATCTTTGAATTCCAAACCCTCCTTGATTCCCTAATATTTCTCCTTTTATCTCTCTCCTCACCCCTCTCCCGATAAAAAAAAATTAATTTTGGTCAAAAACAAAATTTGCATTTAGGCTTCATTGTGGACGCAGTGTAAATTACTTGTTTCAGAAACTTTTCACGTGGTAAGATTTGACTTTTTAGCCTTACCTTACCTTGAGCAGACGAGAGAGTGAGGGAGGGAGCGCAGGGGCGCGAGAGAGAAGGAATTGACTCTAAATAGGATGAGTGGTTTTAGCGCCAGGTTTAAGACCAAAAGTGAACAAACGGCTAATCTATTTACGATTAACGCATTTATACCTGTTGACGAGTAGCGAGTGTAAAAATTAAAAAGGATAAACGATAGTGACAAAAAAAGAAAGAAGCGAAGAGTGAGAGTATATACGACGAGAAGGTAAGAGGTAGAGAGAGAGAGAGAGAGAGAGAGAGAGAGAGAGAGAGAGAGAGAGAGAGAGACGTTTGTTGTTAAAACCCTACGGTGACGCCTCTCTCTCACTCTCTCTCTCTCTCTCTCTCTCTCTCTCTCTCTCTACGCGCTGTATACGTCTACCCGTGCCCACTTCTACCCACGGAACCGAATCTGTCTCCCGGTCATGGTGGAACTTAGAAATCACCTCCCACTCTCTCTCTTTCTCTCACTTTTGAGTGCCGACACAATACAGGTTAGAGAATGTGTATGACCCCTCTCTCATAACTGATTTGTGATCGCGTGTGACTTGACTGTAGCGAAGTTAAGTGAACAACGTTTACTACCACAAACAGCTGTTTTTAACTGTTGTAGTACCGTGACTACTGTTTTAGTAGTACCGTGACTACTGTTTTAGTACTACCGTTTCATTGTGCGTGTGTGTACCTTAATTAAACTGAAGTGAGGTCTGGTGTTTTTAAAAACCTTCGCCGCTGACGTTTTGTTTTTTGTTTTGTTTTTTTTTGGGATGTAAGAGTTTCTTGCAAGGTTCACTGTGAAGTGAGTACTCGTTTGTTTTGTTTTGAATTATAAATCGATGGATTGAGGGGAGGGGGGGAGGAGTAAGGCGAATTTTATTTCGGCTGGTGGTGGGTGGGGTTAGGGGAGTGGTATTTTATTGTCTTTTGCCAAAAACCTTTTCGGTAAAAAAAAACGTGTGTGCGCAATTTGTTCGTTTGTTTTGTTTTGTTTGTTTGTGTTCTGGCTTTTCTTCATCGTAATAATGTAATGTTATTTAAAGGGTTTCAAGTAATGTTTCTTCTGTTTTGTGATCTCTCTTCCATATAGGGTCCTGTCATTTAATTTAATTTAATTTTTATTATATTCTATTCCGTTCTATTCTATTCTATTTTATTTTATTTTAACTTAAAAAAACAAACTGTAATATAGTACAGTTAAAACGTAACAAAAAAAATCAATAAAGCTCTTTTCTCTCATACTTTCTTGCTTTCTTTCTAATTATTATTTTTAATCCATTCGTTCAGTTATTCATTCATTACCCCCGTTGGGGTGCCGGGGGTTTCAGTATAAATAGTATCCCCACTTTCTGGAAATTTAGTGCTTTAAATTCCCACTGTCGCTGTCTTTCTCATTTGCTCTTTCTCATTCCTGCTCCGTTCTATCAATCTGCTAAACTATCTTCTTCTTCGCTAGACCAGTCACCTACCTTTTTTCTTGAAAACAAGACAAGATTCCTTATTTGTGTATGAGGTCTGTTGGATCAGCTTGGGAATATTGGACGCTTTCTGCCGGGTGGTCACTATGGCTTCCTATGATGTTATTATTTAGCAATGTAGGCATTTTATATGTATGTTTTGTTGATATTTTATAATGATGTTTGTATTCTACGGGGGTTCGGTAAATTAGAGTACAGCCTCAGCGTCCCCTGCATGGAATATCTTTATTGTAAAGTGACTGGCTGGTGGAGAGCTTTCAGTTTTACCACTATGGTTGTTTCAGCAGATCTCTTATGCGGGTTAGGGGTTGTCCGGTCCTGATTTGGCTCGGAAGAGTCCGCTGGACCTAAAGCAATAATCATGTAATGTAATGTAATTCATTCATTAATAATTCTTTCTTTTTTCTTCTAATTTTACAGATGTTAGCGCCGTTGTAATTTTTAAAATAAACTGGATTTTTTTTTTCATGTTTTATTTGTACTTACTTATTTACTTAATGCCCTTCACCCCTGCCAGGGTATGGGCCGCCAACAACAGCTCTCCAGAGTCCTCTGTCCTGTGCCATTCTTTCTAACTGACTCCAGGTGTAGCCCATCTTGGTGGTGTCGGCGTCGAGGTCGCGTCGCCAGGTGTTCCTTGGACGGCCTCTCTTTAGCTTTCACTGGGGGTTCCACTTCAGCGCCTGCCGGGTGACGTTCGTCGCTGGTTTGCGTAGGGTATGCCCTATCCAGCGCCATCTCCTTTTCCTGATTTCATCTTCAGCAGGGAGTTGGCGGGTCCTTTCCCAGAGGTTGGCGTTGCTGATGGTGTCGGGCCAGCGGATCTAAAGAATCCTTCTTTATTTTTACACTGTATTGTAATTATCTTTACCTTCTAACAACACACTTTTGAAAGTTTCGTGTTTTTATGTCATTTCTTCATCACCAACAACGAAGTCCGACAGACCATCATGCAAGCCATTGGGTCCCACGATGACCTGCTCACAGTGGTGAAGAACCGGAAACTCCGATGGTATGGTCACGCACCAGATCATCAGGCCTTGCAAAGACCATCCTGCAAGGCACAGTGCAAGGAGGGAGAAGAAGAGGGAGACCGAAAAAGAGGTGGAAGGACATTCCAGAATGGACTGGTTTGACACTGAGCGAAGCCATCAGGGTTGCTGAGGACAGAAAAAAGCTGGAGTACGCTGGGTAAACGATCATCTGTGGTGCCCCTACGACCTCCGAGTTACGGGATAGGATAGGATAGGACAGGATAGGATATGATGCCATTCCTTTGTAGAAACTCTTACAGTAACCGAGCAAGCAAGAAGTTATTCTTTTAGATTGACACTTTCCTTCAATGTTGGTTCACCAACAGCAATTCCGTCAAATTATAATGAGCTTGAATTAACAGCTTCAAGTAGTTTATGTAAACTGAAAAAAAATCCATATCTTTACAATTACTCTACAATTTATCAAATTCCATCGTGTCAGCGAATAGTGATTTCAGTAGTGCATTGTAAATTTAATTATTCCACATGTTAGTACTTTGACGTTTTACATGTTAAATAGTAATTTTAGTAGCGTTTTACTCGCCAACGAATACATCATAATTAGTGTATGTGCATATTCACCTTTTGACCGTAACTAACAACGTTATAATTAAATGTTTGGTACACTGTGGTACTACCAATCGGTGCACGTACATGTATACAAGTACTTTGCATGTCATAACAATTAACCTCTATCTCCACTCTGCATAAGCTAGTTTTCTACTTAGTGCTAATCATGTTTCATTGTTGTTGTTATTGTTGCTGTTGTTGTTTCTTCTTCTTCTTCTTCTTCTTCTTCTTCTTCTTCTTCTTCTTCTTCTTCTTCTTCTTCTTCTTCTTCTTCTTCGTCTTCTTCTTCTGCTTCTTCTTCTCCTTCTCTTCTTCCTCGGTTTATTCTTCTCCTCCTCTTCCTCCTTTTTCTTACTCTCCTCCTCCTTCTTCTTATTCACCTCCTCCCCCTCCTCCTCCTTCTTCTTATTCTTCTCTTCCTCCTCCCCCCCCTTCTTCTTCTTCTTCTTCTTCTTCTTCAGTTTCTACTTCTTCTTTTTGTTGTTGTTGTTGTTTTTGTTTTTGTGGTTGTTGTTGTTGTTGTTGTTGTTGTTCTTCTTCTTCTTCTTCTTCTTCTTCTTCTTCTTCTTCTTCTTCTTCTTCTTCTTCTTCTTCAGTGTTCTCTATCATGAGGTTGGCTTTGACAACACACATACACGCACACGCACGCACACACACAAACACACGCACACAGCCGAGGTTACACAGTATTATCATGACTTTCCCAAAACGCCACATACGTTGTGCTGACAATGGGTCATATTTCGTCCCCATTTTTAAGTACTTTAAAGTGTTCGAACCCTAACCCTAACCCTAACCCAGCCCTAACCCTAACGGATCTTTGTTCTGGCGTCAAAACAAGTAGGCATGTCAATACAAGTTATGTAGATGTTCTTTGATTTGTCCAGATAACACTGTGTAAGTGTGCCCACACAGCCGCACACACACAAACACACGCACACATAAACACACACACACACACCTACCCCAACCCGCCCTTTGCGTCCAAGGCAGCTCTCTGAACTCAAAGGGAGTACAATAATTCTTGACCGTTCAACTTGTAATTGTTGCACGCTTCCACCACACACACAGGCGCAGCATAAAAGCAAAGAACTATTTCCTAAATAACACACAGCTAACCTACCCGCCACCCGTATCTGCCATAACGAGTCGTGTTCTTTATCATTAGATTATCTTGGCCCCACCGCCACCTACCCCACCCTCAACCCACCGACCCCAGCGTCTGAAGCAGTTCTCTGTGGTATAAAGGGCGCTGCAAGAAGAGTACAATACTACGTCCCTTATACGCTCAGGTGTCTGGGGACATTAATCTATTCAACCAACCAACCAACCAAAGTACAATACTTTTCCCCTACACGCCATGTGTCCGGGAACTTTAATAATCTACCATCGTACAATACTTGACCGTGCAACTTTCAGTTAGAATTGCCCACACGTGCCCACTAAAACCAATAAGAACACCCAACAATGTATTTGTTATGTGACACAAAACACACACACGCGCGCGCTCACACCCACACACACAGCCACACATACTAAAAACATAACACCCACTTCAGTGTGTATTATATAATGCACGCTAAACAAAGCCGGCAGACTATCGGCCATAACAAGCCGTGTTCTCTATCATTAGATTAGCTGTGCCAGGCACTTTATGTCTGGTTTAGGGGCGCTGGGTGTATGATAAAGGAGCGCCGTTGACGGGGGAAAGGTGTTGGAAATTTGTCTTGCGGGCTACTTTATGATCTGTTGGCCGCCCCATACGGTAACCTTACCTCTTCATGATCCTCGCTTCATGGGCACCCTGGTGCACCGTTGCTTTTGCTCCCTCCCCTCCAACCTCTTTTTGTGTCGTTGATTCGCTGTTGCATTTCTGTGTATGTTAAAAACATCTTTATTATTCCATCCGGCGCTGTTGATGGTATATTGTTTTCATCGCGGTTGTGTTGCGCTGCGTCCCTCTGCTTTTAAAAACAAAAACCAACGACCGTACTGATCTTACGCTGCGTTTCGCTGAATAGATTTTTCTCGTTATTTGGTGTTATGAATCAGGATTGGTATATTTCGCAAGTAAACTTTCATTAGGATTGAAACACACAGGATTTCTCCCACTACTTCCACCTCCAAACCCCATCCCTCTCTGGTGACTTTTTCTTACTTAACACCAAGAAAGTACCTCTGCAGATATTTATTTTAAATAAATATTTTTTCTTTCTTATCTTCTTTTTTTTCTTTCTTGTCTTGTCTTTCTTTCTTCTTTTCACTTTATTTATTATATTATTTATTTTTGCAGTATTTATTTTTTTTCTTCTAAATTAAACATGTACGATCTTAAATTAAACATGTTGCCTAAATGTAACCTTTCTCGCCCCAAAATTAGAACCAAATCAACCAGGGTGACTTTCGGGTATCTGGTTTCATGAGAGGTGTGGGATGTAATCCGATCAAAGCACAAATAGTCCCAGTATTCACGACGCATTTTTGCTTTATCGCCCCAGATTACCATAGTTATGACAAGCCTGTAGTCTCTATCTATTCCTTAAAGATAGTTTTAACTTGAAGGATCGCTTATACTCCTGAATTAGTAAACAACTTGCTGTGTAAGCTCGGTTAGCATAAAACTAATTACAGAATAAGTTTACCCCGAAGGATCTTCTTCTTCTTCTTCTTCTTCTTCTTCTTCTTCTTCTTCTTCTTCTTCTTCTTCTTCTTCTTCTTCTTCTTCTTCTTCTTTTTCGTCGTCGTCGTCATCGTCGTTTTCGCCGTAGTCTTCACCGTTGTAGTTCTGTCAGCAACAACTTCAGAATATTCACTTCAATTTTCTTTTAGAAGATTGCTTCACTTTTCTACATGCGATTTATAGAGCGGTATTATTTATTTTCTTTCTTTTTAATTTTTTTCTTATGTCACTTTACCAGTTTTCATGGATTCTTTATCATGGGTAGTTTCCGAACTAATTTCTAGTGTTTGATATTTGTCAACAAGTACACGGAATGCCGAAAGTCGGCCTTATTTGCAAAAGTGCGGCAGGTGAAATAAGTCTAATTGGTTATAAGCTGCACAAAATAATCTCCATTGTTTTTGAAAGCGGTGACATTTTTAGGAGAGATAATGCTATGCCTTCATCATTATTTTCAGTATACCTACCAAATTTACTTTCAGCTAAAATCAGTCCTACGCGTTAAAAGAAACACGTATGTTAAACCTGTCCATGACAGCGAATGTACGAGAAAGCACAGCTGGAAAAAAACACCACAGGAGGTGAAGTTAAGACTAAGAGTAAACTTATGATCGGATAAAAACTGTCTTCTAATACAGAAACTACTAATATCGCACTCAAATATTTTTCTTCCTTTCTTTAAGAATACTTGCCATAGTTGTTTTTTGTTTTTAGTAGAGTAGGTCATTAATGTGGTAGAAATATGGGTCGGTTGGTTTAAACAATGGTTTATTCAGTTAAATTTCTGATCTGACAAATACATAAATGCAGTAACAGGAATACACAAAAGGCAAAGCTTAAGTGAGTGCATACCTGGATGAGTTACAATAATCTGTGTCAGTTTAGGCGGAATAAATACATCATTGAGATACAAAATACATTGCCATCAACACAAGAACAATAACAATGATAAGGAAAACATAGTCATAAGCAACATACGAATGAATTTTAAAAAATATACACAAATGTAATAACAAATAAAAACAAAACAATTAGAAAAAGATAATGAAATAATAACAAAATAATAGCGAGAGATTCACTAGGAAACAGTTGCAGCAAGGAGTTTGCTGAAGGTAGGTAGGTACCACGGAAGAAACAAAAAAAAAACAAAACAAAAAAACAACAACAACTATCTTTAATATACCGGACAAAAATGCAAGCTAACTAGTTACTATTAGTGAAAACGGCCTGACAGTCGCAAAAATTCGTGAACAACAGCCACTATAATACTATTCTCCTGCACGGACAAACATTCGTTGCCATGAAGTAATATTATAACATCTTGAGATTCAAGATTCAGAGTATGTATTGTCTGTGTTCTTGCAT
Organism: Oncomelania hupensis; assembly: GCA_036898135.1. NCBI lineage: Eukaryota > Metazoa > Mollusca > Gastropoda > Littorinimorpha > Pomatiopsidae > Oncomelania > Oncomelania hupensis. Next base: position 92,506,829 of record CM072511.1, on the reverse strand, counting down.
TAATAAATAGTGGACAGGAGAGAAGAAAGTGTTCTGATGTCTCGGCTGGATAATTACATTTACAAGTTGGATTGTCCAATAAATGGCGGCGGAACAAGTCATAATTAAGGTCGCTCATACCGAGTCTCATTCTACAGTGCAGAGCCTGTTGGTCGCGTTGACCATAATAATAATGAAGTGGGACTACAGGATCATCTCTTGACAAAAATCTTTTCAAACTACTAGTTGATTGACTCGATTGGAGATTTTCAGGCAATTCGTTGAATAAGATGGTTGCAGAAGGTATAATGATTTCTTGTACATTTCGGTTTTATGAGTGGGAATTTTTCTTTCAAACGGTCTTCTGCGGTGATATGGATTAGTACTTCTTACAAGCGGAGGTAGCAGGGCACATAGGTGTTCTGGGCAATTATCATTTATCATTTTATGGTAAAGTATCAGTTTGTGTCTCTTTCTGCGTTCTTTAAGACTACAAAAACCAGATTCCTGGTAAAGCAGTTCATGACTAGTACCCTTTACTGCTCCTATAATGGTTCTGACAGCCTCTAGAGGAATTTTTTCAAGAGAATATGAAAGTAGTTCGGTGCAGTTGTCCCATACAACATCAGCGTAATCAAAGTGAGGTAGGATAAAAGATTTATACATAGTTTCAAGAGCTTTTCGACTTAGTTTATGTTTATATGACCGCAGACATGAAGATAACAAGGTAACCTTACGAATAACAGACCTAACGTGTTCATCCCATTTCAAATTGTTCTGAAAGTAGACACCCAGGTGCCTGTGAGATTCACTGTTTTGTAAAATACTATTTCCAAAAGTTAGGTCAGGATCAGGGGATGTGTCACGTTTTACAGTCAATAACTCAGTTTTTGCTTCGTTAAATGTGACCTTCCACTGCCTTGCCCAGTTACAATCTTTTCAAGGTCGGAGTTTAGTATTTCAGCACGAACGTCTGGATTTCTCAGTGCTAATGAAATACTTGTATCATCAGCAAACAATTTGATGGTGGATTCAATTTCAGAGACAATATCATTAATATAAATCAAAAATAACAATGGACCCAATACAGAACCTTGTGGGACACCAGCAGTAATCTTACTATATTCTGAAGAGCATCCTTTAACAACAACAGCCTGTTTACGATGTTCTAAGTAGCTTTTGAACCAGTCAAGAAGTTGTCCTCTAATTCCTACAGCCTCAAGCTTCTTAAGTAGCCCCTTATGCCAGACTTTATCAAATGCCTTGGAGATGTCACAGAATACAGACTGAACAGTTATTCCTTTGTAGAAAGCTGTGCATAAATCGTTATAGATCACTATCAGCTGGTTAACCGTAGAGTCTCCAGGGGTAAACCCTGATTGGCAAGGGGTAATAATACCGTAACACTTTAGGTACGAGTAAACGTAACTGTGAACGCATCTTTCAAACACCTTACCAACACAGCTTAGCAAAGATACAGGACGATAATTGGTACATTCATCCATAAGACCCTTTTTGTGTATTGGTGTTACATGTGCAATTTTCCAAATACTTGGGAAGATACCAATTTGAAGACATCGATTAAACAAAGTACAAAGTGGTCCAGAAAGTACGTCAACTGCAGCAATTAATATTCTATTGTGAATTTTGTCTGGACCCACTGCTTTATTCTTTTCCAAATTGCAAATTACTTTCTTTATATCCTGAGTAGTAAGAACAATAAGATTAATTTCAGTATTTAATCGAGGTACGTCAGGAGCAGTATCGTCAGCATTTTCTAGTGTTGTTTGTTGAATGAAAAAATCATTGAATGCAGTAGCTTTTTCTGTATCAGTTGTGTGTACAGTGCCATTAAAGAATACAGGGGGAATATCGTCATTGATACCTTTTTTATTCATAAAATCTTTTACAAGTTTCCACCATTCCTTTGTGCCGAATTTTGCTGGGTCGCATGCCTTGTCATTCAGTTCATTTAAATATTCAGCTTTGCGATCTCGAATCTTTCTTGTCACGTGATTCCTGTATTGACGATAAGCTGCCCAGTCTTGCTCAGTGCCACTACGTTTTGCACGTTTAAAAAGTTTGTGTCTTTGTTTAAGGGCATTTCTTATTTCAACGTTCAGCCATATAGCGTCCTTAGATCGAACGGTAACTGTTTTCACGGGCATACTTTTGCATGCCGCTTCAAAAAGGAGTTTAGTAAAGGCTTCTGTGCATTGATTAACGTCTCCTACACCGACGACTTCTTGCCAATTTATTTCAGACAGCAAAGTGCAAAATAACGTTTCATTTAATTTTTCATAGTTATACAAAGTTCTTTTAAAGGAAGAGTTCTTAGCAGCTTTACTACTAATAGTTGCACAGGGAACGCAATGGTCGCTGCATATTTCGGGCAAGACTTCTACTTGAGAGATAATCTGAGGGCTCTGCGTGATAATTAAGTCAAGTCGTGTACTAGTGTTTTCAGTTATACGTGTGTCGGCATTAGTAAGCTGATGCAGCTGAAACCTGTTCAGAATGTCTACAAGATGTTTTGGTGGAGAGTTATAGTCCGCATTAAAATCACCAAGTGCAATAAACTTTGTGCCAGTACTATTGACTTTCTCAAAACTTTCAAGAACTAAATCCCAGTAATCTACAGTAGCGTGAGGTGGGCGATAGAAAGATCCGATCAACAAAGCACTGTCTACGGGTCGGTTCAAGATTTCGAGTCAGATGTTCGAAAATTGGGAATGTGTTGCTATTATTGTATAGATCATCCATTATAACAGCAATGAATTGATATAAACAGAAATTGATAAGTGCAGTGCGTAGGAATATTTATGTGGGAATGAAAATAAAAAAGAAGGGGGTGGTGTGGATAAGAGCCAACGTGTACCAACAAAATAATGCAATTGAAAGGAACAAAAATACCAAATGAAATGAGCAGTGTGCAGAGGAACATGAAATTGAATGGGAAGATTGCAGGTGATTGGTAGGAGGAAGGAGTAGTGATGAGTAAAGAGGGACAGTCCTACGTGTAAAACACTGAAATGAAGGTGGGGGTAGAGGGGGGGGGGTAGAATGGGAGGAAGAACAAATAACAGAACGACAGACAAACAAAACAATGTGACCTTTGCTTTTGTACTGTATTGGGAGGATTAGAGGCGAAGAAATGTTGACCTCCCGTCACCTTATTGCCGACTACTATGTCACTTTCAAACGGATCTTGGGGAGCAAAAACAATAGGGGGCATAGAAGGGGAGGCTGACGGGACAGACAACTAATCACTTTTTTTGTTTGTGGTTGGGATTCGGGGGGTGAGGGGGAGTGAGGGGGGGGTGGATGGAAGGGAAGAGAATTGGAAGTGGGCAGTGGACGGGAATGGGGTGGCGGAAAAAAACGTGTGTGAGGGATTGCGGTAGATGGTGGGGGAAAACTGCAGGAAATTGAACTACTAACTACTACATTGTTTGTTGGGTTTTTACCATTTGGAAATAGATCTACTTTGAAATGGTTTGGAATCAAAACGAGCCAAATGTCCGTCCGTCCGTCTGTCCGTCGATACGATCTGTCCGTCGCGCGCCATGTCTCAATACGCACTGAGCAGATTTTGTTAAAGCTTCTTGGGCACATTACCAGGGTTTGTGACCGGTTTCCCGTGCCGTTGCAATGACACTGTCTGGTGGTGGGTGGTGGTGATTGGTGCTGGCGGTGTGTGGGGGGGAGGGAGTGGGGATGGTAATAAAGAGGCGAAAATGGGAAGGAAACTTACCAAAACTGGTAGTTGCCTGTGAAAAGATTGTCTGTATAGCAAATAAATCCCCTACCCCCTTCTCCCCTGTCAAATACCCAACCTTCACTACTCTCTCTCTCTCTCTCGCTCTCTCTCTCTCTCTCTCTCTCTCTGTTGTAGTAGTAGTAGTGGTGGTATAAGTAGTTGTAGCAGTAATGGTGGTTGTGGTGGTGGTAGTAGAAGTAGTGTTATTGTCGTGGTTTTTTTTATGATATAGTAAATAGTAAATCTTGATGTTATCTTATTACAAAAGGTCTGATTGTAAGAATAGACTTATGCCTAAAATCTTAACCTTTTAAAATAAAGTTCTGAAGTCTCTCTCTCTCTCTCTCTCTCTCTCTCTCTCTCTCTCTCTCTCTCTCTCTCTCTCTTTCTCTCGGTAACTTTAACTTTTTAACCCATTCTGAAACATAGGGTGTAAAAATGCTAGGCCTCGCTAGATTGTTTTTGGTGCAAAACTAAGCACGCACGAGCGCGCAGTGCTTAGTTTATTGAAATTGAATTTTGACATTTCATTTCGATGCGCAATTTCTGGAACTGTTAAGCTGACTTCTGCAGGAATCGTACTCACGATTTGGGGGATGCATTTTTCTCATCCTACCATTGCATCCCAGGTTGTGCTTTTTAGAGGTGTTTTTTTTTCTCAGTAGAGAGATACATTTTTAATTCCGTCAGCCTCGTGGATTTACAGTTTACACGTTATCTCAGTTACCTTGACAGTTTCAGATACCTTTTCCAGTCTTCTCAAAGGACTTTTTCGCTTAAATATTAATGAACCATTCACCTCGTCAAAAGCAGTTCTTCTTTTCGTTAAAGGCCTACGATCACCTAATCGATTATTCCGGCGTCTTAAACTGGGGTGATCACCATACTTGCCTTTGGAACATCTGTAGTTCCTTTACAACTTAAAATGAACCATCCCTCTTCTTGTTAATTATTTTAGCTCCACCTGTTAAAGGCAACGTAACCATTGTGCGATATAACAAGTTAATTGATGTCTTAAAGTTGTTTCATATTATAGTGAAATCGTGAAAAAGTACATTATCAGAATCAATCCGTTGTCCACACGTTAAATCATAGACTGTCAATGTCTCGGGGGCGACTAGGCCTATAAAGTAGTAATTATCGTATTATCTTACAGTAATAGTAGGCCTATTTACCTTTTTAAAAAAGTTCTAGACGTTGAGTCTGATAATTATTGCGTTTTACTTACTATTCATATCCTCTCATTCGGCGTACACCGAAACAGTTGATTTCCTTAATGACAAGGAACTTCCATCTTCTATTAGAAGAACAGTCATGTTGACCTGATATTTTTTTCTTCACAAGAATCAAGAGGATTTTAGAAGAAATGTAGCTTAGCATCACATCTACCCAGAATGTAGATTCACTTGCTCTGTAGAATGAAAGGAAAGGTTCAACTGTGACTTGTGCAGTGCTTTAAAATAACATAAACACTGGTTAAGTGGACCATCAGTCTACATTCCAAGGTAAAACTGCTGCGCTCCCTTGTCATCTCCATCTTCCTATACGCTTGCGAAACATGGACCCTCACAGCAGATCTACAACGAAGAGTACAAAGCATGGAGATGAGGTGCTAAAGAAGACTTCTGGGCACTTCCTATACCCAGCACATCACCAACGATGAAGTCCGACAGACCATCGCACAAGCCATTGGACAACACGATGACCTGATCACAGTGGTGAAGAAACGGAAACTCCGGTGGTATGGCCACGTCGCCAGATCATCAGGCCTTGCAAAGACCATCCTGCAAGGCACAGTGCAAGGAGGTAGAAGAAGAGGAAAACCGAAAAAGACGTGGGAGGACAACATTCGAGAATGGACTGGCTTGACACTGAGCGAAGCCATCAGGGTTGCTGATGACAGAGAAAGATGGAGTACGCTGAATGAACGATCATCTGTGGTGCCCCTACGGCCTCCGAGTTACGGGATAGGATAGGATAGGGATAGGACTGGTTAGGGACTTCTCTTGCTCAAATTATATAGTGTGTATGTGTGTGGGGGTGTGTGTGGGGGTGTGTGTGTGGGTGTGTGTTTTAAATGGGGTCATTTTAGGAAAAGACACATACGAGAAATAGTTGTTTTAAGGTCTAGCTGGAGGAATAACCCTATCGAGTGGGCAAAATTGCAATGTCTATAATCAAATACATCATTATTTACAATATTACTTGCATACTTTTTGCAAGAAGACTCAGTTTCCGCGTGCAAAGAATGATGTCTAAAAAATATATTATATGTAAAAGTTATTGCTTTCCCCTTCATCTGCCTTCCGCTTCCCCTTGTCCATACACGCATGCTCTTCCAAAAATGCCAATTTGCTAGTGGTCTTAGCTCAATTAATTAGCGCTGCAAAAGCAGCAGCAGCAGCAGCAGCAGCAGTAGTAGTAGTAGTAGTAGTAGTAGTAGTAGTAGTAGTAGTAGTAGTAGTAGTAGTAGTAGTAGTAGTAGTAGTAGTAGAGTTTCGCTAATTTTATTATTGTAATCATTAGTTTCGTGAGAATAAAATCATTGGCATAACAGCCCTTTAGAAATTAACTATCAAGCAAACGGATATCAATGATCCCACTAACACAAATTGAAAAACGTTTGTTCCAAAGCCATATACAGGGAGATATGAGTTAAGAGAACCTAAATTGTTTGCTCCTATAAACATTACACGGAGGCATTAGTTAGGCGAAACTCGAACTACACGTAAACCACTTGCTCCTAAACATTAGGCTTGAATAGATGAATAAATTGGGCTCGCACCAAAATCTAGAATAAAACTGAAAATACACTTAAGTCGTTTGCTTCTAAACGGGACGCTTTGACATTAGAAAAAATTCGAAATACATTTAGGACGTATGACTCTTTGGAATAGGTGTTACCCTCTCGCATCAGGATCAGTAGATAATCTCAGGATAATCTAGCAGTTTACAAAACTGTTCAATCTGCACCTCTGTTTAAATCTTGGCACACCTGCTTAATTGCAATACTGTAAAGATACATTTTCCTTACAACCTTAAACCTTCTTCTCTCATTTTTTGCTTTTCTATCATCCTGAGTACAACACTATAAGATTCTGACATAGGTATCTACTGTCTGAATTGCAGTACCTTAGAGATATGCAACCTTCCCCCTCCCCCCCCCCAATTAAAGCTTCTTCTCTCCTACCATGAAACCTTCATACTGTGCACACAACCTACAGATTCTGATTTAGATCTATAGATATTTAAAGGAAACGAGTGTACGTTCTGGGAAGATGGATCTCTGCCAGGTATTTCATGATCCATGTCTCTCCCTAGATCCCATATATTGTGGACCTTTATTTAAATCATTCACTACCTAGCTAGCTGGCAGCATTCTCTCAAGGACTGGTAATTACAAGCGCTGTCTGCTTTGGAACAGCACGACGATGTGTTGATGTTGAATGAGTATCGGAGCATCTATATAAGATGCACTGCTCAACTGGTTGTAACAAGCATCGATTAACTTGTTTTTCTCAGCCGGATTGGATGTAGGTTGTTAGACGGCGGAAGAGGGGGTGAAGAGGCGTTTGGGACTCTTTTATCTGGGCCAGCTTAATAGGAATGGTGCCAACCTCCTCCCCATCGCTGCTTTTACCTTTCACAGCTCAGTGGACTGAGGAGTGTTGTACGCTAGTTTGATTCTTTACGACATTTTGTGGTTGCATTGAAATCTGGTCCCCCATGCAAGTGATAACTCCTCTCGACGCTGCTTTAACTAAACATTTTCAGCATGTGTTCAAACCACAGCACACTACAACTGTATAATTTGATGTATACAGTTTTCAGTACACTGAGGCTGTTCTTTACAGGATGATTTTCTCAAGAAAGCAACTCGAATTTCATCCGGTTGCATAATTAATTAAAAAAAATTATTACAAATAAAATCACATCTGTTTCCATTTGACCTTTTAGCAAAGAAAGAGCATGAATGAATGAACATTGAGGTTTAACGTCCACAGCCACCATGGGCGGTATGGCAGACGGGGATAACCATCCCAGAGAAACAGGGGTAGGGACCTGAAACAACACTGAACCACCAGAGCAATCATACTGATAAAATGGACAGTGAAAATGGCCACATTTTATATCGCCCACCCACGGGATTCGAACCTGGGTCATCGGTGTGCCAGGCGAACACTCTACCACTTGAGCTACGGCGGTGGTACACGAGTTAACATCACGCGAAGAATTGACTATGAAGAGGAGTCAGCAGTTCTACACACTAGCAGAGTTCATCTTATAGAGGCAAAACAACTTCTCAGAGGTTACGTGGTTTAGTGTACAGTTTGAATGTTTCCATGTTTATCCTCAAAATTCCCCCAACTCTCTGTCTCGCTGGCCTAGGCGGTGGAGTTGTATCATTAACATTAAAACGTTTGCCTCTCATCGTAATCTTATGTTTGAAAATCTGACCGCTTATGTTTGGGAGGAAAGTACACGATCGGTTTGGAGTTTGCTCTTTACGGGAGGGATGTAGATCCTGAGTTTTGGAGAGGAAGTTTTTCCTTTGTTTTTCTTTTAACAGGAAAAACAATTGGAGTGTTCTTAGCTTTTGAAGATTTCTCTGTTGTTGTTTTTTCTCTTTTTCTGAAGGGTTTTGCTGACTAAGCGTGTGTTTAAAAAAATTTTAAAACACTTCTCGAGTGCTGTTTTGTGGAGTTCATTCATTAAAATTTGTAGATTCACTTCCGATAGATGCTGCTAACTCTCATTCAGTCTATGGTTAGTCATTACTTATTAACATTTATTATATATGAAATCAGTATCTGTATAGTTTTGTAGTGTTACACTTCCAAGTGAAGATGTTTATTTCTGTCGATTGGTTTGATAACTTCTCTTTTTTTCTAAAACTCACACCGGACTAAAAGGGAGCAGGGAAAGATTCTCTTTTTTGTTTAATATAAAGGCGATATTTTGAATGTAGCATTTCATGTCTTGAGGGGGACCAATAAACAACAAAACAAAGCACACAAACAGAGACCACACACACACACACACACACATACATATACATACACACCCACATACATACATACATACATACATACATACATACATACATACATACATACATACATACATACAGGGATGTCGTTTGGGTCGGATCTTCGGCTTTTAGCCGAAATTTTTATAAAAAAGCCGATAAACTGTCCGTCATGTCGGCTCGCCGAGCCGAAGTTTTCACGAGTGAATCGGCTCGGTTTTGTCCATTTTTGCGATATTCCGGTGCTGTACGCTTGCAGTTTAGGTGAGGATTCCATAATTACTAAATTCTGTTTTCCTGAAAAGGTTGCACTCAGCGAACAGACCCGTATTAGTCATAGCCCGATGTCGTCCATGATAAAATTGACGTCAATACAGCCAGTGCTAGTGACGTACGAAATAAAACGTCACTTTCTCATACAGGCTTTAGGCAGTGCTTGAAAATCATTTTCAAAATGCCTCCGAAAAAGAAATCGAAATTGTTGGCCGGACAAAGTATACTGTCGTTTGGCAAAAAAGAAGTACAGCCTGACAAATCCACTGGCACCACTGACAGTGACGGGCCTTCCACTCCGGCAAATGCGCAGAGTGGTGAATCTATCGCTGTTGTTTCCTCCACCACTGGCACTGAAGTGAAATAGTCTACCAGTACCAAACAAGGCAAGTCGTTAATAAAGTTCCAGGAAAAATGGAAGCTGTCCCACCCCTGGGTCATTTACAAGGATGGAGCTATGTTCTGCCAGATATGTATATCGGGAGGGTGCCGGAATGCATTTACACAAGGCAGCACAAATTTCAAAGCTCCTGCCTTGAATGAACACGTATCTGGGATAACATGCTTGAGCTCTGGCACCTGAATGGGAAGTTCAATTTAGAAGACTTTCCGAACATGCTGAAGCTTGGGCATCTTGCACTGACCAGTCCTGTCCATACTGCTGGATGCGAACGAGGGTCTTCAGCACAGAACCTGGTACTGACAGCCCTCAGGAACAGACTCACTGCTGAAAATCAGGACATGCTGATGAGGGTGAAACTGCACGGGCGCAGCATTGACCTGAATAGAGCTTTGGCTGCCTGGCGTCAGGCTAAACACAGAAAGCTGTAGGCCAAACAGAAACTCTGACAGTATTGTGGGCTGTCAAGGGACAGTCTAAACTTTTTATTGTTTTTGTGTGCCTAAAAATTTTAGAAAATAAAATTTCTTTTCAATGTTCTTATTCTACTCTGAAAATCATGTTTTATTACAAAGAAATGCATCAACAGAACACCTTTAATATATGGAGGTGGAGGGTGCACGTTAACGTAGTGAATCTAGTAAAAAAACCTTGTGAGACTACTTTGGAAGAGAGAGCCGAAACTTTCTGTAAAAAGCCGAAAGTTTCACGGCTGTTTCGGCCAAATCGCCGAAGAAAAGATTTCCTAGCAACATCCCTGACATACATACATACATACATACATACATACACACACATAGATGAGCGTAGGAGAAATGGATGAAAGGAAAATATGGGTATCGGAAGGCTAAGATTTTACATAGGTTGTACAAGATGTTCGTAAAGGAATAATAAGAAGGAAAAGAAAAAAAGAGTGCAGGAGGAGGACTGAGTGCGATTGACAAGACCACACAATCTTGGGTCACCCTTTAGCACTAACGAGACAAGGTAGATCGCCCAGTCGCCCAAACTCTTCCCTCCTAGTCATATTATACCTGTGAGCGACCCCCAACGAGCAAACTACAAGATTGCAATCAGAGACCCTAGGAGCACACATCTCGTCTCCTCACGGACCTACGCATACACACATACTTTCTCTCTCTCTCTTTCACACATATACGCACACAAACACACACAGACGAACCTTCATACTCACGGGACGACAGCATAAATATGAACATATTCTGTAGACAGGACCTGGTACAAACTGGAATCTATTCTCGAAAGCTCACAGCATTTACTTTAAACGCTGGCTTAAAAGTTTAGCATAGTGGTAGGTTAAATCTCTCCGGAGAGTTTGTTTGTGAGAAAAGATGCATTATTCCCAGCTTTACACACACATAAAATATTCAATGCTTTTGCATTCTTTTTGCTGTTGTTGATGTATTTATTCAAAGGACACTATGCTCGAATGTTTCATAATATATAAGTCATGTACTCTTTGTGTTAAAATATCACTAGCCACATGTAGCTAGCGCTAGCTATCTAGTAAGCCAAAAGGTAGATGCAGGTTTTGTTTAAAACATAGAAACACACTCACACACACCCACACACACACATAGGGTGCGTGAAATACTCAATGGAACATGCTGTGAGGTCCAGATACTCAGCAGTACGTCGACGATACGGTTATAGGCAAGTTGACGGCGCATGCAATGCTTGGCAGGTCAAGGTAATGGAGTGCACTTTTCGTTCTAACAGAGTATCAGTGCCTGCAAAGGACTCTGCGCGCACAAACACCAGATGGCATGTGCAATTTAAGAATTGCACTTCGACCAAATTACATCATTACAGCTACGAAAGCTTTTTTCGTTTGGCGGATCGGCAACGAAACGACAGCGAAACGGTAAATTGAAACAATCGCTACCTTTATATATTAAAGCCTAAAGCGTATCAGTATTTTATTATATCCAAAACCACAGATCTGCTTATCCCGTTGTTTCATTACTAGTTCATATTTCGCTGACCAGCGAGGCTCTGTCTGCGGTTCCACCATGCAACTGGATACTGAGCTTAACAATCTCTTTTGTATGGCGTACGAACAGGGTCAAACGCGCGATGAAAAGTAGCGATGCTTTGCATCGATACTTTTTGAAAAGTATCGCTACTTTGCATCGCCCCGTTACGAAAGGATCGATCCTTTTCTTCGCGCATTTCCGAGTTCGTCCGAATACACAGTATGCAAATTTTCCAAAAGTTTGATCGGAACTAAAGCGGAACACAAAACAGGCAATCGCGCCAATCTGCTTACTTTCCTTTCGTTTTGCGTTACTTGAGGCGGGAAGATGGATGTAGATATTAATTCTTATATTTAGCTATTTGGAAAAATTATATTTATTAATTAACGAACTGCCGAATGTTACATAATACATGTATATTATTTCATTAGCTTGACCGATTTCAGTTTTGCAGAAACAGTGTGTTTCGCCTCGGTAAACTTCGGAACTGCGCGATGAAACTGCTCGAGCTAAAGTATCGATGCAAAGTATCGATACTTTTAAAAAAAAAGTATCGATGCTTTGGCGTTCCATTTGAGAAAATGAGCGATCATTTTGAGAAAAGTAGCGATACTTTCCTAAACGGATGGATCCTTATGAGAATAGTATCGATGCAAAGCATCGCTACTTTTCATCGCGCGTTTGACCCTGTTCGTACGCCATACTTTTGGAGTACACACAGTTTCAGACTTATTATGAATATATCAGAGATGATTAAGGCTTTGGAAAGCTTGCCTCTTGGATTCTCTGTGTACATCCGATAGTACCAGATAATATGTCTATACCCCTTGACGATGACGGAGTAACTGCATGTCGCAGGCAGTTAAGGAACAAGTAAATGGTCACTTCCGTAGTCTAGGCTTAGGTGCTAATACAAAGTGTACTGAGGTAGTATCGCTGTCTTGTATAATTTTTTTTCCAAATGCTCATACCTGGAGTATACAGCAGTATAATAGTTGACTTCTGTTAATATTTAGAATACTTAGTTTTTGTGGAGAAGGCAACCAGCATGGGTATGAATATTATACCCCAAAATCATTTATTGGGGGGGGAGGGGCGAAGAAGGATTTTTATATCAATAAGTTTCAAAAAAGCGTTTCTTAATAACTTGATATTGCAAGATGCAGCTGGTTATTACTTTCGGTCAGAAAGATGTCTTCGACGCAACAATTTACATTGATGTCCTTTTTTCCATTAATAAATTGCGTTGTTTTATTGCCATGAAATCAGCGAAATGTAACTCTATATCAATCAAATCCATATACGTCGCAGACCGCACGAACTTATGGTCATCATCTTCTTTGCACTTAGGAAAGTGAAGCTGTTTGTGTTACTGTAACCGCGCTATACACTAATTGCTTCCCTTTGTTTTGGAAGTGACGTAAACTATTAGATTACCCAGACTCGTTCTCCTTGTCATTCCCCTTAAATCAATATCCGAGGAAGAGATATTGGTTTGAGTAATAATCATACTGAAAGTCTAGAGAGGTTGAACAGGCCTAGACTTTAAACATTGTTCCAGTTCCAGACTAATATGGCTGAGACTGTTTCTGATACCCAGGATGTAAGACAGTAATAGTTTCATGTGATACTAACCATTCTCCCTTGATAGTCGATTCTTTAGGTATTCATCAGATTAACGTAAGTTGTACTGATAACTAGTCCTGTGCACTAGTGTATGATTACCAGCGTTCTTTTGTTTTCCATTCATGTTTTCAATCGCTAGATATGTCCTGAGCAAGAAATGCTAATTACGAATTTAATCACATAGTTAATTTACTACAGTAGAAAATGTGTATTTTTGTTTGTTTGTTTTTTTAAAGTAGTGTTTACTTTTTCTTTGTGACTTCTCCCCACTCTCGCCTTTTCTCTCAAAGTGACAATGAGCACGAACGTTATCTGTGTACAAACCAAGATCTACTTCGTCATCATCACCCATCATCATCATCATCATCATCATCATCATCATCATCATCATCATCATCATCATGTCACTTATGCCATAGTGTTTGTGCGATACTTATAGTTGAAACTTTCTTTTCTATTGTTTTTAAAAGTAATTGTAAGCTAAATATTTTCAAGGTAACTCTTGGACTGCCATGCTATTGCCCTTATAGTATGGATATTCACCTTTTGGAAATTTATTTAGGGTGGTTAACCTAATAATGTTATGTTAGACCAAAACGTGATTCCATCTTATGCTAATAATAAGAGCGCCTCGCTTTTTTTTTTAGTAGCCTACAAGGTATACAACGTAGGAGAAAAGTTTTCCCGTTGGAGATCTTAAGTGGTGATCAGTAACACCTCGTCAGCTACTGAACGTTTCAAAGGCCAGTCAGATCTTCGACCCCCGACGGCGAAAGTAGCTGGGGTCCTTTGATCACTATGACTCACGAGTTTACATTAAGGTGTCTGTAGATCTATCTGTTTGTCTCGGTTGGGTTGAAAAGGGCGACATAGGAGGAGAGCGAAAGAGAATTACAAGAGTGAAGGGCGGGGTGGGGTTGGGGATTGGAAGGAAATAACGGGGGTTGATGGGTAAGGGAGCTGGGTGGAGGAGAAAAGGATTAAGAGTAGAAAAGTTAGAGATGTTGGCAGTAGAGTTTGTGCGGCAGTTTGTGCATTTTAATAAGTGTGTGTGGGTGTGTGTGTGTGGGTATGTGTGTGCGTGTGTGGGGGGGTGTGGGCATGGGTGTGTTTGTGTGTGTGAGACTGTCTTACTTTTGTTTCCCTTTCCACTATTTTAATTGGGGATATTTTTGTGCGTTTTATTTTACTTCATTGTTGTCTGTGGCTTCGTTAAAGCCTATGCACTTTTTAACCTTATAATGAATAAATGGGTGTAATTGCCTTTTCTCATACATTTGTTGCAATTTGTTCTAATACTGTCAACAAAGCATGTCTTAATTTCTATGTTTGAGATACTAAAGTATTCTTTAATTTTGACTGTAGTAATTATCTAATAGATGTAGCTGTTTGTACTGTATCGGTTAGGTTGAAAAGGACGATAGAGGAAGTGAAGGAGAAGGAAAAGGAGAGGGGGGGTCTAGGATTGAGAGGAATAGGTAGCTGGGTGCTTATGAGTGATTAGAGGAGAGAGGGAGAGAGAGAGAGAGAGAGAGAGAGAGAGAGAGATTCAGATTCAGATTCAATATTTTATTACAAAAAGAAAATGATTTTAGCATTAATTTGCTAATCGTACAATCAGTCCTTCTTTCAATCACTCACGCATTTAGTTTAATCAAACATCCGCATTCATGCAAAGACAAATCAATCCTTTATTTCTTTTATACTCTTCTGTAAAGATGTTTGTATTTTATTTACAGATTTACCAGAGCAGTGCTAAGAGCCATTATTGGCAAAAAGGTCACAACTTGTATCTTTGCTAGTTATATGGAGTGGTAGATCATTTATATAAATGCAAAATAGTAAAGGACCTAAAACGAGCTTTGTGGTACACCACATGAAATGATACCTGGAGAAGAATATTTTCCATTCACATATACAAGCTGGATTCTTTGTGATAGGTATGATTGGAAAAGATTGACGACATTGGGATTTTTAAGGTAAGCAAAAGGTTTTTGCAAGAGAATGGAATGATAGACTAGATCACAAGCTTTTTTAGGTCCATGAATATGGCTCCTGTAATATTATCATAATTCATTGCATTGAGCCACTTGTCACATAGCCTGATCAGAGCAGTTTGGCAGGAATGATGGGTGCGAAAACCTGACTGATACCTATGAAGGAGGAAATGATTTTCAAGAAAAGCAAATATGTGTTTGTGTAAATGTCTTTCAATGGGCTTAGATAAGACATTTAATAATGATATAGGTCGAAAATTGTTTGGATTTGTATGATCTTGTGTTTTGGGGAGATGAATAATTTTTGCACATTTTAATTCATTAGGGAATGTTTCCTTTACAATGCTTAAATTGTAGATGTAGGTTAAGGGTAAAGCGATGTAAGGAAAAGCAAGTTTTAACAAAAATGAGTAAATGTTATCTGTACCCGAAGATTTTTTGTTGAGAGAGGAGAGAGAGAGAGAGAGAGAGAGAGAGAGAGAGAGAGAGAGAGAGAGAGAGAGAGAGAGAGAGGGAAAGAAGCGTATTCCAACGATGGTGTGTCAGCTGGTGTCTATACATTTATATCATTTAAGGTCTGCACACATTGTGATTTTGAACCATAAAAAACTAATAATAATATTTTCTTTAATATAATTAAAGTAAATTAATAATAATAATAATAATAATAATAATAATAATAATAATAATAATAATAATAATAATAATAATAATAATAATAATAATGATTCTAATAATAATAATAAACGATTTTTTTTAAAAATTCAATTAGTAACACTGTAACAATTCACTCAAAGAGAAACTTTCCGCTAAAAACATTCGTACTCAGTTTCACAGAATCTATATCACTCAATCAGTTTCTCGCATACTTTAGCGTGAATGTCGCACCAGATTTAAATATACCTTTACTGGTGTCTATAGGTCAGTCTGTTTGCACAAGACGAGTGATGATGGATGAGAAGAGAGATGGAGACTGCAGGAGAGAATTAGGAGAATGAAACAGGTTAGACAGTGATTATGCCTTCAAACGATGGTTGGAGATACCGGTTTGTTTAATGCTAAGATTCAGTCAAAACCGATGAGATGGATTATAAAGTTTCAATTACGATCGTACTGATCGACTAACTGAGAATGACTTGTGGGAGATAAATCGTGGGAATTCGAATGAGGAAGACCGATAAATACGTTAATCTATCTAAACTATAGCCCTAACTTAAATACACTGCTTAAAGGTATGACAGTCGATACTGTGGGTGTGTGCTTTTTTTCCTTTAAATAAGGACTGGCCAGTAAGATAACTGTGTGTGTGTGTGTGTATCAGTTTATAGTCCCCTCTCTTCCCGATAAGGATTTTCAGAGAGGAGACTTATATAATATAATATATAATATAACTGTGTGAGAAAGTTAGCGTTTATATACACCAGACACTGCTTTGTTTACAGACAGGTATGTAATTTTGAATGACTGAACTGATTCACCATTGACCATACATTGTTTTGGACCACCATGTTACGTGTTGTAGATTAGTCTTTTTGAACGTTCACAAACGCTGACGTGTGGCTCCGAGGAGTGTCTGTGACACAGTGCATTAGCAGTTTCACGATCACCTGTTTAATCAATTAAGGAACAAAGAGGCGTGTATGTATGTGTGTGAGAAAGAGAGAATGTGTGTGTGTGTGTGTATGTGTGTGTTGTGTGTGTGTGCCGGTCAGGAATGGTGCGATGGTGATGCGTTAATTATCTTACTTCTGCGTCTTAAGATCCTAACATACTCAGCGTGTGTGCACATGAGTGTGTGTGTGTTGTTGTTGTTGTTGTTATTGTTTTCTGTTCCTGTCTTTGTTATACTTTATTCATAAGGCATCAGTAACTTGCTCTGGAAATAACCAAGAAACAAGACAGGGAAAGAAAGTAGAAAATACCATAATTGCTTGGTAAAAGAAGGTCATCATGACTAAAAGAGTTCCTCATCGGGCCGCGACTGTAATATTCCCGTTTATGTCTCGGCATTTACACCTAATCTAGCGTAAGTTTCCTATTCAGAATGAACTAACCGTCTGCTACCCTCAAATGATCAAAAGAGCAGAGATAATGATGGTTGGACGAGCAAAGAGATGGGGAGAATATGATCATAAGACTATTTCTTATCAATGAGCGGCGATGATATCCATGACAAGGGTAAAAAAAAAGGTAAAGGTAGTCCCATAGCCTTGTGGCCGTAGGGGAGCGTGATGTTGGAGATCACACTTATCTTGGGCCAGCGTAATGAGGGTGATGCCCAACTCTCTCCCTCGCTGCTTTACCTTCCCCACCCTCAAGAGAGTAGGTACTCAATCACAGTTGAGTCAACTGGGGGCGTTGTTGTTTGTCGCTTCACACCTTAGCGGTCACCCATCCAAGTGCTAACCGCACCGGACGGTGCTTCACTTTCGACACAGTAGCGAGTGCTCCAACCACTGCACTATCCGACACCCATGACAAGGATTCGTTTTATAAGGAGTGGAGAGAGAGAGGGAGAGAGAGAGACAGAGACAGAGAGAGAGACAGAGAGAGACAGAGACACAGAGAGAGACAGAGAAAGAGAGACAGAGAGAAACAGAGACAGAGGCAGAAACAGACAGAGACAGAGGCCGACAGAGAGAGACATAGCTTAAGAGACACACGGGGTCAGAGACAAAGAGACACAGACATATAGAGGGACCTATAACCACCTCCCCTTCAATATGAACGAAAGGTTACAGGGAAATATTCACTTTCAATAGTCTGCATGCGTGTTTGACCTTAAATTTGCAATCTGTATGAACGATCTTTTTCTGACCGTTTTCACTGCGCATATCTAATTCAGTACACTAAATCATGTTATACTTTTTATAAAGATCAGAGGCTTGGTACATATCAAAAGACTTATTTGTGAGGATAGAAATAGCTCATTATTTATGACGCGTGTTTCCTACAAAATGAAACGTTTGAATTTTACCCTGAAAACACAGTTTCATTCAAACTCATACTTTTTCATAGAGAAAGGGCGGGGTTAGTGGGGGGGGAGGGGAAAACAAATAAAGTTTATTTTAGGTGGTGTTGAGGATAATTAATGGGGGCAGGGCCACGGTTAGACGAGGCAGGAATTCTGTCGGATAAATTTGGATAGAGAATACAATCTTCAAGATTCTAAACCTGACATTTTTTCTTCCATGTTTGAGTCGTTTATGCTTGAGGTTTCTGTATCGGAGAAGCCTCAGAGTAGGTGTTCGACCATGATGACTGGTTATGTTCTGCTCAAAAGCAATACTACACCAGAGTAAATAACACAAACCTGAGGGTGTTTTTTTTTAAAGAGGAGCAATCTTGCTATGCAGTGCCATTGAATTATTTTTAATTTCTTGGATTACTAGTCTGTTTGGAAGTGTTTATTGTTCGTTAATCCTTAAATACAGCGCCTGTATTTTCTGTTGTCATATTATTTTAAAATATACCGGTATTCGTTAAATACTATTTCAAGTAATGTGTAACTAGCTACTTCTAGTTAAGTTTTTGTTTCAGACCCATAACCAGCTGTAATTCACAGGTATTTCAAGGTAATTCATGGTACGCATTGATGACACAGAACGTGAAAGCACTGTAGGTAACTCGTAAATCAACCATGCAGTAGTTTTAAACGCGTGGGCGCTTAAACAAATGCCGTTTATTTCAAACTACACCTACATGGAGAGCACCTGTCTTCAAACGCAAAACCTGTAAAATAATGGGTACTACAATTATCAGATCTGGAAACGGTGTTTTACTGTTGTTGCAAAGATACCGTTTAAAAAAATATATTTAGAATATTTATTATGCAATAAAGTGAAAGCTACCACCAGGTGTAATGCCTCCGCCCCTATTATGACGGGCGCAACGCAACATTTATTTTATTAATCTCGACCTGGCAAGTCGCCGTCATTGAAAACTGAACTGAAGAAGAGCGTATTAAAAAGCACTTTGGTGATCTTAGTAGCTTGTCATTCCCGCTGTTTAATGATGAGTTTGAAAGACTGTGGCCCAAAAGGGAGCAGCATGGCCTAATGATCAGTGACACATAAAGATGGTTATCAAAGCCTTTGCCAGGACAGCGAGGCATTGTTCCTTTAGTCATGCCTTCACAGTTTTCAGCAAAACCTCCATCATGCCTCGCATACCTCTTGCATCAGATATAATAGTCAGCTGTACCTCATGCTTTAACAGCCGTTGACTCTTCGCGTCTGCGGCCTTCCTGGTATTCGGTGTTTATTCTTATATTGTCCGGAATATATAAAATTAGATTTTGCGTCCTACCTATAGTCGGTTGCTAGCAGATCGTTTGCTGATTTATTAGCACTCTTCTGCGACATTGTCGTTATAAAGGTGCAAGGCTCTTCTTGTTGTTCTACATGTTGCTCTTCTTCTTGTTGTTCTTCTTCTTGTTCTTCCACCTCCTCCTCCTCCTCCTTCTCATCTTCTTCTTTTTTTTCTTCAATTCCTTCACCATCTTTGTCTCCCCTTTCTTCCCCTTCTTGTTAAACTTTAAGAAACAATAGAAGGGTGCGGCCATGCAATGCATATGTCGTTACAAAAATGACGAACACTGTACAAAGCTGAAGGAAAGCGATGTATGTATTTGAGAATAACAACAACACATGCGATTCGACGACGAATGTATTGTTTAAAGATCCCTAAATCGAAGGCTCTATTTACTTTTGGCGAAAGCTGGTTTGCATAAAATTCGCATTGACTATACATTAATAAATGATAAATGGGGTTTCGTTCCTCAAACCAACCGCTAATTTTGAATTTTCGATATCTATTCCGACAGGCAGTGACTTCCCCTGTTTAACGGTACATCAATACTATAGCAGTATGACTTTTGACTCTATATCTGAATGAACACCCGGCTTCAAGAGTCGAGTGCGTCTTTGGTGCCTGGGATGTGATAGGGTCTATTGGATCAACCTAAAACAAAAAGCCTTACCAAGGAACATTTTTTTATGGGTTCTACCTCTTATCGGCTATTGGTAGTGGGAGAATGGTGACTTGCGGTTGCTGTCAATAGGCACAAGAACTAGGGAATTTATTTATTTATAAAATAACTATACTTTCGAATGAGTTTTCTTTGTTGTTGTTATAAGTGGGGCAACATTCATTGTGAATATTAAAAAACTTGTTGAGATGGCGTAGTCAAAGTTGCTACCTTTAATAAAGTGTCTGAAATTAATTTTTCCTCTCATGTTCTATCTGATGTTAGACCTGTGTAACAAATGAAGAGAAATGAAAAGGAAAAAAACACCTCATAAGGAGTTGATGCTTACCGAAAAATCAACAATGACATCCAAAAAGGCATGCGCACAGCAAAGGAGAACTGGATAGAAGATCAATGCCAGGAAATAGAGAACAGTCTGAACAAGAACAACACCAAAAAGGCCTACCAGACTGTAAAGCGGCTGACAAATAAGCTTATTAAACAGCCCAACGTCTCCTTGATCCGAAGCAAGTCTGGCATATGCCTTAAAGAAAAACAAAAAGTCTTGGATAGATTTATAGAGTACTGTTCTGACCTTTACAACCACACACCAAACGGAGACCCATCAGTTCTAGCATGTCCCCAGAACAAAGAAGAAAAAGAAGAAGAAGAAGAAGAAGAAGAAGAAGAAGAAGAAGAAGAAGAAGAAGAAGAAGAAGAAGAAGAAGAAGAAGAAGAAGAAGAAGAAGAAGAAGAAGTCCCAATTCTCCGAGAAAAAAAGAAGTCCTCTTAATTCGCCGAGAAGAAGTTGAGGCAGCAGTGCAATCGCTGAAGAAGTGGAAGTCAGCGGGAGTGTACAACATACCTGCAGAATTGCTTCAAGCAGAAGGAAAAGCGATGATTGGCGCCCTCACCATTATTTGTAACAAGTATGCAAAGAGTGGGGGGGGGGGGGTGGCCTACACAATGGACCCAGTCGCTTGTCATCTGCACTGTTCCCAAAAAGGGTAACCTTCAGGAGTGTGACAATTACCGCACCATCAGCCTCATCAGCCATCCCAGCAAGGTCCTTCTGAAAATAATACTCAACAGGTTGAAACCCCAAGCTGAGCAAATCATAGCTGAGGAGGCAGGACAAGGGGTAGACAGAAAAAGAGGTGGGAGTACAACATTCAAGAATGTACTTGCTTGACACTGAGCGAAGCCATTAGGGTTGCTGAGGACAGAGTAAGATGGATTACGCTGGTTAAATGATCATTTTTGGTGCCCAAACGACCTACGAGTTAATGAACAGGACAGGATAGGATAGGATAGGATCTACAATAGATATCTGTCGGCTTCTTTTCTTAGAATCGGCATTACTTTTCAGTAATTATCGTTGTTTGTGATAACCTCCAGTATAATTCTCCATAAATCGCTTCATATTGCTGACTGAATTATTAAAGAATAATGTGAAATTATGACTGTATTTAGATTCCATATCGTAATTTGAACCACACCCATAGTTGTATTCTGAGAAGAAAATTAACAACGTATACGATAACAGTTTGACTGTGGTGTGGGGTGGGGGGTGGGGGGGAAATGGGGGGGGGAATGGAGGAGGGAGCGCGCGCATGTGTGTGTGTGTGTTGTTGTTGTTGTTGTTGTTGTTTTCTTTTATAACACGCGTGAGCGTGTCTCAGTGGGTATGAGTTGGTTATATAGGAAGGTTACGTTCCCTTTGCTTTGATTTACGTCCCTTTCGTCGCCTGCTGGTGCTTTTGTTACATCCCTTGCACGACCTTCCTGTCAATATTGGCGTTTTCTTCTAAACATCATGTGGGCTCGGATGATTGAAAGAACCACAGCGTTTTCTTGTGTTATTTATTCCCAAACCTTGGTGATTTGGTTACGTTTGCTGCTGTAATAGCGTGATTAATATTAGCTGTTTGTAAGTCTCCAATCACCACCACGACCATCATCATCATCATCATCATCATCATCATCATCATCATCATCATCATCATCATCATCATCATCATCATCACCATCATCATCACCATCATCACTATCTTGAAATTTCTTGTAGTGGTCATTCTTTTTTTTTCATCTTTATCTTCGTCAATCTCTTTGACTCTGAGATACGAGATATCCCCTGTGTCCTTAACTTATGTTTCTTGTAGTAATCTTTTTTTCCCATTCATTTTCATATTATTTAATTTGTTTTTACTGTTGCGCCAATAAACAAACAAATAAAGAAAAATAATCACGTGAATTTTCAGTTTATACTTTAACCTATTTTTGGCCTGTGTCTTTAAATTCTCTCAAAGTTATGTAATCTTAGCCTGTTGCTTGAGGTTTAAAAAAAAACGCACTAAAAACGAAAGACAAGCAAAGAGTTCCGTACTTCAAGTTAAACAAGAGCAGAATCATGGGTTCTATGAGAGGCAAATTCTATTTAGGCAAAACAGCTGTCGAGTTAAAAGGTCTGTTGCTACAGCTTAAGGGTAAGAAGAATTGGGGTATGGAGAGGAGAATCAAGAGAGAGCAGTGCCCCCATATATTCGAAGCCTTCTGGTTAGTTTAAAGGAACTTTGAAGCCCGGTAAGATTGGGCCACTATTGTAAGACCCACACAAGAGTCAGAAATATTGAAATCACTCTAAAGGAAAATCCGTTGCATTTGTCTTTTTGCATAGATACTATGCCAGCATAATGAATGATAGTCGTATCAAATGAAAGATAACAGTTAAACACAACGGTAATGGTCAAACTTGTTATTGTTAATATAGCGGCTGATCGGAGTTTTAGGGTTAAGGTTTAAAAAAACAACAACTAAACTTTTCGGTCATAGGTGGAGAAAGAGGCAATAGGGATAGTTTTCGTAGGTCCAGCTTTGTGAAGACTGCATGTGTACGTCCATCTCCTATCTCTCGCTACCTAGATTTTCCTTGTGCAGTTCCAGAAGATTGAACCACATATTCCATTTCAGGAATGCATGTTTTACGCGGTAACGTCTGACGTACAATGGACCACTGTAATATTAGGACATAAACATTTTAGCCGCACGTCTAAAGAAAGAAACATTCACTGCATCGAGCATGGTATAGTTGCAAGGCTGCTTATCATGATACGAAACAATCAATAAATGAATAACATTACATTACATGATTATTGCTTTAGGTCCAGCGGACTCTTCCGAGCCAAATCAGGACCGGACAACCCCTAATCCACATAAAAGATCTGCTGAAACAACCCTAGTGGTAAAACTGAAAGCTCTCCACCAGCCAGTCACTTTACAATAAAGACATCCCACGCAGGGGTCGCTGAGGCTGTACTCTAATTTATCGAAACCCCGTTTACAAAAACAAAATAGAATACAAACATTATAAATTATCAACAAAACACATACATATAAAATGCCTACATTGCTAAATAATAACATCCTAGGAAGCCCTAGTCACCACCTGGCAGAAAGCGTCCAATATTCCCAAGCTGATCCAACAGACCTCATACACAAATAAGGAGTCTTGTCCCGGAAGAGTTTTCAAGAAAAAAGGTAGGTGACTGGTTTAGCGAAGATTGATAGAACAGAGCAGGAATGAGAAAGAGCAAATGAGAAAGAGCAAATGAGAAAGACAGCGACAGTGGGAATTTAAAGCACTAAATTTCCAGAAAGTGGGGATACTATTTATACTGAAACCCCCGGCACCCAACGGGGGTAATAAATGAATAAATAGATCAGCCAAGGTCACCATTGATATTGTTGACAGAAATGAAACTGAACGTTTTATTTATTTATTTATTTATTTATTTATTTTTTTTTTTTAAGACAATACGAATACGAACACTTAACAGAGAAATCTAACTTACTACACACAATGACTTTAAACTTGAGTAAAATAATTGTTTTAAAAAAACAAACACTGAAAGACTCGTTTGGAAAAAGTATAATTAAATGGCGCTGCGTGATAATTGGTCTCTAGTACTAAGTAGAATACGTTGGTCACTATAATGTGTTTACTCAATTATTCATTTTTCTCTTGTGCTTCAGGGACAGACGTGCAACCAACAAAGAAGGAAGCAGCAATGTGGACTACTAATTTCAGTGTGTGACACACTTGGAAAAATGCTGTGAACTACCTTACATGTTTTGGCAGAGGAGTGCGAATTCCCTGTAAGCTTTGGACCATATTGTATCCACACTGGACATCCCATCTTTATTATATTGTTGGTGAGTATTGCTATTATTTGTGTGGTGTAACAAGATGGCAATCCATTCAAATGTACTTGCAAACACTCACACGCATATCTTTTCTAAAAATACACAGTTTTTATTTTTTTTAAAGCAGTTTTAAAAGTGCTAATTTTCGTATGCCCGTTCTGTCTCGGAGGTTATCCTATAGAAGTAAAATGAAAAGGTGAAATTTATTTATTTATTCTCTCTCTCTCTCTCTCTCTCTCTCTCTCTCTCTCTCTCTCTCTCTCTCTCTCTCTCTCTCTCTCTCTCTCTCTCTCTCTCTCTCTCTCTCTCTCTGAGTTTGGGTTGTTTTTATAGTTTAGCACTTATTATTTGTCATTATCGAGGTAAGTTACTGTTCTTATTATATTTTACAGTCTTCCTTGTGTGTTGTTAGCGAAGCATTCACGCAAACGCGCGCGCGCTCTCACACGTAAGCACACACGCACACCCTCTCTCCACACACACACTCACACATAACACTAAAACACACTCGCACAGTTTCTTCTCTTTCTCTCTTTCCTTCTTTTTCTGTCTGTGTTACGATTGAGACGCGCACGATGGATCCGATCATTTTGTTTTGCAAAGCATGCAATAACAGAGTGTATTTACCTTTGAGTTTGATTTGAGTTGTTGTTGTTAGAAGTTTGTATAATGTTGATAATTTTCGTCGGTCGATATTGTTGAGAATTTTCTGGAATTACTTGTTTATTATCGACCGAAGCTTCCAGATAGATCTGGTAATAGCTAAGTGACTCTCCTAACATAATGACGTAAGACAGTGCATAGTTCCGGTGACGAATTTTATTTTGATTTGGTGTTATTGCGTCATTCTGGAATGTTTGAACTTTTTCTCGATTGCAGAAAGGCTATGTAAGCAATGCATTGTGTGCTGGTAGGGGTGATTTATGGAGATTTTTGATGATGATTGTTGTTGTGATTTTCGGAAAGTGATTCCTGTTTGCAGTTGTTGATGTTTGCTGAATAAAGTTGGAAAACTGTATACGGCGACTCCTGCCTTGTTGCTGAGTGAACAGGCTGCGTGGATAAAAGAGTTCGAGTTACACTTAAAGCATCGGGGCTGAATACGCTATTGATAAATAACCGTGTAACAGTCTCCCTGTCTCCTCTGTCTTTATCTCTCTGTCTCTGTCTGTCTGTCATGTTTGATTGTCCTTTCTGTGTCTGCGTCTGTCTTTCTGTCTGTCTCTCTGTCTGTCTCTGTCTCTCTGCCTCTATCACTCTGTCTCTGTCCCTCTGTCTCTCGGTCTCTGTCTCTCTGCAATCGTTTTAAAAATGTTCACTCCACTTTTTGTATTCCCCCATTCCCTCAATCTCAATCTGTCTGTCATGTTTGATTGTCTTGTCTGTGTCTGCCTCTGTCTGTCTGTCTGTCCCTCTGTCTCTGTCCCTCTGTTCCTCTGTCTCTGTCCCTCTGTCTCTGTTCCTCTGTCTCTGTTCTTCTGTCTCTCCCTCTGTCTCTGTTCCTCTGTCTGTCTCTGTCCCTCTGTCTCTGTTCCTCTCTCTCTCTCTCCCTCTCTCTCTCTCTCTCTCTCTCTCTCTCTCTCTGCAATCGTTTTAAAAATGTTCACTTCGCTTTTTGTATTCCCTCATTCCCTCAATTTTGGCCTTCCCTCACCTGCCTCACCCCCACCCTCAACACGTACTCTACTTCCACTTTTATCTCTATATTCCCTGATCTGTGCCACTAGAGGATGAAGCAGGTGATGACTTTTCTACCTATTTACCTCTCAGACCACTGAAACCGCCAAAGATCAAGCATTATGTGTACCCTGCTTACCAGTCCTCAGATTCGCCCCTTCATTTGACAGATTTGTTAGTCCGAAACCTTTATTTATTTGTTATTTTTCATTTTTAAAAATTTATTTATTTAATCGTTTTTATATATAGCGCTTTTTTAGTTCCAGAGCTGCTCAAGGCGCTGCCCGAAACAGGATCTAATTCAAGACGCCCACTTGCTTACTCATAGGGCGCGTTGTCTGCCGCCCAGACCGCTGAGCGCGCACCATTCCGGACGAGCGGGAAGGGGGAGAAGAGACTTAGTGCTTTGCTGGGTGTTTTTGGGGTAGCACGGCACTCACCCGTCTAGGACATGAGCCTCAGGATCTTGAAAGTTCGTGCGATGGATTGCATGCGTGCACAGACTAGATAGGGGTTTATACTCTCATCCAAAGGAACAATGATCCATTCCACGGTGAGAAATCACAGAGTTAAACATGGGGTTACAGGGTGGGGGTGGGAGGGGGAATCCTCCTTGGCAATCTTTTCTCTTTTTTTTCTTCTCGTCACATCTCCATGTCAGGGGAGAGGTGTCGCTTGCCTTTAGCTTAGAGGAAGGGGGCGGGATCCAGGTGTTTGCCTTAATTTGGTTTTAATTTGCTGCACGGTGCTAGGCCATGGTGATACGGGGTATCCGGGGATAACCGAGCAAGCTAGGTTAGAAAGTTAGCGACCTCCCCTAACCCACCTCTACCCTCTCCCTGCATTCTCCCACTCCCATTCCCTAGACACACCAACACTGACATAGGCAACACAATTCCTCTAGATCCTCTTCTTCCTCCTCTTCCTCCTGCCTCCTCTACCGTCTCCTCGCCCTCCCATTCATACACCCACACCTACGCAGTCAAAGGTTGTTGTTGTGTGTGTGTATGTGTGTTTGTGCATGTGTGTGTGTTTAATTAATGTCTTGACTGAAATGATTGGACAAAAGGTCAAACACGAAGCAACAGTGAGTTACTGGCGAGTCAAATAATGCTTTTGCTAGTCTTAAATCACACTAAAATCAGAAAGTTATAACTTGTACATATTTAACGTTTATCTATAACAGACATAATATTATTATATTCGATTTTTAAAAAATAAATACTTCGAAAAATTTTAACCACTGTATTTGTAATGTACCCGTGTCTTTTAAACATGTATTACTAAAATGCGATTAAGGCCAATCGTTCATTATCGTCAGTTGGTGACGGTGGTCTCATTCGCTTGCAGCCCGTAGACCTTTTCACTGACGGTTTTAATGGGGAATAACGTTTTTGCCAATAATTTGTATGCAGTAGATTTACGTCGATGAAAAGGATGCAAACATTAAACCCCGCACCTTGAGAGGCCGTTAAAGTAAATTGGGGTTGGATAGTAGGATAAAAAGTTCTATCTCTCAAGATAATTACTGCTTTGACGTATTACGTTACAAATGAAGCAGAAGAAGGATATTCATGGCGGCAACAAAGCCACACACTTGTAAATGAATGTAGGTTAACTTTTAAATTGAATTGAATTGCCCTAACATTCAGGTTTCTTCTTCTTCTTCTTCTTCTTCTTCTTCTTCTTCTTCTTCTTCTTCTTCTTCTTCTTTGTGGGGTCTGGCCTGTGCATGGATGGTGTTTGCGCGGGTGTTTGGTGTGGGTTGTGGTCGTATGTGGAGGTGCATGGAGGCGTTTACAGCAAGAATATAGATGTGGGGGTGTTGGTGTGCCTGTTGATGTTTATTGTTTTGTGTGTGCGCGCATGCACTGTATGTGTGTGTGTGTGTGTATTTTTGTGCGAGAGAGAGAGAGAAAGAGAGGAAAGGGGGGAGGGGAGATTATATTTAGCATGCTGTTGTCCTGAGGAGAGGGATGTTGTATGGTCTTATTATATTTATTTATTATCTCTTGCCATGTATTCATGTGACACAACAAATTTTCCCTTATTTTCTGGAATAAAACTTTCTTGACTTGAATTGTTTTATCATAGTTATGCGTCGCATCTTTTATTTTATAGGGTTGTACCTGTCATTCTTTAAAACACAATTATCCTCCACGATGAGGATGATATTGATGATGATGATGATGATGATGATGATGATGATGATGATGATGATGATGATGATGATGATGATGATGATGATGATGATGATGATGATGATGATAATAATGATGGTGATGATGATGGTAATGAGGATGATGATGATGTGGTCTTGTATAGCGCCGTCTCCATCTCAGTAGGAATGCTCGATACGCATGCGGGTATATGTTTGTGCAGCCATTTTTTATGTATGGTTAATTGACGAATAAAGTCTCAGTCTCTGTCTCAGTCTCAGTTCTTCTTCTTCTTCTTCTTCTTCTTCTTCTTCTTCTTCTTCTTCTTCTTCTTCTTCTTCTTCTTTCTTCTTCTTCTTCTTCTTCTTCTTCTTCTTCTTCTTCTTCTTCTTCTTCTTCTTCTTCTTCTTCTTCGTTGTTGTCGTCGTCTAATACCTTTTTTTTACAATGTAATACAATTTCTTTTCTGAAAAAAAAATTCCACAAATATTTGTCAGTTTGGTCTTCTTCTTGTCCTTCTTGTTCCTTTTCCATTTATTTAATCTATTTTCTGTACACATAGTGATTTTAGACCAACAACAACACCAATTTAAAAAACTGAAATAATAGTACATTAATTAATTAATTTGAAAGAGTTAGCATTAACATTGTAGCAATTTCACCAGCTTACACTCCTACTTAAAATTTACAAAATTCTTGGACATCAAACATTTCTTTTCTTACATGCGTTTGTTGCTCTTGTTCTTGCTCTTCTTTTTCTTTGTCTTCGTCTTCGTTGTTGTCGTTGTTTTATTGTCTGATAAGAGAAGCAAATATTTGCCAGTGTGTTGTTCTTGTTGTTGTTGCTCCTGTTGGTGTTGTTGTTGTTGCTGTTGTTGTTGTTATTGTTCTTCTTCTTCTTCTTCTTCTTCTTCTTCTTCTTCTTCTTCTTCCTTTATTTTATCCTATTTTGTCACTCGAAAGTCGTTATGGCACCCAGATTATCATTTAACCAGCGTACGCCATCTTTCTCTGTCCTCAACAACCCTCATGGCTTCGCTCACTGTCAAGCCCCTCCATTCTCGAATGTTGTCCTCCCACCTCTTTTTCTGTCTCCCTCTTCGTCTGCCTCCTTGCACCGTGCCTTGCAGGATGGTCTTTGCAAGGCCTGATGCCCTGGTGACGCGACCATCCCATAGGAGTCTCCGTCTCTTCACCACCGTGAGCATGCCATCGTGCCGTCCAATGGCTTGTGTGATGATGATCTGTCGGATTTCGTTGTTGGTGATGTGCTGGGCATAGGAAATACCCAGAAGTCTTCTGTATCACCTCATCTCTATGCTTTGCATTCTTCGTTGTAGGTCTGCTATGAGGGTCCATGTTTCGCAAGAGGACAGGAAGATGGAAATGTCCAATACAATTGCCCCCAAATATCTTGCAGAAGCTGTGCACCGTTTAGACATCAAAAATTATTTTAAAATACTACTACTACTACTACTACTACTACTACTACTACTACTACTACTACTAACAAGCTTTTTATGTAGCGCGATTTTCCAATAAAAACTAAACTCAAAGCGCATACGATACTTTTCAATGTTGGACGTAGTCCCCGCTAGTTGTCGACTTTATTCGATTTCTACAAATATATAATAAAGTGCAAGGAAATCGTTTAACGTTTCGTTGTGTGTGAAACACGAATATAGTTTATTTAACATGGTACCTTAACCTTCCCCGATGGTCGTGGGTAAAAACAATTACCCACAACTTCATTAAAATCATCACAACTGCCAATTTTGCTTATAATTCATTGACATTTAATTACTTTGTTTATAAATATTTTCTGTATATATTGACCAAATTTGGCATTTTTATGTTTATAAATAAATTAATAAATAACCGACACAGTTTTCATTTTAAAAGACCTCTATTTTGTCGGTGAGCTTATTTTGTCGGTGGGCTTTTGTGTGTTTGTGGTCACAGTGTGATTTTGTTATGATTTTCTTCCTTTTCCCCAGTGTTGGGTCATAATTTATTGAAAGAACTTCAATTTTGTTAAAGAAAGTGTCCGTTTCATAATTGCTACGAGTTTGCTTAACCGTAAGTGTGCGTGCCAACATAGTTTGTTGAAAGCGTAGTAGGATTTCATATCTTTAATATTTTGTGGAACGGGTGACGGGATAAATATAGTGTATAGTTACATTTTCGTGTTAAAATGAATGGCTTCTTTTCGAGAGAAAATGCGATTTTACGCGCGCGCGCACACACACACACACACACATACACACACGTACATACATACACACAAACACACACGCCCACATACACACAGAGGCGTTCGTTCCCGCACGCCTACCCTTAAAATACACACACTTGCGCGCTCGTACGCACACATACACTTACATAAATACGCACATACACTCGTCACACACACACACCAGCCACCCCCCCCCCCACACACACACACACACACACACATGCGCACGCTCAAGTACGCGCGTACGCATTCACACAACTATTTCTTTTCTTTTTTTATTTTTTTATTTTAATTTGCACTTTTCCGTTTTACAAACTGGTTAATCAACAACTACCATAATAACTTTTTCTGGTTCATCCATTCCCTTCCCCTTTCTTTGTATCCCCAAACCCCATCCCACCCCATTCTTTGTATCCCCAAACCCCATCACCACCCCATCTAGTAGCTGATTGGTAGAAAACTGTCGCTCCAAACTGCGCAAGCGCAAATGCACGCACAATTGCACATGCATTTACATACGAGTCAAATTAAAACTAGGAATGGTAAATGTCCGGAAATACGTTCAATGTACCAAAATAATGTAATGTTAGTTGACAACTAATTTACCATGTAACACTCGATACCCACGAACTCCCCTGCCTCCAACTCCCTCCTTTCCTCCTCCCGCCCTCCCTCAATTAAATGTTATAATTTTTTTTTTTTTTTTTTTTTTTTGGGGGGGGGTTTACCTGTAAATAATATGAGAATTATCTTCCATCGCGCTCACAACGGTCTTCAATATGCCCACAGTGCAAAGCTTACGAAAGCTACACGCGTTTTCCGATGCTTTTTCCGTTCCATGTTTTGTAATTCTTCTTCATTAACATCCGGCGTGCAGTTTGGCGTGCAATTGCGCTGGCGCCGTTTGGCGTGTAAGTTTTGACCAATCAGCTACTAACTGCGCGTGCAATTGCGTGTGCATTTGCGCTTGTGCACTTGCGCTTGTGCACTTTGGCTTGTAAGGCTACGACTAATCAGCTTTAGATTGGCGTGCAATTGCGTGTGCATTTTCGCGTGCAATTGCATTTGACGCCTACCGCGTTCTATACACCAATTCCCCACCATCCACCCACCCCTCCTAAGCCCTACCAAGCGTTTTACTTCAAAATGTAATGTCTTCACCATAGTTTTCCTCTCAGCCGTAGTCTTAGTCACTTTTGTGTCCAATCATGTTTGCCTGTGTTTGCTCGTGAGTGTGTTCATGACTTCAGCAACCGTTGTCGGCTTAGAAAGATCATCCTGCACCTTGGTGTCTTCGTCTGCTCCCTTCCTCAATTATTTTGGGTTTCTCGTGTTTGCTACTGGTGTTTGGTCTTTGATTGAAATCAACAATAGGGAGATCTGTTTGATGTGTGTTTGACATGAGCACAAGGCGGACGGGGGAGAGGTAGTGGGATCGAGGAAGGAGGGGTTCTATCGGGTTAACGATGGAAAAACAGTCGAGTGTCTTTTTAAGGGAGGAGTGGAGAGAGAGAGAGAGAGAGAGAGAGAGAGAGAAGTTGTGGTCAGATGTGAGTGTGGATGGTATTGATGAGACCCGTTTATACTGCGTTGGATTGAGGGTGATGAAAGTGAGGCGAGATAGAATGATTTTGTAGATTGATTGACGATTGCAATTTTATAACATAACGTGTTTTGGTGTGTGTGTGGGTGTGGGTGTGTGTGGGTGTGTGTGGGTGTGTGTAGGTGTGTGTGTGTGTGTGGGTGTGTGTGTTGTTTTTTTCTTTTTTTTTTTGGGGGGTGGGGGTTCCGGCGTTGTCGTTAAGCGTATCTGTGAATCCTTCTGTTCGTCTGTGCAAATCTTTCCATCCTTTTGTTTTCTTCTTCTTCTTCTTCTTCTTCTTGGTGTATTTAATGATTTTCACGTCACCAGTGATTTCCAAAAACAGCAAACGAAGCTGTCAACGGATACCGACTAAGTCTTGGTCTGTCATTTCATGCGATCGGTCTAGAAGCATGCCTCAATTATTTTTTTAAAATAAAATAGTACATGATAAGAAACATGTTTTACATTAAAAGAGGTAGTTTTTTTTCTTCATATTTTCTGGTATGAGATCTTATTATAGATGCCATTTAAAAATATTTATGACTTTGGATCTGTGGGTTTATGTTTTGTATTATTGTAATACATTGATTTGATCTTGCTAAGAGAGTGGACGTTTCTGTTACAGCAAAAAGCAAATACTTGTGCGGATTTTTTTTTTGTTTTCACATGCCTTACTGAATGTATTTCTTGATAGATGACGCACAAAAATTTTGGTTCTTTCTTATTTAAAAAAAACCCAAAAACACAAGATTTTGGGACTGAGTGTGTCTATTAGGTATTTTAATCCACTGCAGGTAAAATAAATATAAACTTTAGAACAATAAATTGGGAAGGTGATTGGTGCCAAAATGACGAAGAATGCATCGTTTGGAAACAGTGCACATAAATCCATTGTTGAATTCAAGTACCGATAGGACTACTGTTTATTAAACAAGCATCATCAATCTTGTCTGTTCGTGCTTTCCATTCCTTGTTGTAAGGATTTTTTTTAAAGTAAACATTAAATGCATTTCCATTGTCTGAGTTTATTGTTATTAGCATAGACTATGAAAATGTGTTCGGTCTGCATTATTACGAAACTGTGTTTTATAAAATGCACTGCACTTGAAATTAAGGTTCTCACACTAAAGGCCATGAACCAGGCTTTGTGTCGATCCTTATCGAATGCACGCCGAACACGCTTGTGTTTATGTGTGATAAGATAGTAAAGAGAATTCAGCGATGCTAGAATTGATAAAAGCGACAGTTTGTTTCTTGATGACATTCTTTGTCTGTTTGTGTTTCGACGGCTAATTTCTTGTCCTGATTCGGCAGTCTAAAAGCACTCGACTTTAAACATTCAAGATGTGTGCGCTGGACTGGCCATATTTTGTTATCATACGGCAGTAGTATACCCCGTATACTCGAATTGCCAATAACGAATTAGTGAGTGTTGATTATGTTAATCTCGCTTAATCCTTTGACCCTTTAAGGCGCACTTCAGCCGTGCACAGTCTGTCTTAAGTGTAATACGCTTCATTCGGTATAACAGGCAAACGCGTCTGCCGTATCAACCATGTTAGGTATGGGCGTTAATTAAATTTCAATGTTCAAATCATTCAACAGGCAAAGATCCAGTCAATTAGAAACATCCGCAGAAAACATTCCAACACACGCTAATAAGGCTGAGGCACGCAACCGATAACCTTTTGTTTTTTTCCGCGCCTGTTTAATATTTCAAGGGAGATAAATCATCCAGTGCTTACAACTTACTTTCTTTGGGTTGGTCGGAGACGAAGTTTAGACTTCATTTTCGCAAAATATTAGGCACACAAAAATATAGGAATAAAGAAGCAAATATAGATGTCTTAGCCTGCATTAAGCGCTTTACACGTTTTTGCGCAATTTCGATCTCGATCTCCGAGAAATTCATTAAACCAGAGTTCAATTTAATACTGGATAGCTGAACGCCTCTTTAATGTAGATGAAGAGAAAACGTGTAGTTTATTTTTTCTTCCCCTCGGTAGTATCACTGTTCTTTTTCTCCAAACTACCATTTCTTCTAATTCCTTCTATAAATGAAGGCACGCCGGTTAGTTGTTTTGGCCGATTGCCCACACACTTAGAAACGAAGCGCCTTTCAAATCATTTGTTTTCCTACTTGTCAAGTGTTAAGCATTCAAGGTTCGGTTAGATCCACTATCACTTTTTTTAATAATCCTGTGTATTTGTATCCTTGTTTTGTAATGAAAAAGGTTGTTTTTCTTTCTTCTTGTTCTTGTTTTTGTATTTTTGTTCTTTTGCTTGACATTAAAGACTTTTGTAAAGTTCTGAATTTGTCGTAAGACCCAGTCAGACCTACCGGTTAAATCATACAATTTGTTCCATGCGATTTAATCTCAGGACTGATCGCACGAAGCAGCAACCGGTCACACGCTAAAATTAATTCCATACAACAGAGGCAGAAAATGGTTTTCGCTGCGGCTCGCTCATTGGTCCCTTTCCTTGTTCCTGTAGTACTCTCCCTTGTCCCCTTTATGCAAAAGTGTCCGGGGGACGTTAATCTATCCAACAACTCTCCCCTGTTGCTACATACATGTTGTGAAAGCTATTGCCAGCAGTTTCAGTTCGAGTTCGAGCAGTTCGGAGGATAGTGACAGAAGATTGTTTGCCATATTAAGCTGTTTTAGTAGCAGATAAGGAGAAAATTCGACAGAGGAGATGGTTGATACGGCCATGGATCGGGAGGCGGGTGACATTTGGGGCTTATTCTGCTCTTTGATCCGATGACAACCTTTGTGTTGTGGTGCCGGCCATTTTCTTCAGTCGCAATGCCAAGGACGCCACAGCACGTTCTGATTGGTCCGGACTTATGATTTCATCGCAAGAATTATAACAAGTTTTATCCTCTAAATCTACGATGGATTCGCATGAGATGTTATCCTAAGCTTGTTGCACAACCTTTTTCAGCGTGTGGCCTGGTAAATCTTATGGGAATCAATAGGTCTGACTGGGGCTTTATTGTTGTTTCAATGCGCGAGCAAAGAATAATGACAGCAAAATAAATGAAGTTGTTGTTGTCTTGTTGTTGTTCTTGTTGTTGTTGTTGTTGTTGTTGTTGTTGTTCTTCTTCTTCTTCTTCTTCTTCTTCTTCTTCTTCTTCTTCTTCTTCTTCTTCTTCTTCTTCTTCTTCTTCTTCTTCTTCTTCTTCTTCTTCTTCTTCTTCTTCTTCAAGAGCTGAAGTAAATACGTTTCGAGTCGAAGTCTGGTTGGCGCCATTACTATCAAATGTATTATTATAATAACCTTTAATTTTATTGTTTAATCGCTAATTTTATGCAGGAGCATGCGGTCAAGATGTTCAGAAGCAAACTCTTCTCTCTAATGACCAATACCAAGACAACCTAATAGACTTTCTATAGAAGGCAGTAATTAGTTACACAAATCAAGGGCATACATTTATTTTGTGTGCGTTAAAAATTTGTTACACTTAAACTTCCATAGAAATTTCAGTCACAGTACTGTTATACTACAATTCCTTTTTCTTCGCAACGAATTTCTAAACAAACAAACAAACAAACAAAAAACAAACAACAACAGGCAATCTCATTTTCTCTCTTCTTCTTCTTCTTCATCTTCTTCTTCTTCTTCTTCTTCTTCTTCTTCTTCTTCTTCTCTTCCTCCTCCTCCTCCTTCTTTTTCTTCTTTAGAAAACCCAACAAAAACGAGGCAACTGATCACAAATGCCAGGAATGAGAAGAAAAAAGGAACATTTCCTGTCGAATAACGATTTCCTATATAATGGAATAAACAAGGATAGTTCATTCTTTGTTATGTGGAATTGTTTTAAATTTACCAGCACACCAATGAGTGAAACAATTACAGTCAATCATCCACTCATTTTGTGCCTATCATGCAAAGGACAGGATTGCTTCATAACAGTAATAAGAGAGAAAAAACTTGGCGAAAAGCTCTAATAAGAGTTGTTGTTTTCATCTCCACCATTAACCTCAAAGGCAAGTGCTGTAAATACACCAAGCAGTCAATCACAGACAATGAGTACAGAATAAAGAAAGAAGAAAAATACCAGTGAAGACACAGGTGCGCACTGTATACTGAATATCTATGACTTTAAGCGAGGATCGCAGTGAGCCAGGCAATTCTGCCTGTATTAGAGAGCCATGCGTGGATTTTCAGAGAGCGTGTGATGTGGGAGTTAGTAAAATACCAGGCTATAAAGAAGCATGTGATACCACTGAGCGTGCAGTTAGTTATATTAAACTACTATAGTCTTTGAGACCATAATTGTGCTGGGAAGAGTAATACTCTGTTTTATTCCAGGTGAAAATAAATGGTGTCTGTACAGCAAGCTTACTACCTCAAACTCAAACAGCTGTTTGAGGCGCTGAGGTTCAGAATGCATAATTTATAGGTGGAAAATAAAATATTATAAGGACACCGAGTTATGTATCGGTGACTTTTGTAATACCGCTATCCAGTGTCAACTACCAGTTGTTTTAAAGTTTTTCACACAGCCAAAAAATAATTTAAAAATATTTAATTTCTATATATATAATTTACGTGCAATGAGGATCGAACTCACGTCAGTGGCCCAAATCGCACACTCGCGCAACAGACCGCAAAACCACCCACTCCCGGTAGCGTACCATCCCGTAGTGGAGTACAGAGGCTTTCCCCGGGTACCAATTACTTTTGCATTGACCTGTTAACCCGTTTGATTTACTTCCCGTAAATTCACCCTGAACGAAAAGGAAACTTCGTTACTTTAACGCAGACGCCTTATATGCACGTGGTGAACCCATCTCGCATACAGAGTGTTTGGGACGACTCCACATTGACTTAGTAGGGAGTATGCTTTAGTAATAGCAGTATCGGCTACTCCGTGTCCCCATCTCCGCGTGTGGCATTCGCTTCATTGGTCTTCATTGTGGTGTCTGCAGGGAAAACGCTGATTGACGTATAGCGGACAAATGGTATAACGCTGAAATAAATGGCCTTTTGTCTTTTCTAGTCAATTACGTTTATCCTGTAAACTATTCTTCAAACCATTTTACCAAGTTTCAATCGTCATTGGCAATTTTTTATTGGCTTATCACTTGTGCGGTATTTTGTTTGTTTATTTGTGTTGTTGTTTTCGCACAAAGGCTAACTAAGATATTCAAAATAAAATTTATTTTTAATGAACACAGTCACACTGTATATACTAAGATTACCTTGGATTGTTCAGAATGGGTACCTTGTAGGGATTTTCTGTCACGTGTATCTTTGGGGCATTAGACTGTTTCATCATCTGCAGTCGAATGACTTAATGTTGACAGTGTAGTAAATTTGCGTGATGGGATGAGAACATTCACAATCTGCAAATAACTTTAATTTACCTTAAAGCTCCTGCACGGCACTTGGCTCTCTTTGGAACCAAGTGTTGTAAGGCAACTAGGGATATGGACATTCCCTTCATAAAACTGCCCTTGAGCAAAAAAGAGGTTCCAAGCATTCTTTTCCAAAGACCACAAGGTTATGGAAAATCCCATTCTTTTCCCTCAAAAGGTGCGTAGATTCTTAACACGCAATAGCTCACGACGATTGGATCTTCAGAGGACAGGGACAGTAGTAGAGGCTTAACACTATTGTGTATGGACGCAAGCTATCACACTTCTTCTTCTTCATCATCATCATCATCATCATCATCATCATCATCATCATCATCATCATCATCATCATCATCATCGTCTTCTTCTTCTTCTTCTTCTTCTTCTTCTTCTTCTTCTTCTTCTTCTTCTTCTGCTTTCGGTCTATTCCAGTCGGTCGCAAATCTACGAATCTGCTGAACATATAATTATATATATTTCATACGTTTCTATAGCATTTTATTGAGAAGTATTGCTACACACATGTATGGCGCAGCCTCCCTCAGCTTGTTTATGGACAGCACGTGAAACTGGTTAGAGATGTTTTCTCACATTGTTCGTTTGCACTACAGTGACTACAGTCTCGTTTTCTTTTCCAAATTGAACAAAAGGTAGTTAATGTGTTTCCAATGTGACATTCTATGTTATTAGTGTTGGAACGGTATGCCAAATACTTCTTTCGCTGAAATACCGGCGGCACATCGCAGTGCTGCTGACTACGTTATAGGCTTACCAGTATAGATTCCACGTACGGATACACTCGCTGAACTCCGGCACCCCATGAAAGGACCCTATGAAAGGACTTGGAACCCCCTGTCCTGAAAGCCTGAATAAAATTCAAAATTTTGGAAGCTTTTGTTGTTTTTTGAAGGGGAATGTTATGGAAACGTAAATGCACACGTATTTTCCATCTGCTGACGTC
>CM072511.1:92413609-92463609 GCA_036898135.1 Oncomelania hupensis | reverse complement strand
ATAATAATGCTTTTTAGCATCTGCAGTTATGATAGATTGAAGCTTAGACAACATAATTAATTTTGTTGAGAGAGTTTTACAAAGATTTTGGATATGTGAATGCCAACTGAGTTTGTTGTCTACGAGGACGCCTAAAAGTTTATGACTTTCAAACTGTTTAATATTATTTACATTCACGACAAAATCAAGAGAAAGCAGAGCCTGCTGATGCGTTTGTCTAGTTATTAACATGGCTTTTGATTTAGATGGATTCAGTGACATATGATTTAACCTGCACCAATCAGCAACATTATTAAAGGCACCTTGTAGAGATTGCTGAATTTCACCTATGTTCCTCCCCTGATTGTGCAATGTCATATCATCAGCTAACATTCAACAGAATTATCTGAGAGGTGTAATGGGAGAGAAAGAGTGCGAAAGAGAGAAAAAGAAAGAAAAAAAAAGAAAGAAAAAAAAGAGAAAGAGAAAGAGGGAGAGAGAGAGAGAGAGAGAGAGAGAGAGAGAGAGAGAGAGAGAGAGAGAGAAAGTGAGAGAGAGAGTGAGAGAGAGAGAAAGTGAGAGAGAGAGAGAGAGAGAGAGAGAGAGAGAGAGAGAGAGAGCCCGCGTCATCCAAACACACACAAGATATAAAGTAAAACATCCATAATCAACTTTTATTCCCTTGAAAAGTTCATAACTATTATCTCCCCTAGGCACACATAGCAACAAAATCTGCTGTCCATCATGTGTGACTTTTAATGACTTAAGCAATCCCTGTGCTCAGGATTTATTAACAGATGCCACACATCCACCATTAGTTGCTTGCAGAAGAAAAAAAAGGAAGTCGAAGGTCAGGAGGAAACATTCCTTAGATAATCTGTCAGTGTGATTGACTTTTTGTTAATGCTGCTACCATCTTTGGTTCATGCTGCAAAATTAGTTCCATTATTGGTGTGCATATAATCTAATCTATATTATCTAAGCGGGAACCACAGACATAAACATCACGTCTTTCTATGAAAAGTTACAGGAGGTGAGGAAGGATTGCACAAGGGAAGTGGTTGCAATCTTTAGGTGACGCATCAATAAACAACAGTTAGATGAGATAGGTGCTTGTGAGCGGAACTCTCTAGGAGCATCATCAATAAACTACAGTTTGTTAAAACGGGGGATTGCTAGGTGCCTGCTATGAACCAATAATGAAGGGTACTATACTACATATATGTACCCTTTTATTAAAAAAATCAGTGCGAAAGAGAAGATGATCCTTATCTGCTATTGTGTTTTAAATGTGTTCTTGTTAAAGATAGAACACATTTTTAAAATTTGTAATTAACACAATGTTTAACAAAGGTATATGATAAAAGGTAAACATTTTCCTTTCATTCTTCTATAATTCCCATGTCTGATGTCTGAAATCACATAAAATGTCTATGTCTCAAATCACGTCAAAAATACTGATCACGGAAAACAGTCGTTCTAAATTTTGATGAAACAAGTGGTCAGACTGAGACTAAGAGGCTTTAGTGAAGAAACAACCAAAATTCCTAACCACGAGAACTGGGTAATGGAGGGAACAGGGGAGATAAACCTGAACTGTGCAAACTGAAAAACATCGCACAACTCAACTATTGCTATCCAACATTTTGAATATAACAGGATCTTAAAATAAAATTAAAATTAAATTTAAAAAAATCTTCCCCTCCCTCCTCTCCTCCCCACCTCATGGTTGCTCCCAATATGCAACACAATATGCGAAGCCTTTTCAACATAAGTCAAGTTTCTTTCAAATTCAAGCACTGTCGACACTTACAAGCCCTGCAGACTCGTAGTGTTGGCGTCTACAGTCCCTGGCGCATACGTACTTTTCAATATATCCATTTGTCATTTCCATTTGGTTTGTTTACCTGTTTGTTAGCCAATTGTTGTTGACACGGTAGATCAACACACTGTGACAGTAGGGCGATACTTTCGGCGATGGCATACCCACACAAACAATCAGCTACCACAGCTAAACAGGTACATTAAGAAAAATATGTATGCGCCAGAGACTGTAGACGTCAATACTACTAGTCTGCAGTGCTTACACTGCATGAATTTGACAGAAACTTGCCTTTTGTCAAAAAGGTCTTTCCTGCGCCGTGACGTCAACAAGTGTTGCTTACCGGCAGCAACCGCCACACAATCCCTAGTGTGAACTATGCACTGTACAAAATCTAACACGTACAACTAAATGACCATGCGTAAAAGAGAACAAAACTGTTGTAGCTGAAAAAATTTACTTGGATAGAAAAAACCAAACTAAACATCTTATCCTTTGTAAGGAAACATGTCTCGCACAGAAAAACCCCAATGGCACTAACAAAAGTGCTAGATCACAAATTCCGAACAAATTGTTAAATCTGCAAACCTAAGTTTAACACAAATAAATATGCAGCTCATGGTGCAATGTCAAAATAGAATAAACGCTAAGACCCAATAAACGCTTTCTAAAACCAAACTACATAAATGGTTAACTTGCATGGATCAGTACCATGTTGTTTGCGCATGATTACACAGATTTTGTAGTCTCCGGATTCACAGGATGTGATTACGTTCTGAGATCCTGAGGTCACTTCACTTCCGCCCCTCTCTCTCCGCCATGGAACAGCAGAGTAAACAGCATCTTTGAACACGCGGGATTTTTTGTAAGCATTACGAGTAGTTTTATGATTTTGCATGACTTCACACATGTTTTATTGACTACTGACTGTTATTGTAGTTAATATATGCTGCAAAATGTAACAAGACAGGTAATTTTCTCTGCAGAGAGAATAAATTGCTAATAAAATGAGTTTGGTTTTCGTTCTATCTAGTTCTGCACAGATAGTGTTCGATTTCCTGAAGAAGTAAGCATCGTATCTTTCAAAAAAAAAGATTTTGGGTGGAAACAGTACGTTCTGTCTATGTAAGTGGGGGCGTCGAAAACATGGAAGTGACCGGAAAAATAAGAGAAATGTGTACGTAGTACCTTACTTCTATCATTTTATTTGAAAATCAAAAAACCTCTAAGGATTCACTAAAAGCGTTCTTTTTTAAATCAGTTGTTTGTAAATTTATATAGTTAAGTAGTTATTTCTTGCTTACAGGGTCCAGCGCACTGCAAAGGGTCGAATCAGGACCACAAAATCTAGACCAGAATTTGGTTAAAAGAGGACTCACTCCTGATCCATATAAAAGATCTGTCAAAACAAACCCTAGTGTTAAAACCGAAGGCACTCCACCAGCCGATAATTTATAATAAAGGCATCCCACGCAGGGGACGATGAGGCTACACTCTAATTTATCTAACCCCCGTTTACAAAAATAAAATAGAATACAAACATCATTATAAATTATCAATAAAACATACATATAAAATGCCTACATTGCTAAATAATAACATCATAGGAAGCCCTAGTGACCACCTGGCAGAGAGCGTCCAATATTCCCAAGCTGATCTAACAGACCTCATACACAAATAAAAAGTCTTGTCCCGGAAGAATTTTCAAGAAAAAAGGTAGGTTACTGGTCTAGTGAAGAAGAAGATAGTATAGCAGATTGATAGAACAGAGCAGGAATGAGAAAGAGCAAATGAGAAAGACAGCGACAGTGGGAATTTCAAGCACTAAATTTCCAGAAAGTGGGGATACTATTTATACTGAAAACCCCCGGCACCCCAACGGGGGTAAAGATCTGCCGAAACAACCCTAGTGGCAACACTGAATGCACTCCACCAGCCGGTCACTTTACAATAAAGGCATCCCACACAGGGGACGATGAGGCTACACTCTAATTTATCGAACCTCCGTTTACAAAAACAAAATATAAGATTAACAACGTAATAAAATATCAACAAAACATACCAAAAAAATGCCTACATTGCTAAATAATAATATCATAGGAAGTCCCAGTAATGGAATTTTGCACTGGACAAAATCTAAGCAGTTTACTTCAGATTGTTTCTGATGAAGTCTTTAATATTTTTCCATTTGCGATTTGCAAGTACTCTGCTCTGTTCTTGTGCAGCCTCAATTTCAGCTTTCCCTGGTAACTTGCAGTTTAGAAAGAATTTAGCAAAATGCTGATCCACAGCGTTTCTCTCCTCCGAGGTCCACGACTTTCGTGCTGTGTTTGCTCTTGTCTTCCTCCCTGAAAAAAGCAACACAAATGTTTAATACACTCGAAAAAACCCAAACAGCTAAGCAACCTTGATAACAAACTGCATGATCTGGGTGTTGTTTAGGAACTAACCCACTGAGCCTGCTTTCTGTTCTGTGTTTGATGTTAGCACAAAGTTTACACACATGGTCACCACAAAGTTGTGTGTAAAGTTAGGACAATTTTGGCGGGAACATGTTTGTCTTCAGAAATATTAATGTCTTCTGTTCGAATGTAAGAAACATGGTTGTGGTCACTGCAACATTTTACACATGCAGTGTCTCATTTTGGCGCCTAACGTTGGATTATGACCGTTTTTTAACTCAAATGTCTGAGTGACATAAAAACCAGTCGGGTGTGACCGATACACTTGTGTCACAATCCCACATCCCATATAATGATAGGCGAAGATGACAGATAAAACCCAAACCAACACGTGATCGTCTTTCTACAAATACCTGTGACAAGTTGGGCCTGTGGCAAGTGGTGCCTGTGACAAATCAGGCTAATCCCATAAAATGCATGCTTAAGATTGATGCACAATTTTTAAAATCAACACTTACCAGCGAAAATATACTATTTTTAAATCTATGCTACTTTACTAGTGTTATAATTTAGTTGAATGTAACTTACTTTTTGGATGAGACGACGAACACGGTTGCCCATCACAATCACTGTCGTCAACAACACCACAATCGGCAGTTCCTAGACAAAGAAAAAAACAAATGATTGGCTAAGTTTTTCACTATTTTTTCATAGAGAATTCTGTGGCACAAAAAGAGTTAAAGATCACAAGTATCCAGCAAAATAAATGCCCTTTTTCAAAAAACACATTACTTCTTCCATCAACTCTTCCATTACCTGTGCCAATCCCATATGTGAAAGGTGTTAGTCAAGTCACTTACTTTTGGTTTTGGTTGGAGAAGATGAACACGGTTGCTTATCAGAAACACTGTCACCATCAACAGCCCCTGTACAAAGAACAAATAAACATTGCTTCAGCCACACAACAGCATTGCCTATCTCAGAGATATAAAAACAGATTCACATTAACAGTTTCAGTGATCGAGTCTCAAGGTTTTTTTCCCTATCACTTATGAAAATACAAAAAGAGACAGTTGTGAATTATGTCAATTATGCAACATTGACTATATCGCTGATATACGAGTATATCCAACAATATCACATAACTGTCCCCTTTACCCAATTATGAGTTTAAAATGTGTCTCACCATCACTCCATACATAGCAAGTGACTTATTTCGACAGAGACACATGAAACCGAAAGAACTGGCATCACATTTTATCAGCAATTTTCTCTATTTTCAGAAGAAAAAGAACTTGGGCAATTATGTTGTGCTCCTCTTGATTTGTTTAGATATGATATAAATGGAAAAAACATGAAAGACACAGGAGGTCCACAAATATATAACGACAGTTGAACTTGAATACGAGTGGCTGACCAAGCCAGTGGCTATTTGCAACTTTTTGAGTTTAAGTCTAGAGAAGCTGAGACTTAGCCAGTTATAAATATTGTAGTTTAATTTTTTTTCCATATAGCAAAATTAATAATGAAAACAGATTGAAAACAAGTCCTTAGACCTTTAGCGGCACAAATTACTGTAGCATAATATTTATGTCTTGCAGGAGTTTTAATAATCTTTCTCCATAACTTCTATCTTTTTGGCATACTGCAAAGGAGTCATTCTTTGTACACACAGCAAAAGTGTTTACATGCTAATAGCCATTACTGTTTTTTTTAATTACAAAAGAGTGCCGAGTAGCTGTCTCCCTGTCGAACTAAACTTCCTCTCAAGCAGTATTGGAATGAAGCATACGTGATACTGGTTTAGGAAAACGGAAGATTATTGATTGTTTTAGGCGGAAGAAATTATTCAGAGGCAGAAGAGCAGAAGAAAGCTTTGAATTGTGGAAGAATTTTCCGCCAAAACAGAAGGTAGTCAGGTCTCATTCCCATATTGTCTTTCAATTCAACTCAACTTTTTCATTAATCTATCAGTATCAGTGACACAAAACAACTAACAATTTACTGACTTGCACAATTGGAAGACCTTTCAGCTGGATGCTGACGAATTGTTGAGAGAGGTGCCGTTTCCTTGCAGGCCTTTTCAGCTGGCTGCTGGTGGATTAGTGAGAGAGGTACCGTTTCCTTGCAGGTCTTTTCAGCTGGCTGCTGGCGGATTGTTGAGAGAGGTGCCGTTTCCTCGCAAACAACGTCCTCTTCTTCTTCTTCATCACCCTCTTCATCCAAAACTGTGATTAAAAAATACCATCCTGACATGAAGAAAGCAATGAAAATGAAAATACTTGGTACGTACTTACTGCTAACACTGTTAAC
The DNA here is from genome assembly GCA_036898135.1 of Oncomelania hupensis. Taxonomy (NCBI): domain Eukaryota; kingdom Metazoa; phylum Mollusca; class Gastropoda; order Littorinimorpha; family Pomatiopsidae; genus Oncomelania; species Oncomelania hupensis. The sequence continues at coordinate 92,457,093 of CM072511.1, read as the reverse complement.
TGTAGGTAGTGGCAGCCCAATTTTTTTTAAACTTTGTGTTTTCAAATATGTGTTTTGTGAAACTATAACAAAATGCAAGCAAGAGTTTACAGGTGTGAGTTGTTAATGCAACTGGGCGATAATTGTCGATGAATTTCCGAGGTTTGTTTTGTTTTAAAATGGGTACCACAATGGCTTGACGCCGGCCAAAAACATTTCTTAAAATGATTTAAAGGGATACTTTTAAAAGAAAGTGGAGCACGTTTGACCATTAAATAGTAGACCCCATCCGGACCAACACTCTTATTTACCGCTCGAAGCATCTCCAACATAATGAAGGGAAGCATGACACCCACCCCCAACCCCTCCCCCCACCCCACAAAAAAATGCCAGTGGCAATAGAATTTTTTTTAAAGGCCTATAGAAAGTTATTGAGTTTAATCACTTACTATCAGCAGCAGAAACTGTAATTTCATCCAGAGTCTTCCCACGAATGGTTGCGAGGTTGCCTTTTTCCAGTGCCAGCAGCAACTTTGACACCTTTGCAGCTTGGTATGTCTGCTGTGGGAGGCGATAGAATTCCCTGTGGATCCTTATGTCATGGCCCATAAAATCAGCCAGAACATCCAGTTCATGATCTTTTAGATTGACCACTTGGGATATAGTGGCAATTTGTTTCCTCAGCTTGGTTGATGTGATGATTTCTGGATGTTTCACACCACACTCTGCCACTTCATCCCTAAGGCAGTCACTGCCTCTGATATGTCCAAGTGAACCGCCGCCTTGTCTTGGAAACAGAAACGTGTTGTCAGGGTTGATGCCCACCTTGTCTCTTGTGAATACAAGGGTTTTCAATGAACCCTTCATTGCAGATGTCAACAAAATTGGAACAGTTCTCCCTTTTTTCCCAGGGATCTCTATTCTTGTCAAGCATCGACTAAGTTTTAGCTCGAGTTTTGAGAAAACGTTTCTTTCAATCTCATCGTCATGAGAGCAGGTTTCAGAGTGCTGTGTGAAATGGGCTACTTTCATTTTTGACACTTCACCTTGGCGTCTCCTGTTGAACATCATGATTTGTGTCAGCGTGACGCTGTTCAGAGTTTTCCAATTTTCAGCCACAGTGTCACTGTCAGCTGATAGTGTGTCCGATTCTAGCAAATCAGCACACCTTTTTGCCTTTTCCTGGAGATGGCTTGACAGAAGAACAATATCAGATGTCACAGGCAACAGGCATGGCGAATTCATCTTCCTTTTTTTGAGAGTTCTCAGCGCATGGTGGGATATCCGCTGATTCCAGGTCAACTCAATGAGTTTGATCATTTGCAATGCTTTTTGCTCTCCCACACTGTCAAGGTTTTGCAAACAGACTGATTGATGGATTAAGGCACACTTTTTGAAGTACATACCACAGTTTTTGGCGAAAGACGGTGTGTCAAATTCCTGCGAGTCGCCATTGTAACCAGCAAGTCGCTTTGTTGCCTCAACCAATGCATCATACTTGTCAGGCGAGATACAGTCAGTTAAAGACACAGGACTGCCAACAACCTTCCTAACTTCGAGCAGCACTTTGGCAACAGTTCTGACCTTTGTTCTGATGTAGTTGTGCATATCTGGGTCGTGACCATTTTTGTCAAACTCAACTTCCCCATATTTTGCAATCAAATGGTCTGTTTTGGCAAGAGTGGACACAACATCTTTTCTAAAGGAACTCTGGAACTCTGAAAACCGAGTGCTTTTTGTCTGGTTTGGGAGAAGACACTGACCCTTCCTGACTCTTCCTCCCCTGACCTTATCACCAACAGTGGCAAAAGAACAAGCGTGTCTGTACAAGAAAACCTTCAGAAAATATCCGTAACAATAAGGACAAGGAACGTAACTTTCCTTTTGATCATCTTTACACTTTGTAGGTCTGTGTGATACAATCATGACACCCTTGCCATTCTTTAATACCTCCACATTATGGAGGTGGTTTCCAAGATTTCTCATTTTTGATAACAAAGCACACTTCTGTTTTTCATCTCTGCATGAAGCAAACTCCGTCACACTTTCTTCATCAGCATGTTGGGTAAGCAAATGTCTTGGCAAGCGTTTCTGGGCGCGTCCACAGAAGACACAGTACCAACATTTCTTGTCGGTTGTTGACTGAACTGTAATTGAAGGCTCTCTGTCTTGGGCAGATTGTGACTGAACTGTAATTGAAGGTTCTCCGTCCTGGGAGGATTGTGCAGGCAAAGTGGCGACTGGGTCTTGTTTTTGACTCAAAGCAGAGAAAGTAACAGACTCTTCACTTTCGTCACTTTCTGGAACTTGTGTCACTTGAACATCATCATGTTTGGAGCTTGTATCAGAGTCTGTGTCAGTTGGAGGAACAAAGTTTGGATCATTGTCACTGTCATCAGGGCAGTCTTCTTCTCCATCAATTGAAAATAGGGAGTCGCTTTCACTGTTAAAGCCACTGGTGCCAGTTGTGGACAGATTATCATGATGCTCCTGGAACCAAAAGAAATACAATATAAATAAGTTAAGTTTTAGCCGAAGACAAAATGTAACCACCTGTGTGGTGGGAGATTAAAAGCGGTCACACGCTAGGATCCTACCTGTCCTCTGATGAAAAACCCTTTACTCTCTCTTGGAAAACACAGACGAAAATTTTAGGCATTTACTTTTGCAACACTGTTCCTGCATCATCTATAGAAGGAAACTGGGAAAAACGGATTTACAATATACAAAGTTTAATTGTATCTTGGTCCCAGAGAAATTTGAATATTAGTGGCAAATTAGAAGAGTTGGCAAGAGAGCTGGACCACTATCGATGAAACATTTTAGGTAACAGCGAACTGCGCTGGAAAGGTATAGGCGAAACAATGACCGACAAAGGCCACAAGCTTTATTTTAGCGAGAGAGACGACAGGTGCGAACACGGTGTTGGATTCTTGGTCCACAAAGACATTCTGGCCACTGTCATGGGTTGCCGTCCAGTCTCCAGTAGACTCATAACCACCCGTCTGAGGGCAGCCACTTTCAACATCCCCATTATCCAGGCCTATGTCCCATCATCGGGATATGACGACAACGAAGTCGAGGATTTCTATGACCATCTACAGGCTGTTCTTGACCAAGTTCCGAGAAAGGACATAGTCATAGTGCAATGCCATTGGAATGACCAACAGCCTACATTCCAATGTAAGGCTGGTGCGCTCCCTTGTCATCTCCATCTGCCTATACGCTTGCAAAACATGGACTCTCACAGCAGATCTACAACGAAGAATACAAAGCACAGAGATGAGGAGCTACAGAAGACTCCTGGGCATATCCAGCATATCACCAACAACGAAGTTCGACAGACCATCACACAAGCCATTGAACAACACATGACATGCTCACAGTGGTGAAAAAACTCCGATGGTATGGCCACGTCACCAGATCATCAGCTCTTGCAAAGACCATCCTGCAAGGCACAGTACAAGTAGGCAGAAGAAGATGGAGACAGAAAAAGCGGTGGGAAGACATTCGAGAATGGACTGGTTTGACACTGAGTGAAGCCATGAGGGCTGCTGAGGACAGAGAAAGATGGAGTACACTGGTTAAACAATCATCTGTGGTGCCTCAACGACTTCCGAGTTATGGGATAGGATAAGATTGGATAAGAATAAAAAATATTCAAATACCCGTGCATTTGAAAAGGTTAAAAGAACTGTTGTATGTAACACACTTGAAAATGGAGGCCTTAATTTGATTGATATAAATGAAATGCAAGCATCATTTCTACTTTTGTGGGACCTGGAGTTACTACAAACTTGGTGCTGATAATACATATGCTTCATTTCAGATGCTTCTTTTAAAATTTTTGTTGGAATATGTCATGTTTTTTTGTTCTGGAAGAATGTGTTGATCACCTGGCTAAACAACTAAGATTACGTTGGCAAAACATTGTAATTAAAAATTGCTGTCTTTGGAATAATGATTGTATTAAGTATAAAAATATATGTTTATATTTTAAAGATTGGCTGAAAGCAAATATCTTCTTTGTAAGTAATATTGTAAACAAAAGCGAAATTATTAACTTTTGAGCGCCTGTGTGATAGAGTAGGCCGCTCGCCATCACGGGTGTTTGAATACAGCGCAATGTGCACTGCGCTTCATGGCTGCGTGGTACAAACCAGGCTGGGGAACAACTCACACTCAAAACCTCTAAAAATTGGCCGGGGCCCAGGGGCCGCCCAGGCCCCAGTCTGGTCCTGGGGCAACACCCTGTTAGGAGGACCGGGAAGTGGGAGTGGGGCAAAGCCCCCCGGCAGCTACCGCATTTCAGCAAATTAAAGATCATTTTAGGCCCTCTCCTAAAAGCAAGAAAAGAAAAACGATATCCAGAAAGTCATGCAGACACAAAGACAACAACCAAAATGAAGACATAATTGAAAATAAAATCTCGCAATGCAATTTTGTTTTTCTAGGAAAGAAAAGTCACTTTCTGAGAGGAGAGTTCCCCAGCGTTTGTCAAACGCTTATAATTATTTTTTTTTCATTCACAAGAATTTTTGTCCGTCCACCCCACTCTCCTTTCTGCTCGTAAACTGAGACTCTAGCTATCCGAGGCTGGAACAACACAACCATGTTCCGTTAATTTTTTGTTGAGAAAATATGATCTCTCACTGACCGGGTCACATTGGGCAATAGCAAGTGAATCCACAAAAGAAGAAAGTAAAATTATTACACTGAAAAAATTCTGCACAATATATATCCTATAAATATACTTTTTAATAAGATGGGACTAAGGGATACTAAAAACTGTAAATACTGCAACGTAATTGACTATATTGAACATTTCTTTTTTCACTGATCAAAGGTTACAAAAATTTGGACGCACTGCATAAACTATAGTTAGATACAAACAAACCGCAAGGTGACTTTGTCAGAGACAGAAGTACTGTTGGGATACAATCCTCAAAGACTTTCAATGAAATGTATTAAACATGCTAACCATGTTATTTTGATTACAAAAATGATCATTAGTAAATTTTAGAAAAGGTACTGAAATCAAAATTAGGAAAACATTTTTGAGATATAACAGTTCATTCATTGTATATGCCTGATGTACGGATAACCATTGATAAAAGCTTATGAAAAGGGCACCCGTTCAACACTCCCCCCTCCCCCCCAAAAAAAAAGTCTGAGGTGAACCAACTGAGAAAAAAAAAAAGAAACGAAATGGAAAAAAGAAAAAAAAAGGACTATTCTGGTTGAGGGAAAACAAAATATTCTGGTTGAGACTGGTTATGATTCTAATCTGTATGGTATTCTGTCTTAACTCTTGCGTCAAAATAGAACAAGGCCAAGTATACAGATAGTGTCACCAAAGGTTTTATTTGCAACGATGCAAACTTAGCGTATCGTAGCGTGGCTGTAAAAACTTAGCGTAGCGTAGTGAAACCAAACCATAGCAGTGAAGAAAAAAAAAACTGGAAAAAAACCAAAGAATTTGCAGTGTATATCTAGGCCTAAAGAATTCTATATGCCCATTGTACTGTTTTCATGATTTCAAAAATGGTAGCGTATAAAAAATTGTAACATACCATTCTTGATGCTCTGTCTGTATCATCACCCTCGTCGGTCTTCCTTTCATCTTTAATAATCATTATAATGCCCCTGGAGATATCTGTATCATCACCCTCGTCGGTCTTCCTTTCATCTGTAATAATGCCCCTGGAGATATCTGTATCATCACCCTCGTCGGTCTTCCTTTTATCTTTAATAATGCCCCTGGAGATACAAGAATTACAGTAATCATTTCCTCCATCACTTTGTCAAGAAAATCATGGTTAAAATCTGGGACAATCCCAAAGCTGGATGTTTTGGGTCCAGGAGGCATGTTTGTCCCTCTTGAGGGGTTGATGCTTGCTTATATGACAGCCAGGTATGTTCAATAAACAGAATGTTCTTCAATAGACAATAATCAGATTTTTTTTAAAAATACACACTAACATAATACAATACAATACAAGATTATTGCTTTAGGTCCAGTGTGTCCACACTAACACAGACATATAATATATATATCCATTAAAAGTAAAAGAATTGGAGAATTGTTTATTTCCAGGATTCCAGCTATTCATGATGAGTGGTTTCATACTGTATGCAAAATATGAATTTTAAACAAAAGAAAGGGAAAAAATGCTAAATACAACCAACGTAGGCCTATAATTTTTTTTTTATTTTGAGAGGCAAGATTTGAAACTTTAGACAAAAGTCGAAGTAAATCACAGTCCTGTACACTTCTTATTCTAATAAACTTCTCATATTCGTAAATATACAATGAAATCAAGTGATAAATAAAAAGATGCTTACTTCATCTTCAGGAAATCGAACACTATCTTAGCAGTCGCCATGCAGGCAGGTGCTGTTTCCCAAGGTTGTCACGACCTAGACAGAACGCAAACCAAACTAATTTCATTAGCAATTTATTCCCTCTGCAGAGAAAATTACCTGCCTTGATACATTTTGCAGCATATATTAACTACAATAACAGTCAATAAAACATGTGTGAAGTCATGTAAATTCATAAAACAATTCAAAATGCTTACAAAAAAATCCCGCGTGTTCAAAGATGGCTGCTTACTCTGCTGTATCACGGCGGAGAGAGAGGGCCGGAAGTGAAGTGACGAACGTAGTCACATTCCGATAAAGTGGAGACCACAAAATTTTTCGGGAAACACACGCGATGTTCAAGATTATACACACGGGAGGCTGTGTATAGCCTTATGCTGACATTTTGTAACCACGTGTTTTTTTAACATGCTAGGGTGAAGTTCACTCCCCTGAGTCGCTAGAAATGCCTCTTTAATTGTGCCGACGTCGGCAGAAATACACACGTCTCCGGAACGTGGGTGTGTAACTATGAATTTGTCGGCAAAAGATACAAAAGACATAGACACACACACACACACACACACCTACCCATACACACACACACACACCCACAACCAAAGTGCCAAGTGGTATGCGTAGCTGTACTTTCTTTGGTGGTATCGACTGTAGTAGGCCTAGTAGTTGCAATAATAGTTATAGCAACTTTTTTCTCGCACTATTACCCAGATCCAAGCGGTATCGACGATAATAGTGCGAGAAAGTAGTTGCAATAGTAGTAATTGCAACTACTTTCTCGCACTATTACCGTCGATACCATTCGACCCTTTGTAGCGTTTCTAGCGTTACAACAGCACGCAGGCATGCAGCAGGTTCGCCTTTTAGGTGAATTGAGTTCATTCCTGAACTTCGTACAATGCAGGTTTCATTGTGACAAGGAGAATGTAAGATAGACCGGTCTTGTTGGTGATAGAAAAGAGTTGTTAGTTTATTGGAGAACTGGTTAGTGCGTAGTAGAAAAATGATTTAAGGGGGTCAGGGGTGGGGGAGGGTTGAGTTAGTTGACAAGGGGAAAGATGTAACTGTTGGCCATCCACCTCTAAGCGTTTATATTCATGGTTTTAGACCATCGTCTCTTTATTAGCAGCGCTTTCCTTTTATATTTTCTCAAAGTCCCTTTTGCCCTTAAGACCGGCCACACTTGAGTTACGCTTATGAATTCCGTAAGTATTTTCTTGCGTACTGGCCAACGTAAAATTTCACAAGGATAGCGCATGTTTGGTTTCTTCGGCGAAAATACATAAGCCGGACTTACGAGGACCAATCAGAAGCGAGAGTGTGACGTCACGAGTTTAGAGGTCAACTTAAACGCATCCCACACGCTTGATTACACGCAACAAATGTCGTTTTCTACACACGCTTTGGCGAGCCAAGGCAGTTGAATTCACTTGTTGCGTGTCGATCTTAGTAAAGTTGTTTCATATTATAGTCAAATGGTGAAAGAGTGCATTGCATCGTCATTAAGAAGTGCCTTGTTGTAGTGAAATTACGGATCTATATACGTTTATAAATTCGAACAGGGCCGTGATCAACATGGCGCCACTACCTCCGACCCAATGCATAAGCCGTAAAAGGTAAGCCAAATGTGGCCACTAAACTCATAAGGTGTGGCTACCCATCAAAATTCCGGTCAGTGAAAAATCTTATAGCCCAATGCATAAGCCGTAAAACGTAAACCAAATGTGGCCACCACTTAAGGCAATAGGTTGGTTTGGTGAGACTTCTGTCCCCTATACGCCATGTGTCCGGGGACGTTAATCTACCTGCCTGCCTGGTGAGACTAAATGAGAGAGGTCAGGGAACGCAGCAGCAGCAGCAGCAGCAGCAGCAGTAGTAGTAGTAGTAGTAGTAGTAGTAGTAGTAGTAGTAGTAGTAGTAGTAGTAGTAGTAGTAGTAGTAGTAGTAGTAGTAGTAGTAGTAGTAGTAGTAGTAAGAAGAAGAAGAAGAAGAAGAAGAAGAAGAAGAAGAAGAAGAAGAAGAAGAAGAAGAACCGTCATCATTATAATGATCATCATAATACTGGATGGAATATACGCGCTTTTTCTCCAAATCACCACTCAGGCTCAAGAGAACAGGCGATCTGTACCAACGTACACGCTTATGAGAGACCTTATATGTTACACACTCTCAAGTACACGACAAACACATCCACCATTCAAACATGCGGTGTAAAGGCAGGGAAATCGCGGTTAGAAAATCGATTTGTTTATTTTAAATGCCATTATTGACGGGAGGGAATTACCTGGAGAATACCCTCGGTGACCTGAAAGGTCTCGTACCTAAATCGAATAATGAATACGAACCCGAGACCTCAGTTAAGAGAGAGAGAGAGAGAGAGAGAGAGAGAGAGAGAGAGAGAGAGAGAGAGAGAGAGACCCGAGACCTCTGTTAAGAGAGGGAGAGAGATAGAGAGAGCCGTTACCATTCTTACAATTAAAGGGACCCACCTCGATAGTTCTTTTTAACATTCACAGTGAATATTGCCCCATTGAAAAAGTAAGCTTATTAAAAAGAATAACTCTTCCGAAAATTATAGTTATTTTTTTAATGAATAACTTCCGTAGTTTTTGTGCCTGTGGGGGCTAGCAAGAGATAGTCAACATTCGGAAGCTAAAAATAGCAGTTACCTAAACCGGTAAACAAAATTGCTTATAAGGTTTTCTATTTTAGAATGATAAAATAGACCGTACCTAACTCCAGACACCAAAGACACATTCTTCCAGCCGAGTGGCTCACTCAGAAATAGAGTCAAAGTTCACCCGGCTATGGTGTCGATGTACCGTTAAAACAGGAAAAAAGATCAGTTCTTGTCAGAACCAAAATGGAAAATTCAAACTTTGAGCTACGAAAGTCCACTCTATCATTGGTTAATGTTTAAAAAAATGCGAATGTTAAGGTAAACCCGTTTTCGACAAAATTAAACAAAGCTGTCAAATGGGGGCCTTTTCAAGAAGACGGAATCCCTCTTCAGGGCACATTGCTGCATCAGAAAGTGTCCGGTTTGGCAGATCGGCTCAGTATAACAATCCGCCTTGCAGAATCCTAATGGGATCTTAAGAACTGTCCTCGGGTTTCATGACAGTAGCAAAACAACATTATCACAACATTCTTGTATACGTCTTTATAATCATGATGAATGGTCCATACGTCCTTTTTCCAATTTCATGTCTGTCTTGATTATTATTTTTTCTTTTTTTTTTCGACCACAAACCTTTTTAATATGCTCTTCTTCTTCTTCTTCTTCTTCTTCTTCTTCTTCTTCTTCTTCTTCTTCTTCTTCTTCTTCTTCTTTTCTTCACACATAATTATGGATCATACTATTCCCCAAGCACCCACATTCACACCCACACACATAGACAACTGAGACACAAATGAAACACTTCAATATAATAATGATAATAATAATAATAATAATAATAATAATAATAATAATAATAATAATAATAATAATAATAATAATAATAATAATAATAATAATAATAATAATAATCATAATAATCATAATCATAATCATAATCATAATAATAATAATAATAATAATAATAATAATAATAATAATAATAATCATAATCATAATCATAATCATAATAACACTACGAATATTATTAATAATAATAATCATAATCATCATTTAAAAAAAAAACTTTTCCTATCCAATCCCGTAAATCTAAGGTCTTTGCGGCACTACAGACAATTATTTTACCAGCGTACTCCATCTTTCTCTGTCCTTAGCAACCCTCATGGCTTCGCTCAGTGTCCAGCCAGTTTCAACCTGTTGAGCATTATTTTCAGGAGGGCCTTGCTGGGGTTGGTGAGAAGGCTGATGATGCGGTAAGTTTCACACTTCTGAAGGTTACCCTTTTTTTGGGAAGAGTGATGACATGCGACTGGGTCCATGGTGTAGGCCACTCCCCATTACGCCAGATCTTGTTACGGATAATGGTGAGGGCGTCAATCATCGCGTCTCCACCTGCTTGAAACAATTCCGCGGATAGGTTGTCCACTCCCGCTGACTTCCTCTTCTTCAGCGATTGCACTGTTGCCTCAACTACTTCCCGGAGAATTGGGAGGATTTCTTCTTCTTCTTCTCTGTTCCGGGGACATGCTAGAACTAATGGGTCTCCGTTTTTAGTTTGGTTGTAAATGTCAGAGCAGTACTCTGTCCATCTATCCAAGACTTCTTGTTCTTCTGTAAGGCATACGCCATAATTTCTTTGGATCGTTGAGACCTTGGGCTGTTTAACGCTTGTCAGCCGCTTCACAGTCTGGTAGGTCTTCATGCTGTTGTCCTTGTTCAGACTGTTCTTTAATTCCTGGCATTGACCTTCTATCCAGTTCCCCTTTGCTGTGCGCATGCCTTTTAGATGTCATTGTTGTTTTGTTTGTTTGGTAGGCGTCAGCTCCCTGTGAGGAGTTCTTTTTATTTTTCATCTTTCTTCGTTTGTCACACAGATCCAAAAGTTCAAGTGTGATCTATGGTTTCTTCTGTGGGCAGTGCTTGCCAAGGATTTCAATGGCGGCATCTGTCACAGCTGAGTTGAAGTTAGTGGTCATAGAGTTGACATCTACTTCACCAGTTCCCAGAACGAGCAGTGGTGCAAATTTCCCTCCAATTGTGGCTTGGAATATTTCTGACACCTCCGGGTCTTGCAGTTTGTCCAGATCGAACTTCAGTCTGGTGCACTTTGCTGTGTTTACTCTCTTCCAGTGGAGCCGGAAGGGCATCATCACGAGATCGTGGTCATTTTCGATGTCTGCTCCTGGAAAAGTGCGTGTCCTGCCAATGTTGATGCTTGATCTGAAGCGTGTCTTGACCATGATGTAGTCAATCTGGTTGGAATGCTCCCCGCTGGGACTGTGCCAGATCCATCGTCTGGACTTTTTGTGGAGACCAAGCGTCTTTGTCAGTTTTAGATTGTTGTATCTTGCAAACTCCAAGAGTCTCAGACCCCTGTCATTTGTCTCGTTATTGCAATGGGGTCCACATGTGTCTCCCTAGTTGTGGCGCGCATCTTGGCCAATCTTGGTATTCCAGTCGCCTTGCACTATGACTATGTACTTCTTCGGCATTTGGTCAAGGACAGCCTGCAGATGTTCATAGAAATCTTCGATAGTCTGATGTTGGGGCATGGTCTGGATGATGATGATGTTAAAAGGGGCTGCTCCCAGACGGGTAATAATGATTCTACTGGAGACTTAAAATAATAATAATAAAAATAATAATAATAAAAATAATAATAATAATAATAATAATAATAATAATAATAATAATAATAATAATAATAATAATAATAATAATAATAATAAATAAATAAATAAATAAATAAATAAATAAAATAGAATAAAATAAAGAAGTAAATATACAAATATATATTTATATATGTATGGCGTGACACTCAAAGCTAACAATGTATGTGAAAGGAGAAGCACGGCCCGCCGATAACTCTATAATCTCAGATTTTCCAAGGGGGCGCCTGTACTGCGATGGCCGCCAGGGTTCAATGCCACCGCCATTGCCAAAATCAAGGCCACTGCTATGATGTCACTGAAGAAGTTACAGCACATGGTACTGAGAATGCTATTGTGAATGGGATTACTGGAGTATTTATTGGTGTTGTACAAGAAACGAAAAGATGCAGATGAAATATGTAGCAATGGTTTGAAAATATTGTACTGCTTGAGACTGTTTAGGAAAATGTATAATAATTATGGGGTGGCCTCGTGGCGCAGTAAGTCCCCTATACGCTATTGTGTCCGGGGACGGTAATCTACCGTCAAGTTCACTAGACACTAGCCGGTTTCCTATGCCGAAGGTCGCGGGTTCGATTCCCGCAAGGGGCGAACGTATGTGACTTAGGTACGAGACTATTGAGGTCACCGAGGGTTTTCTCCGGGCACTCCGGTTTCCTCCCTCCCTTCAATAATGGTACAGGAGGCAGTCAATATAAAAATTTCAAAAATAAAATTTCGATTTTCTTTCCGTCTTCTAATAGCGATCTCCCTGCCTTTACACCACCTGTTTGAGTGATGGATGTGTATTTGGTGTGTGTGTGAGGGTGGATGAGACAGGTGAGCGTGTATGTTGGTATAGATCGCCGCGCTTTGAGCCTTATTGATTTGGGGAAAGGCGCGTATATAGCATCCTGTATTATTATTATTATTATTATTATTATTATTATTATTATTATTATTATTATTATTATTATTATTATTATTATTATTAATATTATATCCGATATAACTAGTAATTTTTATGTGTACTATTATTTACTGACTTTGCTCTATATTTAGCTTTCGACAATTTTCTCCAATCATTTAAGAGGAAAATTCCGGCAATGTTATATGCATCTGTTGTGTTTGTGTGAATGGGGACTCCAAGTGCTAATTTTACAGCTTTGCTATTCAGACTTTGTTACTTACCGAGATAGATTTTTGTACAGAAAATCAAGCCTGCTAATTTAGACCGAATGAGAGCACAAGCTAAATGATATTATGTTTGTGTATCTTGTCCCCATGTCTGCTTACTAATTATCTTCTTCAAATTAAAACGTTTTACTGTTTTTTGTATCACATATTGAATATGTCTTTTTTAGTGTAACTTAGATGTTACATATACTCCTAACAATTTTTTTTTCAATACTTTAGTTCTTCATTATCAATTAAAAAAAACTTTAGACACTTGTCTAGGTTCTTGATCATTATTGAATATTAATCCAACTGCAAAATTTTTAACACCCACAGCAAATGTGGCATCCTTTCACTCGTTAACAGAAATATCTGCATTAAGAAACAAATCGTTGTTATAAGGAGGGGTGGTGGTTGGTTAATATTCAAATGAGCGAGCTTTGTGGCCAAGTGGGCTAAGGTGGGACTAACTTTCCTTGTCCACAAGCCAGAAACCAATGGCGCCGACAGGTGTGGGTTCGATCCGGCATCTGGGCGTTATGTTTCTCCGAATATTATTTACTTTCGACTCGGGCAACGTCTCGGGGGTTTTCTCCGGGTACTCCGGTTTGCTCCCCTTAGGAGAATTTCAAAATCACAAATAATGTTAGGTAGGTTGGGTTTGGGCGCGCCACTGGCTGCGACTACGCCTTCCCCGCGGCCCAGAGTTTCCCGATAGAAAGGGATAATAAACTGTTTTTTTTTATATAAAGGTTTTAAAATGAATTTTCTTTACATTTTCTATAATTTAATATTTGATTTGGCAAAGTTGAAGAATTGCTAGCACTGGCAAGAACTGTAAAAGATTCTTCAGCTTTTTCTTTCGGTGAAGGAAAATTATTATCCAATAGAACATTGTGTGAGTGAAAATCCGTTCTTCATTTCGGACACGTTTTTCCAAATTTTTGAACAGTTTTTTTTAGTTATTTATTTAGGGAAAAAAGATTTTCGTGCGAATAGGATAGGATAGGATAGGAAGGTTGTGTAAGGATTTAGTGAGGTTCTGTTACAAGAATATTCATTATTATCATGGATCTTAGCATGTTGCCTTTTTTTTTTTCTTCTTAAAAACAAAAATTATGAACACATGCATATATGCTGAGATACACGTGCATATGGTGAGCCTACGCTTCAAGTCTTGTCTAGGGTGATCGGCCTTTTTGTAATGTGTGTGGCGTTTGTTTCGTTGTTTGTGTGCTGTTTCAAAGAAACGGGATTGCGCGCGCGCCAATGTGTGTGTGCGTGTGTGTGCGTGCGTGTGTGTGTGTGTGTGTGAGAGAGAGAGAGAGAGAGAGAGAATTGATTGATTGATTTATTGTTGCTTTAGGTCCAGCGGACTCTTCCGAGCCAAATCAGGACCGGACAACCCCCGATCCGCATAAAAGATCTGCTGAAACAACCCCAGTGGGAAAATTGAATGCCCTCCACCGGCCAGTCACTTTACAATAAAGACATCCCACGCGGGGGACGGCTGAGGGTTGACCTCAACTACGCGAACCCCCGGTTACAAAAACAAAATAGAATACAAACATCATTATAAATCATCAACAAAACACATACATATAAAATGCCTATAGTGCTAAATAGTACAATCATAGGAAGCCCTAGTGACCACCCGGCAGAAAGCGTCCAACACTCCCAAGCTGATCCAACAGACCTCATACACAAACAAGGAGTCTTGTACAGGAAGAGTTTTCAAGAAAAAAGGTAGGTCATTGATCTAGCGAAGAAGAAGATAGTATAGCAGAGTGAAGGACAGAGCAGGAATGGGAAAGAGTAAATGAGGAAGACAGCGACAGTGGGAATTTAAAGCACTAAATTTCCATAAAGTGGGGATACTATTTATACTGAAAACCCCCGGCACTCCAACGGGGGTACTGTTGCCGCAGTGAATCTGTCTTGCCTATAAAGGAAAGACAGGTTTTCAACTGTGGCTTTCACTTTTCCCTTTATAGATTTGAACAATCTACAGTGGCAAGATTGCTCATGACCCCAAGGGGTAGAGAGAGAGAAAGAGAGAAAGAGAGAGTTTGTGTGTTTAACTCGCCATGTACTTTTTATTTCTCTCTTCTTTCCATCCCACCCATCTCTTTTTATTTTGTTAAATTAGTTTATGTAGGAAACGTTTTGAAACAACATCAGTATACACTTTGTAGTGCATGTTTTGATAGATTTCTCTATTTTAATCTTCGCATTTTCTCTAATAGGCATAGAATTGTCCCCTGCCATATCGGCCATAGAGATACCTTTTACACGTGAATAATGCAACATTACTGTTAATATAATGTCTTAAACCGTAGCTTACTTTTTATACTGCACGCCTGATAAGCCCTATTTTTCAAAGTCGTCCATAAAAACAAAGCCATTCACTCACTGTCTCCTTTAGTCAAATCAAAGGGATTAAAAAATACTGAAATAAGCTACTCGTGACTATAAAGAAAGTATGGTAAGCGATAGTGGTGCATACATATAATTATAAATCAGTACAATTACAACAGGTGGGAAATATTTCTGTTAAGACTTGAGACAATGCAAAACAGCGGGAGCACAAATAAAATCGCACGAAATTCCTAACCAACTGATAATTCTACCAAGGTAACCTAAAAATAAACAACATTATCTTGTTATTGAAAATAGGGATGTGAGCAACTCCGAAGAAAAAAATCTGTTTGATTATACTGTAGTTCAAACACTACTAAAGCGATCTTATAGACCTATCAGTAACTCAGACGTCTTGTGTGCAATGTGTGGCTAAAGTAAAAATTATACATACTGATGTGGCTACAGACGCTTTCTATATTTTGTACAATCAGATTTCAGCTGTAAATGCCTAGCTGGGAAAATGAACTTGGCGAGTTTCTTTAAATGCGTCGTGGTCTTTTGAGGGTAACGCATTCTTTCCTTGAACCTGGTAGTTATAACGTCAATGCATGCTACCATGACGGCAAGTCAGGAAATAAACATAAGATAAGATAAGATAAACTGAGACAACTTTATTATCTCTGTCAAGAAATTGCATTGTGGTTTACAGTCAGCACTAATACACATTACAATAACAATATTAATTGACATTGAGAATAAAACCCGTTTGTAGTT
This sequence comes from Oncomelania hupensis, assembly GCA_036898135.1. Classification (NCBI taxonomy): domain Eukaryota; kingdom Metazoa; phylum Mollusca; class Gastropoda; order Littorinimorpha; family Pomatiopsidae; genus Oncomelania; species Oncomelania hupensis. The sequence continues at coordinate 92,441,151 of CM072511.1, read as the reverse complement.
ACAAATTCAACTATTGTGCGCATACAAGCTAGGGACATTGGATTGGAAACAAATGCGACAACTTTATTATCTTTATGAGAAATTACAACGTGGTGTACATAATACAATCAAAAGCTGCAGGGTTATAATTTGTATAGTCAAACAGTTCATACAGGGCATACATGCTCACCCACACACACATATGGTACACTGATTGAATTTATTATCTGTTAATCAAACGTACAGAATGCGGTATAAAACCGTTTTTAGTTCTGAAGATACGAATCTTAGGCAACCAAGTGTATAATATCCATGGTAGAAGCAGGATCGATGGTTTGAGTTGGTTTTTAACTCCTGGAAAAGCATTTTAGCGAAAAACGTTTATTGAGAACATTTTCATTTTAGTCTCGTGTTTCTTCTTTTTTCTCGTCTTTTGAAAAAAGAATGAAGTACTGATGGTACTATAACAAGCTCAGTGCAGTGGAATTTTGCTTATAATTCTGGGGAGGTGGGGAGAGGTCGTGGGAGGTTTGGAGGAGGTGGGGGAGGGGAGTTTTGAATATAATTGTGTCCGTAACCCAGTGACTCACTGCAGGCCATATCAGTATAATATACTGGTGCTCTTTCTAATGTTGTTCACCCGCACGTTTATTTTAACTCGGTGGACATTAGTTTACCTGAGTAATCGACCAGTGAGTGACACGTAGAAGCTGCATCTGCCCACTGTTTTAACCCATTCTTCTTCTTCTTCTTCTTCTTCTTCTTCTTCTTCTTCTTCTTCTTCTTCTTTTTCTTGTTCTTCTCTACTATATATGCGTGTTGGCTTTACCCTGTCACCTGTACTTTGACAGGTTTACCGGGTTCCTTATAGTACCATTAAAAGGGGATAAGCTGACACCTTCTGAATAGCCATTACAGAAAGTCGACTCTTGCGAAGAAAACATTATCCAGCTACTTTCATTTTGACGAATGGAGTGGGATCTTCAAGTTCACTAGACACCCAGTACACTAAACACGCAGCTACCCCCCTCCGGAGCTACAATCATGGCACTGTGCCTATAATTATATTATCTTAATTTAATAATTTTCATCAGGCCGCTTCTCAGTTGCGTTATGCTACTGCTCCTATGGATAGGTAGTGCGAATCTTGTTTTCTTGTAGTACGGTGGCGGGTCAATGCTTGCTTATTATGTAGTGGTCTGTGCTAACTGTTACTGGAGAGCGCGATGCACTAGATACAATTATGGTGTCACAACGTTAAGGCGTTTACTTTTATACTTTCATCCGATTTGTAGTCTTGTCTCGTAAAAATGGTCCAGGGCGTATCAGGCTGCAGGTGAGGCATTCATCAAGCGGTAATTCTGTCTGTAAGACCTCCGAGCGCTTCTCTCTGCGGGCAGTCCCAGGGTGCCATTCACCTCGCTTGTTTGCAAACGGGCGGAGCAGAATTACCTGCCGTAAGTAGGTATTAATTTTCTCGTGCGGGCCGTTGAATGAGCGTAGTCTCGGCGCGGGCCAGGCCGATGGGAACCCCTGCCACCTTGGTCCATTGAGAAGACAGCCATGGATGGCGGATGTCGCTTTATTTCCATCTCGCTTTTTTTTTCTTTTTTTTTTAAAGAGCGGAAATGGGGAGGTGGTGTTTGAGGGTAGGAGTGGGGTGGATAGTGAGGTAGAGAAAAGAAGAGAGTGAATGTCTCTCTTTCTCTTTCTTTCTTTATTTCTTTCTTTTTTTTTCATTTTATCCGAAGTTCGCTCAATTTTTCGTTGACCTATTCTGCCGTCGTGGTTGTTGTTGTTGTTGTTGTTGTTGTTTGTTGTTGTAGTTGTTGTTGTTGTTGTTTGTTGTTGTAGTTCTTGTAGTTGTTGTTCTTCTTCTTATTATTATTTTTTTTTCTTCTTCTTCTTCTTCTTCTTCTTCTTCTTCTTCTTCTTCTTCTTCTTCTTCTTCTTCCTCCTCGTTCATTTCTTTTGGTAGTTCAATTATTTAGTCTTTTTAATCTATTCCGTCCTGCTTGTTTGTTTCTTTTGTGAGTCAATAAAATGTTACCACTTTTTATACATAAATAAGTTGTTTGTGGTTTGTTTTTTTTATGAAAACGTTTTTGAAAATTTTATTCACAGAAATTTCCAAATTATCATTTGAAACCAAACATCATCAATTTTTTCACTGGATTTCCTCAAACAATTCTTTCCTGAAGATAGGCTTATCTCATGGCGCACAGACAACTCATGACCTGCCTACTCCCATGATATTTCTCCCTCAGACTACTTCCTATGGGGAGACATGAAGGATAGACTGTACTATAACAACCCCTAGACCATTGGGCCCTGAAGACCAACATCCGTCAGGAAATTCGAAGAATCCCACTTGAGATGTGTGGCAATATCATCACAAACTTCAATGTGCGTGTTGCAACTGTAACCCAGAGAAGAAGAGCGCGGATCATCAATTATTAAACTGTGTACAGTGTCATGAACTGGCTAGTTTTAACTCTGCTTGTTGACTATTTAGCCTTGTGTAGTCTTTGTAACAGTAGAGAGTCAGTCTATTACACAGCAGCAATTAAAGTACACACCGCGAGCCCGACCCACGCTGCGTAGTGAGTCAGCACTTGAGCTTTGAATCGGACCGTTTTAACCAATCAGAAGCAGGATAAGCGGGTAGAGCAGTTCTGACTGTGTCAGAACCGACACACAGTTTTAATCAGTCGTGTGTGAGACGAGGAAGAAGTAACATCTACTTAGATAGCAGAGAATCTCTTCACTCATAGACCAGGAAGCAGGACTTTAGAACCTTAGAATTCTCTCAAGTCATCACGGGCCTGAACTTGTCAAACAGGTAAATGAACACACTTCTGTTTCATCGTGATATATTTATATTATTGTTGAAATTATGTTTGTGGAATTTGCTGTGCATAAATGTGAATTATTAATCCGAATTTGCGGGACCACGTGGAAGAGCCGACCACGAGGCTCAACACGACCGGTTGCGCCGCCATGTTGTATCCCGTACGGAACCACTGTTGTTTAACTTATATGTATGTTTGCAGACCAGTGACTGTACCACTGAATGTTTATATTATTATTAATTCTGTATGTGTATAGTTAGCCACGATTTATATTTATGTATGTATAGGAATTTAGAGTGAGATTCCAGTGGACCCCGGAAGTAGCAGAATGTTCGTCGCTTATGTATAGAGATGTGGAGCTATCACTGAGGGCTACTTTGGCTTTCAGTGAGACGCTCTGCACAAACCGATTATTCAGGGTTTTGCAGAATTTCGTCTCTTATATTACAGACGAGCAGGCGAGCTATCCTGTGCACCCCACTCCACAGAAACGACTAGTTGGTTGAGGAGCCTCTGCCGCACAAGTCGGAAAGAGCTACCTTGAAAAACACCCTGTCAGACCCCACAGCGTGGCAAGGGAACCCAACTACACAACGACAAAGGTCCCAGAAGCTACCTCACAGAAGGACTTCGACCGCACCATCAGAAAGTTAAGTGTAATCGACAAAGGTGCACTTAAACTGATCATAACAGGACCACAGTAGTCCAACTCTTCAGAAACTGTAAAACGGACCACAGTAGTCCAAATCTACATGAAATATAATAGCAAGTGCCCGAGGAAGAGATAACAGCTGCCTAGACTATCAGCGATCGAACTATTAGCAGTAACTGAGACTTTTTAAGTTAGATTAGTACTTACAGAATCTTGTATAGAGTAGAAGAAATAAATGTGTGATTTTAACTGCTATCAAGTGGCTGGACTACATATGATTCATAGCCGTGTGAAAGCTAGTGTGACAGTAATCTTTTACCATTTTTCTATCTATCTCTGTACCCCAACCTTAACACAGAACGAGCAAAACAAATAAATTTATTAAAGTAATTCATAGGGTGACTTACTAGCAGTTCCCACCGAATAAACGTGAGGGTCCATAATTCCATTGTGCAGAGCCCATAAACCCCACGTGACATACAGAACGGGTGAAAAGTGGTAAACCTTTGGTATCAAATGATAATTTGGTGCTTCCGTGACATTTCTGTGAAGAACATTTCCAACAACGTTCTCATTGTAAAAACGTATGTACAATTAAAAAGTGGTAACATTTTATGAGCCCACCCTGTAATGTCTTTTTTGTCGAAATGATAAGACACACATACACACACAAACACACACATACACACACATATATACAAAAACACAAACACACACAGATACACACTCAATAAAAAAAATCTGAAATACATAAATAAATATTTTTTTAAAACAAAATATAAAAATAATAACAATAATAATAATAGGAAGAAGAAGAAGAAGAAGAAGAAGAAGAAGAAGAAGAAGAAGAAATCTATATATATATAAATTGCTTAGCCGGAAGTCCTTCTTCGCCTCTACTGTAAAGTTTGTCCGGTATGGACGCTGATCTGGGCAGGTGCGGGGCGCTACGGATCGGCCTGTTGTGAGCTCAAAACCCACGAAATCGTTATAGCCGACATTTCCTTACCGAACGTTTAACCGTTTCTGAGATAAATAAATAAACAAAATGTCCCCAAACTGTAATAGCCTCATTCCGCGCGCGGTTTCGATTCAACCCGTGTCAAGAACGTGCTGTTCCGTAATACCGTAAATTTTGTTTTATTTCCATTCAAAACACTTTTGCACTCATGTCACCAATCTTACAAAATTTTGTGTTTAACTAATTAAATTTGATTAATTAAAATCGAATCGGGGTTTCAGCATGTTTTCCCATATAGACCAAAAAATTGATGGTCTTTATACGAAGAATTGTTAGCTTACTTGGTAAGACATTCGCCTACCATGCTGGAAAACCGAGTTCAAATCTCATGCGGGTCGCTTTTTTTTTTTTAATTTTTTTTTTGTTTTTTACACTACAAAAATTATGGATATTTTTCTTTTTAATTTAGGCTTTTTACTTTTAACTTATTAATTATTATTATTATTATTTATACACTAATAATAATAATAATAATAATAATATTGTTATAATAATATTATTAATATTATTATAATTATTATTATTATTATTATTATTATTATTATATCTTATATCAAATTTTATTTTCAAACCTTGGTGATTTTTAAGATTTCTATTTGTATTATTCTATATTCAATATTATTATTATTATTATTAGTATTAGTATTATTATTATTATTATTATTATTATTATTACCAAGGATCGGGATGGGGTGGTACGTGTAGGTAAAAGGGGGCTACGGGTAGGTTTAAAGGGGCATGGGTAGGCATAACGGGGATACGGGTATATATAAGGGGGTATGGTGATGGTCGATTCCTTCTCGTCCCCTATACGCTTTGGTGTTGGGGACGTAAATCTAATTCCGAACCGTCGATTCCTTTGTCGTCCCCTATACGCTTATGTGTCCGGGGACGTTAATCTGTGTTAACTAACTATCGATTCCTTTCATCCATACCTGCGAAACGATCAACGGGGAAGTATCAAGGAGGGTACAGGTAGGTTACAAGGGGGGTACGGAAGGTATCAAGGGGTTATGGGGAGGTATCAAGTGGGTTCGGGGAGGTATCAAGGGGGTATGGGGAGGCATCATGGGGGGGACGGGGAGATATCAGGGGGGTGGGTTTTTTTTGAGGTATCAAGGGGGATATGGGGAGGTATCATCGTCCAAATGAAACTCGCAGACAACAGTTGTCTCTCTGTCTACATTTTAAAAAGCAACCTGTGTACCCTGGCTTGCCAGGGTACAAAAACCACTAGTCAGTAAATAAAAATATAAAACTATAAATACGTAAATTAAAGAAAAATAATATAATTATGATTTTTTTTTAAAGTCAGATTCTGACCTATTGAAGAACCTACAAACGTTTTTGCTAAACTAATGCTAACATCAAAACTAATATTTCCCAGAGATGTAACATTGTGAGGCAGACACACAATTGATTGCAACTGATTGCATTCAAATAAAACATATTTCAAAGAAAACATTTCATTACATATACATGTACATTTAATATTCTTACAATGTTTAGTTCTTATAGAATTTAGATATGTATTCAATAAGCGATCGTTTCTACTATCCTGAGAATTCTATTATGCATTTCAAATTCTTGATTAGAATAAATTTTGCCTTTATCTTCCTTTTCAGTTAAAATATGCATCTCTTTAACAGACAATGGTATATTTAATTTTACTGCATTATTTTTTTCCAGCACCAAGTTTTTGCAGCTTGCCCAGCCATTTATTAAAGAGAAATCCACAATGAGAAAAAAAAACAACAACAAAAGTTAACTTGTGTTCCATTAATTATAATACCATGAATCAAGTTCTTAATTTCAATAATTATTTATTTTCTTTCTTTACTGTTATTAGAATTTAGTGCATCTAAAACTAACTGATTGTGAATCAACGCATATAACTACGCTATAGAAATTTAATGGTATATTTATTATTGTATTTAAAGCCATCAATATTGCTATCAATTCTGCAGTGAAAATTGAATATCCTTTTCCTAAATAAAACGATTCTGCAATTTTAAATTCAGGAATAAAAAATCTGCTACAGCATTGCCATTTTCTAAGAACGATCCGCCAGTGTGTATTTTAAGTTGTGTTGAATATTTTTCATATAAATTAGTACGAACATCAAATATCATTAAACCTGAGTTATTATTTTTTGTTTCATTTGTTAAGTGAATGTCATAGGTAGATTTTCAAGTTTCCAGACCGATATTTGTGACATTATGTTCTTTTACATAACAAAATCTGTTTCAGAACTATCCCATTTGTATAAGTTGCTATTGTTTCAAAACGTTTAATGTTTGTGCATTTTCCGGATAATATATATCTGATCTAAATTATAGATCCTCATTCGTACTATTATCTACTTATTTACTATAAACATATCTAGACAATCCTATCTGTTTCAACTTATACAATAACCGAGCGTGCCATACTCTGTCGTACGCTTTTTTAACCGTGCCATATTCTGTCGTACGCTTTTTTATGGTTAAAAAATGTAGCCAAAATACTTCTTCTTCTTCTTCTTCTTCTTCTTCTTCTTCTTCTTCTTCTTCTAGAGACATGTAATGGACAAGCGGCGTCTTAGGATGAAAAACACGGGTCTCCTCAAATAGTAAGATGAAGCAGTGCAACGAGATTATCTCTAATTATTACCTTCAACAGAAATGTGCTGTTTCGTGTCGCCAAGATTCTATTTTCGAAAAGAAAACAACAACAACAACAACAACAACAACAACAACGCAAGGGCGCACGGACACTAACTGAGCTGTTCTTTGCGACAGAGAAAGGTCAAGTTAGACATTTCTCTAACACAAATATTGAACTGTAGGCTACCTACTGGACTCTTTGTGTCGACCTGCCATTGAAATCCAAACATCTTTAAAACACAATCTCAACCAGCTGAGCCACTCCGATTGAAGCTCTAAACTGACCATTAACACCTTCTTGGATTCCTCCAACAAGCATGAAAAGTAACCTTTTGACATGTCTGTGTATTGTCGCCACAAGCATATAAACGTCGCATGTCTTTGCATACAATGCATTTGCCCAGTTGGTGTCCATGTAAGGATAGAGGGCAGCCGCGAGCGGTCAGAGGGTCCAGTGACAGGTGATGTTTATCACAGCTGCAGTACATCTTCCATTTCTTGCTTTCGTTCTTTCCTTTCTCCCTTCCCTTTCTACGCGCTCTGTCAGTCACCCAAACTCCGCCTTCTTCATACGCACTGACAGTGGGGCCGGGTAGCTCAGTTGGTAAGAGCGTCTTGCTAGTAACCGAAAGGTCGCTGGTTCGAATCCCGGATTGGTCAACGTGTGATCATATTATTTTCCCCTTTACCAACAACTGGCCCGCTGGTGTCAGTATAAATCGGTCCAGTAGTCACCTATATGCGAAAGTGTCGTGTGACTATAATCTACAAACAACAACACGCACTGACTGAATATGTATCGCCATGTGTACCCACGTAGAAGTCGATTGAGTCTACCGGAATGTTGACGTCTCGTGAAGAAAATCCTTATGAGCCTGTATAGATAGACCTTTACTCCCAATACATCCTATTTCTACAAGCCCTCAGCCTGTCGGGTCGTTGGGGAAGCATGAGGTATGCTGTCGCGGAGAGTTTTCACCCCTTTCCCTTATAACCTAGGCCTTCACTATTACTGACTGTGACTAATATGTTTTTGTTCCTTTACTTTCAATCTTTCAAATCCCTGAAAACTTCATGCTGTGTCTATAAAAATTATTGAATGCGAGTTCTTTTTTCATTTATTTTTTTGTTGAAGGGGGAGTGGGGTGGGATGGGTGGAGTGGTGGGAGGGAGAGGGGATTACATTTTTCAAATTAAACTCTCTTTCCCCCCCCCTCTCTCTCTCTCTCTTTCTCTCTCTCTCTCTCTCTCTCTCTCCTTTTCTTTTGTTTTTGTTATGGACAATTGAATTTTGCTATCCTGTAGTTTCAAATGAAATGAAGGGTCTTTCATTACTGCTGCGATGACTCCCGACTGTTTGGCGTTTTCCGCGCTCGGTTATATAGTTTTTGGTTTGGGGGGGAATTGTTGTTGTTGTTTTTCTCCGTATAGTGTACTTGTGACAGGTTGCATAATTGAAAATAAACAAGAGTTAAGAGAAAATGTTCCTAACTCATTTGAAATCGTATTTATGTGCTTAACTGAATATTCACTTTGACTGACAATACCTTATGTTCTGGCATCCATGCAGAAAGGCTCCGTGGATAAGATAATAGAAAAAGAAGAAGAAGAAGAAGTAGTAGAAGAAGAAGAAGAAGAAGAAGAAGAAGAAGAAGAAGAAGAAGAACAACAAGAACAAGAACAAGAACAAGAAGAACAAGAACAAGAACAAGAAGAACAAGAACAAGAACATGATTGATTGATTTATTATTGCTTTAGGTCCAGCGGACTCTTCCGAGCCAAATCAGGACCGGACAACCCCCGATCCGCATAAAAGATCGGTTGAAACAACCCCAGTGGGAAAATTGAATGCCCTCCACCGGCCAGTCACTTTACAATAAAGACATCCCACGCGAGGGACGGCTGAGGGTTGACCTCAACTACGCGAACTCCCCGATTACAAAAACAAAATAGAATACAAACATCATTATAAATCATCAACAAAAAAACATACATATAAAATGCCTATAGTGCTAAATAGTACATTCATAGGAAGCCCTAGTGACCACCCGGCAGAAAGCGTCCAACATTCCCAAGCTGATCCAACAGACCTCATACACAAACAAGGAGTCTTGTCCAGGAAGAGTTTTCAAGAAAAAAGGTAGGTCATTGATCTAGCGAAGAAGAATATAGTATAGCAGAGTGGTAGGACAGATCGGGAATGGGAAAGAGCAAATGAGGAAGACAGCGACAGTGGGAATTTAAAGCACTAAATTTCCAGAAAGTGGGGATACTATTTATACTGAAACCCCCGGCACTCCAACGGGGGGAACTGTTGCCGCAGTTAATTTGTCATGCCTACAAAGGCAAGACAGGTTTTCAACTGGGGCTTTCACTGTACCCTTTATAGGTTAGAACAATCTACAGTGGCAAGATTGCTCATGACCCCAAGGGGGTGAACAAGAACAAGAACTAGAAGAACAAGAACAAGAACAAGAACAAGAAGAACAAGAACAAGAAGAAGCAGAAGAACAAGAACAAGAACAGCAAGAACAACAACAACAACAACAACAACAACAACTTATTAAGGCAACAATAATAATTGGTATTAGGCATTACTTGTGTGTGCCAGCAACCAATTCATATAAACCTTTTATTATTTGAGGTGTACATTATTGGTGTTGCCATTATGCACAGAAAAAAGATGTAATGTTTAAAAACATTTATGATATTAATAATATAATGTACAATATGATACTACTATATCAAAATAGCCAGCATTATTCTTAGTATTGATTTAAGAAATATTTTTAAAAATATATAGTGTTTTATATATTATGTGTTAGTGTGTTTGTGTACGTGTATGCATAATAATTTGATTATGTGTGCGTGTGATTTAGCGAATTTCCAAAATCTTTTTTTTTCATTTTAAATATAAGAACTGAACTGAACAGTAATTATAGTATAGGATTGTATCATGAGCTTTTTCTTCAGACGAACTCGAGCAGAAATAACTATGAAGAGAGAAGGAGGAACACGACAACAACAACAAAGAAGAAGAAGCAGAAGAAGAAGAAGAAGAAGAAGAAGAAGAAGAAGAAGAAGAAGAAGAAGAAGAAGAAGAAGAAGAAGAAACGCCTAATTTTCACTCTCACTCTATCAGCTACACTGATGTGTTGATGCTTTCAGTACCCCCATCCTGTTTGAAATTCAAAGCCGGAAATTAAGCAGCAGTCATTTTAATTTGTGCTGAAGTTATAATCATCCTGTTTAATTAGCCATGGACAAACTCCTGTTGTTGCACTGCTTATTAATGTCGCCTCCTCCTCTGTAATTAGATTATTAACTTCGCGATTGCAGTTAAGACGTCCTGCACTTATTTTCTTAAAGAACAAAGTGTATTCCGCGGAGACCAGAACACATTGCGTAGCTGAGACTAGCAAAGGCTTTCGTTCACCTTTCCGCTTATGGGAGCAAACTTAAGGCAGCGAGTCTCTTCCACGCAGCGTGAGGAAAGAATACATACTAGCAAGGGAGATAAAATGGCACACTTAAAAAAAGCGAACCTTAAATAAGTGCTACACAACTGTTATTATACTTTCGCGAGAGGTAATTGATTTAATGATATAATTCCTGATAAGAGGGTTGAGTTGACTGCATTCATAGCTTATTTTGAAACTATGATAAAGGTATACAATAATTCTTGAGACTTTGACAAAATGTTAGGAAATATTTTTATGACTATGACAATTAGTTGTTTTTTTAAATGGGTACGATAATGTCTTTAATCCTTAAATTGCCTAGTCAGAGAAGTTAAAACTAAATTGGCAGCTTTAGAAACAGCTAGCAACTGTGCCCGCGCTTTAAATCTATTTTATATCAAGCAGATCGACATTTGCACGAGAAACAAGTTGTCAAAATGTCCAAAACAAGATTCTTTTCTTACTTTCTTCCATGCGCTACAAAGTTACACTCCCAGGTATGTCTCGTGCAAATAAGAGGTTTGTGGGACTACGGTAGTAGTAGTAGTAGTAGTAGTAGTAGTAGTAGTAGTAGTAGTAGTAGTAGTAGTAGTAGTAGTAGTAGTAGTAGTAGTAGTAGTATTTGTGATAAAGAGTGTATGATCCAAAACCACATGTACGTGAACATTAAAATAATTAAAATGAATTGAACTGAAAGGAATAGAACTGATTGTTCCTCTTCTTCTTGTTCTTGTTCTTGTTCTTGTTCTTGTTCTTCTTCTTCTTCTTCTTCTTCTTCTTCTTCATTAAAGCGGTCTTCTTCTGGCTTGTTTGCTTCTTATTTTCTAGCGTAATTTTGTTTTGTGGTAAGGCGATCCTCATTCAAAAGCAATTGTTTTAAAGAATCCGTTTCAGTCAATGTTAAGACGTATTGTGTATGAGACGGGATATTTAAATCCACACAGGGACAATATTATTTTTTGTAAATCAGCAACCAACGGGACGGAAAGGAAACATTGTAAATCCACCTGATAAAAGTTACATTATCATGGCAAAACTGCCTCTCCGTTTGAATTCAGTACGTTTTAATTCTATTTTTACTGCTTTGATAGATGGAGTACGCTGGTTAAACGATCATCTGTGGTGCCCCAAAAACGACCTTCGAGTTACGGGATAGGATAGGATAGGATAGATAGTTCAAATTACTCTCTTCATAGTTCGTATTGTATTCCATAAATCCAGTGATTTGTCCACTGTGGCCAATTCTCATTAATCTACAATTTGAACTGCAGTAGATACATATGTTGTGTTGTGTTGAAGAGGCTTTCCGAATTTTTGAAGTCAGCACTAGAGTCTCTCGAGTGCTCTCAAAGGCGCCACGTACACCCAAGGCATGAAAACACTCAGTAATAGATCTTGTTTTCACGTTTTTACTTCTGTATTAGTCGTCACAGTCTATGGGAATGATTTCTTTATAATATTGTTTTGTTCACTGTGGTTGTTGTCAAGAAGTCAGGATACGGAATGTGCTTAAAAAAAAGTTTATGTATTTATTTATTTATTTACCTATTTATTTTGTTGGTTTACAGTAGAAATAAATATTGTGCAGACGTACAGAAAGGTAACTTACCATTGTCGTTAAGTGTGGACTGTTGGATTCTTCTTGCTCTTCTTTTCTTCCTTCTTCGCCCCCTCATCTCTTTCCATTATTGTCCTTCTTTTGTTATTCTAGGCCATTGTGTCTTTTTTTCAGTGGAATCAGTAGTAGTTGTAGCAACAGCTATTTCAGCTTTTAAAGTGGTCCCGTGAGGACTTGTTCAATTGCGTTCACTGTTCGTGTATGTATCGAGGAGTGAGGAACTATTTATTATTCATCTGTCAATTTGTTTAGTTGTTTGCTGGTTTACTGTTGAACTGCTTCCTCACACGGCTATACATCTATTGTAGCACGACTCTTTTAAAGTTAAATTGCTACAATAGCAATAAAGGTAAATGTGTATCTTAGTGCGCGGATACGGCAAGGATGTTTTAACCCATACTTTCATTGTAATGTTGCTGCCGTTCCACGAAAATAATTCTTTAGCTCCTTACTTAAGGCATTTTGTGTCGTGTACAAGCAATTCAATAGCAATCAAATGCTTTTATTGACAAGGTTGGTAACAGGGAAAACAGTTGCTGATATTAGTGAAGAAAACCATCTTTTTTTAGCAAGCTGGAAACGAACACTTGACTTTAACACTTTACGGACCTCTGGCGCCAGCGTTTTTCGGATGTGTGGTTCTTCTCCAAAGAACTAGAGAATGCTACAAAGAAGGCGCAATAGCTGACAACAGAACTCCACTTGAACGGGAACCAAGTGCCTAGCTCGGAGAGAATAGACTGCGTAGATCTGACGCGGCAAAAGGAAATATCTTTGTACGTAAGCGCAGTGATAGCTAGTCTTCTCTGGAAGTGGTGTTATATATTGTAGTCGATTGTGGGGTTTAAAAAACCCAGTTGTGTTGTTTTCTGTGTGAATGAGTGAAGTGAGTGGCACTGACAGGGTTTCGATTCTTTTAAACAGGTATTCCATAGAGATCCCCGAAGAGCTGACGGCAGGTAGAAAGACTGCCCTTAAGCTTGATTAGACCCTCCACGCCTTTTAAGGACGCAGAGCATTCAGTTGTTGCAAAACTGAGGACTAGAATAGACCGAGTGTCTCTTCTGTAGCCTACAGCGATACGTTTTATTTTAGTTGAAAGACGAGAGATGTTGGAAGCGATCGTGATAAAAAGCACCAGCAACAAATACCCCAGTCCTTGGCAGTATGAGGTGTCCTAGCCCAAAATGCTTTGCAAACGATGCTTTGTCTTAGTTTTGTTGTTGTCTTAGTCTCTGCATCGCTAAAATGATGATTTTTTTTTCTCGAACTAGATCCTGAATCGGCCAACTTTAAGCAGCTCTTCAACTGGAAAAGCGCTATATAAAAACGATTTTAAAAAAACGTTCTCCTTTGGCGGCACGATGTGGTTAAAGTGGTCCATTGAGTAAACATAGGCGCGCACATTGTGTTCGATCCGGACCTAAAAAGTATGTTGTGCTAGACTTTTCTAGATCTTGACCAACGGTTAAGCTGCAGTAGAAGTTCGCAAGCATAATTTATTATTGTATTAGAGTTCTCATTTTACTTATGCATCTTTCCACTCAGAGCGCCTGCTTCTCAGTAGTTTCATAGATGTTCTGTTCCTTGTATTACTGAGACATTAAACGCAGGTGAATGGAGGTGAGAGAAGTCACTCAGGCCTGCCCAGTTCAATGGACAGACCGCCGTTAAGTGCTTCCACTTGATTTATCTCTATATAGGATCCCTTCTACCACTTGTCACACTAGAAAACGGTCGCGCGACACTCACTGACAGATATTTAGGAATTTTGGGAGGTGCGGAAGAGAGAAAGGAGGGGGGGGGGAGAGAAAGAGTAGCACCTATACATTATTTGAGTTATCTTTGCAGTTTGACCGCTATTTTTGATATTGTTTCTTGAGATGCAGTGCACTATCGGGTATGACCAAGTTTGGCAATGTTTTGGGATTCAATGCTTGGTGGTGCTCGATATCAGTTATTCAGTTATTTCTTCAGCTTGAAACGTACAATTTGAATTTTTAGGGGCTAGGGGTGAGCCTATCTGTTATTCAGAGCTTGATAATGTACATTTTATATTCAAGAGTCGTGCGCTACTCTACTCTGTTTGTTTGTTTGTTTGTTTGTTTGTTTGTTTGTTTGTTTGTTTGTTTGTTTGTTTGTTTTGTTGTTGTTTTTCTTTCTCAGTCATCCCTGCAGCTTGAGAAACAGTTTGGATTCGATGCTTTCTTATATTATTACTGTTATTTGAGTAACGGGATGCGCTTATTAAATTGTTAGTTTTTTTAAACGGCACCTGATCTTTGTTCAGTTGCTTATACAATCACGTGTCATCAACACTTACGACAATGCGATGCTGTTTATTTTAATATAAAATATAGCGCACGTGAATAGACACTATCGCCAGCTTTGTGAGGTCTTCATTCACAAGCAAAGATGATCTCCACAGTCGACATGATTCCGGAAAAGAAACATCATTGTTCAACAACTGCGAGCACGGACGTAGGAAAGATGTCACATGGTTTGTGACCATTCGGGCAAAGATAATCACCATTTTGGACACGGGGCATTGCCTGACACTTAAGGTTAAATAGGTGAACGTTATCCCTTGAATCGAACACCCACATCCCTAACACCTCCTTTTGCCGCTTCGGGTTGATACTGTCACGCGGGATTAGGGGCGCCGTGCTTCAATGGTTCCCAGCCCAACCCATGGCTACAGACAAATCCGCATTTCGGTAGGTGTCGAATTAAGAAGGATGGTAGCGGGGTGGGGGAATATTTCCCCTCGTTTTGAATGTATACCCTTCGTTATCGTCGTTTGATTGTATTCATTTACTTTTCTCTAATGATGGCTTGTTAACTTCCTCAAGCACGGAAGCATAATATTGTATTAGTCAATACCAATATTGAATGTCATAGAGTTTACCCGTGACGGTGACCTGCATTTTCACATAGTTCATCGCCGCTCCTCGCTTTTAACATTCAATTGTTGATGCACATAGGATGACTCTTAGACTCTTGCTTAAAACCAGTGGTAGATGTTGTTGTTGTTTTATTCCATTTAAAGTGCAGGAGGATTGCTCCTATTTACACTAAACGCTAAAAGCAGGATACGACAACACAATTATCACTATAAAATAACAATACAAGCACAATAATATGCACATACAACTGCATTCAACTCATCTTTCACGCCATGTACACCGTGTCAGCTTTATATCGCTCATTGTAAAATTAAATATATGTACACACAGTTACTAATTAATACAATTTATAACATTCAGGCCTAATTGTTTTGTTATTTAAAGACAGACAAGCCAAATCACCCTATACGCACTGTGTCCGGGGACGTTAATTTACCTAATGCCAAATGCCACCCAACACAACTTCATACGCAACTAAGACATCGCTACTCAAAGCCTTAATAATACCTAACTGATAAGCGCTGTAACTTTCAGATATAAAAACAGCATACTAAGTTATTCATAAAACCATACAGCTCAAAAATACATACACACTTTACGTGATTGTACACATAACATTTGCAGTTTAATACATTTTCCACATATCCTCGTTTAATAAACCCAGGGGTAGATTTTAATAGGTTATGGTGCTCAGTGTATACATGAACCTGCATGACAGGTGAGGGTGGTCAGATGGCGGGTTCATCACAACGAGTGGGTAGAGGTAACACCGAACACGCTTAACGTCATCCCGCGCTACAGCATTGGAATCTACTGGTTCGGAAAACGCAGACTCTAAAGGCATTTATGGATGATCGCACCCTCGCCTATTGATAACAGGACTATAAAGAGTCTGTAAAGAGTCAAAGTTTAGACTACTGGCGCCACGCAGAGACCTACAGGCGATTCTAAAACTATCATTGTGGTAGTTGGTTGGCACGTGTTACGGTGCTGCAACTAGACGTATTTATGTACAATAAATATACTATTTAAAAATATGAAGAAGATCACCGCTGAGACACGATCTGACCTTTGTCGCTATGCAGAGGCCTACAGAATGTTCTTGTGGTCGTAGGAAGGTGCTATACCATGCTGCAAATACATTAGTTTATTAGCTACAGCGAAGCTGATCTTATGTCTGATATCACCTAAATGTGTGAACAGACGTTCAATTAAAGATTGATTGAGGCTGATATCGT
Organism: Oncomelania hupensis; assembly: GCA_036898135.1. NCBI lineage: Eukaryota > Metazoa > Mollusca > Gastropoda > Littorinimorpha > Pomatiopsidae > Oncomelania > Oncomelania hupensis. Next base: position 92,424,779 of record CM072511.1, on the reverse strand, counting down.
TTTTGAAAGGTTTACATTAGATAGTATGATCATAGAAGAGTGTATTAATTAATCCAATATTTAATAGTTTTTATATAGCGATTTTTTTCAGCTGAAGAGCTGCTCAAGGCGCTGGTCGATACAGAATCTAATTCGCCGCCCGATGCAGTCTTTGGGCGCCAAGCCTGACGCCCAGACGACTGAGCACAATCCTGGGCGACCGGGCCTGGGGGACCATGGACCTAGTGCGTTCTGGGTGTATTGGTGTAGCCGGCACATAAGCGTCATGATCTTGAAAGTCCATGCGATGGAATGCGTGCGTGCACAGACTAGACCTCGGTTTATATTGAAGTGTAAGGTCTCTGATTAGCGCATAAAACAAGTTGGATATAGAAAACGACGCTATGGTGGTGATGAAGGGAGGAGGGGGTCATAACAGATCTATCTCCTGTGTAGTGCCAGCCATCTAGTGTCACCTGATACAACAGGCACAGAGGCTTGTCGAGTTCACAAAATCGTCGTCTTTGTCGACACCACCGACACGTAGATCTATTTGTCGACTTCGTCGGCATTATCGTTCTCAACATATTCATCAATATCAGCAACAGTAGCATCATGCATCACCGGCCCTTTTTACCATGGTTTGTAATAATTTTCAGCGTATATTTGTTTAACATCAGCTTACATATTATGTATGTCTAAGTGTTTGAAAATAGAATGATGCCTCAGCTCTAGAACAATCATTAGTACATAGAATTTTTTGTTTATTTTTTTAGAGAACAAACCAACTGTCTTTCATCACTACCCATCTTGCTTACGTCCCTCTCGTACCTTGCTGGCATTTTTCACAGCGATAATTGGCCCACGGCATGCCGACCAAATTCAAAAGTATGCTGAACCGATACTGTTCCGCAGTTACTATTTCAGGGCATTTTAGTAAGGTATTCCGTGTCTAATCCTGTTTCCCCACTGTATTGTCTATTATGTATACGGGTATCGAAGTTTTGCTTCCTCAGCCGTTGAATTCTAATTCCCATGCTTGTCCGATACGCCGCATTAAGTTCACAGAAGAATTTAAAATGGTCGGAAAGACTGGATTTCGTTGGGTATAGGGTTTGTAGTTTGCTAAACACTAATCCAAACATTTAACTTTAATCCTAGTTTTAACCCTAATCCGAATCCGCATTCTAGCTTTTACGCTGCCCTTTTGAAGATATTATTTTCCCGTGGTGTTGATTTTCATCGACTGCAGCCAAGTAGAGTTATTAAGTAGCTAAGGATCAGACATCGTCTGTTAGTTGTGGACTGCTAGAAAAAGCTAAGCGAGGAGGTAGATACTCGGTATGAATTTCTCTAACTTTGGCTTCCTCACCATAGCTGCAATTCCAGTACAGTTCTGTAGAGAGTTATGTGTATACACAAGCCCTCACACACGAACGCATCTTCTTCTTCTGCTGAGGAAGCATCACTTTGTCTTGTAGACTACCTGGAAATGCTTTGATCTTTTTCTGCGGTTTGCTATCAGCGGAGGCGAAAGGAGGAGCTGGTACCGATAAAATGAGAGACTGTTTATTTACAACAGATTGTGGGTGGCCCACCGTTTGTCTGATAAAACGGGGAAAGAGTCACAACTTCACAAAGCGTCATGCGGACTGGGGAGGAAGAACCTCTGGTCTATGATGTCAATGATTTTGTCATTTGTTCTGTTTAACAAATTAAGCGTGTCTTGAACTAACCATTGCTTTGATAAAGGAATTGTTTGTTTGCTTGCGTCTGCGTCTCTGTGCCTCTGTGTGTGTGTCTGTCTGTCTGTCTGTCTGTGCATATGTTTGTGGTGCGAGGGTGGTAGAGGTGGGATGAGAATAGGTGGAGGGAGAGAGAGTTGAGAGAGGAGAGAGAGGAGGGGGGGAGAGAGAGAGATGTTTGTGTGTCTTGTCTGGTTATATGTGTGTGCGTAAGGATGTATTTCTCTGCGTGTGGAACTGTGCTCGGATGTGTGTGTGTGTGTGTGTGTGCGTGTGTGTGTGTTATGTGTTGTGTGTGTGTGCGTGTTAAGAGGAAGCGCAGTAATTCTCTCTATCTATTTTCGCCCATCGCTAACATCAACCATTTAACATGTCTTTCACCTCTTCGTCTGTCAGAGGCTTGTGATCATGTTATAAGATGCGCTCCATGCCAAATCCGAAACATCAATCATTCAGGAATGTCAACAGCTAGCTGAGTATCATAGGGGTCTGCTCCATAGTTATCAAGATTTAAACTTATGATGCGTGCCTTCCATGTCTCTGGAAACCTGTGTCCAATTCAATAACTGGGCGTAAGCCTGGAGACCTATATTAATTCTGTTAATTAAGTTTGCTATCTTTTATTGTTTTGTTTTTCTTTTTATGATTGAAACATTTTTAAAATGAAATCCATTTGAGGCGTTCATCATTTATTGTTTTAAAGAACATTTTTCATGCATTTCGTGGATCTGAAATGACGTCGAAGTTAAAGGTCGGGATTGGTCTCACTTGTGTACAATGATTTTTCCCCCTTCAGCATGGGAGAATATGTTAACACCTTTCATTTTGTGAAGGAACATGATGTTTGACATGAAAATATAAATACAATTTAAAATCAACAACAACAAAAACATATTTTTTAAAACACCATATGATTTCTTTTTACACTTCTTCTTCTTCTTCTTCTTCTTCTTCTTCTTCTTCTTCTTCTTCTTCTTCCGTACGCGAACCAGTCGATATTGCCTATACTAAGTCTTCTTTTACAAGACAACCAAACCTCATCTAACAGAAATACGCTTCATGCGTTCTTTGTTTATTAATAACTTGCACGCAGCAGGATATAATTATAATCCGCAGCACAAATGTTATGGGAATGTTTTTTATTTTGTAAAAAAAAAACACCTGAGAATTTGTTATTAATAAATTGTATGCAACAAGATAAATAGACTATATGTTGCTTGTTCTTAAACCTGTTTTCGTACATGCCATAAAAATCCTTCTTCTTTGATGCATAAAAACGTTATTATAAAAATTATAATGGGCTCTTGGCTTACAGATTGCAGAAAGTTTTGGTGCAGTAAGCGGGCTATTTTGAACGCTTACAAACACTCGGGATGTTGTTTATTTGTGTGTGGGTAGATTGCAGCTGGTTTCGATACAGATTTTATCATAAGGGACTGAACCTAACTTACTTTTTTTAAATTGACTCGTGTCGGATAGCACAGTGGTTGGAGCACTCGCTACTGTGTTGCAAATTAAGCACCGTCCAGTGCGGTTAGCACTTGGATTGATGACCGCAAAACTTGAAGCGACAAATAACAACGCCCCCAGTTGACTCAACCGTGACTGAGTACCTACTCTCTTAAGGGTGGGGAAGGTAAAGCAGCGAGGGAGAGAGATGGGTATCACCCTCATTACGCTGGCCCAAGATAAGTGTGATCTCCAACATCACGCTCCCCTACGGCCACAAATTAAGGCTATGGGACTGCCTTTACCTTTTACCTATCAACTGAAATAGATTTCCTGCGTGCCAAGGTGCACGAATAATATTAATATAACGGCGTCGTTTTATTTCCTGTTATTTTAGGAAATATGTGTGGGCGTGGGTGTGTGTGTGTGCGTGTGTGTGTGCGTGTGTATGCTTCAATTTACAGAGATGCATACCAAAGGTCAAGAGTGCACTAACAAAATGAAGCGCTTCCACTTCCTGTTATTAAATTAAGAACTTTCAAACAGATCTAGTTACAACAATAGATTTCCGGTGTATCAAACATTGTGACAGATATTCCTGCTATTGATGATTAGGATAGCGACGATGCTAATGACGACCACGACAACGTCGATGATGATGATGATGATGATGATGATGATGATGATGATGATGATGATGATGATGATGATGATGATGATGATGATGATGATGATGATGATGAGGATAATACACAAAGACTCCGATTGAGAAAGTGGATCAGCACCTCTAATAATACTAGACGAGCAACCAGCATCGTGTCTGTTATCACTCGCTTAGCACTATTAGTGCGCCCTGGTACGCGATGTCTGTCGTGCTGTCTCCGCGCCAATATTCCTACGCTGGGCCAACTTCCGGCGTGGGAAATTGTCTTTGGCATAAACGGTGGCGTAGAAGCACAGGTGAAGAAGTAAAACTGTTCCCCCATTAACTGAGGGGTCTGATTATAGTTGTATTTTCCTTGCTTTTGCTTTCAGGAATAGAATGTTCTATCTAACATGCATCACCAGGTTTATTTTTAAATTATTTAAGAAGTAAAACTGTTCTATTTTTCTGTATAGAGGTCTGTTTATAGTTTTAGCTTTCGGAAAATAGGATGCTGTAGTTTAAAAAAATAAATCCTATGCTGCAGCCTTCTAGTCCTGCTTAACAATAAAAATTTTAAAAAACATACCACTAGTGGCTGAATTTGCCAACAAACAATAGAAAATGATTTCCTATCCTGTGTACACGGATATTGAGAACCTCCGCGCCTGTGATGGTCGTGGAAATGGCCGCTTGTTGCGGAAATAAGGTAGTTCTGAAGACACGGACCGGTACAAGGATTCGGGCCGCAAACCTTAATTGCCAAACCAGTGAACACCTTTCTTCATGTTTGGTATTGTCAGGATTGCAAATGTGACAGAGGATATCATAATGGGGAGAGTATGTTTGGAAGCTAGAGTCAAAAGCGTGAAAGAGCATTTTTGTTTTTACAGGAAAGGTTGGAGGATTTGTAGAACTGCGTTTGAGGAGAATAGTATGGTTCGGGTAGATGCTAAGTAGATGTCGAATGGATATGGGGGCCATGAATTAAGACTTCATAAAAAAGATGTTACTGATGAAATTCTTAACTTAAAGTGTAACGGGGCTGTTCAGCTAATGGTCAGCAGCATACCTATGCAAAAATCAAGATTATAGAATCGAATAATAATATTTGCTAATTCCGATTAGCTACACACATTGCGTCAGTTCTTTTTCTTTTTTTTTAACTTCTAAACGCAATTTTAAATATTACTAATTTAGTTCTTAATCTTACATAAGGTTCAGTGTAAATAAGACCAGACCTAAATCGTTCTTCGAGAATAGAATATTGAGCACTGTTGGTGGGGTACTGACGCTGAGTGGGCTTATTTCAAACGAAAATAGAAGTTTAAATGGATTTCAAACAAACCCTGAAATCAGAGACCGCGAGAGTAAATTGAACTGCGGTTCTTCGGGTCCCGTTGTGTTGTGATGTGTCAGGTGTCTGTTGTGGCTTCCAGTTGTGATAGGTCCTGCCGCTGCTGCCAGTCTCCCTCACTGACTTGTTGTGGAACATGTCAAAGAGATGGGGTGGAGAAATTTAAGTCTACGTCAACAATACTAGTGATCCATGGCGTTAACGCGCAAAGATGCACCAAGTTGGCGTCTTGGGCGGCTGAAGATTTTTGCCTCTGAATTTGTCCAGGGCCCTGAGTTATGTAAGAACAGTTACTGTTGTACTGTTCTAGCGTCAAATAATAATCGGTATACTTTTTTTTTTTTTTTTTTTGGGGGGGTGGCCTGGTTTCCTACAGCGAAGGTTGCGGGTTTGAATCTCGTATGTGTCAAAATTACGTATCTTTGGAACGAGACTTTTCAGGACACCGAGGGTTTTCTCCGGGTACTCAGTGTTTGTCTCCCTCCCTTCAATAATGGTATTGGCTGCAGTCTATCTAACATTTCCAACAATTCATTAGCCTTTTGGTAGCCGGCGCTCTGTGTCACATTCCATGCTTTGAAGATTAATTGAAAATAAAGACCTGCGGACTATTAATAGTTTAGCACCATTTCACTTTGTGTTTATGTTGGCTTAATTCAAGTCAAGATGGATACAATAGCTATTGTTGTGAGCCATGTCTTGTTATTCCGTAAACTGACGACAGATTTTGGGGGTATTTTTTTCATACTGTTTGTCTTACCTTTGCCGAACCTTATTAAAGTTGTTGCGAAACTATAAGAACGCTGCTTCTTTTAGCGAAAGCGTATGTTGCTCTCTTAGTGCTTAAAATACCGCTTATTCTGTTTGTTTTTCATTTTTTATAGTTTGCTTTGTTTATAGTTTGAAACATTGGCTGTAGAAAACAATAACAAAATATGACGAAGATTCGTAGTCGTTTTTTTTCTGAAGCATTTTTAATACGCTAATGGTCGACATTAACTGAACATCAATCAAATACATTTGTAAATTTAAAGAGCACTGGATTATTATTAGTGTTTTCCACTTTTCTTGCGTCTTTCTGATTTAGTCCAATACGAATTTCTTAATGGCAATAGTAGTAATTTCATCCTATGTATCTTTTGACGTGTAGAGAAAGATGCTTTACATTCTTTGTTGTGTACAATGGTGACAACGATGTAAGTCCTACATGACTTGTGCACTCACATAATAAATGTTTGATAGAAACTAGTTGTCGACATTATTTCGCCACTCTCGGTCCATATTCTTTCCAGCCGTTTGTTCATTATTGCTGCTGTCAACGCGCCGGTATAATTGTCATGTGCTAGATACAGAATGGTTTTATAAATAGTTTTTTTTTCTCCAAATTTGGCCATTGGTATTTTAAGGGGTTTTAGGCCTATCATTTTCACTTTACGCCATTATGGCTCGGTATTCATTCCAGTCTTTATTGTTTGTGCCGTGACATATTGTTGTTGCAGTAGTTGAAATGTCAGTGTAGGGTGTGATAGTGTGTTTATGCTAGCCGCACCTTGATTTTCGAGGCACAATTAAGTGTGTTGTGATACAAACCGGTTGATGTTATGATTCCAAAGAATGGCTGTTGTGATTCAAAGTGGATTCGCTCCGAAAGAAATTAGACCTCCTCAAAATCTGTTATAGAGACTGTATTACTGACTACGCGATTTGCTTTGAATTTAAGAGTAGAGAATCACCTGGAAAATAGAGACTGCTAACTTGTAGTTTTTAATTAAGAAAACAAGTAGTGTTCTTACGAAAAACTATAGCGGGACCACGCTTAGATACTACACTACACTACACTACACTACACTATACTACTCTACACTACACTACACTACATTACATTACAAAACACTACACTACACTACACTACACTACACTACACTACCCAAATCCGTTACAAATGTAATGACATTTGACTATTGCATTTTGAGTGTTTTTGGGTTTTAAAGTGCTCCTTCATCTTCTCCTCAGGATAGTAATCCAGACGATCATTGGTTCATGCGCTTTAATGTTATATATATCCTCCACACACACACTCCGTGCACACCCCACCCCATTCCCGCTATTTTGCGCTAAAACGTCCCCACCATCCCCCGCCCCTCCCCACCTCCATCCAACCCCCTCACCCTCACTTCTTCTCCTGATTATAATCGTGGTTTTGGTAATATAGAGATAACATTCCAAAATTGCCAGTTATTTTGATGAAGATTTTGATTTGTTGTTGTTGAGTTTTTTTTAGCACTTTATTGTCTCTATTTATGGAGAAATTCTGGGTCGCCTACCCTGGGGAAGGCGTAGCCGCATCTTGTGGCGCGTCCAAACCAACTTACCTAATATTAGTTGGGGGTATTTTTTTAATGGAAATTTTGCTGGTGGAACAAACCGTAGTACCCGGAGAAAAGCCCCGAGACGTTGCTCGAATCGAAAGTAAATAATATTCGGAGAAACATAACGCTCAGAGACAGGATCGATCCCAAACCTGTCAGGCGCCATTGGTTTCTAGCCTGTGGACAAGGCAAGTTAGTCCCGCCTTAGAACACACGGCCACGACGTTCGAGTCTGACTTCTGCCAGCACCTGGCGAAGCTCTTTGTGCTTGTACGATTTATTTTGGAATGGAATAGTTACTTTACTTTTTTCATTTTTCATTGCTAGCTTTGTCAAAACGAGATGTTGTTCTTCCTTTACCTTTCCTCCCACCTTCCCAAATACCTGCACCTGGAAGGAATTAGTGGATTCCACCCTGGCTTCAACAAACTAATTGTACACACTTGATCTCGGTGATCTCGAGCAGCTCTTTGACCTGGAACAGTACAGACCAACTCTTGTTACTATCGTAATTTGTACGTAGGACGCATGACCTTTTTTTCATGACCACAATGCTCAAGTTTAGGTTTTTTGATGGGTCTTAACCCATCACGATGTTGTTTTTTTCCCTTTCCGCTAGGCTGCATCACAAAACAATAGGCCAGGATGTCACCCTGGATACCGTAATCCAGTGGAAACCCACCCTGCCGTCAAGCATAGCTGATCCTGTCGTCAAGCGCACGATGCCATGTCGCAAAAGAACTGCCATGAATGGCGTAGGGAAATTGTTAAATGTCGTCTGAGTAATTGAAAGGCTGTTTAATATTCGTGGTATCTAGTTAAAGGAGCTTAAGAGGAATAATTATGTTGACAACAGAAGCTGTAATTAACGATGAAACTCACTTATAATAATTGCTTACATGAAAATAAAGGTTATGCGTCCTACATACAAATTACGATAGTAACAAGTGAGGTCTACCTGTGTCGTAATTAGTCCTTCTGATGTAATAGACCTAGTTCATGTACTGGTCTTTTCGTTGATGGCATTCAATATTATTTGTTTCTAAATCTTGCAGAAATCGATAATTCTAGTTTAAAAGGCTCCTGCCATGTTGAGGGCTAGATTTGAGTCGAGACCGGATAAGGGATATATGTTCCAGGTCCCCCAAAGCAATCCCTAGAGCCGACACTGCACATCAAATAAGAAGAAATGTTATTTAAACGACCGAGTTTAGCCAGGCCAGTGTTGATGCTACGAGTACAGTCGTACCAATAGAACGCCGAAGCGTAAATATATTCTCTGGACTTATCTATTGTAGCAAGGAGAAGCACAAACGCTTCAAAGGGCCTCTTGTTTCCGCATCCATAATCCCCAATGTTTGTAATGTGACGATCGCCGTGTGTGTGCTAAGAAGCGAAATTAATACGGTCCAATTTTGGAACGAGGGTCAAAGGGAGAGCATCAAGGTATTTCCGTTTCACTATCGCTTCGATTAAACGGTCAGATTCCGGCGATGTTCTTCAAGGACGCAAAGAGTATCAGAGGTGGAATGAAGAAGAATTTAATTTAATGAGTGTTCTATTGGTCTCCAAATTAAGGTGTGTGGGTTCGAGGCCAGAGAGATGCCGTTTTATACAAATATACTAAAATACAGAAGAACCTCCCCCTCCCCCCCCTCCTTTCTCTCTCTCTCTCTCTCTCTCTCTCTCTCTCTCTCTCTCTCTCTCTCTCTCTCTCTCTGATAAACTGTGAAAGCCAGCGAGGTGAGGCCAGGCAGCTATAGATTTAATTTCTAGTGGACAGCTAATCCAATGGCATGTGCAATTTCATATTACACTGGGGAACGATGGGAGACTTAACTAGTACACATCTTTGCATGAGCGTTAAAATCGGAAAGGGGAATTCAGCCCCTGTTGAAAACAGTAGAAAGCATAAGCTAATCATCTTTAACAAGCAGCATATATATGCATTATCGCTTGGATTTTTGTACTGTACTGTACACCTTCTCAGGTAGTTAGGCTCTCATACTCAGTGTCAGAACAGTATTACTTTAATACCATGACCAGTGGACATTCGATCCGGTCGTGTCCGTTATTATACGGTCAGTTTTTTTTTAACGAGAGAATGCGAACACTACATCGTTAATTTCAATTAGCGACACTGTTCGACAGATTGACTGAGGTAAGGCAATGCCCTTAAATGTGTTAATATAGAAATAGAGAAACTGGATAGTGTGTCTTGAGAAGTGGATAGGAAAAGGGAGAAAAGAAGAAGAGCAAGAAGAAGAAGAAGAAGAAGTAGGATATGATGAAGATGATGATGTTGATGACGATGACGATAATGATGATGATGATGATGATGATGATGATGAATGATTGATGATAATTGATGATGATGATGATGATGATGATGATCATGATGATGATGATGATGATCATGATCATGATGATCATGATGATGATGATAATGACGATGACGATGACTTCTAACTCGTAACCAAGGTTGTATTGCAATTACAATAATGATAATAAAATAATATAATATTAAATTATTTGTTGTGTTTTCCCTCCTTGAACACTTTAAAAAAAATCTCTGTATTTTCGTATAAAATATATGCATTTTCATCACAACTGAATGATTCAAGGACAGTCGCGGATCGTTTGAAATTGCCGTGAATACGAAAGTTGTTGCGAGCACTGTCCATCTCGCTGCTTTAAGAGCGTAGTGGGCGAGATGAGTCAGTAGTGGTTTGAAAGAAGAAGATGTTGAAATAATTCACAAGGAGCCAGAGGGAGGGGGCTGATTGATCCTTCTCATACTCGTAGTGCTACACTGCGGTTGTCGTGCTTTCGCAGCTGAGAAAGCAATCCGAATTTCACCTAAATGAATGACAAGCATGGATTAACAATTCTCTCTCTCTCTCTCTCTCTCCCTCCTCCTCCTCCTCCTCCTTCCCAACACACCCCTTTATCGCCGCAGAACAAAACTGCGCGCCCTAGTAAGTTTACTCTTATTCATGGTGTAATAGAAAAAAAGCATTTATCGTGTGAGATGTGTGTGTGTATGTGCATATGTGTGTGTTTGTTCGTGAGTGCATGTATCAATGTATGTGTGTAATTTAGTTTCTTTTTTTCTCGGGGTCGTGCTAACGGGCACCTCGTCGATTGCAGGTCAGCCGTTAAATACGCCCTTTGACTTCACCTGACATTTCGACCCCATGCCTTGGTCAGCTGCAGAGTATGGTCAGTTTCTCATTACTGTCAGCGATACATCTATCTCAGCAAACGTGATGCTGGACAGGTCGTTGTGTGTGGTACTCATTATTTTGTAGTGCAGTTTTAGCGGAGTTATTAAATAACCAAGTAAAAATACATGTTGACATGGTAGGCACACTTGATTTTTTGTAATGTTTTCATTTCTTTAAGAAGTTATTCCAATTGCTCAGATACATATATATATAATAAATGGCTGTAGACAATGCGTCTTAAAAACCTTGCTTTCATTTTTTTATGTGTTTTTATTATAATAATTCAGTGCGTTGTCATAACTGAATAAACAATGATTAAAATCTAAAGAACGCAAGTTACAGCTACAGTTCTTTAACGTAACATCTATTCACTTTTTACAATGATTTTAGACGAAAACATC
>CM072511.1:92016109-92408609 GCA_036898135.1 Oncomelania hupensis | reverse complement strand
GCCAACTAACTTTGTTTTGGGGCGCCTTACCCTAATCAGCACCGGCAGTTTTCGTTTTTGGCACATTAATCTATGTTTTAGAATCTCCGTTGCTAGGCTTCTGTGACTCAAGATGAAGTTGGAAGTTTCTGGTAGTGTTGGATGTAGTGGTGGTGGTGGTGGTGATGTGAGAACGAGATGATGAAGGAGTAGAAAAATATTGCCGTCTAGAAACCGTGACGAATGAAAGACAAGAACTTTGGCAGATACAATAAATGTAATGTTCATCTTTATTGATTCAGTGTGTACGTGTAGTTCGACTAACTGATTTTGACCTTTTATAGAGCTTCAGAATCTCTTCTTCCTCTCCCCCACCTTCGAGTTCTTCTCCAGCTGTTCATCTTCAGCTCCATCCCTCTCCAATCTTTCGTCTCATCTCCCCCACCCCCTTTTCTTCTTAACCTCCCTTCTGCCTCCTTCTACTTGTTTGTAACAACAATCTTATACCGTTAACCCCAAAGTCTGGCTTCTCGAGTCAGCCATCTTAAAGGAATTTGATGATGATGGCGTTATAACCCCTAATTTAAGTGCCAGCGTTCTGACCTCTAGTACATAGACCACACAGGTGGACGCTATAGCTGCGTTCTTTTAGTATTCTTTCGCATGCAAGGAAACAGATTTGATTTTGATGATACAAATGAAATCAAAAGTGGCTCCCAGTGAAGAAAGCAGGTGGATGTTGATGTGCATGCACTCTTAAAATAGTAAAGGCCATGCTGATAGGGAAGGAGAAGAAGAAGAAGAAGAAGAAGAAGAAGAAGAAGAAGAAGAAGAAGAAGAAGAAGAAGAAGGAGGAGGAGGAGGAGGAGGAAGAAGAAAGAAAGAAAGAAAGAAAGAAAGAAAGAAAGAAAGAAAGAAAGAAAGAAAGAAAGAAAGAAAGAAAGAAAGAAAGAAAGAAAAGAAAAGAAAAAAAAGAAAGAAAGAAAGAAGCGAATAAAGAAAGATTGAAGGAAATATCGCTAACCACCGCCAGTTCCAGTGCTGTTTCCGTGTAATAAAACATTCTTGCTTCAGACAACACTTAACCGTGTTTGCCAATGTAATGATTCCAATACTTTCGAGGGCGTAGCGGTTTGGGAACACGCTAGAAAATGTTTCTGGAAATACAGAAACATTATTTAATAGACCTTTTCTGTTTTACATTCACTTAAGGGCTCATCATACAGATCGTAGTGGTGGTATTCACCGGAGGGAACTGAATGTTTACAGAATACATAATCCTTTATTGTCCCCATAAATATTTACAGAGAGATTTTTCGTGCAGTGCCCATCTGCATATAAAAATTCAAAACTACGAGATTAGCTTGTAATAGCAACACCAATCAATAAATTGGTAAGAATTTGACTTGATGTTTTTAAAACTTCCGAAAAATAATTTCATAGATCATGTCTTTTATTCTAATCATGGATGGCCTGGTAGTTCAGTTGACAGTGAGTTAGTTTCCAATGCCGAAGGCCGCGAGTTCGAATCCCGCGTGGGACGAACTTACATGACTTAGGTACGAGACTTTTCAGGACACTGAGGGTTTTTGTCCAGGTACTCCGGCTTCCTTCATCCTTTCAATAATGGTAAAGGAGGCAGTCAATCTAAAATTTCAAAAATAAAAATTGATTTTTTTCCCTGACTTCGTTGTAGGTCTTCTGTGAGAGTCCATGTGTCGCAAGCGTATAGGAAGATGGAGATAACAAGGGAGCGCAACAACCTTACCTTGGAGTGTAGACTGTTGGTCCTGTCTTTCCAAATGGGCTTCAAACTTGTCAGGGCCGCAGTTGCTTGTGCGATCCTGGAGAGGACTTCCTGTCGGGAACCAATGTCTGATACAATTGCTCCTAAATATTTGAGGCTATGCACCGTGTAGATCGAGGGATTGGCCTTGGACTTTGATGTCCGTGTTGATGCCATTGATGTTGTTGGTCATCGTTTTGGTCTTCTCTGCACTTATTTCCATTCCATAGGCTCTGGAGGTGGTGTCAAGCCTCTGCACCAGCTGTTCAAGTTCTTGTTCCTCTCCAGCTAATCCCTCAATGTCATCCGCAAAACGGAGGCTGGAGATTGCTCTATTCCCTATGCTGACTGTGCCTTCGTGGTCTGCAAGGGCACCTGACATGATGCGCTCCAGGAAAATGTTGAAGAGTGTTGGAGAGAGTAGGCATCGTTGACGCACGCCGATTGTTGTTCTGAACCAGTTCCCGATGGCACTTTTGTTGAGGACTGCACTGGTAGACATACAATGAAGAATACAAAGTATGGAGATGAGGTGCTACAAAAAAGTTTTGGGCATTTCCTATTCCCAACACATCACCAACGACGAAGTCCGACAGACCATCACACAAGCCATTGGACCACACGATGACCTGCTCACAGTGGTGAAGAAACGGAAACTCCGATGGTATGGTCACGTTACCAGAACAGTAAGACTTGCAAAGACTATCCTGCAAGGCAGGATGAAAGGAGACAGAAGAAGAGGGAGACAAAAAAAGAGGTGGGAGGACAACATTCGAGAATGGACTGGCTTGACCCTGAGCGAAACCATGAAGATTGCTGAGGACAAAGAAAGATGGAGTACACTGGTTAAAAGATTGTCTGTGGTACCCCAACGACTTATGAGTTTCGGGATAGGACAGGATCCTGACTTTTGTAATAGCGATACCTTCAGATCGCCTCGCTTTGAGTTCGATTGAAGAAAAGGCGCGTGATAGCATCCTGTATTATTATTATTATTATTATTATTATTATTATTATTATTATTATTATTATTATTATTATTATTACTATTATTATTATTATTATTATTTTTTAATCCATGCAGGTAAACAAAGAAACAATATTAATCCATGCAGGTAAGCAAAAACAAAATCCTAGATCTAGTAGTATTCATGTTCTGAAACTTTAGAAGTAGAAAAATTAAAAAGACTCTTGCTTGCATTCTAATCCGTGCAGATACATGTCTTACTAAACAAACAAAAAGAATCGTAAAATAACTGTAAATTGATACCGTTGAAGTCCTGTGGATAAAGGAGAGACTGCCTATACTAAGAACCGTAAAAAGCTATGTTTGGTTTCTTACACCTGCTCTCTCACCTAACTGCCTTTACACAGATACCTACCCCAAATCCCCGCCGAGCCATGCCCATAAATATTCATTAGATGCTAGAGGGCGCAAACTCCACCTCAAACTAAGCTTCCGAGTTATGTCAAGCATAGACTTGATTCAGGCGTGTGGACTTCGCGGTCTCTGCTACTCTATTATGGAGGAACAAAAACGAAACAAAAACAAACAAACAAAAAACACACACGCATATGCACACAAACACACACACTCACACACACGCACCCAAACACACTCACACACACACACACACACACACACACGCGCGCGCGCCCTCTCTCTAGCTCTTATCACACACAGTGTCAGTGAGACGAATGAAGGAGATAGAGGGTAAGGGAGACTATAATTATTATGTATAAAACGAAGGGAACGGGTGAGTAGTTTGGCTTTGGTGAAAGAAATCTGGTTCTAGTGACACTCATTTAAAAGAAGATACAGTTTGATTGATTGATTTATTATTGCTTTAGGTCCAGCGGACTCTTCCGAGCCAAATCAGGACCGGACAACCCCCGATCCGCATAAAAGATCTGTCGAAACAACCCCAGTGGGAAAATTGAATGCCCTCCACCGGCCAGTCACTTTACAATAAAGACATCCCACGCGAGGGACGGCTGAGGGTTGACCTCAACTACGCGAACTCCCCGATTACAAAAACAAAATAGAATACAAACATCATTATAAATCATCAACAACAAAAATACATATAAAATGCCTATAGTGCTAAATAGTACATTCATAGGAAGCCCTAGTGACCACCCGGCAGAAAGCGTCCAACATTCCCAAGCTGATCCAACAGACCTCATACACAAACAAGGAGTCTTGTCCAGGAAGAGTTTTCAAGAAAAAAGGTAGGTCATTGATCTAGCGAAGAAGAATATAGTATAGCAGAGTGGTAGGACAGATCGGGAATGGGAAAGAGCAAATGAGGAAGACAGCGACAGTGGGAATTTAAAGCACTAAATTTCCAGAAAGTGGGGATACTATTTATACTGAAACCCCCGGCACTCCAACGGGGGGAACTGTTGCCGCAGTTAATTTGTCATGCCTACAAAGGCAAGACAGGTTTTCAACTGGGGCTTTCACTGTACCCTTTATAGGTTAGAACAATCTACAGTGGCAAGATTGCTCATGACCCCAAGGGGTAGAAGATACAGTGATAAAAGACTTTGGAATGCAAGGGGTAACAGTTTTCCCAAAGAAAAGTTTGCACTAGGCCAGAAAAAAAAAAAAAAAAAAAAAAAAAAAGATGTTTAAATTAGTATAAAGGATTAGTAGACTACGATTGTCATTTTATTATGTGTTTTCTAGTAGTAGTAATGGTGTCGGTGATGATGATGATGATGATGATGATGATGATGATGATGATGATGATGGTGATGGTGATGATGATGATGATGATGATGATGATGATGATGATGATGATGATGATGATGATGACAGAATGTACTCTTTATTTTTTCGTAGGGCACTGCTGGTGTCACTTAATTTATGCTTGTATTTTTATTGTGTGCAGAGTCTTCAGGATGTGCAGACGGCACACGGGAAGCCCTGCCAGGATTTGAACGGGTGGCGGGATGTGGGGGCGCCTGGGAGGGCCACGTCAACAACGCCTCCTCGCTCTGTGGGCCGGGGTGGCGGGTATGTGGCTGGTATGACCACGCTCTCCTGTCCAACATCACGTGGCCTGTGGCCACTTCGGTGCCTGGATGTTTCGCCTTCAACGCCGCCCAAGATGGCGGCCGGTGCCAAGAGTGCAGAGATGACTTGGAACAGGTACAGCCATTTGTCATCATTATATTTTTTACAATTCTCAAGTGCTTCAGCTTACAATGTAATCAGGTGAACATAAATGTAAAGTTTAGCATGTACTTTAGCCTGAACAGAAGTTGGAAAAGGTCTGTAACTATGGGGAACTAGTTATACAAACTTTTCGTTCCTCTATAATTTAATTATTTCATCTTTTATAAACAGGATGACTTGGCAGGGATCGGGCGAAGCTGTGCCCACCAGCATCGAGGCCAGTCATCATGCATTAGCGGTGGGCGGGTGGACAGCAGTTGCTGTGTGGACGCTCACTTCCATCGCGCCTGTAGCTACCAGCCAGGCCTCATGACGGGGACTCTCTGCTGCAGGATGCCTGGTAAAGAGAGAAACAGATTTATACAGTTAGCAGCATGCATCCAGCGAAGGAAAAGAAAGTTTGGAAAGTGAGGCCAGTTAGTCTCGCACTCTCCACTTTTCCCGCTAGTTACTTCCCTTAATATCATCGCGCGCGGAAGAGTTCAGTCCCGTTAATGTGGGGCTGAAACGGTGCCCTGCCTATGTTAAGTTAGTATGTATGAGAGAGAGAGGGAGAGAGAGAGAGAGGGGGAGAGAGAGAGAGAGACAGAGAGAGACAGACGTTTGACGTTTGGACTTCGTCCGTGTATTTAGCAAAAACAACATCACATAACAAACACAATTCTTCGGGCCTCCAGCCCCTAGAATGTACATATGGTAGTCACGTGGTTAATATAGTATACATATTGCATTATAAATCGACGGCATATGTTAAACATTCATTAGCTTGCAATAGCTAGCTGTTCATAAAATTCTGATCTTAATTTTAGTGCATGAAAAATATACAGACTTATCCTCCATAAATAGAATTTTGATCCATTCTGCAAAGCATGTACATACGACTGAAGTGGGAAAGTTATATATTTATCTCGAAGATCATTAAAGAGAGAGACAGAGACAGAGAGAGAGTTGAATGATCTGTTATGATTGTATTTATTTTAACGTAATGTTTTACACACGCGCTCGTGTCAGTATGGTCGAGATAAATAAAGTAAGATCATTACATGCGAGGTTCATATTTATGCAGTGAATCAAGTGTGGAAACGCCCTAACAACAATGTTTATTCACAACTTCTCCTTCAAATATTCATCGGTTCTACTCAGAAGTGCCAGCAATTGCGTGATGCTATCCTATCCTATCCCGTAACTCGAAGGTCGTAGGGGCACCACAGATGATCGTTTAACCAGCGTACTCCATCTTTCCCTATCCTCAGCAACCCTGATTGTTTCGCTCAGTGTCAAACCAGTCCATTCTCGAATGTTGTCCTCCCACCTCTTTTTTGGTCTCCCTCTTCTTCTACCTCCTTGCACTGTGCCTTGCAGGATGGTCTTTGCAAGACCTGATGATGTGGTGACGTGGCCTTACCATCGGAGTTTCTGTTTTTTCACCACTGTGAGCAGGTCATCGTGTTGTCCAATGGCTTGTGTGATGGTCTTTCGGACTTCGTCATTGGTGTTGTGCTGGGTATAGGAAATGCCCAGAAGTCTTCTGCAGCACCTCATCTCCATGCTTTGCATTCTTCGTTGTAGATCTGCTGTGAGGGTCTATGTTTCGCAAGCGTATAGGAAGATGGAGATGACAAGGGAGGGCAGCAGTCTTATCTTGGAATGTAGACTGATGGTCCTGTCTTTCCAAATTGGCTTCAACCTCGCCAGGGCAGCAGTTGTTTGTGCGATCCTGGAGAGGACTTCCTGTCGGGACTCATTGTCTGATACAATGTCTCATAAATATTTGAAGCTATGCACTGTGTTGAGGGATTGGCCTTGGATTTTTATGTCCGTGTTGATGCCATTGTTGGTCATCATTTTGGTCTTCTCTGCACTTATTTCCATTCCATAGGCTCTGGAGGTGGTGTCAAGCCTCTGTACAAGCTGTTCAAGTTCTTGTTCCTCTCCAGCCAATCCATCAATGTCATCTGCAAAACGAGGTTTGGAGATTGCTCTTCCCCCTGTGCTGACTGTGCCTTCGTCATCTGCAAGGGCATCTGACATGATGCGCTCTAGGAAGATGTTGAAGAGTGTTGGAGAGAGTAGGCATCCCTGACGCACACCGATTGTTGTTCTGAACCAGTTTCCGATGGCGCTGTTGTGGAGGACTGCACTGGTAGCCTTGTCATACAGGCTTTTGAATCAGAAAGACAGACGTGACGCTACGTAACCTGAAACTGGCTGCGACCAACGGTCCCTTATACAGTAGGCTACAGCTCTTCTGCTGTGGCATAACGCTTGACCGTCGGGTCAAGTTCAAGGTCCGTTTGGAGGAAATCGACCTATTGGTCGCTATGCAAAGAGGTTGAGATAATAATAATAATAATAATAATAATAATAATAATAATAATAATAATAATAATAATAATAATAATAATAATAATACGAGAATTATATCGTGCATATATCTCACCACAAGGCGACTCAGGGCGCACACATACAAATTCTTTCGCATTAACAATTCAAGCACATTAATACACACTTGCACATACATTACATGAAGATGACGAGGTACTAATACAAGCAGAGACACGACACTAAAAAACAAGCATGAGAAATTTTTAAATAATAATAATTAGTACATGGCCATTTACAACTGCTCTGATTAAGGCTTGCGAGTGATGTTGGTTGGCGGGAGGGAGGGAGGTGGTGTAGCGGGGCACTGTAGTCTGATGATTATTTACGGAAAAGAACATTCTTGAGGCCAGATTTAAATGCTTTTAAAGACGGTTGTAAACGGAGGAGGAGAGGGAGGGAGTTCCAGTTGGTGGGGGCTTGAAAAGAAAAGGAGCGTTGGCCTGCAATTTTAAGTTTGTATGAGGTATGTTAAGTTTAAGGTTGTCGATTGTTGAGCGGAGTGGTCGTGAAGGTTGATAGAGTGAGAGAGAATCAGAGAGATAGGTAGGAGGAGCAAGCTTTTTGATGCATTTGTTGGTGTGAGCGTATTGAGCTTGTATTTGATCCTATGTGAGACGGGTAGCCAGTGGAGTTATTGCAACAGAGGGGCGATGTGGTCTTTCTTTTTCTTTTTAAGAACAAGACGGGCTTAGAAGTTTTGGATGCGTTGAAGACGATAGCTAGAAGAAGGGGGAAGTCCAGCAAAGAAGGGAGCTACAATAGTCAAGACGAGAGAGAATGTTAGAAGTAACAAGTTTGGCTGTAGCGTCTGTAGTGAGGTACTTGCGTATAGTGGCAATGTGGCGGAGTTGAAAGTAGCAGTTCTGTTGCTGTTGAGTTGAAGTTTGTTCGCAGTCATCCAATTCTGTATGTCGGTGGTGGTATTAGAGAGAGTGGATAGGGCAGTGTCAGACTGATCAGGAGTGGAGCTGTTTTGAAATTGTGAGTCGTCAGCTAAAGAGTGATACAGAACGTTATGTCGGTCAAAGACGTAGTCAAGAGGTTTAGTGTAGAGAGTGTACAGTACAGGCCCCAAGCACGGACCCCTGGATGGACTCCGCATTCAAGCCTGATGGGGTCAGAGTTCAGTTTGTCAATGGAACAGTCTAATAACGGTCAGTGAGATAAGAAGAGAATCAAGAAAGAGCTGTGCTGAGGATGCCAAAAGTATGCTGAAGACGTTGAAGAAGAGTGTTGTGATCGACCGTATCAAAGGCCGCGGAGAGATCAAGAAGAGCAAGGGCAGAGATTTCACCATGATCGGTGGCATAAAGAAGATCGTTAATTAAATCATTTTAGTTATTTTGAGAAGAGCAGTGTCAGTAGATTGGTTAGGACGATATGCTGACAGGAGAGGAGAGAATAGGTCGTTGGAGAGAAGGTGAGAGTTAAGCTGATTCAGAACAATTCTTTCAAAGAGTTTGGAGATGAAGAATAAGTTTGAGACAGAGTGGAAGTTGCTGAATGTGTTAGGGTCATGTGACGTGTTTTTTTTTTTTTTACAGAGGTTTGACTATAGCAGTCTTGAAGGTGTCTGGAACTGTGCCTGATTGTAGAGAGTTGTTGATGATTTCAAGGACAGAAGGAAGAAGTACAGGTAGATTGAGCACAGTTGTGTGGGAAGAGGGTCAAGGTCACATGTTTTTAAGGTGGTTTCTTTGATGACTTTTTCCATTTCATGGAGAGTCAGAGGCTTGAAGTGTGTGAAAGGAGTTCTTGTGAAAGCAGGAGGAGTGTCAAAGCTTTGATATGGTATGTTGTCTAGTTTGTCACGGATGGCTTGGATCTTGTTGTGGAAATACTCAGAGAAACTGGTGGGAGTTTGGAAGGGTCAATGTTGTTGGGCATGGGAGAAACAGAAGAGCTGCTCAGTATCTCGTTCATGGTGGAAAAGAGGGCTTTGGCTTTGGTTGTTTCACAGATTTTGGTACTGTAATTGCTTGGCGTTTGTGATGATTGTCTGAACTTGTTCTTTGTGCTTATTGTAGATTTGTCTGTCAACTTCTAGCTTAGAGGTTCGCCACTTCCTCTTTGCTCGGCGACGTGCTTGTTTTGCATTCATTACATCAGATGTCATCCAAGGTGCAGAAGGACTATCTACAATGAGTTTTAGTTTTGAGGGTGCGTGTTCATCAAGAAGTGTGCGAAGAGTGGAGTCATAGCGAAGGTCCGGATCCGAGGAAGGCGGACGATCAAGAAGTCACCGGACTGCTTGTGCGCGAAATGTGTCTGTGTTGACTTTTTTGAGGTTGCTACGAACTACGCCTTTCTTTTAGACGGCTTGGCTACTTTGAGGGAGAAGAGAACGGCAGAGTGATCAGATCTGAGGTAGTCGGTCAGAAGAACGCCGGATACAGCAGGTCAGTCGACTCGTGGGTGACGATCCAATCAGTGATGTGTATTTTGCGTGTGGGTTTGTCAACAAGTTGCTTAAGATCATGACAATCAAAAAGGTCCAACGTCTGTCTTGTGTCGTTGTTCTGTGGCTGATCAAAATGTATGTTGAAGTCGGGACGACGTTTGAGGTGTGCGTCATGTGGTGTTCAAACAATTCTTCGGCTTATGTGAAGAATGTGGGGAATTAGAATTTGTTTTTGACGTAGGGGGAGGACGGTAGATGCAGATCACACAAGTGCTAGTACCAGAGCAGGAAATTATCATTTCTGTTACTTCAATGTGGTACGTTCATAAGGAACAGATGTTCTGAAAGTCACAAAGGGTTCTAACGCCTGCCTAAAACTCCGATTCCACCACCTCTTGAGGATGGGGGGGGGGCATGGCTTTAAACAGTATCCGGATGGGATCAAGAGTAGATATGTGGCTTTATGTCCATTGTCACTTAACCACGTTTCTGTCAAAAACATATAATCTAAGTCCTGTTCAAGAATAAAATCAGAGATTGCCTCTGGTTTGCCTGATTTCACAGCGGACTGAGAGTTCAAATGACATAGCCGAAGGTCTTTTGAGCGGGTTACATGGCCACTTGAGACTACATCGGGGGCATGGCTTATATCATGCTGCAGTAACATCATCTGTCAATATTGTTTAGTCTGTATAGTCTGAAAAACCTTTTAGCTGCTCCACTGCATCAGCTTCCCACATCTTGATCAACTTTGACTCCACCCTCTCTCTCCTCATCATAGAGGGGTAGCAACAGTACAAAGTTGTGATCTGAGATGCCTATATGGGAGCTGTCATAAGAGATTACAGATCTCTTATGACAGCTCCCATATAGGCATCTCAGATCGCAACTGCTTAATCAAAATGCTTAATTTTGAATGGTACCATAACGTTTATCCTGAGTACTGTCTAATCTAGTTTTACATGAAGCATATTGGTGGAAATTAGGTAATATACTCTGCAAATCACAGCTACTGCTATCTCCCAAAACAAACATAGGCTCGTCAGGCAATACAATACGTAGTCTATGAACACATTCTGCCACAGCAGCAGCAGCAGCACGCGTTTTGTCTGCCTTGGGATGCACATACACAACAACATAGAACAACTGACCAAATTCATGAGGTACGTGCGTAGGCCTCATCGACAATGCCAGGAGTTCAAAATCAACGAGATGACAATAGGAAAATAGTTACATAATTATGATACAATAAGCTTTCTTCCCAATGGATTCTTTTCTAAAAGTGTTAAAGTTAGCTTTGTGCGCCTGTTTCATTTTTTCTTATTCCTCACAATATGCATGATCTATACTTTTCATTTCCTAAGTATCCTTCGTTATTTAGGATATCGTTTATGGTCTGCTTGCCGTCATCATGGGTGAATCTAGCCTGTTGCTCAAATGCACTGTAGTTTCTCTTTCCCCTTTATTTTCTTCTTCTTTTCCATCCATTCCACACACACTCATCCATCCACCCAGCAAATTATATATTTATTTTAATTATTTTATTTTTTTTACAAACTTATTTTTTTTGGGGGGATATGTTTACCAAAAACTAGGTGCATATCAGTTGCTTTTGCTCAAGAAATGCTTTGTTCAATTCAATATTTTCTTTTTAAGGTCTCTTCACATACATGTGATTTTAGACCATTGTATTCTCACGCATGGACATACAAACATACAGTAAGATTTATATTATGTGAAGTTGACCTGCAACAATAAACAGTAAAATTACTACAAAAGTCTACTAACTGTGGCCATGTAAAATATACGGACTAAATCGATTGTTGCAGGACTTTGCAATAAAATGTCCATGTCTATTGAATAACCTTATTGGTGTTCTTTTATTCATAAGATGGGAATCAAAACGGGACATTCTTTTTTTTTTAAATGTTTAACAGATATTGGGTGTGTAAACAAGTACAAAATTATATGTTTTGAAAACTTGGTGTTTCATGAATTTACTCTAAAAATGAATTTACAATATTAAAAATTTAAAAAAAATAAAAAAAACGTGTTTGTATACAAATTAGTTTTTTTTACAGTGAAACCGCCCGTCATCGTGGTAAAACCGCCAGATCGGATGTACGTCTACACTGGTCTGATCTTCCTGCTACCTTGCCAGGCCTCGGGTATGCCTCCACCCAGGATTCTCTGGTATAAAAACGGACAGCAGATGTCCACCGACAACCCCAGGATGTCTGTTCTGTCCTCGGGTAAGTGGGCTACTAAGTTTTACATTGTCTCTTAGACAAAATGCACTTTTAAAAAACCACACGAGGTTTTTACGTGGCTAAGGAATCACAGTACGCATCAGAGAAAATAAAAAAAAAGATTGGATTAGATTAGGTTAGTTTAGGTTGGATTGGATTGGATTAGTTTGGACTTTATTTTTATTAGATTAGATAAGATCTGGTCTTGATTAGAATAGATTAGGAATCCGGCTGAAAACACTTGTGTTTTTATAATTATTGAAAGACTATTGTATTAATTGTCAGCCTTTCGCTAAAAAAATACTACAGCAGTGGTTAGAAAACTATGGGTTAGTTTCAATAACATAAGTTCTTTTTGCTGCACACCAAAAAATCACGAGTTTTGGAATCCATGAGTGACCTACCCATAGTTTGTACTATCAAAAATTATAATTTGCACGAATAAGAGCAGCAGTAATGGCAGAGACAACTTCTAATGACTTTCACATTCTAAACTGAAAAAGCAAAACTCGGGATAATAAAAGAGGGACCCACGCAAACTTGGCAGTCGAACAGTTTCACTTGTTGTGTTTGACATCTTGACATTTCGTCAGCCATCTTTCCACACCATCATTCATGCCACCGAGGTTTCCCAAGGGCAGACAACACAGGTTAGGGGCCGCAACCTGCGAGGTTTTAGGGTCGTCTGTGTGACTGGGTACAGTCCCTTGACAGACATTTCCGACCTCCCGAGGAGAGAGAGAGAGAGAGAGAGAGAGAGAGAGAGAGAGAGAGAGAGAGAGAGAGAGAGAGAGAGAGAGAGAGAGAGAGAGAGAGAGAGAGAGAGAGAGAGAGATGTTTTGTACTTTGACGAATGGATGCTTGCCTACTTTCATTGGCTGAAAGGTTTGTTTCATGTTTGTTTTTATCAGTTAAGCCTAATGAATTTCTTCGCAGCTTATCTGTACCATTTGAAACTCTTTAAACGTAAGTACATAAATAAATAAAGAAGTAAAGAAAGAAATATATAAGTACTACAAATCAATTTTGTTGTAATAATAAGGTCAAACAAATTATATGTCTGTTTTCGGTAACATAGGGAAAATATAGGGACTGTATGTCGGCTTATTTTCTTTTCTTTTTTTTCTTTCTTTTTTTTTAACCTTTTACAAGGTGCGATTATTTTGGGCTTTTAAACATTTGTTTCCAGACGATCCCCCAAAAAAGTTTGGGGTCGGGCCAAAAACTTAAGGTCGGTCGGGATACGGTAAACAGACATATTTGTGTGTGGCCTAATCTATACGTTTTGGGTTGACTTCAATAAATCGGACTATACGCATTTACATGGACTTAAATTAATTGGACACTTACGTTAAACCAGTGTTAGATATTTAGCAAATGGCGGTTTGCTACCTCCGACAAATCCGGAAGAATTTGCTTTTACAGAATTGTGTTAATCGGAATTTTAAGTAAATAAGTTTTTTTTTTTCATGATCTGTTCTGTTAATTTAATTCATCCTTCAAAGTACTGTCACTATGCCATAAACACTTCAAAGACTCAAACACGTCTTCCACGTACCTTCAAGATATATTTCCCCCTTCACAAGCCATTCCGATAACTTCGTTCAATATCAACATCAAAACCAAAACTGTGTGCTATCAGTGCGCAACCATTAAAAAGTCGACTCGTTTTTCGTCTTTTTTCCCATTGTGGGCCAAAGTTCTGGAATTCATTGCCACAAAAAATGAGGGACATCGACTGCCTGGATGTTTTCAAGAGGCATCTAAAGGCACACATGTTTGAACCATAGTTGTTGCCCTTTTTTTTCCTCCCCTCCCTCCCCCATTCCCCCTATTCCCCCCGCCCTCATTCTCCTTTGCTGTCCACCAACCATGCCCCTACCCCCACCATCCTTCCCTTTTGCCCCCTCCTTCCCCTTCCTGTGCGCCCTGAGCATGCTGCCAGCATAAATGAGCTGCACCTTACAAGTGGACATCATCATCATCATCATCATCATCATCATCATCATCATCATCATCATCATTATCATCATCATCATTATCATTATCATCATCATCATCATCATAATCATCATCATCACATACACATACTGATATAGAATAGTTTGGGTACAGAGTACTAAAAGGCCATTGCGTTAGCACGTCTTTTCTCAAATGTTCATTATACAGAGAGCTATACGGCCGATGGAATCGAGACAAGATCATCAAGATATAAACTCCAAAGGGATCAACGAGTGTTTGTCAGACCTTTCAGTCCCCACATAATTATTACCTGTCATATCACTTGCCACAACTGCTTCTTACCTACATTGTGTGTATTTAGTAGTGTGCAGAGTTCCAGGCATTTTCTGATAATATGTTCTTCATAACCAAATACCCACTCATGCACCCAGTCATTCGAACATTTGTATTCGGGGTTTTTTCCTTGTCTCGGAACCTGAAAAGAAGCATCCAAAAGGCAAAACTGATGGTCAGCATTGCTTTGATAAATGGGTCGAATGCGAGCTCAAAACTATTATTTTACGTTATTGTAATAATTGTTGCCGCTGGTCCTACTGCCACTGATTCTACTACTGCTTTTTCGATTACTGCTGCTGCTGCTGTTGAAGATGAGTAAGAAGGCGACGACGACGAAAAGTCTTTCCAAAGGACCACATATTTTTACCACGTATTTCATTTCATTATATATATTTTTTTAAAATCTACAATAATAATCTTTGTGGCTGCCGCAGGTGACCTGCTGGTGACGTTGGCCCGAAAGTCGGACACTGGTCTGTACACGTGTGAGGTCATCAATGAAGAGGGTTTCGACATGGCAAGCTCCTACGTCACCGTCTCAGGTATGATGAAGCCAAGTTTTATGATGTCACAGAACCAAGCCTAATATAAAACTAGCAATGCGGTGCTTCTCTATAGAATTCCCTTTGTAAAATATTTATTTTCGCCAGCTAATAATCTTTATTTAGAAGCATATTTTCTAAATAACCATTTGTTTACAAACAATGTAAGATTTCGCTAAATAATGTGTTTTGTCCGTCAATAACTTATCATTTACCTAAACAATATATTGTTTATTGTTTAAGTAAGTAAATCATGATATAACGAATTATTTACCCATAATTTAAAATGCATTATTTAGCAGATTGTGTTTTTTTTCAAAAAAAGTATTATTTATAACTATTTTTAAATAATGACTTGTTTACCATACAGCGCATTATTTAGCAGAATTTGCTCAATAATGTATTACTTAAAAGATGTTGCTAAACAATGGATTGTTTACGTAAACTATGCATTGATTAGGGATTGCACTTTTTATTATTTAGGGGATTTGCAGATAAGCTTACAAGTCGTATTACTGTGAAGTTATGTCTAGTGATAAACAAAAAAAGGGAAAACGATTTAAACTTAGGTAACTTCTTTATTTCACTCTATTTTTAATATGTTCGCAAAACTATTTATATACGAAACTGTAACGGTTACGGAAAAAGAGGGATCCATCATTATTTCTGCATTGCGGAATTGCCTTCAGAGTAAATAAACATGGAGAACTCGCAATTTTACGAAAAACACAACAAAAAACGAAAATGAAAACAAAAGAATAAGCAAAAACACGGGGATTTTTTCCCCAGGAGCTGGGTTATATTTATTTTCAACACAAAACATTGCATAAGAACATGGTTACAAATAGATAGTCCAAGTATAAACAGTAAATGTACATATTCATACCGACAACAACAGCAATGATAACAACACAACACAACACAAAAAGTGAACATGTTGAAGACACCTGATCATCATGGAGGTATAGAGAAAGGAAAGAGGTGGAGCTATGGGGAATGGTGCCAATTAATCAAATACGTGTTTGTACAAAATCCAATCAGAAGCAAAACACGGTATTAACACAGTTTTGGATAAATGAATACAAAAAGAAAACTTGTTTTTTCAGACGGAGATACTCAAAACACAAATTATAGAAAGCGGTAAAATTATAAAAACCAAGCTTTCAAGCGAATCCTGGAATTCCATAAATAATAAATATGGCAGTTCCTAAACAATGAATTGTTTAGATTTACGTAAATAATGCATTATTTAGCAACATCTTTTAAATAAGACGTTTTTGTTGTTGTTGGTTGTTTTTTTTTAGCAAATTCTGCTAACTGGTGCATTATATAGGTAAATAAAGCATTATTTAGAAACATTTATAAATAATACATTATTTAACACAATCTGCTAAAAAATGCATTATTTAGGTAAATAATTCCTTATTTAGCAACAATGTCTCATTTACCTATATCATGATTTCTTTACGTAAACAATGTATTGTTTAGATAAATAATACGTTATGTACAGACAAAATATATTACATGTATTTAGAAACATTTCACATTGTAAACAAATTATTATTTAGAAAATATGCTTCTATATAAAGATTATTTAGATCAAAGTGGCGAAAAAAACCGAACAGAATCGCAAATAGATATTTCACAAAGGGAATTCCGTATTTCACTGGCCTTGAAGAAAGCAGGGCTAGTTAGTTAGTTATTCATTGCTTACAGGGTCCAGCGGACTGCAAAGAGTCGAATCAGGACCACAAAATCAAGACCACAACTTTGCTGAAAGAGGACTCGTCCCTGATCCGCATAAAAGATCTGCCAAAACAACCCTAGTGGTAACACTGAAGGCACTCCACCAGCCGGTCACTTTACAATAAAGACATCCCACGCAGGGGACTCTGAGGTTATACTCTAATTTATCGAACCCCCGTTTACAAAAACAAAATAGAATATAAATATCGTTATAAAATATCAACAAAACACATACATATAAAATGCCTACATTGACAAATAACAACATCATAGGAAGCCCCAGTGAACACCTGGCAGAAAGCATCCAATATTCCCAAACTGATCCAACAGACTTCACACACAAATGAAGAGTTTTGTCCGGAAGAGTTTTCAAGAAAAAAGGTAGGTGACTGGTCTAGCGAAGAAGAAGATAGTTTAGTAGATTGGCAGAACAGAGTAGGAATGAGAAAGAACAAAAGAGAAAGACAGCGGCAGTGGGGATTTAAAGCACTAAATTTCCAGAAAGTGGGGATACTATTTATACTAAAAACAACGGCACCCCCACGGTGGGAAAGCAGGGCAGACTAAATTCCAATCAAATAAAGAAAACATTGTACCATATTTAAATTAAACAAAACAATAATTCTAAAATTATAATATGCTATACTTTCATTACAATTATATAATTTTCAAAGGATCTTTTTTTTCTTATCTCGAATTTGCTGCGACAGAGTACAGTTCCGGTTGCGCAGACGACAGCACAGAAGGCCTTCACAGTCACCGCGACCTTCAGGCGTGCGGTGGCCGATGGGAAGGTCACGTGCAGCAGGGCAAGTCCCTGTGCAAGAGGGGTTGGAGGGTTTGCAATCCTAAGGACAAAGAGGCACTGGGACAGCTGACGTGGCTGGACATCTTCGACCTGCCTGGCTGTTACGCCTACAACGGGGCCACCAGACGTGGGCAGTGCAAAAAGTGAGTGAGGTGTCTTATGCAATACAAGTAGACTACATCTCAAATACTTTGCTGAGTTTATACAGACTTGAATAATGTTGCTAAAGCAGGTCATATTGGGAAAAAGTCTTTCATTTTGAGAGGTTGTTAATAAATAAAATCGATTCGAAATGATAAGTAAGCCCAATAACAGCTATAGTTATGATGTTCAACCTCCTTCGCTTCATGTATGCAAACGAAAATTATCATGTGGCATAATAATACATTTATATAGCTTACATGGCTGTCAAGCCGAACTATCCTATCCTATCCTATCCCGTAACTCGAAGGTAGTTGGGTCACCACAGATGATCGTTTAACCAGCGTTTTCCATCTTTCTCTGTCCTCAGCAACCCTCATTGCTTCGCTCAGTGTCAAGTTCTCGAATGTGGTCTGCCCACATCTTTTTCTGTCTCCCTCTTCTTCTGTTTCCTTGCGCCGTGCCTTGCAGGATGGTCTCTACAAGGCCTGATGCTATGGTGACGTGGCCATACCACCGGAGTTTCCTTTTTTTTTACCAGCTGAACTATAGTTAACATGAAATGCCTGTAAACATCAATAATATACAATAATCACTGTATTTGTCTTTTACACCCGTCCTTTTCAGTTTGTCTTGTCTTTTGTCTCATACCTGTCTTTTTTTATTTATTTATTTTTCACCTGACTTTTTTTGTCAACAGGTGCAAAGGAGGGAGGATGGCGGGTGTAGGTCGTGAGTGTCAGTACATGCGGCACACACAGCAGTCGTGCTTGGCGCGAGGCAGGGTGGACGTTTTGCATCCTAGCAACGGTACAGCCTGTGACTACGTAGAAGGCATTACCAGTGGGGTGTTGTGCTGTAAACGCAGAAAAGGGGGCAAACAGCACAAGAAACCAGGTATGATCACCACTGTTACAGCTTAAGTTGTTAATCTGACGAACAAAGTTGCTACACCAGAAATGATAATCAGAATGAAGAGGAGGAGGGAAGAAGAAAAATGAGGCCCAAAGGGCTTCAGAGGCGATAGTTCTGATATCTGATATAGATAGGCCTATCTTACCATATGGAGTTGGAGTTTGCGGTGAGGAGTGAGGACAGCTGTTGTGTCCATGCGTGCAGGCGTGCGAATGCGAGTGCACTTGTGTTTGTGTGTGTGTGTCTGTGTGTGTGTGGGTGTGTGTGTGTTGGGGGAGGGTTCGAACAATGGTATGAAGGTGAAAATCAAATAATATCTTTCATTTGTATTTGATTGATTGATTGATTGTTGCTTTAGGTCCAGCGGACTCTTCCGAGCCAAATCAGGACCGGTCATTTGTATTTATATATTCCTGTTATAATATTACTTGTTCCCACACATTTGTCCAGTTGGTTAGTGGACGACATGTTAATGTTTCATGCGGAGTGAGAACTCTTAAGGAACTGTTGCCTGTATGAAATGATTAGCGTTTAGAATAATTACTTCCCGTGTTCGAGCAGAATGCCTTGATTCTGGTTGTTTTCATTATTTGCTCTAAATCGGGTGATGTCTCATTGTATTTATAATGTGCATCAGAGAACCTAAATAAATTGGCACAATGTGTATGTGCGTGTGCATGTGTGTGCGCGCGCTAACGGTCTATTTGGTAACTATTTTTGAACAGACAAGCAATACCAGTGTGTCCCAGAGTGTGAGAACGGCGGAAGGTGTATCTCTCACAACCGATGCCAATGCAGCAAGGGGTACAAAGGCGCACGCTGCCAGAATGGTAAGTATGGTGGTGGTGATGATCATGATGCTGCTGCTGTTGATTCATGATGACGATGATGATGTTGACGACGACGTTGATGATGATGATGAGAAAGAGGAGGAGGAGGAGGAAGAAGAAGAAGATGAAGGGGAGGAAGAGGAGGAGGAGGAAAATGATGATAATAACGATAGCGACGATGATGCTACTGCTGGTGATGATGATGGTGATGATGATGATGATGATGATGACGGTGATGATGATGGTGATGATGACGGTGATAATGATGAGGATGATGCTGGTGATGATGATGATGATGATGATGATGATGATGATGATGATGATGATGATGATGATGATGATGATGATGATGATGATGATGATGATGTTTGCAGCATTCTGCGAACCCCCGTGCGGTGCTAAGGGCGTGTGCATCAAACCCAACAAGTGCCAATGCCACAAGGGTTACGGCGGTCGCCAGTGCTTGAAGAAGGTGCGAAAGTGCCGTCATCCGTGTCTGAACGGAGCTCGATGTCTTCAGGGCAAGTGTCGCTGCACGCCAGGCTTCTGGGGAAAGTCTTGTCAACATGGTACGCCAGTGTGTATATTTGTTGGTTTGTCTGTTCAATCGGTTAGCTCTCTGGTTGTTTTATTGTTAGGTTGTCTGTTATATGTCCCACCTCACGTTTCCTTACCAGCTTTTGTTTGTGACATCTCCATACCATGCACAAGACTGAAAGACTTATAGCAGGCAAATAGTCGCCCGACTGCTATGTGTGAATCTTGTTCTTTCTTTCTTTCTTTCTTTCTTTCTTTCTTTCTTTCTTTCTTTCTTTCTTTCTTTCTTTCTTTCTTTCTTTCTTTCTTTCTTTCTTTCTTTCTTTCTTTCTTTCTTCGTTTATCTTTCGTCGTTTATATATTTTACTAACATTTGTGTGGTTTTTTAATTTATGTTATCTGTGTGCAGTCCTGGAACAGTTCTTGTTGTCTCAGCTAAACAGGACGGAACGTTAAAATGCCGATGGTGTGCAATCGTGGCTGGCCTTGACAGGAGATTGTCTTTTGCTTCATGCTGACCACCTGTTTTGTCCGTGGATACTGGTGTTCAATGCCATCGGGGAAATCCACATTTTAAGACTTGTTGCTCATTTGGAATTAGCACATACAGGCATAATCAGCGTTTAACCCAAAATGTCCACGTTCAACTCCGAGCGATTGAGTTGTATGTCAAGAATCTGCGTTGTTTCCGGGATGAACGTCTGACAGGTTTAAAAGATGGTCTACCTCTTCACTGCTCTGTACAATAGTCAATAGGCCTAATGCCTGGTCTAGCCCTTGAAAGCTGTGAGACAGTAGGTGCATGAATATTAAGGACAGATTTTCATAGCTATAAAACCACTGTCTTATTTCAGATCCACATTATAGACCTACGGAAGATGCATCCTCGTAAGCTTTAGGAAATGGCAAATCGAGTGAGCGAGCAGAATTGAGCAGAATAAACGTCTACGATGTCATGACAAATATATGACTTTAGTAATCGTTTGAATTTAATGGTGAAGGATGTGAAAGAGACGAAAATCAGACTGCAGAAAGTTTAGCGGACCAAATATTTACTTTTGTCATTATGCATATATATGCATGGTCTTTGCAAGGATCTCTCAAGACTGGTGCAAGCAAGAGGTGAAAATGTCTTCAAAGGATTATTGTTGAACTTAAATATTATATCTTAGTAAGCGTGGAGAACAGGATGGATAGTCTGAAAAACGAAACTTCGGGGTTAAGATTTTTTGTAATGACACGAGTTTATGAAAAATTGAAGAATGTCAACGTTGTAAATTTTGTTCTTCCCGGAAGAAGAATGACTTAAAACGTTGTAAGTCTATCATCAAGCGGTTCCTTGGCGTCAAGAAGCGTGCATTTATTTGACAATGAAGACTAGACTTTCTGTTTGCTTGCTTTAGGAGGCGTGTGTCTAATGCAAAGTCAGGACTGTGCAAGAAAGACAGAAAATGAAAAAAAAAAAAGATTAATGGGTGTGATGTCTCGTAAGAATTTGTTGATTGGAGATTGAACATTCTGGGCGCTTATGAAAAAATGTGACAGTGCGTAGAAGCACACTTACTTTTCTTTAAGTCCAAGAGACTGAACATAATAATAATAGAGGAACATTTGTTCGTAGAAGATGTCCACCAAACTATAGTTTGTGAAAGGTGTACAAATATGTTGAATACCACTGCCAGATTATTTTGTTCTGTATATTATGTTTTCGTGGTAACCTGTTGTTGACAGTTAATTTGATGTTGTACGTTCGTTTTAAATTATTATTTTTTTCAGAAGTCTCCTGAGAAAACAGACATTGAAGGTGAATGCAAAGTT
This sequence comes from Oncomelania hupensis, assembly GCA_036898135.1. Lineage (NCBI taxonomy): Eukaryota > Metazoa > Mollusca > Gastropoda > Littorinimorpha > Pomatiopsidae > Oncomelania > Oncomelania hupensis. The sequence goes on along the minus strand of CM072511.1, from coordinate 92,386,990 downwards.
GTTGTATTTTTTTAAATTGTCATTTGTCTCGCCAACATTGACCTACATTATTGAGAGAGAAATATATTGGCTACGATAAGTGAGGAGAACACTTAAAAAACTGATTACTTTTTTTGGGGGGGTGGGAGGGGGTGAGAGGGGGGGTGAAAGGGGAAGGGGGAAATCGAATTATTAGTTTGATGTTGTTTTTTTTTAAGTTTCTCCAGATGAACACTCGCCCTTCCTCGTCCCATTTTTACCCTTACGGCTCATGACTCATGTAAGGGAGACAAAAGTGAGTAACTGCTAAACACAATACACAGAAAGTGAGCAACTCCTATGTGAAAGAGAGAGAGAGAGAGAGAGAGAGAGAGAGAGAGAGAGAGAGAGAGAGAGAGAGAGTGAGTGAGAGAGAGAGCCTTCTGTTTACGTTTTTATTAGTGAGAATACATTTATCTTGCTTTGATTTAAACAAAAATGTTTTATGTATATTTCTTTATACATTTAGTCCATTTATTTTATTTTGACCAAAACATACGTCACTTTCTGAAAGATAATAATTCATGTCCATTTTGGTGGTTTGTTGTGTGTATATATTTTTTGTCGTATATATATATATATATATATATATATATATATATATATATATATATATATATATATATGCTAAAACGACAATCCAGTAGACCTTTTTATTTATTATTATACCTTCATAGTTTTTCAACAAAAACGATTGAATACCTCAGTGAAATCCACATCATTTTGTACTATACTTTGTTATGTCTTATGTGTTATTGGCAAATGTTAGTTAAAAGTTGTGACTGAGTTTCTCGTTTTATGTGTCATAATTTCAGTTTCGTCGTTGTTGGTGTAATATATAGTGTTCAGCTTTGTATTCTAAATTAAAGCAATTCGTAACAATTGGAAACAAAGTTTAAGGCGGTAATTTTAGCTGTAACAAAATGTTAACATTTTATTATTCATTGCATGTAAAACCAGTTTGTTACCAATCACGAATTTTTAGTCAGTTGATCAGATAGCTAACTCATTTAGCTAGTTGGTATCAGATCTTTTACTTACAGACCTATAACATTACAGTTAATAATGATCTTACCCCAACCATTTTTTTTACAAGTACTTATTGTGCCCCCTGGGCATCAAGAATAACCACATTATAAAATGAAATTTTACGATACTAATAATAATGCATTTTTATTGCTAGAATTATTTAGTTTTTCAATCCAGTTTTATCTAATGATCTGATGTAAATACTCTTCCTTTTATGTATTTATATTTGATTGTGTTCATCAATGTTAAAAGACAAACAGGACCTATCAATTGTTAGTCTTATTTGTTATGGATCCACCTTATTTTTCTGGATCCAGGTATAAATCCCTATTTTTAGTGGGGTTTCCATGGAATAATATTATAGTTACTACAAAAAGAAAATGCTGATCTTCTTTTTCTGACGAATTAGCTTAATCCGAGACATGTAATTGTGTACTACTATTCAACTATTTACACTATGTTATGATAGTGAATGACCAGCTCAACAGTAGGGCTTAGTGACGATAAAACATTTGTAATGAGAAATGCAGGGTTGGATTCCAGGAGTGAGAGCATGTTCAAATATAAAACCCTCACAATTTTTTTGTCGCCAGAGATAGTGTGTTATTTGAAAACTTCAAATTATTTTAATTTACTTTGCAATCACAGTATACAGACATTGTGTCTGAGTTAGTCATTTCTATTCTAACATTTATAGAGGTCTATTTCTATCTTGTCCATCTGTGGTGTTGTTACATTGTTAATAAATTAGATGTGGTTATTGTCAGTGAAAGCACACCTTTACACAATTATTTTATGTAACAGTAACACTACGTAGTTTATGTTTTGTGGACAGCGACTATACTGATCATGAACGTTATTAAAAATTCTATTGATAGAATACCTTTTTTCTGGTTAATTTGTTTGTCACGATGAAATGTGCATGAATGTATAAAGGTGTATGCCAATGTGAGAATGATTTTCTATGACTATTTGGAGTGTATGTGCTAGAAGACTTCATGTAGTATGACTAAGAGCATGTCCATGGAGACAGATGGCTGACAATGGATCAAGTATCTTCAACACGTCGAAGTTGGCTTCCTTATACCAAAGCAAAGCTGAGACTTTTTTCCCAAGCTGCTAAATAATAATAATAATAATAATAATAATAATAATAATAATAATAATAATAATAATAATAATAATAATAAAATTAATAATAATAATAATAATAATAATAATAATAATAATAATAATAATAATAATAATAATAATAATAATAATAATAATGTAATAATAATAATAATAATAACAGGCAATTTATACAGCGCTTTCCAAAATCACAAAGCGCTTTACACACACAAATGTAAACACAACATGCGTACATTGGTCAATAACACGCAACCACATACACATCCCAACACCAAAAATAACTAACAACACTCACTCATGGCGCCTAAGAAAATGCCTCTTTAAAAAGATGCGTCTTCAAGTTCTTTTTAAAATACGCTAGTGAAGGACTGTGACGGACGGACCGAGGTAGCGAGTTCCAGGTCTGAACGGAGAAGAAACTGAAAGCTTTACCACCGTGTCTCACCCTGTGGTATTCTGGTACACGGAACATCCTTTCATCTGCAGACATTACGTTACATTACATTACATTACATTACATGATTATTGCTTTAGGTCCAGCGGACTCTTCCAAGCCAAATCAGGACCGGACAACCCCCAATCTGCATAAAAGATCTGCCGAAACAACCCTAGTGGTAAAACTGAAGCTCTCCACCAGCCAGTCACTTTACAATAAAGACATCCCACGCAGGGGACGCTGAGGTTGTACTCTAATTTATCGAACCCCCGTTTACAAAAACAAAATAGAATACAAACATCATTATAAATTATCAACAAAACACATATATATATAATGGCTACATTGCTAAATAATAACATCATAGGAAGCCCTAGTGACCACCTGCCAGAAAGCGTCCAATAATCCCAAGCTGATCCAACAGACCTCACTCACAAATAAGGAGTCTTGTCCTGGAATATTTTTCAAGAAAAAAGGTAGGTAACTGGTCTAGCAAATAAGGAGATAGTATAGCAGATTGATAGAACAGAGCAGGAATGAGAAAGAGCAAATGAGAAAGACCGTGACAGTGGGAATTTAAAGCACTAAATTTCCAGAAAGTGGGGAAACTATTTATACTGAAATCCCCGGTTCATCTGCAGACGAGCGGAGAGACCAAGAAGGAACATAGACAGTCAAAAGTTAGGAAAGATAGCTAGGAGCAGTTCCAGAGATGATGTGGTAGCAAAGACATTAGGTTTTATATTTAATTCGTTGTTCAACTGGGAGCCAGTGTAGCTCTTGAAAGAGAGGCGTGCAATGCTGTGATTTCCGTGCTTTGAAGATGAGTTTAGCTGCAGAGTTTTGGACTTGCTGAAGAGGTCTAAGGACTTTTTGTGTGCAACATACAAGGAGTGAATTACAATAATCCAATCTAGACAGAATGCATGCGCTAACTAGTGTTTTTGTTGCTTCTTGTGTGAGATACTGTCGAATGGAGCTTATGCGTCTTAAGTTCGATGTATGCAATCTGACAAGTTTTTACAATGTGTTGCTGCATGGAGAGATCCTGATAGCGAAAAAACCCAAGGTCGCGAACAGTGTCAGAAAAAGAAATAGAAGTAGTTCCAACAGTGATAGTTGAGGGAAGAGAAGAGGGGTCTGCAGATGACGGAGAAACACGGAGAGCCTCAGTTTTGTTATCATTTAGCTTGAGACGGTTGTTTGACATCCACGATTTTACCTCAGTAACACAATCTTGAAAGGTCTGAACTAAATGATTGTAGTTAGAAGGAGAGTCAGAGTGATTAAGTTGGGTGTCATCAGCATACATTTCGTGGCGGACAGAATGTGAGTTAATGAGACGTGAGAGAGGAGAGGTGTACAGAATGAACAGAACAGGGCCAAGCACAGAGCCTTGAGGAACGCCAAAATCAAGCGGTTGTGCGGTAGATTTAATACCGTTTACCAGAACAGCTTGTTTTCTTTCTGAGAGATAAGACCGAAACCAGTTAAGAGCACGGTTTTGGATTCCAAAATCGTTATTGAGACGTGATAACAGAATTTCATGATCGATAGTATCAAAAGCGGACAAAAGATCCAAGAGAAGAAGAACTGAAATGTTGTCTTTGTTTAAAGAAATCAGAAGATCATTTAGAACGCGAAGAAGAACGGTCTCTGTGCTGTGCCCAGGACGGTAAGCAGACTGATGAGAAGTAAGAAGACTGTGAGCAGATATATATGGGAGAGAAGTTGCTGAAGGATGAGACGTTCAAGTAGTTTAGAGAGAAAAGAAAGATTGGATATAGGTCTGTAATTCTTCAGATAGGATGATTGATAAAGAACTTCCTCCTTCAAGCTTACCAGTCCAACAGTCAATTGGTGAGAGAAAAGATTGATTTTATTGAAATAAAAATATACATTCCATAAAACCAATAAACAAACACATTTTCGACAATTCATAAATGTATTCCCACATAATGGAATGCTTGTGCAAAATATACCAAATACATTAATTAATTATTAATTAAAAATCTGGCAAATGATAAAGATGCTTTCAAAGAACTACCCACTGAAAAAAAAAATACTATGTAGCAAACACGAAACATGCACATACAAAGCAAGCCTATGAAATTTAACACTAAAAATTAAATATCACAGAAATCTACATTTTTAATGCTGAAAATAAACACGCATAATTCACTGCTGATGTTGATACGTGTTATTTCAGTACTAACACACCACACATACAGTAATTCCACCACTCTTAGTGAAAGTTTAAGCAAACAAGTGAAAGACAAAGGTACACTTAAACTGCTACTATTACTACTGATGTCAAACTATTTTTTATATAATTATAATAAGAATTATACTTAAAGAGTGCCCGATCCTAAATGATAATTACAATTTAAAAAAAAAAAAACAACAAGAAATAAGCATTGTGAAAGTGCAAAGCTGAAAACATATTACCGATTATATATTAGTGCTTGGTCACTATTAAACGAGGAAAATGCATACAAATCAAAACTGTTCGGTTAATTTGCACACACACACACACACACACAAAGCTAAAGATCGGCACAGTACAAATGGAAATTCGAATGATAGAACAATTATTACAAAACACTTGGATGCTGAATTTCATTGGTATATATTTTTATAAAATCTCTCCACATCCAACAGCATGATAGGCTGAGGGATTAGATAGACAGACAGACAGACAGAGAGATAGATAGATAGATAGATAGATAGATAGATAGATAGATAGATAGATAGATAGATAGATAGATAGATAGATAGATAGATAGATAGATAGATAGATAGATAGATAGATAGATAGATAGATAGATAGATAGATAGATAGATAGATAGATAGATAGATAGATAGATAGATAGATTACATTACATTATTATTGCTTTAGGTCCAGCGGACTCTTCCGAGCCAAATCAGGACCGTACAACCCCCAATCCGCATAAAAGATCTGCTGAAACAACCCTAGTGGTAAAACCGAAAGCTCTTCACCAGCCAGTCACTTTACAATAAAGACATCCCACGCAGGGGATGGCTGAGGCTTCACCCCAACTTATCGAACCCCCGTTTACAAAAACAAAATAGAATACAAACATCATTATAAATTATCAAGAAAACACATACATATAAAATGCCTACATTGCTAAATAATAACATCATAGGAAGCCCTAGTGACCACCTGGCAGAAAGCGTCCAATATTCCCAAGCTGATCCAACAGACCTCATACACAAACAAGGAGTCTTGTTCCGGAAGAGTTTTCAAGAAAAAAGGTAGGAGACTGGTCTAGCAAAGAAGACGATAGTATAGCAGATGGATAAAAAAGAGCAGGAATGAGAAAGTGCAAATGAGAAAGACAGCGACAATGGGAATTTAAAGCACTAAATTTCCAGAAAGTGGGGATACTATTTATACTGAAACCCCCGGCACCCCAACGGGGGTAATAGATAGATAGATAGATAGATAGATAGATAGATAGATAGATAGATAGATAGATAGATAGATAGATAGATAGATAGATAGATAGATAGATAGATAGATAGATAGATAGATAGATAGATAGATAGATAGATTGATAGATTGAGAGATAGATAGAGAGATAGATAGATAGAGAGCGAGAGAAATTTAAAAAAAAAAAGAAGAAATAGATGAAACCACTTCTTTCCAACTGAACTATGTACAAATCAATCAGACAATACACTTTTAAAACTCAAGAAGAGAAAGGCAAAGAATGATGAAAATGTACATAATATGCAGAAGTAAAGCCTAACTGCCTGAATACACTCAAAAGTTTTTTTTTGTTTTTTTTTGTTGTTGTTTTTTTAATAAAAAAGCCGTTGAAGCAGTCCCCCAAAGCATGTTGACCTGGAGTGACGAAAGTTAATGTGCGAGGGAAGAGAGCGGGGAAAAACAAAGAGGAGTAAATGGTCATTATAACATACATGGTCATTGTAACATACAATGCTAACATATCTTGCCAATAACATAACTGATTTACATGGGAGCATGTGGGGTTTTAAAAAGTCTGCCTGAACTTTGTTTATAGTATATATATGCTACTGTCAATCGTCTGTTCCTGGACTGGGCATTAAGCAGTCATTTTTTTCTGGTACTGTGTCTTTTGAAACACATTTCAAACGCCTAGATTCCGGATTCTAGCATAGCCACATGGGTTCACCCATGGGTTCATTATTTTTTATGCTATGTACCGTGTCATACATTTTAGTACAAACAATTATACTGTAACACCAGTTGTTCTTCTTTTACCAAATAAAATACAAAAAAAAAAAATTATACTGTGTTAGTACGCTGAATCAAAATGTTAGTCTGATTATTATCCTCCTCCACAAGTATTACCATTCTTCTTTTAACAGCAGCTATCAAAAGTATTATTTTAAAAAAAAACATTATTACCAATATCATCATCACTGGGCCTTCATCGTAACGACCATTATTACATTCTTTCTTATTATCAGAAAATATTTCCAAGCATGAATAAATTTACATGATGAATACAAACAAACCAAACACTATAAAAGGAAAATAACAGATTACTGAAAATTATTCAAATAAAAATATGCATTATACTGAAAGGCATATATATAAAAAAAACATGATTACCAAAAGTTATAGAAATAAAATAACTTAATCATCAAAATATACAACACACATACAAAATTTAAAAATAAACAACTCAAATACTAGGTAACAGAGTGATTCTCAGCGCCAAATATTTTCTATAGAGTTTGAAATTTTAGTTAAAGATATGTTGTCTACAAAACTATTGCAGATAAACATTTGAAATGTTGTGAATTAAAAAAATAAATGTTGCCTTATTTTTATACACCAGTATCTTTTTGCTGGTCATTACAAATAAAAACTAAGTAAGTAAATAAATTTTAAAAATAATAAACTGTTCTACTGATTAAATAAATTTTACAAAAATAATGATCCATTGTTTTACTACTACCTAAATTTAAAAAAAAAAACTACTTATCTTTGTCTTCTAAAAGTGATCACCAGGCCTTTTCAACACATTTAAGTGATGAATGTATTTTTACTAGTGTGTGAAACATGTGAGCATGCTTGTCACAGATTGCCACTCTTGGAGTGTGATTTAGTACATATATAATAGTATCTAATATTTAGTATAGTCAACTTAAACTGACTTGCCCATTTGTCGGCATGATAAGGTCAGGTCAGTGTCAAACCAAGTACCATTTTCTGCGAAGCTTTGACCATTTGACATGATCCTGAGATGTTGACAAAAGTTGACAATAGTGATCCAGGTACAAGTCGACTAATGTCGCAATGGCGGTAAAAGAGTTAACTAGTCAAAATATTGTTGTTTTGTAATTTGCATTGTCACAATTATTAATGCGTAGTGATTTTTTTTGTTCACTCTACAGTCTTCATGCAACTTGACACATTTTAAGAATCAGAGAAGACAATGCGATATTCTGGGTAGGCCTGAACATCGCTGTAAGTGACAAAGATGGAGGGGGTCTTCTCATCATCCACTGTGCTGTGATAGCGTTTTCCAGGACTGGATGGCATTTCTGGTGGCGTGCGCATTTCAGGTTTGCCAACCGTGTACTCTCCAACCAGCACTTTGCACAGGAATATGTTGCGTTGCTGGGTCATTGTGCTAGCCATAGCATATTCATTCCGGCTTGAATACTCAGCAGTAGCTGCAAAGTAGGCTCCTTGTCCATATGTACTCTCTGGTGAAAAGAAGCCGGAAGGAAATTTTACACCAATATTTTTGCATGCAGAATTGTTAGCTGAGAGACAAGTTTTGCTTTCATCGATCGTGCAATATAAATATTAAGCAGCCTTTATACATACCTACCTACAGCTCTATCGCACTCACATCCACAGAGTCAGCATCGGGAATTAAACTAAATGCAGAGAGTGAAAACTGCATTTGAAAATAATATTTATGCTACAAAAGGCTTTATTATAACTAAATAACGTGTTAAACTTATTACTTCTACCCTGAGTGTGATTCTGCTGTTAAATTCACAGTTCATGATGTTGTTCAATGCCCTTTCTTCCCCAGTGTTTGGCTATAAATTTGGAAATTTCAGTTTGTTGTCTTCCTCTTTTTTCAAAACCCTACTCTAAAAACTAAGAAAACTAATAAAGACTGATCTGAACCAGCTGCACAAGCCTATTCCAAAAACTAATACAGTCTCTATACTTACTTTTCAGGTCACTGTTATAGCTGCGGTTGAATCCGTATTTCATGATGCCGTCCACTGCCTCCTCTTTGGTGCCGTGCCACAAGTCTGACTTTTCACACAGTTTGGTTGTGCTGCTCATGGTGCTCTCCATCTGCTGCTTCATCATAGCATACTGCTTGTACAGCGTCAGGTTCTGCACTCGCTCAATCTGTGAACAAATAAAACGGAAAACTGCTACCTTTGGGATTTACAAAATTAGGGAATACAAAAAAAGTGTGGACAAAAAAACAGACACTAGAACGGTTTAGTTTGGTCTGTATGAACAACAGAAGTTTGGAAACAGCTATGCATTTCGTTCAACAATTTGTACTGTGAAAGCTAATCATAAAACTGGTTAGGTTTGTGCTGCATGAAACATTCAACACTCAGAGGATACATTTTTTTTCATATTGTGCCTGTTCTGCTTTGCAGCCCAGCACTTATATTGCACTGAATCCACAGACTTTCTATCTCTTTCTACTAATTCAATTGTAATAAAATTTGTTAGATAATTTATTCTCATATCTGTATGAAAATATTGGATCGACTCAGAAAATTAGTGTAAAGGGCTGCAAGTTAAGCTTGTCATCAGTGAGCACCTAACATCACTCATTGAATGCTGACATCAAAACTAGAAGGGCAAAGTCCATATGACTCACATGCAATATTTAACATAAAAGTGAGTGGCCAGAAGAAAAAAAAAGAAACTGTGGCATTAAAATGCAAAGTAATGCCGACTTTGAACTTTCTATGCTCTTGACCTTCAGCTCCAACTACACTCATGTATAATCAAATAAACTACAGCAAAAGATGCATTATACCAAAAAACAGTTACCTTGGGATGACCTTAACCTTCAGTGACTTTGACCTTGGGATTACCTTGACCTTCACATGACCTCTCATGATCAAATAAACAAATGTTGTTGCATACTATGTCATGTGTTAAATAGAGCCGCCATTCTAATGTACGATGACTTATTTTTTTTAATGATTTTGCAAAATGACCTGGTTCTTCAAGATCAACACAAAATGGAACACATATAAATGATCAATCAATCATCTCTAAATACAACCAGTTTGGACTTTATATTTCTCATAGTTTAGTGTTAAGGTCACTTCAAAATACAAATTGTATACTAACACACTTTGGACAGCTCTAGTGATCTTGACCTTGGAGTGAGGTTGACCAAATGTTCAAAGTATGTGTATCTCATTGATATATATGATGTATAAAAGAAACAAGTTCGATATTAATAACTTAGACAAAAATGAACTTTTGTGAAAAATTGTCATTTGTTGATGAACATTTGTTGACTCTGTGACCTTGACTTTGAAGGGAAGTCATGCATTTACTGATAATTTATGAGGTCTCATGGATATACACCATTTTACCAAGTTTGGTTGTGATAGTTGAAACAGTTTCGGAGATATTAAACCACTTGCAAGTTTTTGCACAGACGGCGGACTGCGAACAGCCGGACAAACAAACACACACAAAAAAATGTTAATGTCATTTTTGGACTATTTAGGATTCTCACCAAACAGATTTGCAAAATTCATGTTTATTTTTTTTTTTTTTTTTTTTTTTGGGGGGGGGGGTTAAGGGGAGGGGTGGGGTGAGTACATATAATCACATTGCTATATATGTTAGTCAAAAACTGATCTGTACAAAATGCTTGGTATGTTAACACTAGGGAGATGGGAATAGAGCTAAGAGATAGAGAAGTGAAAGTTTAATTTTGACTTATTGTATATTTGTCCTCTTTTGTCTGCCCTGAACATGCGGATTTGTGCACTTTGCAAAATGATATCTTCATCATCATCTATATTATCATTATCAAGTTACTCTATATCTACAGGCACTGACCTTGACTACCTTGGCACATGTAGAGTTGAGACTTTTTAAGAACTTGTCTTGAACAGTGGTGTACTCCGGTGCAGTTGATGGGACAGGAACCACATCCATATCGTTGTTACCCATTGGTGTCCATTCCTTGGGTGGCTTCACATTCAAACCTAAATAATATTTTTAAAATGGCATGAATGCTTGTAAAGGAATGTAATGAGACATCAAGACAAACTAGAAGGGAAACATGACTCACAAGCTCTTTAGGAAATCTATTCACACTACTCACCACGGTTGCACTGAAACAAAATTGACTTTGACCTTGCGATGTCCTTGACCTCCACATTGACAAATGATGATGACATAAACAAATGATGATCAATCGAACTAGAAGGCCAAACCTCACGTGACTCACATGCTCCTAGTTGAACGTGCAATACATTTAACATGAAAATGAGTGCCCAGAAAAATGAAATTAAATGGTGACATTAAAATGTAAATAACGACTTTCATCGTTTGATGCTCTTGACCTTGACCTCTGGCTCCAAGTGAACTCAAATAAACTACAGCAAAAGTTGTAATATGACACGAAAAAACAGTGATCTTGGGATGACATTGATCTTCACATGACATCTGACGCTCAAGTATGGTTAAATAACCCAAGTTGCTACATATTATGGGTTAAATATAGAGCCCTTCCACTGTATGATGAGACATTTTTGAAGTCAAGTCAACCAATCTTTATTACCCACACTGAAGAATTCACACAGCACATTGTATCTCAACATATAAATAATAATTTTTTTTACAAATAAAAATAAACGTAATGCATACAATCACAAATTAACCACTATGAACTATCATAAGTTTGGTGTTTTTGCAAGGCCTGAAATGACCTTGACCTTCAAGATTAATACAAAATCAAAACAATATGAAAAATCAATCTATTACCTCAAAATTAACAAGTTTGGACTTTATATCTCTCATAGTTTATGGTCAAGGTCATTTCAAAGTGCCTATATGAACTGACTTTGGCCCCCCCCCCCCCCCCCCCCCACTACCCCTTCCCCCTTCCCCCTCCTCCCCCTGTGGTGGTGCCGGGCGTTTTAGAACAAATAGTATCCCCACTTTCTAGAAATCTAGTGCTTTAAATTCCCACTGTCTGTCTTTTTCCTTTGTTCTTTCTCATTCCTACTCTGATCTATCAATCTACTATACTATCTTCTTTTTCACTAGATCAGTCACCTACCTTTTTTCTTGAAAACTCTTCCGGGACAAAACTCCTAATATGTGCGTGAGGTCTGTTGGATCAGCTCGGGAATATTGGACGCTTTCTGCCAAATGGTCACTGGGGCTTCCTTTGATGTTATTATTTGGCAATGTTGGCATTTTATACATATGTGGTTTTTTTATATTTCATAATGATGTTTGTATTCTATTTTGTTTTTGTAAATGGGCGTTCGATAACTTAGAGTATAGCCTCAACGTCTCCTACGTGGGATGTCTTTATCGCAAGTTGACCAGCTGATGGAGTGCCTTCAGTGTCACCACTAGGGTTGTTTCGGCAGATCTTTTATGCGGATCAGGGGCGAGTCCTCTTTTAGCGAAGTTGTGGTCTTGATTTTGTGGTCCTGATTCGGCTCTCTGCAGTCCACTGGGCCCTGTAAGCAATGAATAACTAGCTAACTGACTTTGGACAGCTCCAGTGACTTTGACCTTGGAGCTAGGTTAACCATGTATGTGTGTCTCATTGATATCTATCATGCATCAAAGAATCGTAAGTTCAATATTGATAACTTAGGGAAAAAAAATTAAATATTTTGAAAAATTGTAATTGACTAACATTTATTGACCTTGTGATCTTGACCTTGAACTGAAGTCCATTTATTCACTGATCATTCTTGAGGTCTAATGGATATAATACACAATTTTACAAAGTTTGGTTGTGATAGTTGAAATAGAATCTGAGATATTAAGCCACTTGCAAGTTTTGCACAGACAGACAGCTGAGGGCGGACAGACGGACACTTCTTTTTTAAAATGTAAAGTTTGGACTGACAGCTGATGGCGGGCAGACGGACATTTCTTTTTTAAAATGTCAGTTTTGGACTATTTAGAACTCATCTTGCACAGATTTGTAAAAATCTGGAGAGAAAAAAATTGGGGGTGGACACACAGACTTGCACTTGTATGCATGTGACTACATTATTTTGAAAAAGAACAATGACCATGAGATGAGCTTGATCTTTGCATTACTTTGACTGTCACATGACCTCTAAAGCTAATGTCTGCTCAAATAAACCAATGCAGATGCAAACTGTGGATCATATATAGATAAATTCAAATGTAAAAGGACAATTTAAAAAAAAAAAACGTATATGGTAAGGCCTAAAATGAACGAGACCTTCAAGACTAATTCAACAATTTGCATATAACGAAAGATGAATGAAGTTTGGACTTTGTATCTCTCATAGTTTTGGTCTAGGTCACTTTAAAGTACTAATATGAATCGACTTTGGACAACTGCAGTGACCTTGAACAAGGTTGACCAAACTTGCGTATATCTCATTGATATCTATCATGCTTCAAAGAGTTATAGTCTATTATCAATAACTTTGAACTTTGACCCCCAAAAAGTTAAATTTTGTGATAAATTGTTAATCTTTACTAACATTTCTTACCGTATGACCATAAACATGAAGTGAAGCTATTCAATCACTAATAAATTTAGAGCTCTCTTGGAAATAAACCATCATACCATGTTTAGTTTGGATAGCTGCAATAGGTTTAGAGTAACATACAATGTTACTCATTTTGCTACATGGATAGACATTTTAAACTAACATCACTTTTGAACTATTTAGGACTCATCTTGATTGTTTTAGGTGAATACATCAATTCACAATGCAGTAAAAACAAGTCATCTACTCACTTCATTCTTGCAGTACTTGTGAGGCTGCATACTATTATTTGGAGAGGGTGCTGATGTTATTAATATAAATTATTATTTACACGGCCCACTTTCCTGCTAACTTGAAAGCTATACAGAACCCACTTTGCTCTGGACAAACATTTGCTGTATGTTTGCACACTGTATGGAGTTTATTAGTCTCAATCAATAACTGATTATGTATTCAACTGGAAAATGTAAACCTTCATTAGTGATTTTGTTTAGTCGGAAGACTTGAAATGATTCACTGACCTAGTTAAATACAATAAAACTCAAAGGCTTCTTTTCAAACACTCCTAGAAGACAAATAAAAATGCATATTCCACAGCTGCATACGACTCACCGTCAATCTTGTTCTGACGAATGACTTTGACACGCTCATCTTCGTCAGCATTGGGGTTTTCTGGGATTTCTTCCATCTTGGCAAAGTCGATGATGTATGCCATTCTGTCATCACCTACGCTGATCACCCTTTCTTTTCCTTCTCTGGCACAAAGCAGACAAAACATTGTGTGAATTTTCAATTCTTGCTAATGTTGGAATTGCAATGTTACTGATTTTCTCAAAACTGTTATTATAACAGCTCATTACTATTATTTTTATTAATATTATTATCACCATCATCATCGGCTTCTTCTTCTCAAGCCTCTTCACTCATCATTATAATTAGTTTCTTCCTCTTCCTCCTCCATATCCCCATCCTTCTTGTCATTATCATCATTTTATATTAATTTCATGATTATAGTTTGACTTTAACAAAAAAAATGTTTAGATACAATACTGATTAGGAAGAAGCTTTGTGTTCTCTTACTGGTAAGCTGTCTCAATCAAGTAGTTGTTCATTAGTGGATAAGGAACTAGATGTTCTCCATCTTCTGCAACTTCCACACAGCTCCATTGCACCTGTAAGCAACAGAACACACCAACAAAGGTTAAGTTCCCTTAGAACACCATTATGCAGATTTTTTTTTCTCTTCATCCTGATAATGTTTCAGTAGGTTCACACTTCCATGTGCCACAGCCATATAGAGTAGGTATGTATGAATGTGAGGTATTTGGATTGCTCACAGATGTGGTAGCGTAATAATTTTTTTTTTTTTAGGCCACAACTTTCTTTACCCTTCCCATAAACCTCACCTCATACTAGTGCTGCCACTGTACCCTTTGGAGAACTGTGCAGGGAATGGTGCTCGACAGATTATCAGTTTAGCGCCATTATGCTGATTTCTGTTAATTTGTCTTGATGCTTTTCTAAGCTTATAGTTTCATCTACAAAGTTATGCATCAGTGTTTTTTCATCGCTGCATGTATTGTCTCCCTTGGGCGGCGCTCCTACATCTGCCATAAAAGAAACTGACTTCTTGCCTTTAGTTGATTGTTTTTCTTTCTTTCAGTTGCCTGCCTCTCAACCACCAACTTACTCTCAACTTCACTCCCCGTTGCCAGTTGAACTTTGTGTTAATGAGAAAACTTTCACTGTTTGTTTTTTTTAATGCTCATTCTGTTTTGACCCATTCCCGTGTTGATGAATTTTAAGTTTTTGATTTTGTTGTTGAAAAAAGTATTGATGTTTTTCTCACCAAAATCTGGCTCAAACCTGTGGGATACAAGCCTATCATCCATTCCCTCACCCCTCCTGGTTTTTCGTTATGCTCTTTCCCTCAGCCCTAAAGGGATGGGGGAATCTGCTCATTTACAGAAACTCCCTCCATTTCCTTTTTTCACAGCTGCTGCCCTTTGCCCATGACTCCTTCGAGGTCGTTCAGGCCACTCTCAACATCTATGGCCAAACCATCATATTTATCTGCATTTACCGTCCTCCTCCCAGTCCTAAAAACCAACTCAGACCTGCTATTTTTCATGAAGACTTTAAATCTTTTCTTGACCTTTACTCCTCCAAACCTGGCAAACTCATCATTCTCGATGACCTCAACATTCACTTTGATCAACCTGAACACTGGGAAACTAAACCTCCATATCCATAGCCTTACACAATTTGTTTCTGAATCTAAATACTTTCGCTCTGAACACTTCATGGACTGTGCAATCGCTAGACATTGTATCATAAGATCTTGAGTTTGACCATTATGCTGTTCTCTGCTCTCTCTGCCTCTCTCCTCCTCAAAAGAAAAAACCCACAATCGTCTGCAGCGGCTTGAAAAACATTTACAAGAAAACCTTCTCTTCTGAAGCTGTCCACTTACTTTCTATTGCTCCTCCTGACACTGAACCTGCTTCTTTCTTCTATTCTACTCTCAGCCATCTCCTTAACAAACATGCTCCTTCTTCCTCCCACTTGATCTCTGACCGTCCATCTGCACCATGGTTCTCTCCTGAGATTGGCAAGGCCAAACGGGAGCAGCGTAGAGACAAGCACATGTGGCGGTCTTCAAAACTTACAGTTCACAAACAGACCTATCAGAAGAGCAAGTGTGACGTCCCAAAAGCCCTCTCTACAGCTAAAATACATTACTACAACACAAAGATTGAGAACTCTACTTCTTCCAAAGAACTATTTTCTACTATGAATGACCTCCTGAGGGACACCAACACTTCTCCTCTTCCAACAAAAATTGAACTTTCTGAACAACCTTCATCCTTTTCAAACTTCTTTACCTCGCGAATCGAAGCTATTCGCAAATCTCTTGATGACACGCCTTGTCAACCATGTCCTCCTGACCCACGTTTCACAGACACGCCACTCTTCTCCTTTCATACTGTCTCAGAAACTGCAGTGACTGAAATTCTCAGCACCATGTCGTTTAAGACATGCAAGCTTGGTCCCATCTCTATCTCACTTTTCAAAGACTGTATCACTGACCTCCTCCCAGCATCACCAACATAGTAAACTCTTCCTCTTCCCTCCTGTTTCAAATCTGCCATCATGCGGCCACTGCTAAAGAAATCAAGCCTTGATCCAAAAGACTTGAAGAACTAATGCCCTATTCTAATCTCCCTTTCCTATCCAAACTCCTGGAGAAGGTTGTCCTCAAACAGCTCAACCATCATCTCTCATCCAACAACTTGTTCTGTCCATTCCAGTCTGCCTTTTTTCCTGACAACTTTACTGAATAAGCTCTTCTTCACACTGTTAACGACCTCCTCTCTGCCACGGACTCTGGTAAAATCTCTTTGTTGGCCCTTCTCAATCTCTCAGCCCTTTTTGACACTATCGATCACCCCATCCTCCTTCAGCACCTTGAGAACTCTTTTGGAATAAAGGACTGTGCAGCTCAGCTGGTTCCATTCTTACCTCTCTGATCGTTTTCAATCTGTCTGCAGCGACAACTACCTTTCTGAACCATCCAGATTTGTTTTCGGTGTTTCTCAGGGGGCAGTTCTAGGACCTTGTTCTATTCACCCTTTACACATCTTCCCTGTCTCAGACCATCCAAAATCATGACAACTTCCACCATTTCTACATAGATGATACATAGCTCAAAAACAGTGACATTCCTCCAAACTTTCCATCTATTCTGACCAAAAATCCTGACTGCTTTGAACATATTTCTAACTGGATGACTGCCAACAAGCTCCAGCTCATGCTAACAAAACTGAAGTTAGGCTCACGGGTATCAAATAAAACCTGTCTTTTTGCTCTTCATTTTTCCTGTCACAATTGGCCAAACCATTATTCCTATGTCATATTCTGTCAAAAAGCTTGGCACCATCCTTGACAACACCCTTTACATTTCAGAATTCATCAGCAAACCTGTCAAACATGCAACTTTCAGCTTTGATCCTTCTCAATGTCCTCCAACTTGGAACTCTCTTCCTTTCTCTTTTCACAGCTCACTGAACATAGCCACTTTCAAGTCCAACTTGAAACTCATCTCTTACTTTAAAATGTCTGATCTCGCCTCCCATCACCATCATCATTCCTTCTTTATTGATTCAGACCACTGCCATCACACCGCATGCTGTTGTTGTTGTGGGTAGATTACCGTCCCCGGACACAATAGCGTATGGGGGACTTACACCGCATGCGCCCAGCCCCCTCACTCCTTAATTGTTCTCCTCCTCCCCCTCTTTCATCGTCTTTTATAGTTTACTTGTAAATATTCCTTTTTATGTTTTATTATGTCCTTGCATAATTTATTAGCGTTTCATTTTTGTTTAACTTCTTTTCATATGTATTTCAATGTTAACGTTAAGTATAAATGCGTGAGAACTGCGCTTAAAAATGATGTCATTAGGAAAAAGCGCTATGTTAGACTTGCTTACCTGAAAAACTTTTGCCAGTAGTCCAGGCAGCCCTAAACCAGATTTTGGAAATTTTGACCAGAATTTTGCGTAACGGATTTTGTCTTCTTGTTACAAATTAATATTGACATTGTGCATAAAGTGCACTGAAATACATATTAAAATGTATGTTTACTACGCAAATGATATTACAAAGTATAAAAATGAAAGGACAAGTGAAGAGTTCAGATCAACGTTTCGCAGAACGGAAGAGGGCAAAAAAAGCTTTCTTTCACATAAGCAATAAATCACACATACTTCAGGTTACAATGTATGAATTTATTCGCCACCAGTGGATTTAGTCTGCACCTGAAGAAAGGCTTTTGATAGATGTATGGCCTTTAGCAGCTTCTTCAAACTTTTCATGTGATTTTGATAATACGTGCTTTCGGCTTCGCAGTCCCTGCGACCGCCATGTGCAAAGGGTGAAGTCGATTTTGCACAAAGTGCATCTTGCGAACTCTGGCCCTTTCAGAGATTAGTCAGAAAATACCACTTTTTGTTGTAGATTTTCCAAAAAGCTTTCTTTCTGGCCTGTTGTTTAGCTTTTGGTACATCTTTATTCAGATCGGGAGAATGGCTTGCATCACGGCTTCGCTTTTTTTCACACTAGTACATAACACCAAGCAGAATGGAGGAAACCGGAACACAAGTGTGGCGAACTTACGATATGTGTGCATGCTCCATCTCGGTAAAGGGAAGTAACTACACTGCTTGCCTTTTAATCAGAAGAAAATATAAATAAATAAAACTTGACCGTATTTTTAACGAGCTGACCAGACGACCGTACTCCAAAGCTAAATTGTGTAAAATACGGCAAACCAACATATGATAGGCAAGTATTATTATTATTATTATTATTATTAATTATTATTATTATTATTATTATTTTATTATCATTATTCATACATAATAAAGACAGTACTTTTTTGTTGACCAGACAACACAGTAGGATTGAATTGTAATCTAAAAGGTTGTAGACATTTTTTAATAATAAAATTATCAAACCTTTGTGTGGCAAATTGCTTACGCATTTATTAACTTATACCCCATAGTTCATTGGACTCAATTTTAAGAGATTCAGCTGCTTCCATGATTCTCATATCATCGCCACCGCAGGCACTTTCATTATCAGTATCATCATTACTGCTATCAATACTATAATTTTCATTAGTTTACCAGCATTCCAAATGTATAAACCATAGTTTTTTAAAATTAAAAAAAAACACAAAAAACCCCTTCCTGTCATATTAGAATTTATTCGCAAAACCTGTCAAACATTCCACTTTCAGCTCTGTAGAGTAGGCCTTGTTCGCCAGCATCTGACCACTGATGCTACAGTCAAACTCCATTTATCTCTTGTTCTGTCATGTTTACACTACTGTCCCAGCTAACCACAATTTCGGGGCCCGATGATCGGGCAGCCCGATGGGGTCGGATCGGGCTACCAATCGGGGCCCGATCGGGCAAATGGAAATTGGAACCGACTCGGGCCCGATTCGGGCAAAGATCGGGCGATCGTCGGGGTTCCCAAAACTTACCCGACCGTAACCCAACCTTTGCCGAACGGTAACCCGATTCCGGCAAAGATCGGGCATACGTCAGGATACCCAACACCAACCCTATTGTAACCCAACTTAAACCAGAAACAACCCCGATAATGCCCCATCCCTGGCCAATGCTGATTTACCCTAAAATCATATCCCACATATTGTTTATGATATGTGATTGCATGAAGAAAGAATTGAGATGTCTGGTGTTAATAGGGACTGTCGGCACAGGCGTTTTTGTTTTCAGAAGTCCTTGGTGTGTCCCCACTTAAGTATTTACACACCATTTCGATAACGATATAGCCTATATTAACGTGATCTTTGTCGCTATCGAAATCGTGTGTAAATACATAAACGAAAGGCAAAGCACCCAAAAATCAACCACAATGAAATAGGTTTTCGCAGGCAAACACAATTTCCGAGCACATGCAACTGTAGAAGAAAACTGTAGAAATAACTGTAGAAAATTGGCGCCTAAGTACAACCGGAAAAGACCAGCAGTAATGGGCACGGAAATTTACCCTTGACTTATAATGTATAAATAAATACAATAGTTAAAAGAACCACTTTAACAATATTTTACATATTGTATGATAAAAATTAAGAATTATAAGCACAATTAAATAATTATATCTTGCTGAATTGATTTTGTATAAATATTTTTCACATACATACGCCGCAGCATATGTGAAGCAGACGAAACATTCCAGACAGTTTAGCCAATTAGAAGCGAGAGTAGGCCTATGTTAGCGTTGTGCGCAGCGGGGCTTTGTAGTGGGGCAGAATCGGGCGGCACATGGGAGGGTGAATCGTTACGCATCCACATTTCTCGACTCCGCTACGCATCGGGTTTTTGTAGGGCTATGTGGGTCCCTACTAAAACCCGACAAAAGTCGGGATGCCCTATGCGGACCGAGTGGGGCCCCGATCGGGCTGGTTTTCTGGGGTAACTCTCTTCTGGCTGGACTTCCTTCCTCTTGTGTTCATCTGCTCCAACGTGTTCAGAACTCAGCTGCTTGTCTAGTTCTCAAAAAAGAACAAATCTGATCGTATCACATCTCTCCTACATTCTCTCCGCTAGCTTCCTGTATCTCAAAGGATTACCTAAAAAAATCTGTACTTTCTGTTACAAGTAGTCCATGGATTAGCCCCTTCCTACCTCACCCAGAACATTCACTTCTACAAGCCATCTAGAAATCTTTGTTCTTCCTCTGACACCCTCATGCTACAAATACACAGTTACAAACTTTCCTCTGCAGGCTGTCGATACTTCTCAGTGCCTGGTCCTTCCACTTGGAAATCTCTTTTTCTCTCTCTTCGCAGCTCTCCGAATATAGCCACTTTCAAGTCCAACTTGAAAACACATCTCTTCCTTACAAATGTCTGATCTTGTCTCCCATCACCATCATCCTTCCTTTTCTGATTCAGACCACAGCCATCACACTGCATGTCCCCAGCCCCCCCCCCACTCCCCTCCTGCCCCCATACTTTAGCAGCTTTTCTTCTCCCCCTCCCTCCATTGTCCATTATATTTTACTTGTAAATATTATTGTTCATGTTTGTATTATGTCTTTGCATAATTAATTAGTGTCTTGTTTTTGTTTCATATGTATTTCGATTTATCTTTAATTATAAATGCTTGAGAATTGTGCTTTGAACTGATGTCATTTAGAAAAAGCGCTATATAAATACCTTTATTATTATTATTATTTTAACAATGTTCACAAATATAGTTTTACCTGCTTTTGGACAAGTATTGCTTGGGTAGCAGCATGCACATCATTTTCAGCGTCTGATATGATACGGTGAAGTGGAATTTTGCCCACATTTTCTTTGAAACCTTTTAGTTGCAGGCGGCCCATAGTGTAGTTGAAAGTGACATCCACAGTCACAATACGGCAAGCGTTCTTTAGGTCATCAGTCTGGAAGAGAGCAGAGACATATATTTTCTTTTGTTATTGCAGGTCATATGTGACAGGACGCAGGAGGGGGGAAATATGAATGCTTGCTCTCTATCATGCAAGTCCATATGTAAGGAGGTTAACGTAACACTGACGTTTTTTTTTTTTTTTAAAGACCTATTATACTTGATGTGAAAAATCTTAATGATTTATATTCTGTATGTGTTCAGTTGCTTTTTCTGCACTTAAATATTTGTGGGAACATAACAAACTCACATGTTTTGATTCCCAACGTTCAAGGGTAGGAGCTTCATGATCAACGGCTCCGACAAGGGAATCATAGCAATCCATGACTGCATCTATCCCAGCCTTCACAGCACCATCGCCTAGCCCTACAACCACTTTTCTGACTTTGTCACTGGTGTCTTGGAAATATGGAACTGGAAAAGAGAGCAAGGAAAGTCACCCTATTTGTCAGGCAGAAGCACATATAATAATCATGTTACAACACAGACACATCAATGCAATTACAAGCTCACACACATATACCCACATGTCATGCATACACAACCCATGGTATGAGATCCCATAGACAAAAAATATAAAAATCACCAGCTACTCTTTTAATCTTCTACTGAAATATCTCAAATCTACAGAAAGATGCTTGCCTCAGAAGTAAAAACAAAAACATCTTTGAAGGACTAGGAGCATGAAACAACAGTATAAATCAAGCCATTAATTTTTCTTGTACATGCAGCTGTAACTTCAATATATTTTTTAATGGAGCAAGCCCTAAAATAATTTAGTGACAAATAATACAATAATCATCAGCTGGAAGTTGTTGGGTGGGTGGAGGAGAGAGCGGAGTAACTCTTGTGAGATTATTTACAACCAAGGCGCGTGTATGCAAAAGCTGCCCCCCTTGAGGCCACGATACGCATTGTGAGTCAAGTGACTTGTATGTTAATAAAATTATACAAACTATATCACTTACATATTTTGATGCCCTGTGCATCTGGGTTGGCAGCTGGTACAAAGGATTCTATTTCCTCTGAAACTATTTTTTTAAAAATTAGAAATAAAAGATTAACAATATTAATTTAAAATGAGTTAGCCTACTTCAAAATTCAGAGTAGGCTTACCCAAATAATGTTATTGAACAGAATCTTTAGAAACAAAGCCTGGGATCCACAATTTTTGTTCTTGTTCTGCTCATCCTCCTCTCTATCTAATACTAAGTCTTGAAACAGGTCAAGGGTAAAAAATAACTCCAATACAGCTGTTACTGACAATGAATAATAAAACTAACAACTGCATGATGACTCAGTGCCATAACAAAATTTTCATTCAGATAATAATTAGGTCCTCTCTTTCATTTCTGATGATTGTATCTGATGTGCATTCAAGAGTATTCTTTCTCTTCTTTTTTTCAGTCTTTCTCTCTTGTATAACTTTTGATAGCAATTTAACATTATACCAGAGGCCTGTTACAGTGATGCAATTTCAAACTGGTGACCAACAAATATGTTATAAATTAATTCTATACAACATATATTTTTCCATCCCTTTAGTATTATGTATTTTTCATTCCTATATCAAACGCCATTAACTTACCAACTGGTTCTGGTTTTCGACTGCCTTTGAGAGAGAGCTTGTAAAATGCCTCTTCCTCACGGAATACCTACAAAGAATTATAATGATGTGTTATTCATATCTTGGATGTGAAAAATGAGGGCATAGAGATCTGAATAATATCAATATGAAAGGCTTTTGATAGAGATCTGAATAATATCAATATGAAAGGCTTTTAGATTCCTACACGAGGCATGAATAATGCATAATATGCATGATGCAAACAAATTGTCTTATGTACATAGCTGATTCTATTGCTGAAAGAGCTCTTCTTCTTGGGTTAGAGGCCACAATCAATGGGTTGAGCAGCCATAATCAAAATTAATTATAAATACTGCCTGGAAATACCCATTCTGTGCCAAAAGCCCTCTTGAAAGTTGTCTAAATCATCACACACAGGACCATTGGGCCACCCTGAACCTTCAGAATATTTCCATTGACACTGTTAACAACAACTCAAAATGAATCTCTCTCTCTCTCTCTCTCTCTCTCTCTCTCACACTCTCTCTCTCTCTCTCTCTCTCTCTAGTTTATATAAAGCAGCTACTTCGCTTTGTCTTAAAGTTAATTATGATAAAAGTAATATTGTTGTTTTTAGAAAAGGTGGCTATTTGGGTGCTAGAGAGATGTGGATGTATGATGGAAAGAGTATGCCTGTTGTGAATGCCTATAAGTACCTTGGTATTTATTTTTCTACTAAATTGAGTTTCACTGCAGCATGCACAGACCTTGCAAACAAAGCGAAGAAAGCACTTTTGTCTATCATGCATAAACTTCGTGTTTATGACAATTTTTCTGTAGATATCTTTTTTAGACTTTTTGATGCTCAAGTGCAGTCTATTATGCAATATGGATCAGAAATCTGGGGTCTAGAAGAAGCTGCACAACAATGTGAAAAAGTTCATTTGTATGGTCTTAAGAAATTTTTGTCCATTAATATGCGCACACCTAATGATTTTGTTTATAATGAGTTGAATAGATATCCGATTGTTATACATTCTGCTGTAAACTGTATTCGTTACTGGATAAAAATTCAGCAAATGGAAGGTGATAGGTTGCCTAAGAAAGCATATTCTATGCTGTATAATTTGGATTCTAGGGGAAAGAAGAATTGGGTTACGAACGTTCGTATGTGTTTATGCAGGAATGGATTTGGTCATGTATGGATGAATCAAGGAGTTGGTAGTGTGAAAGTGTTTTTAAGAGAATTTAAACAAAGATTGATTGATTGTAGATGGCAAGTATGGAGTGAGCATGTAAATAACAGTGAACGTTTTCAAATGTATAATATGTTTTGTAACTCTGAACACAACAGTCTTCCTAAATATTTGCAATTAAATATTGATAAGCATTTAAAGTTTGTGATGACAAAATTTAGGTTTGGTGTTTCAGAATTATTTGTTCACTTTTATAGATACAGAGTGCATGCTGTTAATGATACTATATGTCCTATGTGTAAAACGGCTGAAGAAAATGAATTACATTTTGTATTGTGTTGTCCATTCCTAACGAACTTAAGGATACAGTTTATAGCCCCAAAATATTATAGAATGCCTTGTGCAACACGTCTCATTCTACTGTTAGCCTCTGACAACGAAGAGACTGTTAGAAAACTATGTATTTATTTATATAAAGCCATGAGACTTCGCGGACTAGCAGTATCGTAACCTGTTTTGTATTTATATGTAAGTTATTATATATTCAATGTTTGTTGTTGTTTTTTCATGTACACACCCTTCCAAAGGGGCGATGCCCTGAATTTTTTTTTGGAATAAAAGATTCGTATTCGTATTCTCTCTCTCTCTCTCTCTCTCTCTCTCTCTCTCTCTCTCTCTCTCTCTCTCTCTCTCTCTCTCTCTCTCTCTCTCTCTCTCTCTCTCTCTCTTTCTCTCTCTCTCCCACTCCCTCACAAAAAAAGTTTGAACACATAAAGCGATCATACTTTTTGCAGAGCCTCGTCTTTCTTATGCAAGATGTAGAAGACATCTGAGATGGCTGTGTTTGGGTTCTGACGGCCATAGTCCAACGCTGACTCAAACATCACACGAGCGACGAGGTTTGCTGGGTAGCCAAGGTTTCCAGTACCCAGTGATGGAAACCCGATGGAACCCATCTGAAGTTTGTCAGCTTCCGCCATACATTTCATCACTGAATCTCTTACCACCTGTCATAAATCGAGACAGTAGACAAATTGGTTATGCATATCAGCTAAATGTGAAGTTTAGCCCCTTAATTATTGTTTATCAACTCCACCATTGCATTACATGTACAAATGACATCAGTCGCTATTCCAACAATCAACTATCCCACCCCTGTATTTTTAATTCATGAATAAAGAATGCAACCTTTTTATATCACTCCTTAATGTCTTTCTCTCCTCCTCTCTTTTCATTCAACCACTCTTGAGTTTTTTCCCTCTTTTTTTTCTTCCATGTGCACATTAAGAGAAAGTTAAAGGAACAACTTCTTTCCGAACAGTTCCGGAAAATAGGGGGCTAAACTTTACCTTTACTACATATCAATATATAGATTCATGTGAACTACAGTAAAATAAGATAAAAAGATGACAGAAGCTGAGATATTGATTCTTATGTTGTTGGTGCTACTATATCCTGTTGATTGTGAATACCTACAACAATGTTACACAAAATTCACAGAGTGAAAATTTTAACACAGAAAATTAAGATCACATTGATCACTTGCCTGTTCAATGTGTTTCTCATCCTTCTTTTCTGGCAAGCAGCAATGTAACAGTTTCTTACACATGAGCTTTCCTCCAGTGGACACAGCTATCTCCCCATGCTTGATCCCCTGTGGGTAGTGGGTCTTCAGATCCTGCTGGATTTCATCACCACCAACCGCCAGTAAGGCTTGTGACACCTGTCCTTGGCTCATGTTCAGGTTAACATTGCACGAGTTCACCAGCACATGATGCTGAAAAAGTAAATATGGTAAGAAATAATTTTCTTGTTCTATATAGCTCTCATATGCAGAATCGTGTATCCATGTAAGTAAAACTTTAACTCATTCTATACTGGCGCAGGTTGCACTCCCTTTTATCGTTCTATATTGGCTGATTTGTTGAAATTACAAAACTAAATATTTTAAAAACAACAAGATAAAAAGAAAGATTTCTCTTATATAGCGCACTTACAAGCTCAGAGAGCTTCTCAAGGCGCTGGCCCATAATATCCAGCCATCACACAATAGTTTGCTGAAGTCAGGATTCGAACCTACGCCGCCCAAGACGCACTCACACAAGTCGTGCGCTCTGACCACTGAGCTATCCCTGCCAACAAGAACTGTAATGGAGACCTGAAAGTTTAGGTTAAAAAAAAAATTAGAATGGACTAAACAATAGCCATTTTTGTTACTAAAATTACTTTTGGTATTTACAGATTTTTTAAAAAGTAGTACACCCTCTTCATATGTGCATATCCGTGTCCCACAGAAAAAGCTATCCTATCCTATCCTATCCTATCCCGTAACTTGGAGGCTGTAGGGGCACAACAGATGATCGTTCAACCAGCATACTCCATCTTTCTCTGTCCTCAGCAGCCCTGATGGCTTCGCTCAATGTCAAACCAGTCCATTCTCGAATGTTGTCCTCCCACCTCTTTTTCGGTCTCCCTCTTCTTCTACCTCCTTGCACTGTGCCTTGCAGAATGGTCTTTGCAAGGCCGGATGATCTGGTGACGTGGCCATACTATCGGAGTTTACGTTCCTTCACCACTGTGAGCAGGTCATCGTGTTGTCCAATGGCTTGTGTGATGGTCTGTCGGACTTCGTCGTTGGTGATGTGTTGGGTATAGAAATGCCCAGAAGTCTTCTGTAGCACCTCATCTCCATGCTTTGTATTCTTCGTTGTAGATCTGCTGTGAGGGTCCATGTTTCACAAGCATATAGGAAGATGGAGATGACAAGCAGTCTTACTTTGGAATGTAGACTGATGGTCCTGTCTTTGCAAATGGGCTTGAACCTTGTCAGGGCAGCAGTTGTTTGTGAGATCCTGGAGAGGACTTCCTGTCAGGACCCATTGTCTGATACAATGGCTCCTAAATATTTGAAGCTATGCACTGTGTTGAGGGATTGGCCTTGTACTTTGATGTCCGTGTTGATGCCCTTGGTGTTGTTGGTCATCATTTTGGTCTTCTCTGCACTTATTTCCATTCCATAAGCTCTGGAGGTGGAGTCAAGCCTCTGTACCAGCTGTTCAAGTTCTTGTTCCTCTCCAGCCAATCCATCAATGTCATCCGCAAAACGAAGATTGGAGATTGCTCTACCCCCTATGCTGACTGTGCCTTCGTGATCTGCAAGGGCATCTGACATGATGCACTCTAGGAAGATGTTAAAGAGTGTTGGAGAGAGTAGGCATCCTTGACGCACACCGATTGTTGTTCTGAACCAGTTCCTGATGGCGCTGTTCTGGAGTACTGCACTGGTTGCCTTGTCATACAGGCTTTTATGACTTCAATAATTTTAGGGCTGTAAGGGAGGCAACAATTCAATAATAGACTTTACCCTGATTGTTGTGGAAAACAGCCTTACCTCCCTCTAATTGTAGCATTTCAAATTACACATCATCTTAATCATTTTCTTCTTCACCATTTTGTCCACTATTAACACTTTTAGCATCCCCTTTCACGTTAGAAGCCCACTTTCTTTAAAATAACAGTGGTCAATGCCTGACGAACGTTGCAAGCGTACTCTAAAATGAAAATCTAAGAGGTTTTCCCACCTTAGTTTTGTATACTATGTTGAGTCTACACACTGCGACTTCCGAAATTAGAGGTAGGCATATATATGTGTATGTTAGTATGAAAGCGTTGTGCGCTGACACTATGCTATAGTGTAGCAAAGTATAGAAAGAGTTAAAGGTAGGAATGAAGAAAGAAAAGTGTAAAAGGAAATTATTTTGGGTAGTCTATAGGTCTTTGAAGTAGAATCATTCATCAATAAAATAATAATAAAAAAGAAAGAAAGAGATTACTCTTATATAGCGCACTTACAAGCTCAGCGAGCTTCTCAAAGCGCTGGCTACCACTATCCAGCAATCACAAAATAGTTTGCTGAAGTCAGGATTCGAACCAACGTCGCCCGAGATGCACTTACACAAGTCGTGCGCTCTGACGACTGAGCTATCCCTGCTGCCATAACAACATCAACAACAATATAATAATAATAATAATAATAATAATAATTGAGATTTATATAGCGTAAATATAAAGTCACAAATAATTATGCAAGAAGAAATATAAATTATTATATACATTCGTACTACAATAAAAGCAGTCCTGACATACCAGAGACATAACACAACCATTTAAAAAGAAATAAATTAACAATCAATTGGTAGACAAGTATAAGAATTAACAAGATCTAAAAAAAATTATGTACATACTAAAAATTAAAACACATAATCTTCCTCCACTCCATACAACCATCCATCCTGCCCAGTCTCATCTCTCACTCGCATACCTCCCACCCCCCCACAGCTGATAATATTTACCAAGACACACGGAATGAATAAGAACGTTTGTAAAGCATTTGATGTTCCACCTTCAAAGACAGT
Organism: Oncomelania hupensis; assembly: GCA_036898135.1. NCBI lineage: Eukaryota > Metazoa > Mollusca > Gastropoda > Littorinimorpha > Pomatiopsidae > Oncomelania > Oncomelania hupensis. The sequence goes on along the minus strand of CM072511.1, from coordinate 92,358,451 downwards.
ACTGAAGAAAGAAATATTGCATGAAAGCAAATTTGATTCAAGAACAATTAGCTCACCTCTTCTTTGGTAATGTCTGACATGACAGAGAGGTAAATTCTGGGTCGGGCAGGTAGGTTTTCCATGAGTTTCCTGTTTGGGTCAGGACTAGCAACCTCATTCACAGCTGCTTTAGATCCTGCTAGAAATCAAACTGATAGCGTCTATCACTGAAGTTGTTTATTATCCATAGTAGTAATTATGAAATTCATCATAGCTTGCATCACCAACTTTATCATCAAGGGAATCAATCTATAACAAAATTGTTCTAACTGCTGTGTGTGCTACTATTAATAATCAACCACTATTAACAATTCAATCCTAAAGTACATGATAAGTTCATGTATATTTCTTTCTTCCAAATTCTACACATGATAACATACATAACATACCCTTTTTCACTGACTTTGCACCTCTCTCTTGGCTTTTCATGTGGCTTGACGTGGATGATGGCATGGAATTTGTTGCCACAGATGCATTACTAAATCTGTCGAAACCTTCAATCTTGAATTTCTCTATGACTGCTTCAGGAGAAGCTGATCTGTATCCCCCAAATCCACCTACAGCACCACCTTCATCCCAGCCTAAGAAATCATCCGGCAGATCTTCTGGGTCTAGGACTAAGCACTTGGCCTCAATCTCCAGTTCTTTACACTTGTCCAGCCATTCCTTCTTGAAGAAGAACTCTTTCATAGAAGGCTGGATGTAGGTCTTTTTCTGCAGACTCAAAGCCTCCCTGAAGCTACTGTAGATCTCTTGTGCCGCTTCCACCATCAATGCATTGCCTCGCACTGTCACCTGTTAATAAAGCAGACCTCACATTTACAGTTATGTTTTTAAGATTTGTACGTATTAGAAACAGAGAAAAGCATTTAGCAGAAGAACACTACATTGTATTAAGATACATTTTTATACTGTCATGATTGTTACAGTACAGACTTTGTTATGTATTCAAAGTCAAAGCATTTTTTATTCCACAGAAAGGAAAATTCATTGGTATCATGTACACATAATTAAACAACAATATACACATGCAAGTGCACACACACAAACTGGAAAAAACATTTTTTAAAAATAAAATTGTTTGTCTCTGTTGAATAAATTTGTGTTTAACTTTAAGCCAAACCAAAGACTGTAAACATTTTGGTAAATTGTATGTACATGTCTGTCTTATTTGATTAATGTTGCCCTGTTTGAAGGATTTGTTTCTTTTTCGCGAAATTGAGTTTACCATAAAATTCGCATTGTTATACATTAAAAAATGATACAGTCGGTCTTCATTGCTTTTATATTAAGACTAAGACATATGACCTACCTTATTGTTGTCATCAAAGGAGAAGTCATGAAAAGATATCTGGAGAGTGTTGACCTTTGATTCAAGATAAGGCTTAAACAGTCTGTGGAGAACTTTTGGAAGCGGGAACTCATGGTCACGAACACTGGTCTCCTGCAAGAAATCTCTCAGACGTTGGTAGGCCTTCTGGATGTCGGGGCTCAAGCTGATGATGGTCAGGCCCTTATCGTCCTCTCGCATCACTATCATGTTTTCATATTCTACCATGATCTTAGCCTTCATATTTTCCCAGGCTGGGGTTTTAACTGCCTCCATGGCACTATCCTGGAACTTGACCACTCGCTTCTCAATAGCCCTCATGGCTGTTGTGTGCAGCAATTCAGCTTTCTCAGACTGGAATGCGCAGATGGTTAGACCGTCAGGCGTGACCTCAAACACTCCATCATGAATAATGTCCTGACATTTTGATAAAAGAATTGCCTTGGATGTTTCCTTAGACATGAGCTCCTTCTGCAAGTCGTGCTCCCATGGGACATCGATGGCTGTGACTCGCGCAAAGAATTCCATCATCTTCAATTTGGCACCTTGGATCTCTTCTTTAAGACCCTTCAGTTCAATGAAGTTTTCATCAGTGCAGATGGCGACTGCTAAATCAGGAAACTCATCTTTAATATCCTGCAAGACAGTGGTCGTTTGCAGCAACAGCAACTTCCCTCTACTCTGAACAATTTTATCAGTCATTTCCTTCTTTTTACGCTGCAGGGACTCCCGTGTTTTTCTAATTCTGGCCAGCACATCATTCACGATGTCAGCTGCTCTGTCTCCGCAGTGAACCAGAGTAAGCAAGTTTAAGTCAGGGGAAAAGCGATAACCAACATCCACATGATCCTTCAGCATTTCACCAACAAATCCTGCAACTTCTTCAAACTCATCCTGGCTCAAGCTGACGTCTTTCTGGAAAATATTCCTCAGGTGTTGATTCAGCTCACTCTGCACTTTTTCTGCCCAATCCTTGACAATATGCCTAATGCCCTGGATCTCTGCAGTCAACACAAATGAAATGGTCGCAGTTAGCGCCTGCTTGTCTACCTGCAGTTGACCACATTGCCTACCCAGAGAGGCCTTAAGAGCATCAAACTGATCAGGAAGGATTTTAAGAATGCAAATGGCCTCATATTCTTGATGACTAAGTGTTAATGGTTTAGGCATTGGTACTGTCGGTTCATCGCGCCCTCCACTAAGCCCCAGGCATTCCATGTAGATGTTGACATTCACCTGCTGACCCTGGATCTTGTGTGTTCTCTTGGCTACTTTTGCTGCCACTGAAATATAAAACAAAAGATTTTTGGTTGTCAGATATTCCATTTAGCAATACAAAATAGCAAGGTTATATTATCCCTTGCTGCCAATATACACCATAAAAAGGTTTAAATGAGAAAGAATAATTATAAATGCAGTTACACTTGATACTAGTATGTATTAAATGCACATGATGATTTGAATATTTGTTTCCTACCATTAACTACTTATAAGCTATTTCTCAACCCTATTTATTTATTTATTTATTTATTTATTTATTTGTTCTTAAATAGCACTTTTCCAAACCACTGCTCAAGGCCTGGCCAATACAAAATCTAACTCCAGCAGCCTGAGGCGCTCACATGCAGCCTTTGGGCACATCGTCTGACACCCAGACAACTGAGCATAATTCTAGACTATCTGGAATGGAGGAGATAGTGCTTGCTGGGTGTATTTGTGTAGCCAGTACTCACCCATCTAGGACATGAGCATCAGGATCTTTACAGTCCATGCAATGTAATGTGTGCAAGCACATACTAGACCTCATCCGAAGGAGCATTTTTGTTTCGGCACTCCAGGCTGTAAACTGGCTTGGAACCACAGCCTGTACAAGCTGCAATGTCATTGCTTAACATTCAATGTTTCAATTGTTCTTGGAGCCAACTGCTCGCCAACTGTACGCCTAATATACTGGAGCAGCTAAAATAATATCTATCATTTAATCTTCTGAACACCATGAAAATGTTCCCCTCTACCTTCAGCATGAGCAAATGTGACCAAAGCAGCTTGTGGATCAGGAATAAGCTCAACGCCAGTAACATCTCCACCACCACTGCGCCTGGTGTTCTCAAAGTAGTTGGTAAGGGTATCTTCAGTTACAGGCTGTTCTTGCGGAAGGTTGGTCACAAGAATCGTACTGCTGACTGGGACTTGCTCAGCAATGAGCTGACTTTGCATGAATGGTTTCTTCGCCAAACTCTGCTGAATGGTCTTGAAGCAGCCTGCAAACAACAATGACAAAGGTCTATTATGATTATTAGAATTCTACAAAAAATCTGAGGATGTTGAAGGCTACTTCAGTCACTAAGATATGAAAGAATAAAGGAAAGCAGTAGCAGCAGCATCACCACCACCATTACCAATACCCAAACCTGTTAGCCTAAATTAATATTGTATCTGGATGACTTGTTTATCTATTTTATTTAAAATCTCTTTACCAAAATGATTGTAGACCATATACTTCATCTATCTGGGTGATAATTGGACAGCATAAACTATTTTCCTAGACTGCTCAAAAACCTATACACTTACCTGCAATTTCTGAGTCAAAGATAACGACAGCTGTGCCTTCTTCATCTGCAAAGAGAATCTTGATCACTTTCCTATCGTCTAAACCAGCTTTATCAAGGCAGTTCTCCAGAAACAGTTCCAACTGATCAGCAGACTTCAGCTCTGGTAGGTCCTTGAGCACAATGCGATCCTTGCACATGTCTGGTGGCCGGTACAAGGTCACTGCCAACTGCTTGCCTCCCAACTTATGTTGGCGCTTGGACACTCTGACAGCAACTAATAAAAAGACAGATTTAAAAATTACAAAGTTGAAAGTCACACAATTCTTAAATCAAATGACAATTTTTTTTAAATTGTAATGCTAATTACACTTGTGTAGAATCTGTAAATGCCCAACTATACCACCACCCTACATCTATGTTCCCCCAACACATACTTATCATCAGATGAAGAATTCATTACTGCTCCTATCCTATCCTATCCTAACCCATAACTCGGAGGTCGTAGGGGCACCACAGATGATCGTTTAAAAAGCGTACTCCATCTTTCCATGTCCTCAGCAACCCTGATTGTTTCACTCAGTGTCAAACCAGTCCATTCTCGAATGTTGTCCTTCTGTCTCCCTCTTCTTCTACCTCCTTGCACTGTGCCTTGCAGGATGGTCTTTGCAAGACCTGATGATCTGGTGACGTGGCCATACCATCGGAGTTTCTGTTTTTTCACCACCGCGGTCATCGTATTGTCCAATGGCTTGTGTGATGGTCTGTCGGACTTCGTCGTTGGTGATGTGCTGGGTATAGGAAATGCACAGAAGTCTTCTGTAGCACCTCATCTCCATGCTTTGTATTCTTATTACTGCTCATTAGTCTCTTTTTTTTCTTCAATATTACAATTTACAAAGGGAATCCAACACAACTCAAGGATTGCATTTATAATGAATTAACACTAAAGACATAATAAAAACCACTCTAAAAAAACACAACATCAAAGCTTGGAGCATACTGATGTAATTTACATTACCTTCTGCACTGGCAAACGTGACGTGGAAAGCCTTTGCTTTCACATTAAGGTGCACAGATTCCACATCTCCTCCATCAGACTTTCTCACATTCTCAAAGTAATTAATCAATGTGTCTTCACTGGTGGACATATCCAGGCCTTCAACGCTCACAGTTCTCAGCTCTTCTTTGTCATCTGGCGGACTCCTCAGTATGTTATGATCCTTACAAATATCTGGTGGTCGGTACAAGGTCACTGTCAATTGCTTGCCTCCCAACTTATGATGGCGCTTAGACACTCTGGCAGCAACTGATGAAAGGACAGATTTTTAAAAACAAAATTAAGTTAAATAAAAATTATTAAATGAAATGATGATTTTTAAAAAAGTAATTGTAATTCTATTAGTTAATTACATTTGTGGAGAATATGTAATGCCCAACCAGACCACTATCCTGCATCTATCTCTAATTATGTTCCCCAAAACATACTTATCATCAGATGAAGATCTCATTTTTGGCTCCTTAATCTCTTTCTATTTCTTCTTAAATTTCATTACATTACAATTACAAAGGGCATCCAACACAACCCAATTAAAGCATTACTAATGAATGTACACTAAAGACATAATAAAACTCACTCTTAAAAAAACAAAAAAACAAACCAACATCAAAGCTTGGAGCATGATGATTTAATTTACATTACCTTCTGCACTGGCAAATGTGACGTTGAAAACCTCCCCTTTGGCATCACGCTGCACATTTTCCACATCTCCTCCACCAGATTTTTTCTCATTTTCGAAGTAATCAATCAATGTGTCTTCACTGGTGGACATACCCAGGCCTTCAACGCTCACAGTTTTCAGCTCTTCTTTATCATCTACTCCGCTGCCAGTTGCAATGTATACAGGCACCTGTTCAGTTGCTGGTGTGAATTTGGCTACTTGGAGTTTCTTCTCATCAAGTTTGTGCTCTTTTGCAAGGACTCTTCCTACAGCTGTCAGCAGAAAAAAATATATAAAACAAATGTTCAATTATTATATCTGCTGTGACACAATTTCTGGAGCACACAATTTCAAAGACAATAAGTGAATCGTGTATTAAATTAAAATTTTCAAATATACGCTACCGACTGTAAAAATTGTTTCAATCAATATTGTCTGCTGCATCAAAAAGGTGTTCCAGTATAAAAATTAATTCTCTATTCTGATTTATTTAATTTCAACTTTTCAAGTTTTGAATTATTGAATATATAATTAATATATACTTGAATAGGATGAATTGTTCTTATAAAGTGCTTTTCCAGTTGAAATAGATGCTCAATGTGCTGACCTCATATCATGCATAAATGTTAAAAAAACAAAACAAAAACAAAAAAAAATTATATATATATATTTTTGTTTTAAATAAAAATTTATATATATCTTTATATATTTTATATACTTACTTTCTGCATCTGCAAATGTGAGAATAGCCACACCAGCTTCCTTATCATGTTGCAGATCCTTTACCTTTTCTCCACCAGATCTGCGTTTGTTTTCAAAGTAGAGCTTGATTGTGTCAGTTTGAGTAGCAGTGTTCAAGCCTTTCACTTGAATGGTGAAACTTTGGGTCGGAGAGATCTGGCTAGCTGAAGAATGAGCTGAAGGGTGACTTTGTGCTCCTGCTTGTTGCTGTTTCCCAACAGAAGAGGTCAGGCCTGCCCCTTTAGGTGTAGCACCATAGATGCTAACAGACACTATCCCACCTCCAATCTTGTGAGTCTCTTTCACCAAAACAGTTTGCACCGCTGAAAGAAAATATGATAATGTTGTAGACTAAGGCATTTAAAAAAAATGAATCTCAAGTTATACTATATCCTTTCCTTTCATATCCCGTAATTCAAATGTCGTTGGGGCACCACAGATGATCGTTTAACCAGACTACTCCATCTTTCTCTGTTCTCAGTAAACCTCATGGCTTCACTCAATGTCAAGCCAGTCCATTTTCGAATGTTGTCCTCCCACCTCTTTTTCTGTTTCCCTCTTCTTCCACCTCCTTGCACCGTGCCTTACAGGATGGTCTTTGCAAGGCCTAATGCTCTGGTGACGTGGCCACACCATCGGACTTTCCGTTTCTTCACCACTGTGAGCATGTCATCGTGTTGTCCAATGGCTTGTGTGATGGTCTGTTGGGCGTCGTTGTTGTTGATTTGCTGGGTATAGGAAATGCCCAGAAGTCTTCTGTAGCACCTCATCTCCATGCTTTGTATTCTTCATTGTAGATTTGCTGTGAGGGTCCATGTTTCGCAAGCGTATAGGAAGGTGGAGATCACAAGGGAGCGCAGCAGCCTTACCTTGGAATGTAGACAGATAATCCTGTCTTTCCAAATGGGTTTCAACCTTGTCAGGGCCACAGTTGTTTGTGCGATCCTGGAGAGGACTTACTGTCAGGACCCAATGTCTGATACAATGGCCCCTAAATATTTGAAGATATGCACTGTGTTGAGGAATTGGCCTTGGACTTTGATGTCAATAATGATGCCATTGGTGTTGCTGGTCATCATTTTGGTCTTCTCTGCACTTATTTCAATTCCATAGGCTCTGGAGGTGGTGTCAAGCCTCTGTACCAGCTGTTAAAGTTCTTGTTCCTCTGCAGTCAATCCATCCGCAAAACGGAGGTTGGAGATTGCTCTACCCCCTATGCTGACTGTGCCTTCATGATCTGCAAGGGCATCTGACATGATGCGCTCTAGGAAGATGCTGAAGGGTGTTGGAGAGTAGGCATCCTTGATGCACACCAATTGTTGTTGTGAACCAGTTTCCGATGGCGCTGTTGTGGAGGACTGCACTGGTAGCCTTGTCATACAGGCTTTTGATTACTTCAATAGTTTTAGGGCTGATGTTGTACACTCTCATGGTTGCCCACAGAGCTGCATGCCAGACTCGGTCAAACGCTTTCATAAGTCTACAAACACATGATAGAGATGTTGGTGCTGTAGGTATTTCTCGCAGATTATTCTCAAGTTAGATGAGTATCAACCCTGACTTTTACTCCTGGCTTACACTGATCACTACCGGTTGAAATGACAAATTAAGGTGATACATGTTTAAGTGAGTAAGAGGGATTTTGTCCAAACGTTTACATTAGATGGTATTAACATATAGGTAATGGGTGCATGTAGGGTCTAAAAGTCTGCCTGAACTTATTTCATAGTATTTACTGTTATCAGATGTCTGTTCCTAGACTCTCCATCTGACCTGTAGTTTCTTCTGCCGGATCACATATAAAAGAAGCCGGAATTCCAGATTCCTGCATAGCCACATACATCCATATTATTAGGGGTAGAGTGGAGGAGGGATCTCCAATGAGCATTTAGACAGCATGACAAGTCACTGGGATCCCAGAGAACATCGAACATCGCAGCACTTCACTCACAATTATTTCCCATTGGGAGTCAATGTGCATCACTTGATGCGAATCCCTCCCCTGCCTGGTTCACTGAGCTCTGGCTGTCAATACATCATTGTATTCTGCTCAATTTGTATGCTTGCGTCTGTGGGGCCATCAAGGGGAGCTCATCCAATGCTGCTTTTTAGTAGACGAACTTTTGAGCATTCACACATGACATTAAGATTCAAATTTAACAATATCAGACACACACAAATGTAGGAATATATTATATATGCCAATAGTAATATCTTAGTGTGAATTATCCTTTATTTTCACAGTCTACATAATCTTTACTACGATGAAGGTGGTAATCAACGGAAAGAAGAAGTATATTGGTTTAGAATCGTTGGTAAAACTATTTACATTTAACCCAGCACACAAAACCTTGCCTTTTCATATGAAGAAAGCTTGTAAGTTCAAAGCTAAGTATGCCCAAGCCATTTAAAGTTAGTTACTTACCACTGGCATCAGCAAAAGTGACCACAGCCTCTCCTCGGTCTTCAACAAGTTGTACATCAGCTACTTCCACTTTGCTAATCTTTTCAAAATACAGCGACAGAAATTCCTCATTGCATGCTTTGGCCAACAGTCCTTGGACAAGGATCCTTGTGGGAGGACCTGAAGGCTTGTACGGAACCACTGTTAGCTCAGTGCCTTTCAGTTTGTGAGATCTGCTCACTACTGCCTTCACCACTGACAGAAAAAAAGATCATCATCATCATCATCCATCATCATTATTATAGATTACATGAAATCACAAGAACACTAGCTACATAAAGTTCTTGATAACCTAGTGTCTGCTGGTGACAGCCTTTTAAACCAACAGAACACTGTCTTCATCAACAAAAAACGGGAATATCTTACATAATATATTAATTATTCATCTTTGTTCTCACCTTCTGGGTTTTCGAAAGAGATGATCATCAACTCAGCATCTGGCAGTGTTTCCATCTTCACAATGGTGCCTCCTCCAGACTTCTTGGGATTCTCAAAGTACAGTTCCATCATGTCACTTTCAAATATTACAGGGCCTCCAGACACTTGGACAGCACATGGGAAATCTTCTCCAGCTTGATTCTGTGTGTTATCTTCAGCCTGGTACAAAGTCACTGACACAGGCCGTTTGGACACTGTGTGTTCTCGCTGTGCTACTTGACTGGCCACTAGTAAAGCAGAAACAAAAACATTTGTTCTTTGTTTTCTTTAAAAAAACATCATCCTATATTTTTTAATTAACATTAAATCAATGTATGCAATTTGTCTTGGGAAGGAAAATAATTGTTAAAATTGAGTACATTTATAAAGTTAGGTGAAAAGCATGCGCTTAATAAAATTAACAATACTGGTCAAACTTTATATTGTTAATACACTGATATTAAAGTTTGAATCTTTCTAATGTTATTGTTATTTTTTACCTTGAATAATGATTGTTAATGTTATGTATCGCAAGCACTGGGATTAAATCTTGCATTTTGAATCTTGAATTTTATAATATTCTTCTTCTCTTCTCCTGTTTCAAACTGTCTCACTATGTAAGAGAAAGTTGGGCAATGCTATACCTTCTGGGTTTTCAAAGGTGATGAGAATGAAGCCTTGATCCCTGTGGTCGACTATATCAGCAATATCTCCGCCTCCTGATTTCTTTGATGCTTCAAAGTACATCTGTAGTAACTCCAAATCGACCTCGCTGTCCAATCCAGTAACTTTTATTGTGTGTATGGCTGATGACTGAGAACCATTATCAAAGGCAACTGCAAAAAACAGTGAACAGATAAAGCTACAACTCAGAATCCAAGTGATGATCTGTTGAGCTCACAAAGAGGGTTTAATTACCAAATATAGGCCATGTTTCATATGATCTAAATTTAACCTCCCATAGAGCTTGCATGTTCACACGTGGTTTTCAGTTGAAATGGTTGGCTGTTTTATCAAATACAAATATGAATCATTTTATTGTCCTCATCATGTACACAAAGATTCATTTTGCGATGAGCATCAGAAAGTTATAATAAAATATAAAATAACTTTAAAATGCCAATTATTATCACTGCACCTCTTTTTTTTAACTTACAAAGTATGTAAACATGTACATAAAACACACGCTTTCCGTGGTACCGTCCTGCCTGATTCATTAACCTAAAATGGTCCGTTTGTTCTGATGTAAAAAAATTCCGGCATCAGAATATTATGACATCAACGAATCAGCATGAAACAATTTGTAGAATTCTAAACATTGGAAAGTTTGATCTGCATTCTATTTGTAGGTTTTCTAAGATTAGTCGTGTTAGAGCCTTGAAATGAATAAATTAAATAAGAAAATCGTAGATGAATATTACATGCATACATGTGAGATCTCTCTAGATCTAAGAACGTAACACTAAAGACCCTAAGATCAGACAGAATAACTGAACAGGAAGCACACATATTGTATTCATTATTTCACTGAAAATGTATCAATGCTTATTTTAATTCAATGAAAATGGTGTAGTCCACACTTGTATTAAACAAAGAACGTGTAATACTAATTATGTTTATAATAGCTCATTATGATGTGACAAATCCTAACACCTACTTGGTTCGTTTGGTGACTGGGGAGCTGATCTGCTTTCTGCAACAGATGGTGGTTGGTCAGTGCCAGGTTCTTGGTGCGATGTAGGAGGAGCAGGAGAGCCTCTGTATTGTCCTGACCCTGGGGGAGACTGCCTGGGTGGAATACCTCCAGGAGCCTGTGTGTGTGTGCCTCTTTCTTGATTAGGAGTTGGGGATCTTTGTTGCATCAAATTCTGCTGTTGCCACTGCAATAACTTCTGGTACTGCTGCCAGTAATTCTGCTGAGACTGGGGATCTTGCGGATACTGGCCAGAAAGTGGTGCATTCCAGTCTTGCTGTTGTGGATGCATTTGACCAGGCCCGGCATAAGCCCCATGAAACTGGTCCTGGTCAGAGAAACTGTAATGCATGGCTGTCGCGGTACTTGCTTGTTGCTGGTGCATTCCTGGTGGTTTCTGCTGGTCTGTCCACGGCAGTGAGGTACGACGTACAGACTGGAACTGAAGCTGCTGCTGATGTGGCGCAGAGAACTGTGGCATGCTGCTCAGCACCTCTTGTGACGCCCATCGTTGAGGTCTCAGTGGAACAGGTCTGAAGGCACCACCAGACGCTGGGGTACTGAATGTGTCCATTCCATGTATGCTAGGGCTTGGAGTGGATCTTCGGAGGTCTGCGGGGCTGCTGGATTGCGAGTCCCGAAACCTGGTCACATGGTGGGGACTAGGTCTTCCCGAATGAGAGCCGCCTGCGTCTGTGGGTGATATAGTCGGTGAAGGGCGCCCTTGCTGTTGAGGGGTTGATTCCTGACTTTGACTTGGCATTGTAGCTGTTTCACCGCACTGATTCTGCTGAAACTGTTGTTGGAACTGTGGAGATGCTTGTTGCTGTTGGAATTGTTGTTCATGTAGAAATTGCAGCTGTTGTTGTTGCTGGAATTGAGCATACGGCGGCTGTTGCAGGAACTGTGCTGCTCCGAATGGCGCAGGCAATTGCTGTAGTAAAGATTCTTGCTGGCTGCTCGAATACTGATCGTACCCATATAGACTGCTCTGTGGAGCCTCTTGTCCTTGGTTTGATGAAAAAGGTAGTTCTTTGATTTGGTTCAGAGTTGGCGAAGTGCTTGGGGTTGAAAATGTAACTTCATCGTCATCGTTTTCTTCTTTCAGTGAGTTGTTGAGAATAATGAAATCCTCCTCATTCTCGTCTTTCTCTTTGCTTGGACTGGATGATTGAACGGCGCTCATTGGTAACTCTTTTCTTTCATTGTCGTCTTCTAGTTCTCTTGAACCTCTGCCATCGAAATCCATTGGTGGTGTGACTTGAAGTCCTGTAGGTGTACGGGTGGTTGTACAAATATCAAGATCTGCAAGGTCTTTAAATTTTACAAGAGAGGACTCTTGCCCAGACTGATCTGAACTTGTGTTTTCGAACATGCGGATGCATTCCATTACTCGCCCTGAAGTGAGAGCTGCACCCTCATGGATTTCAGGTTGCAGTTGTGTGGTGTCTCCTCTTTTACCTAAACCCTCTCCTCCTCCATAACTTTCTTCCTCCTCTTTTACAGCATCTTCTTTCCCTTTATTGTTGACAGGAATCGTGGTGTCTGGTGCCATGCTAATGAAGTTGACCACAACTTGTCCTTCATTCCCTCTCTGAACAGCAACTGCCTCTGCATTCTCCGTTTGCTCTTGGTCATTCTCTTCACCTTCTCCGTAACTGTTGCTGCTTTCAGGTTCATTCTCATATATATCTGCCCTTTTGTCAGAGTGCTCTTCTTGGTCTGGGTCTGCAGATGAAGTGACTGGAGCCTCAGGCTCTTGGCCTGAGGCTCTCACCAAACCAAGGATGGTGAGATTTGACTGCTGGTCTTTTGAAGCACTGGCTGGAGCCAAGTCTACCAGTGGCTGCTTGTTGTTATCTGTGCCACTCTTGTCCTCTTCAGGTTGTACCGCCTCTCTGCTTGCTTCCAGATCAGTGGAACTTCCTTCAGCTTCGTCCTTGCTTTGAGATTGGGTGTCCGCTTTTCCTGCAGAGTGCGTCACGTCAGCCTTCTCATCTATATCTTCCATTTCTTCGCTTTGAATTGATTGCAGTTCAAACATGCTACTTTCTACTTGGATGCTGTCTAGGCGCAATTCTGGTGGAATATCAGTCAATGGTCTTGACTCGAAGCTACCAAAATCGTGGCCTTGGTCAGGTGGATTCTGAACATTTCCGGGTGCTTTCTTCGGGTCTCCTCCACTTTTTCTGTCTTGTGTTTCAGATTTAACGATAGAAAAGTCTTTCAGCTCAGGATCGCAGTCTGAATCAGACATTGCTGAGGTACAGGTGTGATCCATCAATTCACATAAAACACTCTGAAACAGAGTAAGGAAAGAAAAACACTGAGTATCAGAGACTTACTGAGTTAGCTCATATTTAAAAGACCCCAAGATCACACATTGTATTGTGTCACAGATCCATATCAAATTCACAGTGAGTGTTGCCTCACTGAAAAAATAAAATTAAGCCCAACATTACCCCTTTGTGTTTTATATTAATCTATAAATTTAATTCTTTATTTGCCAATTAATAGCATCAAGGTTGTTTTTAAACAAGGAAGAGATGCCTAAAATTAAATGCTTAATGGTCAGTTTGAGCCACGATTACCAAACATCCTATCCTATTCCGTAAAACTCGAAAGTCAGTGGTGTACTACAAATGATCGTTTAACTAGCGAACTCCATCTTTCTCCGTCCTCAGCAGCGCTCATGGTTTTGTTCAGTGTCCAGCCAGTCTATTCTTGAATGTTGTCTTTCCACCTCTTTTTCTGTCTCCCTCTAATTCTCCATCCTTGCACCATGCCTTGCAGGATAGTCTTTGCAAGACCTGATGCTCTTGTGACATGGCCCTACCATTGGTGTTTCCGTTTCTTCACCATTGTGAGCATGTCATTGTGTTGTCCAATGGTTGTGTGATAATCTCTTTTCCATTACCCATTATATCAACTGTTAATGTGACAATAATGCCTCATATTCATAGTCACACCACATACAAAAAACAATTAAACATCCCTGATACTGTACTTTTTAGCCTACTGCATTCAGAATTAATTCTGTGATTCATGATGATTGGTGTGCAAGCTCAGGGTAACGTAACGCTACAGACACCCTTCATGCTCTAAAGACATGATGACATCTGCTCATGGTATTATAATAAACATATATATCTCTAAATATGGTATTATGCATCTGGGGCAAGAATAGTCGCAATGTCTGTAGACGTATAGTACAATTATTTATATGGACCCTAATACTCAGCCATACCGAGTGTGGTAGGAGAATGTTATTTTTGGAGTATGTAGGCTTTCTATTACAGTTCTTTTAAAGGTGTTCCAAATCCACCCCCTACATATGAACAGTATATATCTGAAGTACAGGTGACATAGTCTAATGAAGGAAAACTCCCGCCGCATGGTTATTGTAGTGTGAAATGCATATATATATGTTCCTTACTAAGTTATTTCTCATCTATAGCTGCCCTCATATCTTCAATTTTCTACCATATTTATAAAAAAAAACGTGGTTATATAGGTACACTTCCTGGTTGATAACCTGCCACAAACTGTCCTTTGTTGGTTCTAGGTCTTTCTCTGTCTTTAAACCAACTGCCCAGAATTCACTACTGCTTTCTCTCAGCGGCATACTGAATATCAACGCATACTTCAAAGTTCATAATTTCTTCTCTAAAGTCTTCTCCTGATCTGTTCTGTCTTCAAAAACTGTGCATGTGATTATGCACCTTTTGACCTCCAGTCATATATAAAATGAAACTTGTTTAATATTGACCATGGATTCTTCAATGAATACTTGTATGCCATTGACTAGATCTGTTTTTCATAAATGCAATGTCTGCCTAAAACTATCAGCTTAACAGTGAACAAAAGGAACTCATGTAGTAATCTCAGTTTCTGTGAGTGTGATACTATTATCTATTATAAATGGTAAAACTTGGTGTCTCTATATTAAAGGTTCTGATAACAATTAATGTTAGAATAGAATGTCCTTCGCTCAACACAGAAAGTTATCTCTGATATCTATGTTAAAAGCCATAAGCATGATCAGAATTTATTAATCTTAAGGTGAAACCAAAAGTAGGCTGCATTGCAAAACAACAAAACACTGAGTCAATTATAAACAATTAAGCTTCATATTAAAGTGTATGTGTGTATACATACATATACACACACACTTACTAACTTATAACTCTTTTTTGTGCAATCATCATCATCATCATCATCATCATCATCATCATCATCATCATCATCATCATCATCATTTATAACAGAAAAAAAAAGAACTGATCTTATTCATAGCTGAAGAACAAGCAGAATTCAGGGCAGGGTAAAGCACCACTGAACAGATTTTCAACCTCAGAATAATCTGTGAGAAATACCTACCGCACTAACAATATCTATATCATGTTTTGGTAGACTTCAAGAAAGTGTTTGACCAAGTCTATCATGAAGCTCTGTGGGTAACCATGAGAGTGTAAAACATCAGCCCTAAAATAACTGAAGTCATCAAAAGCTTGTATAACAAGGCTATCAGTGCAGCCCTCCACAACTGCGCCATCAGGAACTGGTTCGCAACAACAATCGGTGTGCGTCAAGGATGCCTACTCTCTCTAACACTCTTCAACATCTTTCTAGAGAGCATCATGTCAGATGCCCTTGCAGATCATGAAGGCACAGACAGCATAGAGAGCAGAGCAATCTCCAACCTCCGTCTTGCGAATGATATTGATGGATTGTTTGGTAAGGAACAAGAACTTGAACAGCTGGTACAGAGGCTTGACACCACCTCCAGAGCATATGGAATGGAAATAAGTGCAGAAAAGACCAAAATGATGACCAACAACATCAATGGCATCAACAAGGACATCAAAGTCCAAGGCCAATCCCTCAACACAGTACATAGCTTCAAATATTTAGGTGCCATTGTATCAGACAATGCATCCTGACATGAAGTCCTCTCCAGGATCGCACAAACAACTGTGGCCCTGACAAGGTAGCTCATTTGGAAAACAGGACTATCAGTCTACATTCCAAGATACGGCTGCTGCGCTCCCTTGTCATTTCCATCTTCCTATACGCTTGCAAAACATGGACCCCAACAGAAGATCTACAAAGAAGAATACAATGCATGGAGATGAGGTGCTACAGAATACTTCTGAGCATTTCCTATGCCCAGCACATCACCAATGACGAAGTCCGACAGACCATCACACAAGCTATTGGACAATACGATGACATGCTCACAGTGATGAAGAAACAGAAACTCTGATGGTATGGCCACGTCACCAGAGCATCAGGTCTTGCAAAGACCATCCTGCAAGGCTCGGTGCAAGGAGCCGGAAGAGGGAGAAAAAGAGGTGGGAGGACAACATTCAAGAATGGACTGGCTTGATACTGAGCGAAGCCATGAGGGTTGCTGACGACAGAGAAAGATGGAGTACGCTGGTTAAACGATAATCTGTGGTGCCCTGATGCCCTTAGAGTTATGGGATAGGATAGGGTAATTTCTGATAAAAAGTTTAAGATTGGGAGCTTGGAAGAGGGAGATATGGGAGAGAGCGAATATGAGGGAAGGTGAGGGGAATAAGATATCCATAATAAAAAACTAAACATTGCCATTAAGACACACAATTTGCAATGAAACATATCAACAGGAAGATATACAGGAAAAATGAGGCATTGCTTGAGTGGAGGGATTTCCTGAGAAATGTCTTGACAGATGCAACATCTCTCTCTCTCTCTCTCTCTCTCTCTCTCTCTCTCTCTCTCTCTCTCTCTCTCTCTCTCTCTCTCTCTCTACATAATTAAATGTTCAAATTCCAAGAATTGATCTCTTCAAAAATAGTCTTGCTTATTCCGGCTCAATTTTGTGGAATAACCTTCCTGAAGACCTACGCACTACAGCATCTACATTTACATCATTTAGAACACATCTCTTAAAACACATTAAAAATTAAATGAACATTAATTGCTGTTAATGGATATTAACAATTTTTTAAAATGATTTTATCTAATGATTACCTTGCTAATTTGTTATTGTTCCATGATAATTTGTTGTATTTAATAGTTATAAGCTCCAAGGGCCAGATGTAAAAACGCTCACACAGTGCTTACTCCTTTACCCTGGCAAAATAAAATTGTTATCTTATCTTATCTCTCGATCAGTATTGTTATTTTTTTAATTAACTGTTAAGTTTCAAAAGGTCAATTGAGGTAAAGCATAAAAGAAAATATCTAATACTCAGCTAGTACTATTCCTTACCTAATATCCATTCTGCTTGAACAAAACCGCAGTTTGTTATCAGTTAATGAAAGCATAATATCAAACTATAATAGGTACTCCCAGCATTTTGCACAACCTTTTTCACAAACTTTATCAAACTACCTATCCTATTCTATCCTATCCTGTAACTCAAAGGTCGTAGATAATCGTTTAACCAGCATACTCCATCTTTCTCTGTTCTCAGCAACTCTCATGGCATCTTTCAGTGTCAAGCCAGTCCGTTCTATTCTCAAATGTTGTCCTCTCGCCTCTTTTTCTGTCTCCCTCTTCTTCTGCCTCCTTGCACCATGCCTTGCAGGATGGTTTTTGCAAGGCCTGATGATCTGGTGTTGTGGCAATACCATTAGAGTTTCCGTTTCTTCACCACTCTAAGCTCTTTGTTGTTGGTGATGTGCTGGGTATAGGAAATGTTTAGAAGTCTTCTGTAGTACCCCAACTCCATGCTTTGTATTCTTCATTGTAGATCTGCTGTGAGGGTCCATGTTTCGCAAGCGTTTAGGAAGATGGAGATGACAAGGGAGCGCAGCAGCCTTACCTTGGAATGTAGACTGATGCAGTGATGGTCTTGTCTTTCCAAATGGGTTTCAACCTTGTCAGGGCAGCAGTTGTTTGTGCTATCCTGGAGAGGACTTCCTGTCAGGATCCATTGTCTAATACAATATGACTCCTAAATATTTGAAGCTATGCACCGTGTTTCAGGAGTGAGGAGTGATTGACCTTGGACTTTGATGTCCGTGCTGATGCCACTGGTATTGTTGGTCATCATTTAATTTGGTCTTTTCTGCACTTATTTCCATTCCAAAGGCTCTGGAGGTGGTGTCAAGCCTCTGTTCCACCTGTTAAAAGTTCTTGTTTCCCTACAGCCAGCGGCATCAATATGGTTTATAGGCGTTTCGCCGGATGGTCGATTCGCCGGAAAGGCCTGGTCGATTCGCTGATGGTCGAATCGCCGACGGGGCGATTCACCGACATGTAATTCAATCACTTGTAGACGGACCGCTAGCCCTAACCCTAACCCGTTTCGAGCGGTATTATGTGTAGCACTGCCTTACCCTACCCGTCGAGGCACTGCCTTACCCTACCCGTCGTTCCCAGAATTTTTTCTTGTCGTACGGTCCCATAGGAGCAGCCACTTGGACGTTTCGCCTGAAAATCTGATTGGTCGATTCGCCGGATTCGGCGAACGTGATTTCCGGCGAAACGACCATGTACCATCAATATATATGTCATTTGTAAAACGGAGGTTGGATATTGCTCTACCCCCTATGCTGACTGTGTATTCATGATTCGCAAGGGAATCTGACATGATGCAATCCAGAAAGATGTTCAAGAGCTTTGGGGAGAGTAGGCATCCTTGTTGTTCTGAACCAGCTCCCGATGGTGCTGCTGTAGAGGATGGCGCTGCTGTAGAGGATTGCACTGGTAGCCTTGTCATACAGGCTTTTGATGACTTCAATAATGTTGTGACTGATGTTGTACACTCTCAAGGTTAACCACAGAACTGCATGCCAGACTCGGTCAAAAGCTTTCTTGAAGTCTACAAACACATGATATTGATGTTGTTGGTATTTCTCGCAGATTATTTTGAGGTTGAATAATGGATAGAAACTAGAATGCTTAATGCATTTACTTCACGTCGAAGAATGCCAGCAATAGCTGACAATCTTTGCTCGCCTCGGGTTATTAATCAACTCAAGTAGAAATTAGGAAACAAACAAAAAAATAATAACAAAGAAAAGGTTCAGAAGATACTGTCTATACTCATAATACTGACCTTTAATTCACATTCGGCCGGATCTTGTCGATGTCCGCGCTGCTAAAAATGTCAGACAGTGTGGACGTCCAAAACTGAAACTAGTAACTAGATTTTTCTGTATTATGTCACGAAAAAAACACACACAAAGAGAAACTATCAGTTCCCGTAAAAGTCTATTCATCGAGAACCAAAACCGAAAGTGCGTGAACGTAATGACTGCGTTCAAATAAACGGCGCACGAGACTCCGTTTTCACAAAACCATAAGCCATGGACACTATACAAATAGAGTCCATGCATAAGCTGTTCGCGTTTGTAATGCTTGTGTGATATTACACCAGCGGGCGACCAGACTCATGAATGCCGCGGGGAATATTTCCGTTTCCGAGATGGTGCATCTAATTATAGTAACATTGACTAGTATGTGTTACTATTTCCTGCCAGCGGTAATTTCCTTAGATGTTTTTGAGGAAAGTTGTACTTCCTGCTTGCAGCAATAAAAAAAAAACAAACACAAAAACAAAATACTGTAACTATAACTTTCAAGTTCATATAATGAATTAATAACTATATAAGTATAAACTAATAAAAATAAACAAACTGACGGCAAAGGTAGGTGCAGTGTAGTTCAGTTAAAAAAAAAAAAATGTTTACTAAAGAAAAAAAGAACCTTAATTAGTTAACAGAATGGCTAAAATAAAACAAATTTATAAGGTTGGGATGGAAATTAAAATATTAATATGACAGAGAATCAATGTAAAAATAAATAAACACAAATTATAAATAATAATAAAAACAATAATAATAATAATCATCATCATAGATAATAACTATTAAAAAAATTTTTAGTGCAAATGAGAGAGATAGATAATAACTATTAAAAATTATTTTAGTGGAAATGAGAGAGAGAGGGAGGGGGAAAGAAGGGATGGGGGAGGGGAGATATAGGGGAGCAGAATAAAAAAAGAACGACTGGCGTATATAGACAAGGCTGCTGCGCTCCCTTGTCATCTCCATCTTCATATACGCTTGTGAAACATGGACCCTCTCAGCTGATCTGCAACGAAGAATACAAAGCATCGAGATTAGAAGCTACAGAAGACTTCTGGTCATTTCCTATACTCAGCACATCACCAACGACAAAGTCCGAAGGACATCACACAAGCCATGGATAACACGATGACATGCTCACATTGGTGAAGAAACATAAGCTCTGATGGTATAGTCACGTCACCAGAGCATCAGATCTTGCAAACACCATCCTGCCAGGCACGGTGCAAGGAGGCAGAAGAAAAGGGAGACAGAAAAAGAGATGGGAGGACAACATTCGAGGAGACTGGCTTGACATTGAGTGAATCCATGACGGTTGCAGAGGACAGAGAAAGATAGAGTACGCTGGTTAAATGATCATCTGTGATGCCCCAATGACCTTCGAGTTACGGGATAGGATAGGATAGGACAGGACAAATATAGAGGATGTACACATTGATTGATTGATTGTTGCTTTAGGTCCAGCGGACTCTTCCGAGCCAAATCAGGACCGGACAACCCCCAATCCGCAAAAAAGATCTGCCGAAACAACCCTAGTGGGAAAATTGAATGCCCTCCACCGGCCAGTCACTTTACAATAAAGACATACCACGCAGGGGACAGATGAGGCTTTACCCCAACTACTCGAACCCCCGGTTACAAAAACAAAATAGAATACAAACATCATTATAAATCATCAACAAAACACATACATATAAAATGCCTATAGTGCTAAATAATACAATCATAGGAAGCCCTAGTGACCACCCGGTAGAAAGCGTCCAACACTCCCAAGCTGATCCAACAGACCTCATACACAAACAAGGAGTCTTGTCCAGGAAGAGTTTTCAAGAAAAAAGGTAGGTCATTGATCTAGCGAAGAAGAAGATAGTATAGCAGAGTGATAGGACAGAGCAGGAATTGGAAAGAGTAAATGAGGAAGACAGCGACAGTGGGAATTTAAAGCACTAAATTTCCATAAAGTGGGGATATTATTTATTATTTATTATTTAATCGTTCTTATATAGCGCTTTTCCAGCTCAAGAGCTGCTCAAGGCGCTGGCCGATACAGGATCTAACTCAAGCCGCCCGAGACGCCCACCCGCAGCCTTTGGGCGCATGGTCTGACGCACGGACAACTGAGCACAATCCTGGGCAGCCAGGGATGGGGGAGAAGGACCTAGGTGCATGCTGGGTGTTTTCTTGTCATCGGCACTCACCCGTCTAGGACATGAGCGTCAGGATCTTTAAAGTCCGTTATGATGGAATGTATGCGACACAGACTAGACCTCGGTTTATACTCTCATCCGAAGGAGTAGGAAAATAGGAGTAAAGTGTCTTTCCCAGGGACACAACACAACGGCCCGGCCAGGCCTCGAACCCGGGACCTTCCGATCCGCAAGCCGAAGCACTACCATTAGGATACTATTTATACTGAAAACCCCCGGCACTCCAACGGGGGTACTGTTGCTGCAGTGAATCTGTCTTGCCTACAAAGGAAAGACAGGTTTTCAACTGGGGCTTTCACTTTTCCCTTTATAGGTTTGAACAATCTACAGTGGCAAGATTGCTCATGACCCCAAGGGGTGGATGTACACAGTCTATATTCAAACGCAAGCACACAAAGTAATATTTTGCAACGGTTTATTCACAAAGAATTTCCACACGTAAAAAAAAAAATTAAAGTCGGGGTGGGAGAAAGGGAAGATGGGGAAGGGAGGAAGGGGATGGGGGAGGGAGAGCAACATTTAATTTGCATCTTAAAATTCATCACATCAGTAAAATACATTTACAATAACACAGAGGTAAAAATATTCTTTCACTGATGACAATGATCAGTATGATGAAGTTATTAATAGTTATTAATAACAGTTAATCAACTGAAACAATGTGAAACCAACATCACTTTTCAAACACACAAGCACTTGCAACCATACCCAAACATGTAGATAATTACATGCACACAAACATTCAGACACATACATGTGCACACACACCAATTCAGTTTTTCTTTATTTCTTCTTTATTTGTTGGCTTGATAAAGATTTGAATACAAATCGAAATATTGCCTCGGACCTCAACTTGGGTGTTGCTGTTTGTTTTGTTCACCTCATATTTTTCTTTATTTCTGTTATTGTTTAAAAGATTTTAAAAAATACTCATCAGCTCCGCAAGATTCCAGATTCACACAAACACATATGTAAAAAAAGAAAAAAATCATTGTGTGCTTCAAATAAATGCTATAAGTATAACACACACAAACACACAACCAGAATGTGGGGAGAGATGGTAACAAGAAATAAATCAAAGAAAATAAATGTTTCAATCCTATGCATCTGTATTCCATATAATTCACACAATTTCCTATTTTTAATTGACACTACACAGATTCATGGAATTCAGATCCTATTTGATGTTTTTCTGTGTTTTAAAATATCATTGTGTTGCTGCCTTTGCTCCCTGGAACACAATATTAATTGCTGAATGCAGTAATACATTATGAATATTTGATAATAAATTGTAAATACTGTATTTATATTATAAACTCATTAATTAAATGTGCATTGAGTGTGCAATTGAAGAATATTCAATTTTTGTTTTATTTTAAATGTACTTATACTTTATTATTATTTTTATAATTGTGTGTGTATTTGAGAGATAGTAATCTTAAATATTTGGATGAATATCTATATATTTTGTATAATTTAATAAGAACAAGTTAATTTCTACGTAATCAATACACGATCATAAACAAATACTTCCAAAATGTACTCTCAACTTTTGTAAATGCAAATTAATTACATTTTTGACACTACTGACTACATTTTTGCAACTGCAAATTAACGGCATATCATCATTGTTTTATTTAAAGTAAACATGTCTTTTGCTCAAGGCGTACAAGTCAGAACCACGTCTACAATGTCACTGTACTTAAGATTTTGAATAGTATTTTGTAAATCTTAGTGCTTGCCAATCCTACTTTTTAGTAATGTTTTTGTGAGTCCTTCCCCTTCCAAAAAGTACTGAACTCTAGTCTTTTTACTTAATAATCTACAAACATAATTATAAATGTATCTTACATAATTTGTAGTCTTTTTAGTCAATGTCAGTAATATCACTTGGTACCAGTTATTCATTCAGTCAATATAACTCAAAGAACTTGAGGAAAAACAATTTGCAGTATTTTCATTTACCAACATATGCATTTATTATCTTATTTTTGGATTTTATTTGTCACTCATTCACTCATGCACCAGGTGAACTGAAGCTCTTTCTCAACAAAAGCAAAGCTGCCAAAAGAGCCATGCCACTACGACATGGAAGGCTAGGACTTACAGTGTATGCTGGATGTATGAATTGTTGTATTTGGCACTCAACTGGCCAGGAGACGAGCATCAGGATCTTTAAAGTCAGTCCAATGGAATGCACGCATGTACAGGCCAGATCTTAGCTTATTACATCATCCAAAGGAGTTGGTGACATGATAAGCCTCATGCCTAAGTTACATATGTTTTGGCCTCCAACGTGGATTGAACCCATGCCTGTTTGTTTGGCACTTGTGACTTAAGCATTGGAGACTAGCACCCTACCTCAACACTAACATGTCATCATAAATATCATACTATTCTACTCATTCAATACTGATCACAAAAACTGTGGAAGAAGAAAAGTTCAGTCTTCTCATTTTGTATTATATATAGATTAGATCATTAACACTGAACACTTACCATTGGTATTGAATTCCTTCTTGCCCAAAGAAACTCAGGCATAAAAAATTGCAGTCTTTTCACTTAATGACAAGACCGCACTGCTCAGCACTTATGTTTGCTAGAAATCACTCATTGCTGCTCCAAGGAACTCGACCAAAACCAAATTTAAGTATTTTTCATTCAATAATTATAGGCAATACACCAAGCACCAAAAATAAATTCAATTGTTGCAACAACAACAAAAAAGCTCTTTCAAAAACATCTGTCAGTTTTGGTACTTGGCGTTGGATAGTTAAAATCCAGCAACTATGTCCACTGACACTTCTACAGTGTGGAAGTTTCTTCTTATGTGGCTAGGCCAGTTTTATTCATTCATTCATTCAATCACTCATTCATTCATTCTATCACTCTCATTTATTAAAGGAACTTTGGCTGAACTCTGTTCAGGAGCAGTAACCATGACTGAAACAATGCTAAGTCTTTTTAGTCAATGACAGACAATCTCCAACCCGAACTGTTCACTCATTTACTACTGCTCAAAGAAGCTTTGGTTCTGATCCAGGCCATCATCTCCAGTCTCCTGATTTGCCTGCCAGAAGTTTGGGTCATCAAGATCGTTCAATCCAGCGTACTGAGTGGTGGGCTGGTCCTGCACTGCGTTGGGTGCAGTCCACAACATGCGTCTGCCAGTCTCATACAGTTCAGTGATGGCAGCTTGCACCGTATCAGGCCCTTCTGCTTCCAGGTCCTGGTATCGCTTGTAAACGTACAGGGCCATGCGAGCATCTTCTGCAGAGTCATGCATTCCAGACTGGATGTTCTTCTCTGTAAAAACAATGACAGTGAAGATTTTTTTTTAAATGAAAATATCTTGTAAGCTGGCACGCCACTAACAGATTTATGTTACAAATTTATATTCTTCTGGTAAAGTAGATGTCAGCAACATGACCACAACCTTCAACTCAGCTGTGACAGATGCCGCCACTGAGATCCTTAGCAAGCACCATCCAAAGAAGAAACTGTGGATCACACCTGAACTTTTGGACCTGTGTGACAAACGAAGAGAGATGAAAAAGAAAAAGAACACCTCACAGGGAGCTGATGCCTACCGAAAAATCAATAATGACATCTGAAAAGGCATGTGCACAGCAAAAGAGAACTGGATAGAAGATCAATGCCATGAATAGAAAACAGTCTGACAACAGCAAGAAGGCCTACCAGACTGTAAAGCGGCTGACAAATATTAAACAGCCCAACGTCTCCATGATCCAAAGCTAGTCTGGCAGGTGCCTTACAGAAGAACAAGAAGTCTTGGATAGATGGACAGAGTACTGCTCTGATCTTTACAACCACACACCAAACAGAGACACATCAGTCCCCAGCATGTCCCCAGAACAGAGAAGAAGAAGAAATCTTCCCAATTTTCCTAGAAGAAGTTGAGGCAGCAGTGCAATTGCTGAAGAGGGGGAAGTCAGGGGAAGTGGACAACATACCCGCAGAATTGCTTCAGGCAGGAGGACAAACGATGATTGACGCCCTCACCATTATTTGTAACAAGATCTGGCAGAGTGAGGAGGGGCTTACACCATGGACTCAGTCACTGGTCATCACACTTCCTACATAAGGATAACCTTCAGTAGTGTGAAAATTACCGCACCATCAAATCCAAGGCCAATCCCTCAACAGGGCGCATAGCTTCAAATATTTAGGAGCCATTGTATCAGACAATGGGTCCCGACGGGAAGTCCTCTCCAGGATCGCACAAACAACTGCTGCCCTGACAAGGTTGAAACCCATTTGGAAAGACGGGGACCATCAGTCTACACTCCAAGGTAAGATTGCTGCGTTCCCTTGTCATCTCCATCTTCCTATATGCTTGCGTAACATGGACCTTCACAGCAGATCTACAACGAAGAATACAAAGCATGGGGATGAGGTGCTACAGAAAACTTCTGGGCATTTCCTATACCCAGCACATCACCAATGACAAAGTCTGACAAACCATCACACAAGCCATTGGACAACACGATGACATGTTCACAGTGGTGAAGAAATGGAAACTCCGATGGTATGGCCATGTCACCAGATCATCAGGCCTTGGAAAGAACATCCTGCAAGGCACGGTGCTAGGAGGCAGAAGAAGAGGGAGACAGAAAAAGAGATGGGAGGACAACATTCGAGAATGGACTGGCTTGATACTGAGCGAAGTCATGAGGGTTGCTGAGGACAGAGAAAGATGAAATATGCTGGTTAAACAATCATCTGTGGTGCACCAACGACTTTTGAGTTATGAGATAGGATAGGATTATTCACATAAGCAAAATATTCATCAGGCTAACTAATTATATTTTGAATGAAAATAATAAAACAGCCAAACGCAGTGAACTAAAAATGACATTTTCATGCAGATACTATATTATTGAAAAAAAAAAATCTAAAAAATAAAGGAAGGTTCTACCTTGTACCCATATTTTGACCACCTTAAATGTAAGACTTTTTTGCTGTTCAAAATGTACTTTGCTCCCAAACAACAATACACTATACCTGTAAAACTATATACATACACAGAAAACTCACCCAGAAAATACCAAGCCAAAAAGCGCAGAGCTATGAAGCGCTTGTTGGGTACATGGAACAAATGAACTGTATCCAGAATCTGCTCCTTTGGAACCTGAAAAGCAATAAAGAAATAAAACGTAATATTTGCAAGTGGCTTAAAAACTAACATGAGTGTGGGTTACTCATTTATTGTCTATTATCTACCTAAGTGATTTAGAAATTAAAACAAAAACTAAAAATAACAATAAAATAAAATACATTTCAATAACTAACTATAAAAAATAATGAACTACTTCACTAGAATAACTGGAGAACATTAAATTACAATTAAAATCTCTCTCTCTCTCTCTCTCTCTCTCTCTCTCTCTCTCTCTCTCTCTCTCTCTCTTTCTCTCTCTCTCTTTCTCTCTCTCTCCCACATCCATGCCCCCATACTCTTATGATTAAACACAGGGGCTTTTGATATAACAATCATTGGTAAAAAAAATTACATAAATCTTCCAACAGATGAATGAATAAAAAATGTTGCAGCTTTAAGCAAATTTAAAAAGTTATGTCACTTAGCATCTTAATGTTTTTGATTTCCATTGGTAGTAAAAAGTCAAAATGGCTGCATTTAAACAAAATATGAACCAGTGAAAAAGCACAAGTACATGCAGTGATCAGGTTGGTTTGAGGAGTCAATAGGTAAATGACTGATTGATCAGAAAATCAATAGGTCATTTTCAAAATCAATAGGTCAAAAAACTGAATTATCAGAAAATCAATAAGTCCTTTTTAAAATCAATACTTAAAAAAAAAAAAAAAAAGCTGTTATATTAACGCCATGGAAAAAAACTTTCATTCACTGAACACGAACAAAGACAATTAACGGTTTTTATTTGTTGAACTGAGATTATGTTTATCTCTCTCCTCTCTCTCTTTCTCTCTCTCTCTCTCTCTCTCTCTCTCTCTCTCTCTCTCTCTCTCTCTCTCTCTCTCGATCAGTTACCACTGAAGTGAACTGTCAACTGTTACTCAGCACTACATGCATTTCGGCCTGAGCAGGAACTTCTTGTTCCCGCGATGCGCTGACATTTTCTAGGTTCTCACCGCGCGAAACGCTAAATAAAAGTTAGGCCTTTTATCATCTTTGGGCAATTTTTGGGAGGCATTTTAAAATATCACGATTCGCGACTCTGCAGACGGCAAGTGATATAATGACATCATCGCCTACTAAAATTTGGGATCGGAACTAAACTGAAAGTAGTCTCGGCCAATCACACATTCGTGTACACTTTGCGTTGTGTCAAAAGCAAGCAGAGACTGTATGGTTACTTATTTCGTTTCACTTCGGCAAGTTATTGTTTTAAAAGACAGTTCGTTAGGTAAACCCATTTCCGTTTTCTATTCATTGTTTTGAATCAAAACTTCGCTCAGGAAAAAAAAAAAAGATCTGCATAAATTGAGGTCAGCGAGGAAGATGTATCCTTTTGAAAATGGTCATAGGCTTGACTGACTGCCTGGAAAATCAATAGGTCGTATGACCGACTCACTGTCAGGTCAATAGGTCATTTCAAATTTCTATGGGTAAAATGCCGAAAACCGACGTCCATCCTGATCACTGTACATGAGCACAAAATATTTTTACAAAATTTTGTTCGGAATTAATTTAAGAAATTCTATATGCATAGCTGCCAACTTTCTGGAAATGAAAACAGGGATCTATTGAGGGCGCGCGCAGCTCGCCCGAAACAGCTAGGAGGGTCCGGGGGCATGCCCCCACTGAAATTTTTTTCAAAAATGAAGCAAAATGGTGCAATCTGGCGCTATGGGAGCATAAAATGTCACAGTTTTATGTTCAATTTTACTCTCAATCTTTCACTATTTTAGGATGGTGGACACACTGAAGACTGAAAATACATGGTAGAGTCAGATAAAAAGTTCAGTAGCATTTTGAGCATGTGTTTATTTACAAAAAAAGGCAGGCATGACATGTTCATACAAAAGCAAATGATGAAGAAGCATGTTTCTAGGATAGTGCCTTTATTAAAAAGGCTGCATAAAATAATAAAGTGAAGCATTTTCATGAAATTTAGCTGTAATAATGTTTTGAAGCTAGTACCTTAAAGAGTCCACACTGTAGTAATATTAATAATGTCATTTGAAGCTAGTATACCCTTATAGTCTCTCTCAATATTAAGACATAATAAAGAAATACTGTAAATTTATGTCAATCTTTTAAAAAGAAAAATGTAGCTGTAATAATGTCTGTTTTGAAGCTAGTACCTCATATAGAATACACTTTTTGCAATGTTAGTCTAGATCTAGTTTGCAGTTGTAAGCCGTTGGTTTTTCTTATGTTTCTCAGTCTTCTCGTGACAAACAATTGCTAATCAGCCTTCATAGTCGACGTTTATGGTGCACCGGCACACTTTGCAAAATGCACTATACGGATCATATGTGCAACTTTCGATGAAATCAAAGTCTTTTCTGTATGTTTCAGAAAACGTGGTTTTCAATTTTGGCTTTTTCGGCCGGTCTTTATTTTTTTTCAGAAGCCATCACACCGATAGGTCTAGGCCTAATCGCACAACTCAAAGCTAGTAGGCTAACAAAAAGCGGGAAAAAAGGTAAGTCCCGCACAGAATGCATCAGAACTGACTTCCGGTTTCAAAACTATACTTTCATTTTCGCTCGGCTTTGCTTTTATGAATCTCGTCTAGGAGAGAGAGAGAGAGAGAGGGGGGGTGGGGGGGGGGAGGGACTCAAAATTCAAAAAAAAAGAAAAACGGGATTTTCAAATGTGTTCCGGGATAAACGGGAGTATTTTTATTTATTTATTTAATCGTTCTTATATAGCGCTTTACCAGCTCAAGAGCTGCTCAAGGCGCTGGCCGATACAGGATCTAACTCAAGCCGCCCGAGACGCCCACCCGCAGCCTTTGGGCGCATGGTCTGACGCCCGTACAACTGAGCACAATCCTGGGCAGCCAGGGATGGGGGAGAAGGACCTAAGTGCATGCTGGGTGTGTTCTTGTCACCGGCACTCACCCGTCTAGGACATGAGCGTCAGGATCTTTAAAGTCCGTTATGATGGAATGTATGCGACACAGACTAGACCTCGGTTTATACTCTCATCCGAAGGAGTAGGAAACGGGAGTAAAGTGTCTTTCCCAAGGACACAACGCAATGCCCCGGCCTGGGCTCAAACCCGGGACCTTCAGATCCGCAAGCCAAAGCTCTACCATTAGGCCACCGTGCTTCCCTATGAGTAGCAGCTAAATACGGGATATTCCCGGATTTTCCGGGATGGTTGGCAGCTATGTATATGCTAATGTTACAACAGCTCTTGAAAAACTAGAATGTAACGAAACTTGGGGTGAATAATTATTTTCTCAACAATGTTTTTTTCTATTCCGTTGATTGCTTCCTTAGTAGATAAAGATATGTGAACAATAACCGAATTCAAGTTCAAAGCAACTTTCTTTGCCTCATGATCTGCCCAATCATTAAAGATAAAATCAGAATGTGATCCTATCCAACAGAAATTAACCTCTGTTCCATTTATAATCAAACAATGAACAACGTTTTTGATCTCATAAATTATTTCTTGTTGTTCCTTACTATTTGTAGTATTGAAAGCCTGTGAATCCACACACATCACTATGCCATAGAAAATAGCAGGCAAACTACCAATTTTATTTAAAGCCATTAAAATAGCAATCAATTCTGCTGTAAAAATTTATAAATCTTTTCCTAAATAAAATGACTCGCATATTTTCAAATCTGGAATGACGAAAGCAGATCCCGCATTTTCTGATTCCAGTACAGAACTATCAGTAAAATTTTTAAAACTATTATTATATTTTTCATTTAAATGTATGCAAGCATCTATATCTACCATATTATTATTTAAATGTTTTGATACAGAACTATACTCATAATCATAATTCACCTTTTTTAACTCCTAAGTGGGATGGGAAGTGTTATTTCACATTTAGCAACTATTTAATTAGCAATTTGGCACTCCTGAAAAAGGTCTTGTGTATAAGTTGCTATAGTAATAAAGCTTCTTTTAGGAAACTCCATATCAGATCTAATATAAAGTTCCTAACTAACATGTACCAATAATAAAATACCTGCTGCTATAAGTCATGTGTGTGTCTCAAGATGTTTTCATGCGGGAATGTATGTATGTATGTCTGAATGTTTTTGAAAACATCCTTCATAATCAAATGGCAAGAAATCCAACTGTTAACAATATTCAACAAAATCGATAATGTGTGTCTGTGTACCTGTAAGTTGATAACTTTGAAGTCCTTCTTGAGGCCATGGCCTACGAAGATCACACCTTTGTCCATCAGACATCGCAGCTTGCAGTACGTTGACTTTAGGGTTGTCAGATGTTTGGTGGAAGTGCTGGGGTTCAGTTCACTGCCTTCAATCCCAGAAAATTTTGTGAGGTAGTCTGAAATCTGTAAAAAAGAAACACAAATGCACGTGAACTCAAATTGTGATGTAATGAGACATAAACTACACAACATGGCAAATTATCATTGCTAGAAGCAGAAGCAAACCATTTACTGGTAATTTACAACAATTCTCTCAGAAAAATCCATGACAAAATTATATGTGCAAAGTCTAGAAATAGGAATCAAGATTACATCCTGCTTCTCTCATTATCCCCAACCCCTTGCTAAAAATAAAAAAGAAACATATCCTCTAACGTACACAGTTAATTTATTTTGTGTCTAATGATAACTGTAATGACTGTGCACAGAATGGAGAGCTGTACCTGTTCAGGAGTCAGAATGTAATCATCGATGAATGGTTCACCCATGTGTTCTCCTTGTCTGAAACATTCACATTCAATATTACATTCAAATTTTAATAATAATTCTGAAAATTACAAAATGAAATGAACCGATGCCTCTTACAGCATAAATCTATGGATATCAAGATTTCACAAATGGTGGCAAAGTGCCACCAATGAACAACAAACGTTTCTGGCACTGTTGCGACTTCAATATGCCCAGGAACACACACACACACACACACACATGTACACAAAAAACACACAAATGAAAAAAATACCGTAAAAAATAAATGCTGATGCATACCCTCTGATGCAAGTGATACGTCCTGGACTCAGGTGAGAAGGCCTGATAGTAGACTTGGTGCCGTCACTACGAAGTTCTGCTTCCTCCTATTACATCAAGTCAAGTTAAATCAAGTCAAAAAATATTTATTCACAAAAAATGCAGAGAAAATGTGAAAATAAAGATTAAAAAAAAAATATTCTCTATCATTTACAAAGAAAAAGACTTATCTCGCACATTTTGTTTTGGTGGTTGGAGAGGGGGGGGGGGGAGGAGAGAGGCAGGGGGTGTGGAGGGAGTAAATTCACATTGTTTTGCATGTGAGTCGAACAGAATCAATTTGCTTCTGCTAAAAACATTCATTTACGAAAAAGATATGAAAAATTACCTTTTTCAATAACCCCAAATAGCAACTAGAACCATCATAAAAATGAAGGATTCATTTTGTGAGTCGCAAAATACAACTTTTCTTTACCTCCTTCAATAAGACAAACTCTGCATCAATGCCTACAAGGTCTCCTTTGTTGACCATCTCCCCTTCTTGCAGGGGCAGAAATGTGACTT
Source organism: Oncomelania hupensis (assembly GCA_036898135.1). Classification (NCBI taxonomy): domain Eukaryota; kingdom Metazoa; phylum Mollusca; class Gastropoda; order Littorinimorpha; family Pomatiopsidae; genus Oncomelania; species Oncomelania hupensis. The sequence goes on along the minus strand of CM072511.1, from coordinate 92,326,520 downwards.
TGCGCCGCTTGGGGTTTGCCAAGGCCCTGTCGTTGTACAGAACATCATCTACTGTACACCAGTTGAACACTGCACATATATGAATGAAATGGCAGAATAATAAACTTTGCTGACGATACATTTATTTTAATATACTAACACAAAGACAAATTTATTGTGTCTAACAGTTGCACTCTTGCATTGTAGCTAAAGGCACATTTCTTTCTCCTCCGAGTGGCGTTGCAATACTGTTAATATCTATAGGATAATACAACTTTATTGTTGTGTTATTATCATCAGAATAATATAACTTGTGTAGTTATTGACAAAAATACATCTTTGTTTACCTTTGCTTTGGTGGTGATCAAGGTATGTGCGTCTGGTGTAGTAAATTAGACTTGGAACCTTCCAAGCCAAGTCCACCCACACACTCTCTTCCTAAAAAAATACAACAAGAAAACATTTCACAACTGTTCTGCATAAAGGCAAATATTTTTTTCATACAGAGAGAACTTATTCAAGGAGCTGTCAAACAAGATTTTACATGCACAAAATAGTTTGATAAAATAGGGATCAAACCAATGTTACCTGTGACGTATAAACATCAATATGTCATACACCATGGACCACTGAATGACTGCTGTCACGGAAAGTTTTGGTGGTGCAGAAAAAAAAAGACTGAGACGTAACTAAAATGTTGATGAAGAAGAGATTGTTTCCAGAATTGTTTTGCATGATTCATTATAACAAGATTCACAAGCTTACCTTTTCGATAGGCTGCAGACAAAAGTCATTGATGAGGTACCACTGCTCACAAGAAACATTCTCCTTTCGTTTGTGGTAGGGCTTGCTGACTTTGACGCAGCTAACAAGATGACGTCCACTGTTGGGCTGCTGAACCACATACACCACTGCATACAGCTCATAGAATTCTTTCTGCTCCTTCTCATCCCTTGGAAGAGGTGCCTGGCCGCATCAACATGTCAACAATCATGAACAAGTGTTGATGGTTTAAAAGTATAATATGACATGACTGTATTTAATTTCTGTTAACATAATTATTATATCTTTATGCTTTGTATATCTTTTAACTGTGCTTTTCTCACTGAGAAAGTGCTGATGTTTCAAATGCATGATATCATGGGCATTTAAGACGTAAGGCACATACAAAATTTCTTCGTCCATGAGTTCACATTGAAAAAGTTTATTTCCAGTGATGAAAAACAAAAATAATCAGAATAAACGATGACAAAAATGATGATGATGATGCCAACAATGACAATAATAAAACATAACTATTGTATAGCGACAACAACGATGATGACTTGCAAGTCAGCATTTTTGTATCTCTAACCTTCACAAGACAAACTGTCAATTGGAAATCATATTGTGCTTAAAATTTTGATTTAAATTTTGCTTCCTATTCAACTCAGTATTTCATACAACCAAAATAATCCCACATAAAATTAGATCATGATAAGGAAAAATGTGCCTTTGGTGTCTTCATCCTTGTCTACATGAATCTGTGCATGTGTGTGGTGCACCGGTATATATGATTGAGTGTATGCATTTGAGACAAGTACGTAAAGTCAAGTCAAGTCAAGTCAGGAAAGGTCAGGTCGACTTTATTCTAGGAAAATACAACTTGGGGCACATGGGGCTGGGAGATATAAGAAAGATACATATGGAAGACAAGTAAGCTCACCTCATCTGAGATTTCATCAACAGACAAATCACCATCATCCTTGAGACGCACTCTGAGGCCCATAGGAATCCAGCTGGGATCCATCGGTACTTCCGCTTCTCCTCCATCATTTGGGCTGGACAAATCAACACTTGCACACATAAAATTAATGTGCACACAGATCTAGGGAATCACTTCACCAACAGGAATAATAAATGAAAATATTGCTGAAGATGTCCATTTTTTACTACCCAAATTCCACGCTGTGTCATAATTATAATGCTGGCTGATCCTTAAAAATATGGAAAGAAACAAACCTGGCTTCTGAATAAATTAGAAAGATTCATCAGATTCTCAATAAACAAAATAACTTAATACAACCATTTTCCTTGCAAATTCTATTACTGGAACATTAAAAAAGTGCTTATATAGGATCTTGCAGAATGCAATCCACATTGGAAAGGCTAGAAGTGGGAGTCATTTTTATCCCCCCCCCCCCCCCCAAATTTTTGGGGTGTTTTGGGATTATTGGTTATTTTGCATGTTTATACTATCTACTTCAATCCTGTATAGTGTTTTTGCATATATCCTCAATGATTTTATGTAAAAATTGCCCCTAACTGCTGTGGGGGTGCAAAAAAGTTCATCAACAAAATTTAAAAGTACAAAATTTGGTCATTTTCGCCGCATAGTTACCGCTATTTCTTGCGGACGATTCGGGGATTCCTATCTTTCAGACTGAGAAGTGGGAACTCTCTTTGAATTAATACAAGACATTTTCATAGTAATGTAAATGTAATGCTGGATCTTCCCTTTCATAGGATTCACTCAAAGAACCCATCATAACTAATTATCAGTGGGCACAAAGTGGATTATTTATTTTTATTGTAATTTTTTTTTTCTCGTATGCTGCTAAGTCCAGCTTAGCTAACAGAAAAAGTTAAAATAAAGCCTACTTACAAGCTTTTGGATGTTCCGTGCCAGTATCTGCAGTCAGATCGGCGACAAGCTATTCCATACCGACACTGCGTTCTTGGTCGCGATGTGCCTGTACTGTCACTCTGTTCATCCTTTTCATTTTTCAAAATCTGCAAAAAGCACACATGCATCTACATAAATGTTCTGGATAATCAATAATAAACATGCAAAAATAGCACATTCAGTGCAGTGGTTTATTTTCTTTCATTCTTTTCAATTTGCATAAGAACGTGTTCTTAAAAAGTGCAAATATAATATAGTGCTTAGTAAAGTGGAACCTCTCACAACGACCCCCCCCCCCCCCCCCCTCTATAACGACTCCCCCGCCACAACGACCCATTTTATTTTAACCGATGTATTTCCTTATATTGCTGTCATCAGTATATTTGCATTTCACTTCATTCACATCACGAGCGCGGCACTGAGAAGAAGCAAAGCAAGCGTGATGGGATGATGGAGTCTACAAAGAAAAGAAAATTTTTATCTCTGGAGTGGAAGATCGAGTGAATGTTGTAAACAGACACAAACAGTTTTACTGAGTCTATGTGTGGTGTGTTGTAAACAATACACAGTTGAGTTTATTTCTTTAATAACAGAAAAAGATGTAGTGAAAGGTAAACTCTCTACCCCTCTGTAAAGACCCCCCTCTATAAAGACCGATTTTTGTCAACATTTTCAAGGTCGTTGTAGAGAGGTTCCAATGTACTTACAAAACTGAAATCTGATTTGTCATATACCACTAATATGAAATTATACAATGAAAAAAAATAAAAGAAAAAAAGAAAGCTGAGACCAACCAAAAAAAGAAAAAAGTGCTTAACCTTGGATGTCATTCTTGAGATAAAGAGACTGCAGTAAATGAAAGTGACTTGCAATAAATACCTACTGAATGCAATCCTCCAAGTGGCAATTATGATACCACATGGAAATATGTCCTTCTTTCAGATATACAAGAAATGAGTTTGAAGGGACATTTACCTCTGTTTATATCCAATTTTCTAACGGAAAGAATTTTTCAGGTTAAGGTTAGAGGATCTTTATCAGATATGAGGGAACAGGAGATGGGGGTGCCTCATGGTAGTATCTTGTATCCCTTGCTGTTTAATATTAAAATAAATAATATTGTTCGTTCAGTGAAACAGGGAATCGACAATTCTTTGTTTGTTGACGATTTTGCATTATTAGCCAAAGGTAAAACCTTGGCATCTGCAGAACGTCAGCTACAGTTATGTGTCAATACCGTTCAAGACTTTGTTTTACAAAATGGTTTCAAATTTTCAGGAGCAAAAACTGAATGTATATTCACTTTTCCAGGCACCGGAGAATTATTCAAGATTTTAATATTACCCTCAATAAAACTCCAATAAAGATGGTCCAACAAGTCAAATGTTTGGGTGTTATTTTTGATCAAAGGTTATCTTAATTCCTTCCTCATCTGAAAGATTTGAAAACTAAATGTCAGCAGGCCTGCAATTTGCTCAAGGTTATCAGTGGTACAGACTGGGGAGCCGACAAGAAAACTTTACTGCTGTTATATCGTTCTTTAATTAGATCCAAATTAGACTATGGTTGCACTGTTTATGGTTCTGCTAGAAAATCGTATCTTAAAATGTAAGATCCAGTTGCTCATCAGGCCCTACGCATTGCTTTGGGTGCGTTTCGCACCTCCCCTTGTGAAACGAACCCCCGCTGGAGCTGAGACGTACAAAATTGTCACTGAATTAGTATTTAAAATTAAAAACTGATCCCATGAACCCCGCTTATGACTGTGTTTTCAACCCAGATTTTGTTCAGAAATTTGAAGCCAAACCTAACACAATACCTCCGTTTGGCATCAGAATGCAGGCTCATTTGGAAAAAGCAGGCATCGATGTTGCTTCCATCAACGATGATGAGCTTCGGACTGAAGCTCCTCCATGGAAAATATGTACCCCAAACATTAATTGGCAATTGTCCGCTTTCCTCAAAACAATACATCTGAAACCGTATATAACCAACTTTATTTAGAACAGTGTGCCTTATACCCAGGATATGAAAAACGTTTTACAGACGGGTCAAAGAAAGGAGATTCAGTTGCTGCTGCGTCGGTCTCCGGGAGACACTTAGACAAGCCTTTGCAAAAGCGTTTACCTGATTTTTCCTCCGTTTATACAGCTGAGCTCAAGGCAATTCATCTCGCTCTGAAACAAGTTTATCAATCCAAAAGAACCTGTCTGATTCATTGTCAGCACTTCAGGCTCTTTCCACGAGAAAGATATCACACCCTTTTCTGGCAGAGATTCATGACCTCCATACACAACTTGTCTCTGATGGTAAAAAAATAGTTTTTATGTGGGTCCCTGGTCACATGGGCATCCGCGGCAATATTGCAGTGGACAAAGCTGCTAAAGATGCTCTGCATCTCGATTTACCTCCAGAGATTTTCCAGTTTGTTCCCTACTCTGACCTACGTTTTATGACTGGATCTTATTGTAAACGACTGTGGCAGACTACTAACCTAACCATATCAACAACAAATTAATTCAAATTCTTCCCGATTTGTCAGCTTCTTTGCCTAACTTTGCATCCACTCGCAAAGAAGAAACAGTTTTCTCTCGAGGGCATACTTATGTTATCCACAGTTTCCTTTTATAAGGAGAAGAACCACCATGGTGCTTTGCATCAATCCTTTTCCGTTCGCCATTTCATGTCTGAATGTGCTGATCTGATTGAGGAAAGAGAAACATATTTTGGTTCAATACCTTTCAAAGAGATTTTTAAAGTATGTAATGGTCAACACTTGTTTCAATTTTTACATGATGTTGATTTGTTTTATCGCATATAAATCATATCGACATGTTTTGTTTATTTTGGATTTTATTGATAGGACTGAATTTAGTGATTTGATTGAAGAAAGAGAACATATTTTTAATACATCAGTTTTAAAGAAGACTTTTAAAGAGGTGTCATGTGAAAGTTTGTTTGAGTATTTCAGAGTAACAGGCTTGGTTTTTTTTTAAGATTTGAAACATTTTATAATATTTTAAGATAACGTCTCTCTGGTCCTGATTTGGCTCGGAAGAGTCCGCTGGACCTAAAGCAATAATCATGTAATGTAATGTAATGTCAGATGCTCTTGCAGATCATGAAGGCACAGTCAGCATAGGGGGGGATAGAGCAATCTCCAATCTTCGTTTTGCGGATGACATTGATGGATTGGCTGGCGAGGAACAAGAACTTGAACAGCTGGTACAGAGGCTTGATACCACCTCCAGAGCTTATGGAATGGAAATAAGTGCAGAGAAGACCAAAATGATGACCAACAACACCAATGGCATTGTAATGACTTGTATCTAAAGACTTTTATACATTTTAAATGTTTAAAAAAATCTCCAGCCTTATCCAGCACTGAAAGTATCAATTATACTTTTCATGAACAGTATCTTGTGATTATGGACTGTACTGCATTTGTGCATCATCCTCTGATCATGGACTGTGAAGAACTCAAATGTGACTCTGGATTGCTGATATGGTGATAAACTTTCAAGCCTGGTGCGCTTGTGCTTCAGAACTAACATTTCCTGTGGACTTTCATACCACCCTGTAGTGTCCTTATTTTGGTGTGATAGAGAGAACGAGAATTTTGAGAGTGACTGGTCCAAAATGAATGGCTCAAGTTAAAAGGTTTAATAATTATTTTAATTTGCTAAAAGCCACATGTATCTAGTATTGTTTTGTATACAGTTTAAGAACTGTGTGGAATAGTATTTGTATACACAGATTAACACATGCTTCTGAACCAGTTCATTTTGACTATCAATTTTAAACTTTCCTTTTTTTTAAGTTCTTGTTAAATATAGTGTTAAAGTTTAATTTCATGGTTGGTCAGGTTGCGCTTTGTCAGTTTAGTTTATGATTTTTAAACTATAGTTGGGGAGGGATGTAATAATGTGCCTATGGCACTGTTGTGTGCCTATGCCACTGTGTTGGCCTTGTTCTCATTTGGGTTGTTTTTGATTGGTATACCGGATGTATGCTATTGGGAATAAAAGCAGAGACCAGCCAAATTATCCAAAATCAGTCCCCTATTCGCTATTGTGACGTGGGACTTTAATTTATCTAAACGAAACGAAAATTATCCAAAGTGTGGCCGCGTTGATTAATATTGCCTGTCCGTACATGCAGATATATACATACACACACACACATTACAACAGGCATTAACACGGACATCAAAGTCCAAGGCCAATCCCTCAACACAGTGCATAGCTTCAAATATTTAGGAGCCATTGTATCAGACAATGGGTCCCGACAGGAAGTCCTCTCCAGGATCGCACAAACAACTGCTGCCCTGACAAGGTTGAAACCCATTTGGAAAGACAAGACCATCAGTCTACATTCCAAAGTAAGACTGCTGCGCTCCCTTGTCATTTCCATCTTCCTATATGCTTACGGCAGATCTCCAACGAAGAATACAAAGCATGGAGATGAGGTGCTACAGAAGACTTCTGGGCATTTCCTATACCCAACACATCACCAACGACGGTTCCATGTCACTTCAGCGCCAGCACTTCAGCACCAGAACTTCAGCGCCGTACACTTCAGCGCTAGGACTTTTCAGCACCTTACATTTCAGCGTGACGAAATTTTAGCCCCGTCCATTGTAGCGCCGTACATTATAGCGCTAGAGGAACACAGAGGGAGAGAGAGAGGTGCTCCCCCACCTCCTGCACCACTGCCCCATCTCTCAGGTGCAGTCTGGCCTTACATGTACCATTGTCACAGGCGGCGGAAGCTGCTCAGGATTGGAGGGGTGGGGGGGGGGCACACACACATTTTATTCACTGACATCAGGACATGGAAAAGTCGAAGGGGAGGTTACAGATTCAGCGAAGGCGCGAAGCGCCGAGCCTTCTAGGGGGGTCCGGGGGCATGCTCCCCCCGACATTTTTTTTTCAAGGATGCAAAATGGTGCAATCTGAACCTTGAAAAAGCCATTTGTGATGGTCTGGGACTTTGAGCTTTTTGAACAATTGAACTGACAAACTCTGGGGTACAAAAATTATCCTCTGCCCCTCCCTTAAAAAAACAAACAAACACACACACACACACAAACAGTTATATAATCAGCAGAGATGTTTTGTATACTATTATTATTCACTACTTTTTGTTGATCGTTAACGGTATAAAGCTTTACCTTGTAGTTTATGAACATCACCGCCCTGCTTTCATTTAATTCAGTCTTGCTGCACTAGGTTCCTCGGTATTAGTACCATTTGTGAATTGTATCTTCTGGCAAAACAGTTCACTGCCTCTTTGAAGTCAATATCAACATCCCTGTGCACTTTCAGTAAAGCAAGTCCATTGAGTCTCTGTTGCCCCATTGTAGAGCGCAGGTAGTTTTTCAGGTTGCGCAACTATCTGTTTGAACGCTCACACTCGGCAGTAGTGACAGGCAGGGTGCAAAGGTTCTTTAGCATGATGAACAGGTTGGGATAAAAATCCCTGTCACAATGTTTCAGTGCTTCTGATGCCGTGGATGGGATGATAGCTGTCGCATTCTCAGCAGCACATCGCCATTTGCAAACCCACCGTTGGTATTCTGCATCAAGGATAGCGTTGTCTGGTAGGCCAGACTCCCACAACATTGCCAGTGTCTTCACCCCTTCTGGAACCTGCATGAAACCATCCTGGTTGTCTATTAAAGTGCTTGGCACCAGACAGAGACCATCAACTGCTAGGCCAGCATTTTTGAACCTCGAGTCCAATTCGGTTGACAGGTGTTCCAAGAAAGAAATGGCAATGCTAATCTTGAAATATTCTTCTGGAGTGGCCGCAGATTGGTTGTCACGGAAAATCTGTCGGGATGCTTGACGAGGAACAATAACACAAGTTGTCAAAACATTTGCCATTTTGCTGACTTCACCAAACCAGGCAACGAACGCTGTGTCGACATCTCTTCTAATAGAAGACATGCAGTTACTGAACTCTTTGATTTCCCAGTAGGTATCGACAACATCTTTTGTCCTTTTCTGCAGCTTCACTGTCAAGGGTTTCCATTTCAACGATGTTTTGGACGATTCAGCGATGGTCGTTTCGTTACAACGAATTGTCATAATTATCAACTTAACATCTTAATTGTCACATCGCCAAAAAGACAATTCTGGATCTTTTGTACTATTCTTATCGAAGCGGAAGGAGTAGCCATTGTAGCTAAACTTTAATTTTCTCCGTATGCTTAGGTAGGACTCTGCAATCTCTGCCATGTTTCCACAGCAAAGAACGTCAGGAGTAATGAAAGAGCCATTTTTCGAGCAAAAATGAGGATTAGGGTGCTGTCCCTACGACGACGTACTAGTGGTCTCATCATGGGCTTCGTGCTATCCTACATGTTTTGGGGGAGTGTGTTGCTTATAAGAGCAGGAGATGTGGAGTTGAACCCAGGTCCCTTGGATAACAGCAAGACTACAGCAACACGGCAAACGAGGCTGAGCACGGTGTCGACTGGAAGTGTCTCTAGCTTGACTTTGGAGAACGTGATGGCCAAACTAAACGTCATGGACAGTTCTATGAACGGGAAACTAGACGACATGAAGGCGGACGTGGCGGCGATCAAAGGTCAAGTTGGAAAACTGCAGAATGAAGTGGATAATTTGAAAGAGCAGGTTAGTGGTCTGAAAAAAGAAAATGAAACATTAGAGCGATCGAATGATGCATTGCTGAAGAGAGTGGTGGGGTTTGAGAAGACGTTGGATGACGTGGAAGGCAGATCGAGAAGAAATAACCTATTGTTCTATGGTTTGGACAGAGAACCAGGTGAGACCAATGAGAGCTGTGAATTGAGGTTAAAAGAACTGTTTACTGATCGGCTTGATTTTGCAGAGGACATTGAGTTTGATCGAGTGCATCGAGTCAGTTCTAAACCCAATTCCCCCTTGATCGCAAGATGCACTTTCTATAAAGACAAGATTAAAGTTCTCAAAGCCAAAGAAAAATTAAAAGGAAGTAACATTTTCATCGGAGAGGACTTTACCAGAGGAGTGAGGGAGATTAGGAAGAAGTTGACCAAATTGCTGAAAGAAAAGAGGGGTGAGGGTATGAGGGTGACTATGGTGCATGACCACTTGATTGTTGACGGAAAGAAATGTTTTCTGTCTGCTGATGGGAAAAGTCTCGTGGCAGAGGAATAATGTGGTGGCCGCCCGTGTGTCAATTTGAAACAAATTTTGCCTAACTTTGATTCGAAAGTCTCTGATTGCTCTTGCATATATCCAGAAATTCCGTTTTTGTCAAAGTGCAGTGTTCTGATGAAAATATATTGTTTACCAGCTATGTTGACTCAGTCTCAAGTCGTGATGACTGTTTGGCACGAGATTTTTGTCAATCGGATGTTAACATTACTGTAATTAACACCAATGCAATTAATTTTTTGGAGACTATACATGTCAAGTTGACGACAGAGATCAATGTTGTTATGCACGGGCACAGGGGCGTTGTTTTGAGTGTGTATGCCCTCAGGTTCAAGACCTTGTCTGTATTGTTACTGCACGTGAAAACTCTCTACTGCCACGTAATGTTGAGTCAACTTTATACTCCAATTCGAGTTCATGTGAGGTCAAGGATAAGGTTACTACAGGTCATGTTTACATTCCTACTTATGAATCGTTGTTTGGGGCACCGGACACGGATAGTGGTGACGAAGATGATACGGAAACGCTTTCTGATGTTGCTGCCGTTGATGTTTCGGAGTGCGAAAATGTAAATACAAATAAACCGTTTTTGTTTCTGCATTGGAATGTGGATGGGTTGACGTCAAAACTTTTTGATCAGGATTTTGTTACATTTGTTTCATCATTTCATTTTGTGTGTATGGTGGAAACATTCATTGCATCATTGACTATTGATGTTTTTGCTGGATTTAAAGTTTTCTGTCAGCCGTCTGTAAAGTTGACAGATGCTGGGAGACCGTCAGGTGGAGTGGTTTGCCTTTTGTTATGTGTATTGAAGTAAAAACTGGAAATTTTATGTTGTTTGTGATTGACAAAAGCCTGTTTGGTGTTGATAAGGATGTGTTATATGTATGTGCATACGCACCGCCTGAAGGGTCTAGATATTATCAGTTTGTGGGTGTTGATGGAGACGGCATTTCTTTGTTAGAAAACTGCTTGTTAGATCACGCACTTTTAAACAATGACTATTATCTTCTGATTTGTGGTGATCTGATCCTGTTTCACAATCTGTTAGTGTTGAAGTTGACTTTGAAATTTCGTGTGAAAGTAGTGCTGCTAGTTATTTTATTTATTTATTATTTATTTATTTAATCAGTTTATAGTCCCCTCTCTTCCCGGTAAGGATTTTCAGAGCTGCTAGTTATGGAAGATGTTCTCAAGATAAAGTTTTGAATGGATTTGGGAAGTCGTTGTTAAATGTGTGCACTGCATTGAATCTGGGTATATTGAATGGTACGTGTCATGGTGACCGTGAAGGACGCTTTACATACATCTGTGATGCAGGAAGCAGTGTTGTTGATTATTTTTTAATGTCAAGTGATCTCTTAGCCTCTACATAAAACATATTTACATCTTCAGGAATTTAGAGCAGTATACTTTACTGTCTGTGTGCTGACTGCTTCGTTAGTGATTAACTAGAAGAACAAGAGTGCTACAGACAGCTAACGTTTTATCAGTAAAGCCAGTCAGTTTAATCTGATAAGATTCTTTAAGTCTTGCTGGCAGAATTCTTAACTTGTAATCAAATTTATTGTCAGCCTGATTTGCTTATTGTTACATATTGTTATTGTTACATATTGTTGTGTGGGGCATTTGGTGTACAGTTTTTGGGGTTTCAGATTAGACAAGGGAGGTAATTGTTGTTAATTGTTGGGGTTGTGGGTCCGGATTGATTGATTGATTGATTGATTGATTTATTGTTGCTTTAGGTCCAGCGGACTCTTCCGAGCCAAATCAGGACCGGACAACCCCCGATCCGCATAAAAGATCTGCTGAAACAACCCCAGTGGGAAAATTGAATGCCCTCCACCGGCCAGTCACTTTACAATAAAGACATCCCACGCAGTGGACGGCTGAGGGTTGACCTCAACTACGCGAACCCCCGGTTACAAAAACAAAATAGAATACAAACATCATTATAAATCAACAAAACACATACATATAAAATGCCTATAGTGCTAAATAGTACAATCATAGGAAGCCCTAGTGACCACCCAGCAGAAAGCGTCCAACACTCCCAAGCTGATCCAACAGACCTCATACACAAACAAGGAGTCTTGTCCAGGAAGAGTTTTCAAGAAAAAAGGTAGGTCATTGATCTAGCGAAGAAGAAAGTATAGCAGAGTGAAGGACAGAGCAGGAATAGGAAAGAGTAAATGAGGAAGACAGCGACAGTGGGAATTTAAAGCACTAAATTTCCATAAAGTGGGGATATTATTTATACTGAAAACCCCCGGCACTCCAACGGGGGTACTGTTGCCGAAGTGAATCTGTCTTGCCTATAAAGGAAAGACAGGTTTTCAACTGTGGCTTTCACTTTTCCCTTTATAGGTTTGAACAATCTACAGTGGTGGGTCCGGATAGGGGTTGAGGTTGGTTTAGATTCCCATAAATAAAAGATGAATAAAAGAGTGTAAATGTTCATCTGGTATTTGTGTTAGCTTTTTAGTTTGAGTTCAATTCCTTTCACTCGCTGTTGAACTGATTGTTCACGGAACCCACTCGGGTGACATGACAATGGTATATTTTATTTAAATTCCAACCACCTACGGCATCCAACCACAGGTGCAAAAAATATGCATATTTATCAGCAGGTGAAGGATTTTACAGAGTGCTTTTAGAGTGCTTTTAAAATGCTCTTAAAACAGCATATATTATAATATAAGGACACCTTAAGCAACTTGGCTAAAAAACCGCCAAATTACTCTCTCTACCTGATGTAAATACTCTTACTTTTATGTATTTATATTTGATTATGTTCATCAATGTTAGAAGTCAAACAGGAGATATCGATTGTTAGCCTTATTTCTTACGGATCCACCTTATTTTTCTGGATCTAGGTATAAATCCATATTTTTAGTGGGGTTTCCAGGGAATAATATTATAGCCACTACAAAAAGAAAAGTGCTGATCTTTTTTTTCTGATGAATTAGCTTAATCTTAGACCTGTAGAGTACTACTATTGAACTATTTACACTATGTTATGATAGTGAATTACCAGCTTCAACAGTAGCGCTTAATGACGATAAAACATTTGTAATGAGAAATTCAGGGTTGGATTCCAGGAGTGAGAGCATGTTCAAATATAAAACCCTCGCAGGTTTTTTGTTGCCATAGATAAGTGTTTTCTTTGAAAACTGCAGATTATTTTTATTTACTTTGCAATCACAGTATACAAATATTGTTTCTGAGTTAGTCATTTCTATCCTAGTATTAGAGGTATATTTCTCTCTTATCTATCTGTGGTGTTGTTACATTGTTAATAAATTAGATGTGGCTATTGTCAGTGAAAGCACACCTTTACACAATTATTTTATGTTACAGTAACACTACGTGGTTTATGTTTTGTGGACAGTGACTATACTAATCATGAACGTTATTAAACATTCTTTTGATATAATACTTTTTTCTAGTTAATTTGTTTGTGACAATGAATTGTGCATGAATGTATAAAGGTGTATGCCAATGTGAGAATGATTTTCTATGACTATTTGGTGTTTATGTGCTAAAAGACTTCATGTAGTATGACTAAGAGCATGTCTATGGAGTCAGATGGCTGACAATGGATCAAGTATCTTCAACACGTCAAAGTTGGCTTCCTTATATCAAAGAAAAGGGAGACTTTTTCCCAAGCTGCTGAATAGGATGACCAATAAAGAACTTCTCCTACAAGCTTACCAGTCCAACAGTCAATTGGTGAGAAAATAATGTTTTGATTGAAATGAAAATACACATTCCATAAAACCAAAAAATAAACACATTTTTGACAATTTATAAATGTATTCATACAGAATGGAATGATTGTGCAAAATATACCAGATACATTAATTAATTAATTATTGATAAAAATCTGACAGAGGCTTTCATAGAACTACCCACATAAAAAAAAAAAAATATATGTAGCAAACACAAAACATGCTCACACAACACAAGTCTATGAAATTTAACACTAAAAATTAAATATCACGGAAATCTACAATAGTAATGCTGAAGAAAAAACACTACCACTGCTGATGTTGATATATGTTACTTCAGTACTAACACATCACACATACTGTAATTCCATCATCCAACAAACAAGTGAAAGACAATAGTACACTTAATAATGTATATAGCACAGGTTATATGGAGTAAACTGCTATTATTACTACTGATGTCAAACTATTTGTGATATAATTATTATAAGAATTATACTTATAGAATGCCTGATTCTAAATGATAATTACAATTTAAAAAAACACAACAAAAAACAAGCATTGTGAAAATGCAAAGCTGAAAACATAATATTACAGAATATAATAATTAGTGCTGGGTCACTATTAAATGATGAAAATGCATACAAATCAAAACTGTTCAGTTAATTTGCATACACACGCACAAAGTTAAAGATCAGCACAATACAAATGGAAATTTGAATGCTAAAACAATTGTTACAATTAGGATGGGAAAAGCACATCACTGGCGCAGTCAAGAAGGCCCATCAGAGACTATTCTTTCTCCGCCAGCTTAGGAAGTTTCGGGTTAGCCAAGCTATCATGGCCAATTTTTACCGCGTTACTGTAGAAAGCATTTTGACCTTTTCTTTCATTGTTTGGTATTCCAACGCAAACATCCAAGATAAGGAGCGTTTAGACCGTGTTGTGCGCCAGGCTTCAAGAATGGGGCCGGGTAGCTCAGTTGGTAAGAGCGTCTTGCTAGTAACCGAAAGGTCGCTGGTTCGAATCCCGGATTGGTCAACGTGTGATCATATTATTTTCCCCTTTACCAACAACTGGCCCGCTGGTGTCAGTATAAATCGGTCCAGTAGTCACCTATATGCGAAAGTGTCGTGTGACTATAATCTACAAACAACAACAACAACAGGCTTCAAGATGCGTTGGTGGGGCCCTCCCGTCCATCGAGGCTTTACACGCGCAACGTGTCACACGCAGAGCCAAACATATTATCCATGATGAGTCCCACCCCGCCCACGTGCTCTTCCAGATGCTCCCCTCAGGCCGTAGATTCCGTTCCCTCCACAGCAAAACCACACGCTCACTGAATGGCTTCTTCCCGTGGTCTATCAGACACTTAAATCAATTTGCTCCTTATTGCGTGCACTTGTATAGACATACTAGTCATGAATTGCGGGAGGGTGCTTCTGCGTGCGAATCTATTTTAGTCATCTGTATATTTGATGTGTCTGATGAAGTACATTAAAAATCATGCACCTGTTTTGTTATCTGTAATTCGGTTGTGTTGGTTGATGTCTGTATTTCTATGTTCTACATAAGTGTTCTAGTCAGGCGTGGGTCTGCTGTTTAGTATAATGGTGGTTACATAGGTCGCACTAGATCTATGCTTTATTCGTTTGTTATGTATCTTGTGCATGCCTGCCGCTGATCTAAAGCATTCTTTGTGTCATGTATACTATAACTGTATGTATGTCACTTGGCGAATAAATCTTGACTTGAATTGAATTGAATTACAAAACACTTCGATATTGAATTTCATTGATATACATTTTTTTAAAATCTCTCCACATCAAACAGCATGATTGATAGATAGATAGATAGATAGATAGATAGATAGATAGATAGATAGATAGATAGATAAATAGATAGATAGATAGATAGATAGATAGATAGTTTTTAAGCAATGTTGACTTGGAGTGAGGAAAGTTAATGTGTGAGGGAAGAGGGCTAGGAAAAAAAAGAGGAGTAATGGGCCATTATAACACAGTGCTAAGATATCTTGCCATTAACATAACTGATTTACAGGAGTGCATGTGGGATTTCAAAAAGTCTGCCTGAACTTAGTTCATAGAATATATATGCTACTGTCAATCGTCTGTTCCTGGACTGGGCATCGAACTGTAATTTTTTTCTGGTACTGTGTCTTTTGGAACACATTTCAAACGCCTAGATTCCGGATTCTAGCATAGCCACATGGGTTTACGTGCTATGTACCTTTCCATACATTTTAGTACAAACAATTATACTGTAACACCAGTTGCTCTTCTGTCACACAAAAAAAGAAAAAAACAACATCAATTATACGGTGTTAGTATGCTGAATCAAAATGTTAGTCTGATTATTATCCTCCTCCACAAGTATTACCATTCTTCATTTTAACAGCAGCTATCAAAAGTATTATTTGTTAAAAACATTATTACCATTATTATCATTACTGGGTCTTCATCATAATGACCATTATTACACTCTTTATTATTATCACAACATATTTTCAAGCATGAATAAATGTTACATGTTGAATACAAACAAACCAAACGCTATAAAAGGAAAATAACAGATTACTGAAATAAAAATATGCATATACTGAAAGGCATATACAAAAAACATGATTACTAAAAGCTATAGAAATAAAATAACTGATTTATTGATCATCAAAATATACAACACATATTTAAAAAATTTAAAAACCTACTCAAATATTATGTAACAGAGTGGTTACATTACATTACATTAGATTATTATTGTTTTAGGTCCAGCGGACTCTTCCGATCCAAATCAGGACCGGACAACCCCCGATCCGCATAAAAGATCTGCTGAAACAACCCTTGTGGTAAAACCGAAAGCTCTCCACCAGCCAGTCACTTTACAATAAAGACATCCCACGCAGTGGACGGCTGAGGCTTCACCCCAATTTATCGAACCCCCTGTTTACAAAAACAAAATAGAATACAAACATCATTATAAATTATCAACAAAACACATTCATATAAAATGCCTACATTGCTAAATAATAACATCATAGGAAGCCCTAGTGACCACCTGGCAGAAAGCGTCCAATATTCCCAAGCTGATCCAACAGACCTCATACACAAACAAGTAGTCTTGTCCCGGAAGAGTTTTCAAGAAAAAAGGTAGGAGATTGGTCTAGCGAAGAAGACGATAGTATAGCAGATTGATAGAAGAGAGCAGGAATGAGAAAGAGCAAATGAGAAAGACAGCGACAGTGGGAATTTAAAGCACTAAATTTCCAGAAAGTGGGGATATTATTTATACTGAAACCCCCGGCACCCCAACGGGAAAAAACAGAGTGGTTCTCAGCGCCAAATATTTTCTATAGATTTTGAAATTTTTGTTAAAAACATATTGTCTACAAAAGTATTGCAGATAAACATTTAAAATGTGAATTAAAAAAAAAATGTTGCCTTTTTTTAACACTAGTATCTTTTTGCTGGTCATTACAAATAAAAACTAAGTAAATAAATGTAAAAAAACCCAACTGTTTTACTGATTAAATAAATTTTTTTTAAAAACTGTTTAATCATTTTCTACATTTAAAGAACAACAACCACTTATCTTTTTCTTCTAAAAGTGATCACTAGTCCTTTTCAACACATCTAAGTGATGAATGTATTTTTACTAGAGTGTGTGAAACATGTGAGCATGCTTGTTACAGAAGGCCACTCCTGGAGTGTGATTTAGTATGTATATATAGTGTCTAATATTTAGTATCGTCAACTTAAACTGACTTGCTCATTTGTCGGCATGATGAGGTCAGGTCAGTGTCAAACCAAGTACAATTTTCTGTGAAGCTTTGTCCATTTGACATGATCCTGTGATGTTGACAAAAGTCGACAATAGCGATCCAAGTCGACTAAGTCGCAACGGCGTTAAAAGAGTTAACTAGTCTAAATGTTGTTGTTTTGCAATTTGCATTGTCACAATTATTAATGTGTAGTGATTTTTTTCTTTCACTCTACAGTCTTTATGCAACTTCACACGTTTTAAGAATTGGTGAAGACAATGCGATATTCTGGGTAGGCCTGAACATCGCTGTAAGTGACAAAGATGGAGGGGGTCTTCTCGTCATCCACTGTGCTGTTATAGCGTTTTCCAGGACTGGATGGCATTTCTGGTGGCGTGCGCATTTCAGGTTTGCCAACCGTATACTCTCCAACCAGCACTTTGCACAGGAATATGTTGCGTTGCTGGGTCATTGAGCTAGCCATAGCATATTCATTCCGGCTTGAATACTCAGCAGTAGCTGCAAAGTAGGCTCCTTGTCCATATGCACTCTCTGGTGAAAAGAAGCCGGAAGGAAATTTACCACCAATATTTTTGCATGCAGAATTGTTAGCTGAGAGACAAGTTTTGCTTTCATCGATCATGCAATATAAATGTTAAGCAGTCTTTATACATACCTACCTACAGCTCTATCACACTCACATCCACAGAGTCAGCATCAGGAATTAAACTAAGTGCAGAGAGTGAAAACTGCATTTGAAAATAATATTTATGCCACCAAAGACTTTGATTATAATTATATAATGTGTTAAACTTATTACTTCTATCCTAGCTGTTAAACTCACATTTCAGGATGTTGTCCTCTGCACTTTCATACCCAGAGTTTGGCTATAAATTTGGAAAATTCAGATTGTTGTCTGCCTCTTTCATCCGCAGAATGACCTGCAAAACTCTACTCTGAAAACTAATAAAGATTCATCTCAACCAGCTGCACAAGCCTATTCCAAAAACTAATAAAGAGAGTCTCTATACTTACTTTTCAGGTCACTGTAGCTGCGGTTGAATCCGTATTTCATGATGCCGTCCACTGCCTCCTCTTTGGTGCCGTGCCACAAGTCTGACTTTTCACACAGTTTGTTTGTGCTTCTCATGGTGCTCTCCATCTGCTGCTTCATCATAGCGTACTGCTTGTACAGCGTCAGGTTCTGCACTCGCTCAATCTGTGAACAAATAAAACAGAAAACTGCTACCTTTATGATTTACAAAATTAGGAAATATTAAAGAAAGTGGACAAAAAAAGAGAGAAACTAGAACGGTTTAGTTTGGTATGTATGAACAAGACAAGTTTGGCCACAGCTATGCATTTCTTTCAGCAATTTGTACTGTGAAAGCTAATCATAAAACTGGTTAGGTTTGTGCTGCATGAAACGTTCAACACTCCGAGGATAAATTTTATTTCCTATTGTGTCTTTTCTGCTTTGAAACCCAGCACTTACCTTGTACTGAAACCACTTTTTTTAAAATCTCTTTCAACTATTTCAATTGTAATAACATTTGTTAGATTTATTCTCATATCTGTGTAAAAATATTGGATCAACACAGAAAATGAGTGTAAAGAGCTGCAAGAATACCAAGTTAAGCTTGTCATCAGTGAGCACCATACATAACTCACTGAATGCTGATATCAAAACTAGAAGGGCAAAGTCCATATGACTCACATGCTCCTTAAGGAACTTTGCAATATTTAACATGAAAGTGAGTGTGCAGAAGAAGAAAAAATGAAACGGTGGCATTAAAATTAAAACTTTCTATGCTCTTGACCTTCAGCTCCAAATACACTCATGTACGATCAAATAAACTACAGCAAATTTGTATTATGCCAAAAAAAGTTACCTTGGGATGACCTTAACCTTCAGTGATCTTGACCTTGGGATGACCTTGACCTTCACATGACCTCTCATGATCAAATAAACCAATGTTGTTGCATACTATGTGTTAAATAGAGCCATTCTAATGTTTGATGACCTATTTTTTTAAATGATTTAGCAAAATGACCTTGATCTTCAAGATCAAAAAAAAACAAAACACATAAATTATCAATCAATCTCTAAATACAAGTTTGGACTCTATATTTCTCATAGTTTAGGGTCAAGGTCACTTCAAAATACCTATTGTATACTAACACACTTGGGACAGCTCTAGTGACCTTGACCTTGGAGTGAGGTTGGCCAAATCTGCAAAGTATGTGTATCTCATTGATATATAATAATAATAATAATAATTTATTTTATAAAGCGCAATTCCAAACTAAAAGTCTGCTCAAAGCGCTCACACGCATACTCTCACACAAGCTCTCGCACAATAAGAGACTGTACAACACACTAAAACATGGTGTATATAAAAAAACACATACATCTGACACCACATGCCTACAAACAAACACACACAGAATTATTATAAACAGCTAAAAACAATAAGATAAAATTCGTAAAAATACGCATGTCCAATAAAATTAAACAAAAGTATTACAAAACAAAACAAAAAAACCATATATACATATATTTTACATGTAAAAGATGTAAGAAACATTAACACACAACCAAGCATGGCTTTACGCAATCAAATACAATATAGAATAAATACAATAAAATACATTGACAGAACTTAATCCTGGTCCTCTGACTGGATGAGCCAGTTAAAAAAAAAAAAAGGTATAACTTTATGGAATAAAATAGTTGACTTTGCCAAATTTCAAAAACCCATTACGTGAAGATCGCAACAATGTAAAAATATAGGACCCTGGGTCCAGTGACTGATAGACCAGGGCTAAACTAAGAAGCAGCACGCACCCCCTCTCTAGTCAAATTCGGGGGGTAGGGGAGGAGGTGGGGGTGGGGAGGTGCGGGACCATCCAAAACTGGGAAATGTGAGCATGCACACAAGGGAAATTCCTCCACGTGGGAGGTTAAAACGAATAAATAGAACTAAAAGGGGTTCCTTACCCTAGGTAAAAAGCGCTTTTAAATAAAATGCTGAAACTGGGATGGGAGCAGGCAACCAAGGGGAAGGGGGTGCGCATACTACCTTTTAACACTAAATTCTACTTCTTTTTTTTTTAATTACTAATCCTTCTTCTGACATCAACACCACCGCCACCGCCGCCACCACCCTTACGACAGCGAACGACAACCATCACAAGTATCCACCACCACCACGGCAACTACTACCATCTCCGCCACCACCACTACCTGCTGGCGTGACGTTGGCTACCTAATCAAAATGGTTCCACCACGAGTACTTTCTAATTTTTCAATTAAGATTCTGAGTGTTTCATTGTAAATTATATGGCTGTAGGTTTCTGAAAAATTCAATGGAACAGTTATTATTACTTTTTTATACCAATGGGAGGTGTCCAAAAAGTGGCTACCTAAAACTATTTACGTGTTCTATTTAATGAAATTTATTTATTTTGATGTAAAAACTTAGGTGGTGTTTGTTTGGTTAAGAAATATCAAGAAATATATTTTGTATAAAATTTAGAATTGAAACACCACGTGTTTTTGGTGGTTTAAAAAAAACAGAGTCAAGCGTATTACTTCCTCACACTGCCCATATGTCCAGATTTCAACACCAAGTTGCGTGAACTCGTTTTAACGATTGAAATGAAAAATAAATATCTAAACGTTAACCAAATGTAACCAAACTTGGCAGAAACATTGCCTGGAATGTTACTATAGTGGTGAAGGAAAAATTTTGAAAATCCAACCAGTAATTTTAGTTTTATAGTGATTTTCTGGAACATTGTAAAAACCCGTGGCATAAGCCGAAAATGGCTACCTAAGAAAGTCAGTGACAGCGTCCTTAATTCAATTAAGTAGAATGCCATGTGCATATGAGCTAGTTACATTCGGCTTGACCATCATTAAAAACTTAACTTTGTTCATCGTGGCGGGAGAAATGTGGATTTGGGGTTTTTATATCCGATTTAGGTCACCATGTCCAGTTTGGAAAAGCACCACCGCGCTTATTTTGGTCAACATTTTTACAAAAAGTTAAAACTTTGACACCATGTACTCAAAAAACTTAAATTTGATACTATTTTTAATTATTGTAATGATCTATGGGCTTGGTGGCGAAGTATTATAATAAATGTATCAACCGTATTTTAGCTTAGGTAGCCAAGACAATCGGTGGCAGTCAAAATCAATCAATCGCAAAGCTGTGTGAAAACTTTCAGCAAATATAAAAACATTGTAGGTAGGTATTTCAACGGTGCGTTGTTTGCAACCAAAAGTGTGTAAATAAGTCAAGCAGAACGGGTGTTATACTGCTTGGAATGTCCCCACCCCGAATAACTGTTCTCCGGACAAAGAGAGAAAGAGAGAGAATAGACTGGACCTATCCCGATTGACGTCATAACTTTGTGCGTATTTATTCGCATTTTTCTCACCATGACGAACGATTATTGTGTCAAGCATTGTCGAAGCGAAGTACTAGAGATCTTGGGATCTCTTACCATAGAATTCCGACGATTATATTCAATAGAGGCATCAACATACGCGAGCTGACATCTAGGAGGAGAAGGCTTTGGATCGCCCAAATCAATCGAAAGAAGATCACAGACAAAACAGCCGTGTGTGTTCACTCCACTTTGTGAAAGGTAAGCATTTTCAATAATTGTTCAATGGTTCACATGCATTTTGTTATTGGTCTTACTAGGCCATTGCGAAGTTGCAGCTGCCCACTTTCACCGACAACCTGGCAGTTGTGAAATCTGCCATTTTTGAGCAGGTCGAGTGTTGGAGGGTTTTAGATGACTTTTGCTCTGTTCTAAAAATTTCATAGATAGAATGTGCGTTTAGGCTTCGTGATTTAAATATAAAGACTGGGACTGTATTTGTTTGTTTTTTTCAAATTTCACGTTTACTTGAATACAAAATAATAATTTAAAAAAAACAAACACACAAAACACCTGAGGAGAAACATTGTTTACCTTTCTTCCAGAATCACAGAGGAAAGACTAGAGACAAGTAGAGTGCTTGTTTTGTTTATCATGCAAGTCAATATTTTAGTGTAGTTGTTATTACATTTTGACTTGATTTTGATGACAGGAAAACGTGCGGAGTTCTATCAAGATGATACGCCCAACTGGATCCCAACTTTGCACCTTGGCTACAACATTAAATGTGCATCCACTGATGTGGACCGGTTTGAAAGGAAACAGAAGAGAGAGCAACAGAAACAAGGAAATGCCCACAACAGTATGTAATGAATATTTACTTTATGAAATATTTCATAGTTTATCTTCAATTGTAAAGAAATTGTGTTTTAGAAACAATGCTGCCTTTCTAAAATGCAATTTTTAATGTTTATAAATCTAACATTGTCATGTATAATGTCATCGCCTTCGTATTTAGATATTTGATGTAGTCCATGAAATTATGCTTTTTGAAGTTAATGCAGTTGTTAGTAAGTGCACAGGAATGCAGTTTTCCAGGGAAGCATGCCCCCAGATCCAGTGTTAATTTTTTTCTCTCACCACAACCCGTTCCCACCACTTCATCATTATGAATCTCAGTTAATCAGTATTAAACTACAGTTAAATAAACTGTCTTCAGTTTTCATTTTGGTTAATATAAAAAAAAGCCACATCTTGTCTTATAGATGGGAAGAACACTGATTGCCCAAAATAGGCATTTACTCATACTTTTGAGTAAAAAAAACAAAAGTGAAACATTTCAAGGCAGTATGATCACCTAAACATAGAATGTGCATGAAGTAAACAAATAGTTATGTGTATGTTATGGTTCTTATTTGTGCAGATCATGTTGAGGACGGTGAGAACACCACAGACAGTGACGCATCATTTTCCACTTTGTAAAGATTTGGACCATAAAGTTTACTGTTTACTGTTTACTGCATCTATGGGTGATCTTGGAGGGGACACTGATTTAGAACTGGGTGAAGAAGCTACTGATTTGAAACGAACTGTGGAGCAGGAAGTCCAGACTGATATTACCATTTCCTACCTGGAAGCCATGGAGTCTGAGCTTCAGACTCTAAGAACAGAAAACCTCACTCTTCGTATGAAACTGAATGCCAGCACTATGTCAGATGACTTTTTTTTAAAAAGAAGATGGGTCTAGAGATGATGAGAAAGTGAAATATTACACAGGCCTACCATCTTTTTTGACTCTTGGTGCTCTGGTGTCATTCCTGATGCCTCATATTACTAGTGGGCCCAGATCTATCATAAGCAAATTTCAAGAAGTGTTAATTGTCCTCACTCAACTGAGGTTGAATCTGACTGTACAGGTCGTTGTTGATTTGTTTGGCATTTCTGACACTTCAGTGTCACACATATTTCTCAAGGTGCTGGCTGTCATATATATATATATATATATATATATATATATATATATATATATATATATATATATATATATATATATATATATATATATATATATATATATATATAGATATAGATATAGATATATATATTGGCTGATTGTGGGTTTAATATCCATGATAGTGTTGGACTGATGTGTGCTGAAGTTAAGATACCAGCTTTTACCAAAGGTAAAAAAGCAACTATCTGCTTTTGATGTAGAATCAACACGTAAAATAGCACATGTAAGCCACAGTAATGATTCATGTTGAAAGGGTGATTGGTAACATTGTTAAAAACTATGCCATTATTGATTCTACAATTCCAGTCACTATGTTGACTTGTGCAGAAGGTGCAACTGTGACCACGTTGGACCAAATTGTCACAGTGTGCTGTGCTCTGGTGAATATTTGTCCATCCGTTGTTCCTTTTGATTAGAGATGGGGTGAGAGAAACTTCCAACTAGGTAGTTTTGTTGACAATAACTATCATGGATATTAAGCCCACGATCAGCTAATTTTGTTTACCTAGATCATCAAGAAGCTTGGTTTTGTATCCTTCTTTCTTCTACCAACTAGGTAGTTTTGTTGACAATAACTATCAACTAGGTAGTTTTGTTGACAATAACTATCATGGAAGCTTGGTTTGGTATCCTTCTTGTTTTTATTATTATTACTTCCAACTAGGTAGTTTTGTTGACAATAACTAACATGGATATTAAACCCACGAACAGCTAATTGTGTTCTCCTAGATCATCATGAAGCTTGGTTTTGTATCCTTGTTGTCGTTATTATTATTAGTTTTATTAGTATTGTTATTATTATTGTTTTCATTGTTACCATATATTATTAGTTTTGTTGCTGCTGCTGTTGTATTATTTTTAGTAGTTGTATTTTATTATTATTATTTTTATAATTACTCTTATGATTACGATTATTTTTTTATTATGATTATTATTACTCTTATTATTATTATTATTATTATTATTATTATTATTATTATTATTATTATTATTATTATTAAATCACCATTGTCACCTTCATCAGGTTTTCACCAGTACTCAGTATTGTAATTTTAAAAAGATAGCTTTGCTGAAGTCATTAGTACTTTGTCGCACCTAGTTATTTCAGGAACCTAATAATATTATATTCTATTCCATTGTTGCTGTCGTTAGTGCAAGGTGTATGCAGACATGAATGGAGGGGTGGGTGCACGAGTAAGCATGTGTGTATATGTGTACATGGGTGTATGTGTGTGCATGGATGGATGTATGTGTGAGTCAACGAGTTGAGTGGTAGGAAGGATGAAAAGTTTTCAAGTACGAATGTATAGATACAGGAGTGAAGTGTTGTGGATGGCTAGGATGGGTCTAAGGCATGGAAGAATGGGTGGGTTTGAGTGGTTTTTTATGTATTGTTGAATAATTATCTGTGTGTCTAATGTGTACGCATGGGTATGTGACTGGATATCTGTTTAGGCATGTGTGCTAGTGGTGATAGATTTGTATTTCGGTATGGAAGTTGGTTATGATAGTATATCAAATGTATTAATATTGTATGTCTATGTTTTTGATGTTATCTCTTTTCTTGCACTGCAAAACAAATATCCATGCCATGTGTTTGGACAATAAAGAATCTTGAAGTGATGTGAAGCTGTTTGAAAGTATTGTTTTACGTGGTGTGTTCTCACATAAATGTCTGTTTATGCATTTCAGTATGTTATGGAACCCTATGAATGAAGGTCTTACTAAACCACCGCATTAAGTTACATTACAACATATTAAGCAACAGTTCAACATGTTTTACTAAGTTACGTTTCACATCCAGGTAGCATTTTAACAAAGTCACAGTTCCACAAAATAAAGTTACTTTCCGAATTTGGAGTTCGAGGTAACATTTCACAGTTATAAGTTACAGTTCTATTGTTATAAGTTACATTCCATGTTGAACTGTTACTTATAAGGCTTATAAGTTCCCGTGTGTGTGCACCAAAAAAAAAAAGGTTACCCCTTGAAAACTATTGGGTTTTTTTGCTCATAAAAATCAAAGCACAGTCGGCATCACCTTATCTAAAATCGAATGCACACATTTCATTTTAAAAATCAAATTAACTGCTGCTTCCATTGGTATTCGTTGTTGAAGGTTATGAAGTGCATAGATAAAGGATTAGACATTTAAAGGGACATATAACACCAACATTGCTATCACATCAACAGAAGAGTTGTTCAGGTCACACTGTATCATTTCCCGTTAATGCTGTCGAACGTGCCAACACTTCAACAGTCGAAGTAAACAATACCAAGGGCTACAAAGGTATTATGACCACTTACATTCGCTTATTTTTCTTTAAAACGCGATTTTACCTTGAAATTTGCACACTGCAAATCATCCATGAGTTATATATGTGTTGTAATATTTGTCGGCTCTCCCAGAATACAACTGAATTGTACTATAAAACTATTAACTAATGGCTGTAAGGTTATTTATTAGCTGGTCAATGTTTTTTAACAAATTGTTTCATGTCAATTTAACAACATAGCATATTAGGTAGCCATATCACCATCAAGTAACATTTCACGTAATAGGTAGCCGTGGTGGTGAACTGCTTAAGTCGCCATTCACAGGCAGGTAACCATTCACATTTAGGTCGCCTGTCGTAAAAATGGGTTCAAAATTAAGTAGCAGTTCACAAATATGGTTAAGTAGACATTCACATTATAGGTAGCCGTTCAAAATAGTAGGTAGCCAGTTCACAGTGATCGGCTACCTAAATGGTATTTAGGTCGCCAAACCTGTGGAAATAAAGGTTCACCACCACCTCCACCACCACATCAACCATCACCATATCCACCACTGTCGTTAATTAGTTACTTCTGGTGGCAGGGACTTTGGCGAACTTTCAATGGCTGAAATATTTGGAGAATAGGTGGGTTTTTAGATTCTTCTTGAAAGCATCATGCGACTGGATGAGGCGGAGGTCGGAAGGCAAAGAGTTCCACAGAGTGGGAGCAAAAACAGAGAATGACCTTTTCCCAAAGGAATTGAGGGAATACTTGGGAACAGTGAGAAGAGTTGAATTTTGAGAACGAAGTATTCGGCAAGGTTGATATAAACACAACAATCCTGAGAGGTAGGAGGGAAAGGAGTCAGTGTGGAGGCAATGGAAACAGATGGAGGCAATTTTTTACTCAATACGAGCTTTGACAGGGAGCCAGTGAAGGGTTTTTAGAGCAGTGCTTGCACTAGAATGGCGCGGTTGACGAAGAACGAGACGGGCAGTGTTGTTTTGGATGCATTGCAGTCTATAGAGTTTATTTTCTGGTAGGCTGGCCAACAGAGAATTGCCGTAGTCAAGCCGTGACAGAATAAAGGAAACAGCAAGTTTGTTAGTGGCTTCAACTGTGAGGTATCGGCGTATTTTACTGAGTCTTCGAAGATGAAAATTAAGAGATTTGCATAGTATGTTGATCTGAGTTTCCATTGACAGGCTTTCATCAAGATAGACTCCCAAGTTGCGGACAGATTTTGAGAACTCAATCTGGTGACCAGAAACAGTCATTGAGTGTGCAGAGGCCCGCCGCAACTTGGACTTTGAACCAATCAGGATGAGCTCAGTTTTATCATCATTCATTTTTAGTTTGTTTTCATTCATCCAGTCGGCAACAGAGCTGATACACTGAGACAAATCCTGAGCTAGTGCAGGAATCTGAGAAGGAGAAGAAGAATTATGAAGCTGCGAATCATCAGCAAAGAAGTGATATGAGTGATTGAAGGCATTTATGATAGAGCTCAAGGGCTGGGTGTACATGGTGAACAAGACAGGGCCAAGGACTGAACCCTGCGGAACTCCATACTTCAAATGTGAGGGAGTGGACCTAGCATTATTCACCACGACAGCCTGAGTGCGATCAGACAGGTAAGAGCAAAACCATGCTAGAACAGTTCCAGTGCAACCAAAGGTCGTTTCCAGGCGGGCGCAGAGGATGTCGTGGTCAATGGTGTCGAACGCAGCGGACAGATCGAGCAACGATAAAATCGATACCTTACCCTGATCAGCCGCGCCCAACAGGTCATTGACAACACGTAATAAGGCGGTCTCTGTACTGTGACTCTTTTTGTAGGCCGACTGGAACGGCTCAAGCAGGCTGTGCGCCTCGAGATGCGACATGAGCTGTGCGAGGACAATGCGCTCAAGGACTTTTGACAGAAACGGAAGGTTGGAGACTGGCCGGTAATTTTTTAGAATCTCGGGATCAAGAGTGGGCTTTTTCAAAAGTGGATTTACCAAAGCATCTTTGAAGACAGAAGGGTATAAAACAATGGCAAGTTCAATATTAATAACTTAGAAAAAAATGAAATTTTGTGAACAATTGTCATTTGTTGATAAACATTTGTTGACCCTGTAACCTTGACTTTGAAGGGAAGTCATGCATTCACTGATCAGTTATGAAGTCTTATGGATATACACCATTTTACCAAGTTTGGTTGTGATAGTTGAAATAGTTTCTGAGATATTAAACCACTTGCAAGTTTTTGCACAGACGTAGGACTGCAGACGGCCGGACAAACAAAACAAAAAAAATTTAATGTCATTTTTGGTTTATTTAGGATTCATCTAGAACAAATTTGCAAAAATCATGTTTTGTTTGTTTGTTTTTTTTTGGGGGGGGGGGGTCAGGGGTGGGGCGTGGGGGGGAGTAGTACATATACTCACATTGCTATGTATGCGAGTCAAAAACTTAACTGTACAAAATGCTTGGTATGTTACCACTAGGGAGATGGAAACAGAGCTAAGAGATAGAGACGTTAAAGTTTAATTTTGACTTATTGTATATTTGACCTCTTTTGTCTGCCCTGAACATGCAGGCTGACAGTGCGGATTTGTGCACTTTGCAAAATTATGTCTTCATCATCATCTACATTATCATTATCAAGTTACTATATATCTACAGACACTGACCTTGACCACCTTACCACTTCCAGAGTTGAGACTTTTTAAGAACTTGTCTCCAACAGTGGTGTACTCCGGTGCAGTTGATGGGAGAGGAATCACATCCATATCGTTGTTACCCATCGGTGTCCATTCCTTGGGTGGCTTCACATTCAAACCTAAATAATATTTTTAAAAATAGCATGAATGCTTGTAAAGGAATGTAACAAGACATCAAGACAAACTAGAAGGGAAATACGACTCACAAGTTCTAAGGAAATCTATTCACACTACTCACCACAGTTGCACTTAAACAAAATTGACTTTGACTTTGCGATGTCCTTGACCTCCACACTGACAAATGATGATGACATAAACAAATGATGATCAATCGAACTAGAAGGCCAAAGTCCACGTGACTCACATGCTCCTTGTGGAACATGCAATACATTTAACATGAAAATGAGTGCCCAGAAAAATGAAATTAAATGGTGGCATTAAAATGTAAAGTAATACCGATTTTCATCTTTTGATGCTCCTGACCTTGACCTCTGGCTCCAAGGAAAAGTTGCATTATGACACCAAAAAACAGTAACCTTGGGATAACATTGACCTTCACATGACACCTGATGCTCAAGTACGATTAAATAACCCAAGTTGCTACATATTATGGGTTAAATATAGAGCCAACCCACTGTATGGAAAGACATTTTTTAAGTCAAGTCAATCAATCTTTATTACCCACAATGAAGAATTCATACAGCACATTTCATCTCAACATATAAAGTTGTTGTTTTTTTACCAATAAAAATAAACGTAATACATACAATTAAAAATTAACCACTATGAACTATTTCGTAAGTTTCATGTTTTTGCAAGTCCTGAAACGACCTTGACCTTCAAGATTAACACAAAAACAAAACAATATGAAAGATCAATCTATTACTTCTAAATTAATAAGTTTAGACTTTATATCTCTTATAGTTTAGGGTCAAGGTCATTTAAAAGTGCCTATATGAACTGACTTTGGACAGCTCCAGTGACCTTGACCTTGGAGCTAGGTTGACCAATTTCAATAGTATGTGTGTCTCATTGATATCTATCATGCATCAAAGAATCATAAGTTCAATATTAATAACTAAGGAAAAATGTGAAATGTTTTGAAAAATTGTAATTGACTAACATTTATTGACCCTGTGATCTTGACCTTGAAGTGAAGTCCTTTATTCACTGATCATTCTTGAGGTTTAATGGATATAATACACAATCGTACAAAGTTTGGTTGTGATAATAATAATAATAATAACGGATTTTTATATAGCGGATACTCCAGCCTATGACCAGACTCACCACGCTTTACATAGTCATTACATATAAGTACATGCACTCGATAAAACATCGCTTTCGCTACAATACACCAAAAGACAGAACAGTAAGGGTACAAATTATTTACACTTATGTACACAAATTACAATTTACAACTATGTACACAAATGACATAAAAGACAAATAGAATAGCAAAAACATATTCACAGCTATTTATATGCCCGGTTAGGCCCAGGAGGAAAAACAATATAAATATGTACAGCCGTGTATACACTTACGGATCAGACAGAGACAAAGAGGAGAGAATGGCAGCGGGATACAGATCATTCTGAATAGTGAAGTTTGAAGAGGTGGGTTTTGAGGGCCTTTTTGAATGCTTGTGTTGATTGTATGTTGCGGATATGGGAGGGAAGGGAGTTCCACTGCTTAGGTGCGGAGTAAGCGAATGCACGTTGGCCGTATGTCTTAGTGCGGGTGACGGGAACCTTGAGTGTGCGAGTGTCAGCAGAAGATCTTAAAGTGCGTGAAGGGGAGTAGACAGACAGTAGATCGGCAAGGTAGGAGGGACAAGAATCTGTGAAGAAGTTGTGACAGAGAACAGAGAGTTTGTACTCTATGCGTGCTTGCACAGGAAGCCAGTGAAGGGAATGTAGTAGAGGTGTGATGTGATCGCGTTTCTTAGCTCGGAATACTAGTCTAGCTGCTGAGTTCTGAACCTTTTGTAGCTTGTCAATGATGTGTTTTGGGGAGCCAGCGAGGAGAGAGTTGCAATAGTCAAGACGAGAAAGGACGAGAGCGCAGACTAGGGTTTTGGTGGCAGTGAGCGTAAGATAGTGGCGAAAGGAGCTGATTTGGCGTATGGCCGTGTATGCAGAGCGACAGATGTTGGAGATGTGGTTGTTGAGGGACAGGTCTTCGGAGAGAATGTAGCCGAGATTTCTTGCTGAGGATGAGAACTGAATGTTTGTTGTCCCTACCGTAAGCGATGTTGGGAGAGGCGGGAGTGAGGAGGAGGTGTTGTGCTTGTGAATGAGGAGGGCTTCGGTTTTATCGTCATTAAGCTTAAGCTTGTTGCGTGTCATCCATGACTTAATGTCTATGATGCAGTTCTCCAAAGTCTGAACAGTGGAATTAATGAGAGAGGGGGCTGTGGATTTATAAAGTTGTGTGTCGTCTGCAAATGACTGACTCTCAACAGCATGCTTTCTAAGCAGGAGAAGCAGTGGCTTGGTGTACAGAGTGAATAACACCGGCCCTAAAACGGAACCCTGAGGCACGCCGCACACCAAGTCTGCTGTGCTGGAGAAACAGCCATCGACAGTGACTGCTTGTGATCTGTCGGAAAGATATGAGTGGAACCAAGCCAGGACCGAGCCAGAGATTCCAAAGTAGTGTTGAATAGTGTTAAAGAGAATGTGGTGGTCGACTGTGTCAAAAGCGGCTGAGAGGTCTAGTAAGGTGAGAACGGAGACGTTACCATTATCTAAGGCCAGCAACAGATCGTTGGTTACCTTTAGGAGGGCTGTCTCAGTGCTGTGGAAGGGTCGGTAGGCAGACTGGTTGGGGCAAAGTAAAGCGTTATCATATAGGTAGGCAAACAGTTGTTTGAGAACAATTTTTTCTATGACTTTGGACAGGAAGGAGAGGTTTGAAACAGGTCTATAGTTCTTTAGATTATTTTTGTCTAGACTTGGCGTTTTAAGGAGGGGTTTGATGACAGCCGTTTTGAGCACAGACGGAACAACACCAGAGGACAGACTCTTGTTGATAATGTGGGTAATGGTCGGGAGTAGAGGGTCAAGATTCTCTATCAACATGGGGGTAGGAATGGGGTCAAGAGAGCAAGATGTTGGTTTTGAGCTTAAGATGACTTTCTTGACTTCCTGCTCTGTTACTGGTTGAAAAACTTCAATTTTTGCGGTAGTGAGGGAAGGTGAGAATGGGTTAATGAGCGGGATCTCATGGCTGTCAAGAGCGTCCCTTATGTCAGCCACTTTCTGTGTGAAATAATTACAAAATACATCTGGTAGCTGACATGGTGGATGCGTGGATGGGAGTGATGTTGCATTGCTCTTACCCCTTAGCTGATTGCAAATGTTGAACAACTGTTTACAATTGATAGTTGAAATAGGGTCTGAGATATTAAGCCACTTGCAAGTTTTGCACAGACAGACAGCTAGGGGCGGACAGACAGACATTTCTTTTTTTAAAATGTCAGTTTTGGACTATTTAGGACTAATCTTGCACAGATTTGTAAAAATCTGGAGAGAAAAAAATTGGGGGTGGATACACAGACTTGCACTTTTATGCATGTGACTGCATTAGTTTGAAAAAGAACAATGACCTTGAGATAAGCTTGACCTTTGCATAACCTAGACTTTCACATCACCTCTGAAGCTCATGTATGCTCAAATAAACCAATGCAGATGCACGCTGTGGATAACATATAGATAAATTCAAATGTAAAAGGACAATTTCAAAAAAACACCAACTTATATGGTAAGGCCTAAAATGAACGTGACCTTCAAGACTAATTCAACAATATGTTGCATATAATGAAAGATAAATGAAGTTTGAACTTTGTATCTCTCACAGTTTTGGTCTAGGTCACTTTAAAGTATTAATATGAATCGACTTTGGACAACTACAGTGACCTTGAACAAGGTTGACCAAACTTGCGTATATCTCATTGATATCTATCATGCTTCAAAGAGTTATAGTCTACTATCAATAACTTTGAACTTTGATCCCAAAAAAGTTAAATTTTGTGATACATTGTTAATCTTTACTAACATTTCTTACCTTGTGACCATAAATTTGAAGTGAAGCTATTCAATCACTAATAAATTTAGAGCTCTTGTGGAAATAAACCATCATACCATGTTTGGTTTGGATAGCTGCAATAGGTTCAGAGTAACATACAATGTTACTCATTTTGCTACATGGATAGACATTTTAAACTAACATCACTTTTGAACTATTTAGGACTCATCTTGATTGTTTTAGGTGAATGCATCAATTCACAATGCAGTAAAAACAAGTCAGCTACTCACTTCATTCTTGCAGTACTTGTGAGGCTGCATACTATTATTTGGAGAGGGTGCTGATGTTATTAATAGAAATTATTATTTACACAGCCCACTTTCCTGCTAACTTGAAAGCTATACAGAACCCACTTTGCTCTGGACAAACATTTGCTGTATGTTTGCACACTGTATGTAGTTTATTAGTCTCAATCAATAACTGATTATGTATTCAACTGGAAAATGTAAACCTTCATTAGTGATTTTGTTTAGTCGGAAGACTTGATATGAGTCATTTTTTGCTAATCGTAAACAAAATGGGCCTTTTACCCAAAAATAAAACTTGCTAATAGAATCAATCAACCAGTGCCATTTTGTAGGGAAATCTTTCAATTATCTGAATATGTAAACACTAAAACAGCAGCTATACCACCTTTGACAAAAAATCGATTCTTGTTAGGGGTCACCACGCCGGTTACTTGCATGATGTTGTGACACTAAAACATTAAATGTACCACTTGAAATTACTTTATTTGACAATCTTTTTATATGATAGGAGTACTCCTTATTCTTTCAATCTGAATGATTTTTTTAATTAATGAGGGAAACTAGCAAGGAGTGTGACGCAAGGAATTGTGTGACACCATATGCAAGTAACCAAGCCACTTATTTTTTTCTACCATAGACTGAATTTCTATGTTGTCAAAATCATACTCTAGTCACATTTTTTCAACATCCAGACACACACAATAACTCAATCAAAACCTAATTAAACTTATTCTTTGATGACAAGAGAAGAAGAAAATGAAAATTGTAACTTGCATGATGCGCGACACCATCGCATGTTAAGTAGTAAAAAAGACTGCAAGATTTATGCAATAAACGAAAAGCAAATAAAAACAGAATAATTTGGTTGTTCTTTATTTAAAATAACTGCTCTTTACCTTTGAAACTTTTAATTTAACCTACGAAACAAATACAATACGTAAGGAAACAACACATTTTCTACCAGAACAAAGCTGATCACTGTATTTATCGGTTTCTTGCATCACACATGACACTATCTTCAGGCAGTCGGAGTGCAGTCACTGTTAAACTGATTAACATTCTTAAAATACTGTTGCTCGATAATAACCGAGTCTTTTGTTGAATAAAATAAAGCATTAGAAACACTTTTAAACTTAACGATCGACGCTAAAAAACGTAGTGCAAACGAAACAACACTTGATTTGCGTGTACCAAGCCAAACAAATTACGCGGTTTCTTGCGCATTTCTGTTTCGTTCCGTGTGACACATCATAGAATTTGATGTAGAAATGAACATCACGTGATTATTTTCCATAAAACGTCATTTAGTTGTGTGTAGAGTTTGGAAATGCAGCTAACCAGGCCATTTACACTCCGCGAAGTAGAAGCTTAAAAAAAAAAAAACTTTAAAAACAAACTTTGGTTACTTGCATGACGAATGTAACACCATAATTTAAAAAAATTACTACAAATCTCCTGACATGTCTTCTGCGTTATTTTTCATATCAATGTGCGTGTTTTTCGCTTGTTAGTTTAATTCCTATTAGATTTTGATAATTCAATTCTTGTGTCGTCTGCTTGACCTTGCTTTGAGATTCTGATTTTTGTGACGTCATGAGTACGCAAGTAACCCTCTTTTTTAAACCCCAAATTTACGGCTAAAATCAAGCAAATTTAAGCAACTGACTGTGCTGCTACTTTCTTCAAACCATGGACAATCACATTTCATTAATCAGTTAGATATAGTAATCTTTACCGTTTTTTTATGGGGAGTTTAAAACGCAAGGGGTGTGAAGGGCTCTTGTCGGACGCCATTTTTAGCCAAAAAAATTGCATTTAAATCAATATTTACCATACTAATAATTAACTATTTGCCATGGTGCCGTTTTTCCAGTTGCATTTACCTTATTAGAGCACAAATTTAATTTTATTTTGTTTCAAAACTAGCTTACATTTTTTTTATGGGCCTTGAACAAAATGTACCCCAACATTTACGACTAGCAAAGAATGACTCATATGATTCACTGACCTAGTTAAATACAATAAAACTCAAAGGCTTCTTTTCAAGCACTCCTAGAAGACAAATAAAAATGCATATTCCACAGCTGCATACGACTCACCGTCAATCTTGTTCTGACGAATGACTTTAACACACTCATCTTCGTCAGCATTGGGGTCCTCTGGGATTTCTTCCATCTTGGCAAAGTCGATGATGTACGCCACTCTGTCATCACCTATGCTGATCACCCTTTCTTTTCCTTCTCTGGCACACAACAGACAAAACATTGTGTGAATTTTCAATTTTTGTTAAGGTTGGAATTGCAATGTTACTGATTTTATCAAAAATGTTATGATAACAGCTCATTACTACTATTATTATTATTATCACCATCATCATCGGCTTCTTCTCCTCAAGCCTCTTCACTCATCATTATAATTAGTTTCTTCCTCTTCCTCCTCCATATCCCCATCCTTCTTGTCATTATCATCATTTTATATTAATATCATGATTATAGTTTGACTTTAACAAAAAAAATGTTTAGATACAATACTGATTAGGAAGGAGCTTTGTGTTCTCTTACTGGTAAGCTTTCTCAATCAAGTAGTTGTTCTTTAGTGAATAAGGAACTAGATGTTCTCCATCTTCTGCAACTTCCACACAGCTCCATTGCACCTGTAAGCAACAGAACACACCAACAAAGGTTAAGTTCTCTTAGAACACCATTATGCAGATTTTTTTTCTCTTCATCCTGATGTTTCAGTAGATTCACACTTCCATGTGCCACAGCCATATAGAGTAGGTATGTATGAATGTGAGGTATTTCGATTGCTCACAGATGTGGTAGAGTAATAATTCTTTTTTTTTTTAGGCCACAACTTTCTTTACCCTTCCCATAAACCTCACCTCATACTAGAGCTGCCACTGTACCCTTTGGAGAACTGTGCAGGGAACGGTGCTCGAAAGATTATTAGTTTAGCTCCATTATGCTGATTTCTGTTCATTTGTCTTGATGCTTTTCTAAGCTTAGTTTCATCTACAAAGTTATGCATCAGTGATTTTCCATCGCTGCATGTATTGTCTCCCTTGGACGGTGCTCCAACATCTGCCATAAAAGAAACTGACTTTTTGCCTTTAGTTGATTGTTTTTCTTTCTTTCAGTTGCCTGCCTCTCAACCACCAACTTACTCTCAACTTCACTCCCCGTTGCCTGTTGAACTTTGTGTTAATGAGAAAACTTTCACTGTTTGTTTATTTAATGCTCATTCTGTTTTGACCGATTCCCGTGTTGATGAAGTTTTTGATTTTGTTGTTGAAAAAAGTATTGATGTTTTTCTCACCAAAATCTGGCTCAAACCTGTGGGATACAATCCTATCATCCATTCTCTCACCCCTCCTGGTTTTTCATTATGCTCTTTCCCTCAGCCCTAAAGGGATGGGGGAATCTGCTCATTTACAGAAACTCCCTCCATTTCCTTTTTTCACAGCTGCTGCCCTTTGCCCATGACTCCTTCGAGGTCGTTCAGGCCACTCTCAACATCTATGGCCAAACCATCATATTTATCTGCATTTACCGTCCTCCTCCCAGTCCTAAAAACCAACTCAGACCTGCTATTTTTCATGAAGACTTTAAATCTTTTCTTGACCTTTACTCCTCCAAACTCATCATTCTCGATGACCTCAAAATTCACTTTGATCAACCTGAACACTGGGAAACTAAACCTCCATATCCATAGCCTTACACAATTTGTTTCTGAATCTAAATACTTTCGCTCTGAACACATCATGGACTGTGCAATCGCTAGACATTGTATCATAAGATCTTGAGTTTGACCATTATGCTGTTATCTGCCTCTCTCCTCCTCAAAAGAAAAAACGCACAATCGTCTGCAGCAACTTGAAAAACATTTACAAGAAAACCTTCTCTTCTGAAGCTGTCCACTTACTTTCTATTGCTCCTCCTGACACTGAACCTGCTTCTTTCTTCTATTCTACTCTCAGCCACCTCCTTTACAAACATGCTCCTTCTTCCTCCCGCTTGATCTCTGACCGTCCATCTGCACCATGGTTCTCTCCTGAGATTGGCATGGCCAAACGGGAGCAGCGTAGAGACAAGCGCATGTGGCGGTCTTCAAAACTTACATTGAAGAACTAATGCCCTATTCTAATCTCCCTTTCCTATCCAAACTCCTGGAGAAGGTTGACCCTCAAACAGCTCAACCATCATCTCTCATCCAACAACTTGTTCTGTCCATTCCAGTCTGCCTTTCGTCCTGACAACTTTACTGAATAAGCTCTTCTTCACACTGTTAACGACCTCCTCTCTGCCACGGACTTTGGTAAAATCTCTTTGTTGACCCTTCTCAATCTCTCAGCCCTTTTTGACACTATCGATCACCCCATCCTCCTTTAGCGCCTTGAGAACTCTTTTGGAATAAAGGACTGTGCCCTAAGCTGGTTCCATTCTTACCTCTGATTGTTTTCAATCTGTCTGCAGTGACAACTACCTTTCTTAACCGTCCAGATTTGTCTTCCGTGTTTCTCAGGGGGCAGTTCTAGGACCTTGTTTTATTCACCCTTTACCCATCTTCCCTGTCTCAGACCATCCAAAATCATGACAACTTCCACCATTTCTACAGATACATAGCTTAAAAACAGTGACATTCCTCCAACTTTCCATCTATTCTGACCAAAACCTCTGACTGCTTTGAACATATTTCTAACTGGATGACTGCCAACAAGCTCCAGCTCATGCTAACAAAACTGAAGTTAGGCTCATGGGTATCAAATACAACCTGTCCTTTTCCTCTTCACTTTTCCTGTCACAATTGGCCAAACCATTATTCCTATGTCATATTCTGTCAAAAAGCTTGGCACCATCCTTGACAACACCCTTTACATTTCAGAATTCATCAGCAAACCTGTCAAACATGCAACTTTCAGCTTCGATCCTTCTCAATGTCCTCCAACTTTGAACTCTCTTCCTTTCTCTTTTCACAGCTCACTGAACATAGCCACATTCAAGTCCAACTTGAAACTCATCTCTTCCTTTAAAATGTCTGATTTTGGCTCCCATCACCATCATCATTCCTTCTTTATCGATTCAGACCACTGCCATCACACCGCATGCCCCCCAGCCCCCTCACCCCTTAACTGTTCTCCTCCTCCCCCTCTCTCCTCATCTTTTATAGTTTACTTGTAATTTATATTCTTTTTTATGTTTTATTATGTCCTTGCATAATTTATTAGCTTTTCGTTTTTGTTTAACTTCTTTTCATATGTATTTCAATGTTAACGTTAAGTATAAATGCATGAGAACTGCGCTTGGAAATGATGACATTAGGAAAAAGCGCTATGTTAGACTTGCTTACCTGAAAAACTTTTGCCAGTAGTCCAGGCAGCCCTAAACCAGATTTTGGAAATTTTGACCAGAATTTTGCGTAATGGATTTTGTCTTCTTGTTACAAATTAATATTGACATTGTGCATAAAGTGCACTGAAATACATATTAAAATGTATGTTTACTACGCAAATGATATTACAAAGTATAAAAATGAAAGGACAAGTGAAGAGTTCAGATCAACATTTCGCAGAATGGAAGAGGGCAAAAAAGCTTTCTTTCACATAAGCAACAAATCACACATACTTCAGGTTACAATGTATGAATTTATTCGCCACCAGTGGATTTAGTCTGCATCTAAAGAAAGGCTTTTGATAGATGTATGGCCTTTAGCAGCTTCTTCAAACTTTTCATGTGATTTTGATAATATGTGCTTTCGGCTTCGCAGTCCCTGCGACCGCCATGTGCAAAGGCCTGAAAGGGTGAAGTCGATTTTGCACAAAGTGCATCTTGCAAACTCTGGCCCTTTCAGAGATTAGTCAGAAAATACCACTTTTTGTTGTAGATTTTCCAAAAAGCTTTCTTTCTGGCCTGTTGTTTAGCTTTTGGTACATCTTTATTCAGATCGGGAGAATGGCTTGCATCACGGCTTCGCTTTTTTTCACACTAGTACATAACACCAAGCAGAATGGAGGAAACCGGAACACAAGTGTGGCGAACTTACGATATGTGTGCATGCTCCATCTCGGTAAAGGGAAGTAACTACACTGCTTGCCTTTTAATCAGAAGAAAATATAAATAAATAAAACTTGACCGTATTTTTAACGAGCTGACCAGACGACCGTACTCCAAAGCTAAATTGTGTAAAATACGGCAAACCAACATATGATAGGCAAGTATTATTATTATTATTATTATTATTATTATTATTATTATTATTATTATTATTATTATTATTATTATTATTATTATTATTATTATTATATTATCATTATTCATACATAATAAAGACAGTACTTTTTTGTTGACCAGACAACACAGTAGGATTGAATTGTAATCTAAAAGGTTGTAGACATTTTTTAATAATAAAATTATCAAGCCTTTGTGTGGCAAATTGTTCACGCATTTATTAACTTATACCCCATAGTTCATTGGACTCAATTTTAAGAGATTCAGCTGCTTCCATGATTCTCATATCATCATCGCCACCGCAGGCACTTTCATTATCAGTATCATCATTACTGCTATCAATACTATAATTTTCATTAGTTTATCAGCATGCCAAATGTATAAACCATAGTTTTTTAAATAAAATTTAAAAAAAAAACAAAAAAAACCTTCTTGTCATATCAGAATTTATTTGCAAAACCTGTCAAACATTCCACTTTCAGCTCTGTAGAATAGGCCTTGTTCGCCAGCATCTGACCACTGATGCTACAGTCAAACTCCTTTTCTCTCTTGTTCTGTCATATTTACACTACTGTAACTCTCTTCTGGCTGGACTTCCTTCCTCTTCTGTTCATCTGCTCCAACGTGCTTGTCTAGTTCTCAAAAAAGAACAAATCTGATCGTATCACATCTCTCCTACATTCTCTCTGCTAGCTTCCTGTATCTCAGAGGATTACCTAAAAAAATCTGTACTTTCTGTTACAAGTAGTCCATGGATTAGCCCCTTCCTACCTCACCCAGAACATTCACTTCTACAAGCCATCTAGAAATCTTTGTTCTTCCTCTGACACCCTCATGCTACAAATACACAGTTACAAACTTTCCTCTGCAGGCTGTCGATACTTCTCAGTGCCTGGTCCTTCCACTTGGAAATCTCTTTTTCTCTCTCTTCGCAGCTCTCCGAATACAGCCACTTTCAAGTCCAACTTGAAAACTCATCTCTTCCTCACAAATGTCTGATCTTGTCTCCCATCACCATCATCCTTCCTTTTCTGATTTAGACCACAACCGTCACACTGCATGTCCCCAGCCCCCCCTCCCCTTGTCGCGAAAATAACGCGTCTCTTCTGTCAGCATTCCTAGCAGCAACGGTACATCGTTTGTTTTATTTTTTCGTGATGTTCAAATGACAATATTTTGGGTGCCTTTGGATTAAATTCTAAAGACTCTATGTTTTGACGTCGGTGTATCATTACGTCATAGACCGATTGCGTCAGAGTAGAGAGAGAGGAAAAAACAAACACCAAGTCTCCATTGGCAAGCAAACGAAGAATCGCTGCAAGTGGTCTCCTTATTATACACGACATTGACTGTGCAAGGCACATCAGTTGAAGGAAACGACCAAGGGGGATACCGAGAAGTACCTGGGATACAGAGTGAGTCAGCCTTGGGTGGAGAGGGTCCATCAGCTTTCACCTGACTCAAGTGTCCAAGGTCGTCAACTGTACGTTACTCGTGTGAGAAGCCATCTTTGCTTTCAAGAACCGTTGGGTTCATTCTTCATGCACCATCGTGGGTACGTGTTTAGCTAGGCTGTACTGAGCTAACAGAGGCTAGATAGATAGCTAGACAGGTAAACATATCAATAAAAATATTCATGCACCATCGTGGGTACGTATTTAGTTAGGCTATACTGGGCTAGCAGATGCCAGATAGATAGTTCTAAAGTAAACAAAGCAATATACAAAAATGTGTTTTATTCCATGTTAGTTAGTTTGTTTTCGTATGAAATAATTATAATTTTTCCATTATTGTTTCTATATTTTTTTAGCCTAAGTGCGTTCTAGACCGATTCGTAGATTTCTTAAACTTCATCTCACAGTGTTGATAAAGTTATGTTTATGTTAAATCTCTTGCAGAGGATCCGGTTTGGAGAGCACTTGGCAGAAGTTTTGTTTATGTCATTGTATGTAAGGCATGAAAGTGAAAGCATGAAAGAAGGATCATCAGTCATCTCATCTATCATTCATTATCAACTATCATGTGTTATCATTATACAACTTTTTAATACTTCGACGAACACGGCCGTGTTTTTCTTCACCGAATTTCACTTTTGAGTACACAGCAGCAATCTATTTTTAGCCACGGTAGGCTTAGAGCGCGGCGCCAGCCAGATGCCAGAGCTGTGTGGGCTGGTACCGGCAAAGAGTACATGGAATGTTCGGCTGCAGTTGTGCTCTCTGTTTTGTGCTGTATAAGTGATCGTTTTATGTGGAATGATCTAGCTAGCTAGCTAGTCATTGGGTTCATGTTTTGCATTTAGTTACTTTCATATCTAAGCTTGGTATTAGCGTAAACTAGAGCGATGTATTCCACTTAGTTTGTGTTATATTTAACTGGATTTGACAGTGTGTAGTTATACTCTCTGCACAATAAGATGACTTGGATTGCACCGGTTTCTCGGTGTGTGTGTGTAGTTTTCTAAGTACATGTGCTGACCATTTAAACAAGTGACAGTGTTCATCATTTGAAGTCAGTTAGTACAAAGTTGGAACTTTCTGGTGATGTGATCGGTATTTACGTATTTTATTTTGTGTCTGGTTGCTGGCCTGTGTAATTTCTGCGATTTCACAAAACGCGCGTTGTAATTCTAACCACAGGTGCACAGTACAATGCCGGCCCCCTAAAGATCTTCACTGTGCTGTCAGGGAATTTCGCAGCATGCTAGTTTTTTCGTTCTTTATTGTGTTTTGGTTTTGTCTTCGTTTGTTTTGTTGTTCTTACTATTCCATGGGGGCCATGGGATTACCTCTTATAGGTGAGTACAATACATTTTTTCCCCATTATTTTTTTTTCTGTGACGTTTCCCACACGAACGAGGTTATATCGAAAAACACACAACCATTGTACAAGCATAGGCATGCCTAAGATCCTCTTCTCTCTCTCTCTCTCTCTCTCTCTCTCTCTCTCTCTCTCTCTCTCTCTCTCTCTCTCTCTCTCTCTCCATAAAGTAAATGAATGTCTCCATTGAAAAAAGAACACAGGTCTTTTGTGTGTGCTTGTGTTTGTGTGCTGTTTTGTAAATTATTGTAGGGGAAAGTCGGGTAATATGAAACGAAGTGTAATAATATATATACGAAATAAGACTTCCCTGGAAGATCTCGTTTCCTAATACACTCCATTTAATATTACCCGACTTTTCCCTACATGCATATTCTAGCTATGCGATGCTTTCTTATTTGTGTTTTTTCCACTGTAAATTGCAGTATTTTGGTGAGTAACATTAATTATATTTGCATGGTGTTAAGTTCCATTGCTCATTAATTGTTTGTATTGACTTCCTGTGACTTTTATTTACACGCAATAGATTATTGCAAAACACATTACACAGTCATTCTACATGCGCTGTATATGGATGACTGATATGTTATTGCTAGCGCAGCTTGCATGAGCTATACCTTTGGGTAAAGTAATTATAAGCTTCCAGAAAACTGCTAGGCGTGTGCCAATTGCATAGGCTGTGCAGTGCAAGGCTGGCGGTTCAGAGCTGGTTATAAGCAGTTCAGCCTGCGTTAAGGGACCCTAAAAGACAGAACTAGGCGTTTTTTTAGCCACCGGCTGAGAGTACTGCTATGAACGGCCGTGCGAACGAAGAACATTACATTGTACCTGAAGTTCGTTATATAAAATTCATATATGGGACATTAGGTCACCACCTGATCGTTTCAGGCGCAATCAGCGCAGGCCGGGAGTTGTATGCAAGTCGCCGAGGAACAACAACATCAAAGTATCCATGACATCACGACAAAGACAGCGACAATGAAGTACCAGGGTATAAAAATACAGTAACATTACGTCACCTCAAGACTCTACAGTGAAGTTAAGTGTTTCAATTTTATTCTTCATGAACTCATAAACAACAGCTGGAACAACCCTGGATTAACATACAGATTTCACTTTAATCATATGTGATCACACATCATTGTTGCCATTCATAAACATTATCATTATGAGTGAATAAGTTGATTTGCATCACCATCATACTTTGAGTGTACGCATCCATGGTGCAAATGCATCTTTGATGCTGTGACTCTGTCCTCAATTGCACACACCGCCTATTTATTAGGAATTCGGAGGCAACCGCGGCAGGTGGTGCGGCACCCCCTGAAATCACTGCGTATTTTGGGGTCAAGGCCGCATAAGGATCCTCCCGTGCGTTGACACCCCTTCCCCCATTCCTTAGCAGCTCTTCTTCTCCCCCTCCCTCCATTGTCCTTTATATTTTACTTGTAAATATTATTTTTCATGTTTGTATTATGTCTTTGCATAATTAATTAGTGTCTTGTTTTTGTTTCATATGTATTTCGATTTATCTTTAATTATAAATGCTTGAGAATTGTGCTTTGAACTGATGTCATTAAGAAAAAGCGCTATATAAATACCTTTATTATTATTATTATTTTAACAATGTTCACAAATATAGTTTTACCTGCTTTTGGACAAGTATTGCTTGCGTAGCAGCATGCACATCATTTTCAGCCTCTGACATGATACGGTGAAGTGGAATTTTGCCCACATTTTCTTTGAAACCTTTTAGTTGCAGGCGGCCCATAGTGTAGTTGAAAGTGACATCCACATTCACAATACGGCAAGCGTTCTTAAAGTCATCAGTCTGGAAAAGAGTAGAGACAAATATTTTCTTTTGTTATTGCAGGTCATATGTGACAGGACGCAGGAGGGGGGAAAGATGAATGCTTGCTCTCTATCATTCAAGTCCATATGTAAGGAGGTTAACGTAACACTGACGTTTGCTTTTCTTTTTTAAGACCTATTATACTTGGTGTGAAAAATCTTAATGATTTATATTCTGTATGTGTACAGTTGCTCTTTCTGCACTTAAATATTTCTGTGAACATAACAAACTCACATATTTTGATTCCCAACGTTCAAGGGTAGGAGCTTCATGATCAACGGCTCCAACAAGGGAATCATAGCAATCCATGACTGCATCTATCCCAGCCTTCACAGCACCATCGCCTAGCCCTACAACCACTTTTTTGACTTTGTCACTGGTGTCTTGGAAATATGGAACTGGAAAAGAGAGCAAGGAATGTTACCCTATTTGTCAGGCAGAAACACATATAATAATCATGTTACAACACAGAAACATCAATGCAATTACAAGCTCACACATAATCATATACTCACATGTGCATGTGTACACAACCCATGGTATGAGATCCCATAAACAAAAAACACCATAATAATCGCTACTCTTTTAATCTTCTATTGAAATATCTAAAATCTACAGAAAGATGCTTGCCTCAGAAGTAAAAAAGAAAAACATCTTTGAAGGACTAGGA
Organism: Oncomelania hupensis; assembly: GCA_036898135.1. Taxonomy (NCBI): domain Eukaryota; kingdom Metazoa; phylum Mollusca; class Gastropoda; order Littorinimorpha; family Pomatiopsidae; genus Oncomelania; species Oncomelania hupensis. The sequence goes on along the minus strand of CM072511.1, from coordinate 92,281,910 downwards.
GCATGAAACAACAAGTATAAATCAAGACATTAATTTTTCTTGTACAGGTAACTTCAATATATTTTTATTGAAGCAAGCCCTAAAATAATTTAATGACAAGGAATACAATAATCATAAGCTGGAGGTTGCTGGGTGGAGGAGTGAGCGGAGTAACTCTTGTGAGATTATTTACAAACCAGACGGGTGTATGCAAAAGCTGACCCCCTGATGCTCATTGTGAGTCAAGTGACTTGTATGTTAATAAAATTATACAAACAAAATTATTAAACATCACTTACATATTTTGATACCCTGTGCATCTGGATTGGCAGCTGGTGCAAAGGATTCTATTTCCTCTGAAACTATTTTAAAAAAAAAGATTAAAAAATAAAAGGTAACAACTCTATCCTATCCTATCCCGGAAGTCGTTGGGGCACCACAGATGATTGTTTAACCAGCGTACTCCATCTTTCTATGTCCTCAGCAACCTTCATGGCTTTGCTCGGTGTCAAGCAAGTCCATTCTCTCAAAATCTAACTCCAGCAGCCCGAAAAAGAGCATAAGATCTGTGAAGAGCAAGCGGGATTCCGTAAAAGCTATGCAACTGTTGATCATATTTTCACACTTGTTTCTATTATCAAGAAATGCCTTTTTGGACAGCGGAGATGTAAATTATACGTTGCTTCCATTGATTATTTAAAAGCTTTTAACTCTGTGGATAGAGACAGTTTGTGGTCCGTATTACAAAAGATTAAAACTTTTTCAAAAGCTACGTATGCTGCAAGGGATGTACAGTTCTGTTCAGTCTTGTGTCAGATGGGGTACTGAAATGTCAGATTTTTTTTATTGTTCTGCCGGGGTCAAACAGGGTTGTTTGTTGTCTCCCCTGATCTTTTCCTTACTAATAACTGATGTGGCTGACAAGGTTAGGCAGGAGGGGAAGCATGGTTTTCAGTTTCTACCTGGCTTACAAGAAATCTTTCTGTTATTATTTGCTGACGACATTTGCTTGATCTCTACCACACCCGCTGGTTTACAAAATCAATTAGTTACCTTAGAAAAAGCTTCAACATCTCTTGGACTTTCTGTAAATTTAAAGAAAATAAAATAATGGTATTCAGGAAAGGTGGACATTTGGCTAAAGCAGAAAAATGGTACTATCAAGGAAAAGAAATTGAAGTTGTAAACAGCTACAAGTATTTACTATTTAGGCTTTACTCTTACAACAAAGATGTCTTTTGATATTGCGCTCCAAGAGTTTGCAGGCTGAGCCAAAGGTAAGGTGGTGGAGATCATGAAAACAATGTGGAGTTTGGGAAGCATGGATATAAATGTTTTCTTTAAGCTGTCCGATGCCCAGGTCATGTCAAACCTATGCTTCTATATACAGCAGAAATATGGGGCATTACACGTTTTCATGCTATTGAATCTACACATTTGTTTGCTTGTAAGCGTATTTTGAGTGTGTCTCCCAGGACCCCAAATGTCATGGTTTATGGAGAACTTGGTCGTTATCCACTGTTTATTGACAGTGCTCTAAGTGCAGTCAGATACTGGTTCAAATTGCAAGACATGTTTCTCGTGAGACTACCAAAGCAAGCATATGAAATGGACAAAAACAGATTTTTGAGACTACCTGTAGGTCAGCCTGATGTACATAACTGGGCTTACAATATAAAACACTGTTTTGACATGTTTGGGTTTTCTCACGTTTGGTTGAGCGGGGGAGTAGGAAATAAAGCTTTTTTACGTTTTTTCAGACAACGTATGATAGACTGCTACAAACAAGAATGGTTTAGTAAATTAATGGATAGCGAAAGGTTCTCAGTGTATGGTTCCTTTAAATCACTCTTGCAGTGTGAGAAGTACTTAACAGATATTACTATAAATAAGTTCAGAAATACTTTGTAAAGTTACATTACATTACATTACATAATTGTTGCTTTAGGTCCAGCGGACTCTTCCGAGCCAAATCAGGACCGGACAACCCCCAATCCGCATAAAAGATCTGCTGAAACAACCCTAGTGGGAAAAACTGAATGCCCTCCACCAGCCAGTCACTTTACAATAAAGACATCCCACGCTGGGGACGGCTGAGGCTTTACCCCAACTTATCGAAACCCCGTTTACCAAAACAAAAGAGAATACAAACATTATTATAATTATCAACAAAACACATACATATAAAATGCCTATATTGCTAAATAATAACATCATAGGAAGCCCTAGTGACCACCTGGCAGAAAGCGTCCAATATTCCCAAGCTGATCCAACAGACCTCATACACAAACAAGGAGTCTTGTCCCGGAAGAGTTTTCAAGAAAAAATGTAGGAGACTGGTCCAGCGAAGAAGACGATAGTATAGCAGATTGATAGAACAGAGCAGGAATGAGAAAGAGCAAATGAGAAAGACAGCGACAGTGGGAATTTAAAGCACTAAATTTCCAGAAAGTGGGGATACTATTTATACTGAAACCCCCGGCACCCCAACGGGGGTGTTTGTAAATTTACGTCTAGGCATTATAGAATTGAATGGAAATAAAAGATATAGTGTTATTCCAAAGAAATGCCCATTCTGTACGTCTGTTGAAAATGAAATGCATTTTTTGTGGTATTGTCCAGCGTATAAGGATATTCGTGAAAAGTACATTATGAAGCACTTCAATGTTGATGTACCACCACTGATGTTTTTCTTATTACAAAGTTATAGTACGATCATTACAAGAGCTGTAGCAATACTTACGTACAGGGTGGGGAACAACTCATTGAGAAAAACTCTGAAAAGGCCGGGGTCCAGGGGCCGCCTAGGCCCCGGCGGGGTCAAGGGGCAGGGCCCTTGTAGGGGGTCCAGGGGGGCAAAGCCCCCCGTAAAATGTGCACGTTTTTAAGCCATACCAAGAGTGGCATAGTAACAGTGCAGTAAATGTATAGTGAACTGAACCAACCAAATATGAAAGAAAGGTAATAATTATTAGAAAAAGCTTGAACAAACACAGGAGCACACACACACACTTGTGTTTTATGACAATAAAATTTCGTATTCGTATTCACACACACACACACACACACACACACACAAGCAAATACCACTAACCTTTACATTTTGGATGTCTGTTTCTTCTTGCACATTTCAGTTTTTCACAAGTTCAATTTTAATAGAAACAATCTTCTTAGCAAATTTTCAAATAAGTTTCTGCAAGTTAAATTAAAGAGGTTTCATTTCAGCACATTGTCTAATTTTAGCTTCCACAAGTTCACTGTTGTCGCGTTTATGTGGTCATAAGAATCAACAAGAGCGGGCGGGGAGATGTTGCACGCATTCAGTTCTAGCGGGCCCGTTCTAGCAATGAGAAAGTAAAAGGTGGACACGGATGGGTACTTGTAATAATAGGTCTACTGGATTCGGAAACGGACACATTTTTTTCCCTCTGAACTCTTTTTTTTTCCTCTGAAATGGCTGCCGATTTCCTCTGAAATCAGCGGATCCGAGGAGAGTTCCCCACCCTGTTACGTACTATGCAATGAAAAAACGTGAAGAATTGCTGAGTTAAAAGTAACTTAAAATATTTTTACTTTTCTTTGAGACAAATTCTGTCAAATGACGCGTGTTTGTCATATTTATTTTTGTAACTTTTGAAATTTTTGTTGATTTTTGTCTTTTCTTTATTTTTTTTCCATGTCTGTTGTGTTACCCCCATGCGTATATGCTGGTGGCCTTGCATTAAAGTTTCCTGAGTTCCTGAGTAACTCCAGCAGCCCAAGGCGCTTACTTGCAGTCTTTGGGCACATCATCTGACACCCAGACAACTGAGCATAATTCTAGGCAATCTGGAATGGAGGAGATAGTGCTTGCTGGGTGTATTTGTGTAGCCAGTATTCACCCACCTAGGACATGTGCACCAGGATCTTTAAAGTCTTGACGACTAAGTGTTAATGGTTCAGGCATTGGTACTGTCGGTTCATCACGCCCTCCACTAAGCCCTAGGCATTCCATGTAGATGTTGACATTCACCTGCTGACCCTGGATCTTGTGTGTTCTCTTGGCTACTTTTGCAGCCACTGAAATACAAAACAAAAGATTTTTGTTTGTCGGATATCTCATTTACTGATTTAGCAATATAAAATACCGAGATTATATTATCCCTTGCTGCCAATATACACCATAAAAGGGTTTTACATGAGAAAGAATAATTATAAATGCAGTTACACTTGATACTAGTATGTATTAAATGCACATGATGATTTGGATATTTGTTTCCTATTATTAACTACTTATAAGCTATTTCTCAACCCTATTTATTTATTTAATCATTCATTTATTTGTTCTTAAATAGCACTTTTCCAACTCACTGCTCAAGGCCTGGCCAATACAAAATCTAACTCCAGCAGCCTGAGGCGCTCACATGCAGCCTTTGGGCACCTCGCCTGACACCCAGACAACTGAGCATAATTCTAGGCAATCTGGAATGGAGGAGAAGGGACCTATAGTGTTTGCTGGGTGTATTTGTGTAGCCAGTATTCACCCACCTAAGACATGAGCATCAGGATCTTTAAAGTCCATGCAATGGAATGTGTTCATGCACAGACTAGACCTCATCCGAAGAAGCATTTTTGATTCAGCACTCCAGGCTGTAAACTGGCTTGGAACCACAGCCTGTACAATAATAATAATAATACAGGATGCTATATACGCGCCTTTTCCCAAATCAATCAAGCTCAAAGCACGGCGATCTATACCAACATACACGCTCACCTGTCTCATCCACCCTCACACACACCAAATACACATCCATCACTAACAGATGGTGTAAAGGCAGGGAGATCGCTATTAGAAGACGAAAGAAAATCGAATTTTTATTTTTGAAATTTTTATATTGACTGCGTCCTGTACCATTATTGAAGGGAGGGAGGAAACCGGAGTGCCCGGAGAAAACCCTCGGTGAACTCAATAGTCTCGTACCTAAGTCACATACGTTCGCCCCTTGCGGGAATCGAACCCGCGACCTTCGGCATAGGAAACCGGTGACTTATCCACTGCGCCATGAGGCCACCCCAAGCTGCAATGTCATTGCTTAACATTCAATGTTTCAATTGTTCTTGGAGCCAACTGCGCGCCAACTGTGCACCTAATATATAGGATCAGCTAAAATAATGTCTATCATTCAATCTTCTGAACACCATGAAAATGTTCCCCTCTACCTTCAGCTTGAGCAAATGTGACCAAAGCAGCTTGTGGATCAGTAATAAGCTCAACGCCAGTAACACCTCCACCACCACTGCGCCTGGTGTTCTCAAAGTAGATGTAAAGGGTATCCTCAGTTACAGGCTGTTCTTGCGGAAGGTTGGTCACAAGAATTGTACTGCTGACTGGGACTTGTTCAGCAATGAGCTGACTTTGCATGAATGGCTTTTTCGCCAAACTCTGCTGAATGGTCTTGAAGCAGCCTGCAAACAACAATCATTAACAAAGGTCTATTATTTACGAGATGATTATTAGAATTTAAAAAATCTGAGGATGTTGAAGGCTACTTAAGTCAATAAGATATGAAAGAATAAAAGAAAGCAGTAGCAGCAGCAGCTACATCACCACCACCATCACCAATACCGGTAAAAAGCCTACAGTAATATTGTATCTGGATGACTTGTGTATCTCTTTTATTTAAAATCTCTTTACCAAAGTGATCATGGACCATATATTTCATTTATCTTGGTGATAATTGCAGAGGTGCCTCCCCCCCCCCCCCCCAGTCTGACCATTTGTGTACTGGCTGCATATAAAAATGTGTATTTTGTGTAATGTCAGATTTCGCGCAACTCGCAACATTTGATCAAAGAATTATTGTCATGAAAACTGCCACATTCACAAAACATCAATTCATACTAATTCCAGCTCACCATTTTAATCCTCATGAAACAAAATAATATAGAACTCAACAAGTTATGGTCACAAATGCACACTAATAAATTATTTTTTGTGTTGTATTGTACTCCAAACCCCCCCCCCCCCCCCCCCCCCCCAAAAAAAAGATCTTCATATTGTCCAACAATTAATTAATATGAATTATGAATATATATAAATGCATTTTTTTCGTATATTCTGCTGAAACTGGCAACACTTTTTGTTTTCTGAGCATATTAGAGTGTTCTGCATTTTGTTGTGTAAATACAGTGCCTTTTTATCCACTTTGTATTAATTTTAGACTCCTGAGCCACTTTTGGGAAAAACGCGTTTTATTGTTATGTGAGGGTTACCCACTTTGAACAGTTAAATGAGTGCCTTAATATTGACCGATTTTAACAATTTAATTTTTTTAAAATCTTTTAAAGGTTTGTACTATATAATAAAAACAAAATAAAACATCCTGAACCAAAATAAAATGATCGTCCGTAATACCTAATCTAAGTGTCGCTGAATGTCGTATGCAGAGCAATGTTGAACTCTTTGTTGCAGTGAGCATAATGAACTCCTTTCGAAGATTCGATTATTCCTCAAAAACGTTCACGGTATTCGCGTAAGAAATGTTGCGCTTTTTGCTTACTTGCAACCTTACCCCGCTTTTCTTCAGACTCGCTCTCATCGTCACTCTCGTGTAAACGCTTTCGCGACACCATGTTTATTACAATGGCGGATACAAAGTATCGCACTGTAAGGAATTGACTTACATAAAAGTCTGTTCAACTCTCGATACTAGTGCAAAATTGTTTTACGTCATTATCGTACATGATGACGCACATTTCGCCATTTCCGGTATTCGTTATAATGATCTGAAGAAAATGGGCGTGTGAATGTAGAGCTGTGTGTTTGTTAATGTAATACATGTATTCGTGTCCAGCCCTCTTTGGAGGTATGTAGACCAATAGATAATATATAGAATAAGTACTTGGATATTAAAGAATAATAATAATATAGATTTTGATGGAAATGTATTTAGAATAAGGACTTGAATAGTGAAGGTCATAAAATGGAGAAAATGACCGTTGTTTTGCCCTAAGAAGAGCGGCGAATGTTCATTATGAATAGATTTAAGGTAGAAATAATATTATGACATGACGTTAAGGATTTTGTTCACATTGTCTGTTTTAGGGTTTTTATGTTGGATGTAATCAAGGAAAAATAATACAGAAATCTATTCATCGACATTGGGGAGCTGTTCATCATCATCGTGCCATAGCCTTAGGACTGCCATCTTCATCGAACACTGACTGTGCAACTGAGACAAGATCATCTGCCATCCATACAAGTTCTTCAATATCCTGAAAATTTATAATGTGATTAATTCTAATTTAACGTCAATGTCGTCTTCGTGAGGAATAAAATTTAATGAGTGTGAATGAAGTATTTAATGAAAAACTAAAAGTCTTCTTTTGTTTTGTCATTCCAATTTCTTTATTATTATTAAATAGATTTTTAACGAACGCTGCTTCGTTACACGCACTACCTCTCATGCATGAGATTTCACTTTTGCGCATGCGCTTTAGGGTCAGTAAGTAAAGGAAATAGCAGATCTGAACATATATAAAATCAGTGCCAAAAAAATTAATTTGTTTGGGTACACCACAAAAATGCATATTTTTAAGGAATTGCTCGTATTGTCTATTTTATGTTGAAAATTCGTAAAAATACTTGCCTGCGAGTACGGTAGCTTGCTTGCTTGCTTAATTCCTTGAATTCCGCGTGGAACAAAGGGCCTCGGGAGTACGGTAGGCACCTCTGTAATTGGACAGCATAAAGCTATTTTCCTAGACTGCTCAAAAACCTATACAGTTACCTGCAATTTCTGAGTCAAAGATAACGACTGCTGTGCCTTCTTCATCTGCAAAGAGAATCTTGTTTACTTTCCTATCGTCTAAACCAGCTTTACAAAGGCAGTTCTCCAGAAACAGTTCCAACTGATCAACAGACTTCAGCTCTGGTAGACCCTGCAGCCTGATGCGATCCTTGCACATGTCTGGTGGCCGGTACAAGGTCACTGCCAACTGCTTGCCTCCCAACTTATGTTGGCGCTTGGACACTCGGACAGCAACTGATAAAAAGACAGATTTAAAAAATACAAAGTTGAAAGTCACACAATTCTTAAATCAAATGACGATTTTCTTTTTGTAATGCTATAAGTTAATTACACTTGTGTAGAATCTGTAATGCCCAACTATACCACCACCCTACATCTATCATTAATTATGTTCCCCCAACACATACTTATCATCAGATGAAGAACTCATTACTGCTCATTAGTCTCTATTTTTTTCTCATTCTCGAAGTAATCAATCAATGCGTCTTCACTGGTGGACATACCCAGGCCTTCAACGCTCACAATTTCAGCTCTTCTTTATTACCTACTCTGCTGCCAGTTGCAATGTATACACGCGCCTGTGCAGTTCCTGATGTGAATTTGGATACTTTAAGTTTCTTCTCATCAAGTTTATGGTCTTTTGGTGCTCTTATAAGGTTGTTATATGATATGCTGTATTATTTTATACTGTGACAGTGCCTAAGTGTAATCAGTCTGAAATGTGTAACAGTCCTTTTGCCATAATCATCAGCTGCAAATATATATTCTTGTAAAAATTATTTTCGCCGTAAGAAAAATGACTTCAGCATAAATCCGTAAAAAACTATTTGCCACCGGAAAATAATATGGCGAAACCGTGAGGGTTGGCTTCTCTGTTTATCATGATCATGTTTACACAGGCCTGCTTGATGTTAGATTTGTTATGGATGAGAAAATGTTATTTGGATGTAACAAGATAATGAAGATTATGTCTACAAAGTTTTAGAACATCCTGATTACCTTTTCATGTAAATTGTGGTGTTGGTCATATTGTTACCGGCAGTATTGTTTAATGAGGTAGTGTGTTTGGTATTATTTCCCTTTATTCTTCTACTCATAATGTGAGTATATTGTTCTTATTAGTAAGTTGTATAAACCGTTTTTTTTTTTTATTGCTGGGAGAAAGTTGAATACTGTGTGATTAGTTTTGAAATAGCATATATATATATTCTGTAATGAGATTTTTTTTTGACTTTTGCTATCATAATCTTAGAGGCAGGACTTCTTTATGAATTGTGTAGCCCTTGTTCCACAAATAAGGTAAGTCATAAATTTAAACTATTTGCATCTATGTGAATAACATACATGTAGATTATTATTATTATTATTATTATTATTATTATTATTATTATTATTATTATTAGTGTTATGATTATTAATGTATTGTAAAATATAATTACCTTTTTTATTGGGACAATAATTATATCTTTTCATTGTCCTTGGATTTTCTTGAGTATGAGTGAGCATCAACATGTTCACAGTAGCCATTTTAAAATAATTGTTTTGTGGATTCTTTTTTGTAATATAATCTATAGTTATTTTCTATTAATGTTTATTATTTTAAGCCATTATAATTGTGATAAATATAGAATTAATTTTGATATATATACTTTTGAGAATAGTGAGAATGAAACAGAATGGAGATTGTTAGTGAGCATGGGTTTTATGTTGTGCGTTTCAGGGCTTCATTTTTCTTTTCTGCAATTAATGTTATCGAACATCTTCGAAAGAATAAACGTACAGCAGGGGATAAACCAAACTCCTTGTTTGCACTGGATGAGAGATTCTTTTACTTTTATCTGTATCCTGTCCTGTCACAATATGACAAGAATGTTTACAATTTGGTCGCAAACTCTTCTTCTACCTTGCAGCTGGTTGGCATGCTTACATCTTCATTTTCTTTCCTTCTATGCGGCTATTTATTGTGTTATGCTACTTTTATGTCAAATTTGCCTACCTAAGATCAGAAATTCTGCTCAAACTTCTAATTTAGCACGGTAAGACCTACTTTTTTTTGCATCTGATGTATTCTCAGGATGTTTGCTTTAAATTGTATCTCATTTCAGCCAAATTCTATAAACTCTTTGTTCAACTCCCTTAATGATTAAAACAGGAATGTCAATTTCATACCACCTCACCTGCAGGATCTGAGAATGTGATAAACACGAGGTTCTTCTCTTTATCCAATTCAATGTTCTCCACTTCACCACCCTCAGCTCGCCGACTCTCAAAGTACAGCTCATATGTGTCTTCACTTTCAAAGCCATTTTGTCCTACATGAATCACCACAGTTTTCAAGGGGAGTTCCTCTTCTTCTTCAACCTCCCGAGACTGCTTTGCCTTGTCGTTCTTCTTGGATGGCTTGTACAGGGATAGACGTAAGTCTTGACCCCCAACTTTGTGCTGCTGTTCCAGGACTGACTGGGCAACTGTGTGATCAAACACGCAAGAAAGGTTAGTTTTACAATGCATACCAATATGGAGGTTTCAAAATGTCAAATCATTCCTGATGCAAAGTTGTATCCACTAAGTTTGCTTTATAGCAACTGTGCCGCTACAATTTACAAAGAACTAGCCTAATCACAGTACCGTACTATTTTATGATTTCGCAATAACTCCTCAGGAAATTCTTCAGATTCAGATTCATTCAGCACATGAAAACCCAAAAAATTATTAGGGTAAAAAGCAGTCCAAATGCTTTTAATGTATTAATAGTTGTACCTTCTGGGTCTTCAAACGTGATCATAAAAGCCTGCAATTCTGCATTCCAGGCAATCTCTCCGCCACCTTTCCTGGGATTTCCAAACTACAGTTCCAGTATTTCTTACTGCCTTTCGTAACTGTTCTCCACCATGACTGTACTTGAAGGTCTAAGGTCTTCAAGAGGTGCAAGAACCACCTCCAACTGTTTCCCTCCAACTTTGTGTGACTGGGAAGCCATATGTTGAGCCACTGCAAGAAATTTTGTGCTTAACCATAGTTGCTCTTACTACTGTTATTCACTGCCTAAATAGCAATTTTACATTTTGTAAGGCTTTGGCATTATAAATATGGGGAAAAAAATCATTATTGATCATCTATTGTTATATACCTATCCTATCCTATCTATATATCCTATCCTATATTTAAGGTCAGCGCTGGTATTTAATCTAACTGAAACTAGAGAATCTGATGGGGTTAAAGGGAGGGAGGGGGTGATAAGGTGAGAGGGAGGGAAGAGGTGAGTGTTAGGAAGAGCGGGGAATTCACCTTCAGGCATCTCAAATGTAATACACAAGACGGTGCTGTCCTCGCTGAGGTATATCTCTTTGATGTTACCGCCTCCCTTGTTTGGGTTGGAAAAGTGCATTTCGTACAATTCAAGGCTGCCAAGATCAATTCCACTGACTTCCACAGTGCACTGAGGCAAGTGACTTTCTTCCAACGAAAAGAATTCCTCTTTTGGGGGAACGTACAATGAAACTTCCAAAACTTGTTTTTTTCCCAGCTTGTGGACTAGGGTAGCCACTCTTTTGGCAACTGCAAAGAATGGCAGAAAATATATACATGAAGTAGAAGAGCAAAGCCATTATGACTCAAATGCTCATTATGGAACTTGCAATATTTAACATGAAAATGATTGCCCAGAAAAAACAAAATAAAATGGTGACATTAAAATGCAAAGTAATACTGACTTCGATCTTCCTAAGCTCTTGACCTTGAGATGACCTTGACCTCAGGCTCCAAATATATACCCATGTACTATCAAATAAACTACAGCTTAAGTTGTATTATGCCCAAAAAATGTTTGACCTTGGGATGACCATAACCTTTTTATTCACAATAAAATAATCTAATAACAAAATGTTTATTAAGCAGTCCTGTAGAAACAATAAATATCATTTGAGCAATTGTTCAAAAAAAAGAAGAGAGGAAAAATACATGCCTGTAATTAACTTTCAAATCAGTCTGAATCAAGTATGAAAGAGTATTATATTTGTCCAGGATGATTAGATATTTTATGGGTCTTTGCTGCCATGTTGCAATAGTGTCTGAATCCTATCATCCTATCCCATAACTGGAATATGCCTATGAAAGTGTGAATGCCCGTGCATGTTTGCACGTGTGTATGCAATGAGCAGCCATTTATGCATTCAGAGATGCCAACCTGCAGAAAAATCTGTCAGTGAGAAATTTATAAATTGTCAGTAGATTTAAAATTTTGTCAGTAGACAAGAGGGAGCAAACTTGACCCCGACCGAAGTCAGAAGGATAATCGATGTCAGTTCGCAAAATTTTTAACATCAACCTGCTACGAATCAGAATTAGAATCATGTACAGCACAATGTTAGAGTTAATTTAAAAAAATCGCTTTGAGGTTGTGTATCGACATAAAAATTTTTTAAAAAGGTAAATATTGATTTCTTTGCATTGTTTTGTCTGCTACTGCTGCTTCAGTGCAGCTAACAAGGTTGTGAACTACGATATGCAATAAGTTAAACTAAAGCAAGCTTCAATAATTGAAGCTATCAAATAGATTTATTACCTTATAAGGTCGTTATATAATATGCTGCATTATTTTATACTGTGACCAGTGTTCCCGAATACGCACAGTAGTGCGCCAATCACGCACAAAATATGAAAAATGATGCAGAAAAATGTGCATGTGTACATCCTGTGCACACATTTTTTTCTAATCGCTGAAGTCAAAAATACGACCAACGAGTGGCGAACTAATTCACGGCATAATCAGAATCAGAACCCAACTGAGACTGCCATTGCAGACGATTAAAGATTGTGTCGGGAGTAGTCGTCCTTAAAAATCGCATGCGCGCGCAATCAAGCAATCCATTCACTGAACAGAAGAAATCTTCGTGAATCCATTCTTTGATTCTATCATACACGATCATGTCACTTCTGACTTGGTTGACTGGGCCCAAAACCCGTTCATCCACAGCAACATCAAGTACAGATCCTGTCATTATCGAAAATACGGAACTCAAAGCAAGGATAAACAAATAAATGATGAAACTCAAACTGAAGTAAAGCGTCCAAAGAAACTAAAACTCAACGACAGAATGCAAGAGTTCCAGTGGTGCCAGTTTGACGCAAGCTTTAACAGAGTTTAAAAAAAAAAAAAAAAAAAAAAAAAAAGTGAGGCTTGGACTTGTTTTTACTTTTTTTTTCCGATTTGGGGACTCTTAAAATTTGCACAAGGACTCTTAAAATTTTATACCTGGGAGTCCCAAGGACTCTCATTTTTTGTGTGTGGAGGGAACACTGTGTGACAGTGCCTAAGTGTAATCAGTCTGAAACGTGCAACAGTCATTTGCCATAACCATCAGCTGCAAATATATATTCTTGTAAAAATTATTCTCACCGTAAGAAAAATGACTTCAGCGTCAATTCATAAAAAAACTATTTGCCACCGGAAAATAATACAGCGAAAACGTGAGGGTTGGCATCTCTGAATATTCAATGTATGCAATTTGTCTTGGGAAGGAAAATAAGTGTTGTTAAAATTGAGTACATTTATAAAGTTAAAGGAAAAAGCATATGCGCTTAATAAAATTAACAATACTGGTCAAACTGATATTAAAGTTTGAATGTTTCTAATGTTATTGTTATTTTTTTACCTTGAATTATGACTGCTAATAATGCATCGCAAGCATTGGGATTAAATCTTGCATTTTGAATCTTGAATTTTCTAATATTCTTCTTCTCCTCCTCCTATCCTCCTGTTTCAAACTGTCTCACTATGTAAGAGAAGGTCGGGCAATGCTATACCTTCTGGGTCCACAAAGGTGATGAGAATGAAGCCTTGATCCCTGTGGTCGACTACTTCAGCAATGTCTCCGCCTCTTGATTTCTTGGGTGCTTCAAAGTACATCTGTAGTAACTCCAAATCGACCTCGCTGTCCAATCCAGTAACTTTTACTGTATGTATGGCTGATGACTGAGAACCATTGTCAAGTGCAACTGCAAAAAACAGTGAACAGATAAAGCTACAACTCAGAATCCAAGCAATGATCTGTTGAGCTCACAAAGACAGGGATTAATCTTGAAAGTGACCATGATAGGTCATTTGACCAGTTCACAGGAAAAACAATAGGTCATTTTGGAAAGCAATAAGTCACACAGTCTCAGTACAAATGGTACAAAATAACAATGCTAAGGCATTAACCGATTTTATATTCAGCCTTTTTAAATTGTTTAAATGACATGCTGATGCACACAGTTATAAGAGGAAATTCAATCCTTTTTAATTTGTCTGCTAATTATTACTGTTTACACTGCTTTGAAAGAGACAACAGTTTTCTTGGTTTTGCTGCTGCCCATATCTGCAGCGCTCTTTCTATATTTACAGTTCCAAGCTTTACAGAAAGCAGCAAGTTATGTGTTTCTGCTGTCAGTCTGTTCCGCAATGCTGTCAGAATGTAATAGTAATATTTGTAAAAATAGTAAAACTAACAATACCAAGTTTGGCATGTTTATCATTAAGGCACACGTTTCTTTGAATTTATTTATTTTTAAATCAAACAGTTACAAGTTTAGATTATCTCAAAATTCAGTTAAAATTTCCACTTGTGCTCTTTTCTCCCAAACAAAACATATGTGTCACTGGTATAGAATTAGTTAAACAAAACTTGTCTTTAATGACACACCTCAGATGACCCTGATTTAAAACAACATGCAGAGTCTCTCTCTCTCTATTTAAAATTCAGGCATAGGTGACAAATCTGAATTCTGTTTAAAACAGTAATAAACATGATAAATCGAGCAATAAAGATACAGATACAGTTGTAGTAACACTAAGCGTAAGAGGCCGAGAAAATAATAAATAAATATTATGTATTGTCTGCAGTGTGAATATTGTGGGAAAATATTTCACAGAGAATGCCAAAATGTGTCTAGTGAGTACTACATCATGATCAAACAGTTTGGCTCAGCAAGTGGTGGTAGTTGTCACTGGTTCTGTGATGTGTGCAATCCTAAAGCTATGGATGTTTTGAAGCTTGTGCAACAAGTCAGAGACAAAAATATTGAGCTAGAAAATCGACTGGAGTCTGTGGAAAGCAAAGTGGACAACTTGGATAGTGGCTTTGAAGAGAGAGTTGCAACTTCTGTCAGGTCGGTAGTTAGAGAGGAGGTGTACGAAGCTAAGCTTAGAGAAGAAAGAAGGATGAATATTATCATCAAGAACCTGCCTGAGACAAAACCAGACAAGGAGGCTTTTGCTGGTGTGGTGTCTGCACTGGGGCTGGGTCAGGAAGCGGCAGAGGGAATTGGCCGGCTTTGAAAGGTTAGGTGGGAAGACAGGGGAGCGATCCAGACCTCTCAAGGTGCAGTGTACTAGTGCCAAGCAGAGGAAGGACATTCTCATGTATAGCAAAAAATTGTTTAGAGCTAAGAGTACAATACGGTGTATGTCAGTAGGGACTTGACAAAAAGCAGAGCAAAGAGAACAGAAGGCTTTAAGAGATGAACTGAAAGAGAAACGCAGTTTGAAGGACGGCAAGAAATACATGATCAGGAGAAATGAAGTGATTATGATAGATGAGAGTAACCATCATAGAGCAAGTGAATTTGAGGATGAGGCGTCATCAGCATCTGAGTTGAATGTGGCCTCTGCATCAAAAAAGGACTAAGTTTTTATTCTGAACCTGCCACATCTGTACAAAATAATGTATATAATGCATCATTTGTTTCTACTTCTTCACCACATTTTTTGCATTGCACATCAATAAACGCACACAGTGTTGTTAATAAATTTAATGATCTTCACACTTTTGTATTAAGCGAGGGATCAGACATTAGTGCCATTACTGAGTCCTGGCTACATGGAGACATTTCAGACAGTGAAATTCACATCAATGGTTACAAGACATTTAGAAGTGATAGAGTGGGAAGGAGAGGAGGGGGATGCTTGATGTATGTGAGAGATAATTTGCAAGTTAGAGAAGTGAAACTCTGTGAGGAGCAGGACTATACAGAATTTTTTTTTTTTAAAGCATCTGGTGTGTTATATATGGGCAGGACAAAGAAGAAACATTGTTTGGTGTAGTGTACAATCCACCCGGTGTTAGTCTGGAAAATGAAGAGAAATTGTTTGCAGTTTTAAAAGAGGCAGCAAAGTACAGGCATGTGGTTGTTACGGGAGACTTCAACCGTCCAGGTATTAACTGGGATACGTATGAGTGTGATGGAGCAGGGGAAGGTTTGCTCGATACAGTAAGTGACTGTTTTTGGTTTCAGCATGTGGCTGTAGCTACTAGAAAAGCAAATGTGTTGGACTTGGTGTTCAGTTCTGAAGAAGAGATGGTGCAGGAGGTGGAGATAGGCGATCCTCTAGCCAACAGCGATCACAACATTGTGCACTTCAAAGTGTCCTTTTCTGAGCCTAGAGACAGTAATAGCGACAGGAAGAAAGAGATAAGGGATTACAGAAAGGCAAACTGGAAGGTGGTCAGAGAAAACTTAGAAAAGGTGAATTGGGACAATGAATTTGAAGGGAAGAGCTGCAGTCAACAGTGGGGCTTGTTTCATCAAACGCTGCAGAAGGTGGTGAGAAGTTTCGTACCGCTGAAGAAAACGAGGTGCACTAGGAAGCCCAAATGGATGAATAGAGAGGCACTCAACAGTGTCAAGAAGAAGAGGAAGAAATGGAAAAAATACAGACAGAGTGGTAGGCAAGAAGACTTTCTCGCATATAAACAGTGTCAGAATGACAGTACAAAACTCATCAGAGATAGTAAAAAGAAGTTTGAAGAAAAGCTGGCACAGAATATCAAGCAGGATACAAAGTCTTTTTACACCTAGGCAAGGGCAGGCTGCGCTGCAAGGTCAAAGTTGGTCCTCTGGAAGATAGTGACGGGGACCCGGAGGTGACAGAAATATTTCAGGCCACAATTGGAGGGAAATTTGCACCAGTGCTCATTTTGGGAGCTGGTGAAGTAGATGTCAACACCATGACCACCACCTTCAACTTAGCCACGGAGATCCTTGGAAAGCACCGGTCAAAGAAGAAGCTGTGGATCACACCTGAACTTTTGGACCTGTGTGATAAACGAAGAGAGATTAAAAAGAAAAGGAACACCTGACAGGGAGCTGATGCCTACCGAAAAATCAACAATGACATCCGAAAAGGCATGCGCACAGCAAATAAGAACTGGATAGAAGCTCAATGCCAGGAAATAGAGAACAGTCTGAACAAGAACAACAGCAAGAAGGCCTACCAGGCTGTGAAGCTGCTGACAAGTGTTAAACACTTAACAGCCCAAGGTCTCCACGATCCAAAGCAAGTGGCTTATGCCTTACAGAAGAACAAGAAGTCTTGGACAGATGGACAGAATACTGCTCTGACCTTTACAACCACAAACCAAACGAAGACCCATCAGTTCTAGCATGTCCAGAGAACAGAGAAGAAGAAGAAAACCTCCCAATTCTCCGAGAAGATGTTGAGGCAGCAGTGCAATCGCTGAAGAAGGAGAAGTCAGCAGGAGTGGACAAGATACCCGCGGAACTGCTTCAAGCAGGAGGAGAAGCGATGATCGACGCACTCACCATTATGTGTAACAAGATGTGGCAGAGTGGGGAGTGGCCTACACCATGGACCCATTGGCTTGTCATCACTCTTCCCCAAAAAGGTAACCTTCAGGAACCTGAAAATAATACTCAACAGGTTGAAACCCCAAGCTGAACAAATCATAGCCGAAGAGCAAGCAGGATTTAGGGCAGGGTGAAGTACCACTGAAGAGATTTTCAACCTCTAATCTGTGAGAAATACCTACAGCACCAACAACATCTATATCATGTGTTCGTAGACATCAAAAAGGCGTTTGACCGAGTCTGGCATGCAGATCTGTGGGCAAACATGAGAGTGTACAACATCAGCCCTAAAATTGTTGAAGTCATCAAAAGCCTGTATGACAAGGCTACCAGTGCAGTCCTCCACAACAGCGCCATCGGAAACTGGTTCAGAACAACAATCTGTGTGCGTCAGGGATGCCTACTCTCTCCAACACTCTTCAACATCTTCCTAGAGCGCATCATGTCAGATGCCCTTGCAGACCAGGAAGGCACAGCCAGCATAGAGGGAAGAGCAATCTCCTACCTTCGTTTTGCGGATGACATTGATGGATTGGCTGGAGAGGAACAAGAACTTGAACGACTGGTACAGAGGCTTGACACCACCTCCAGAGCCTATTGAATGGAAATAAGTGCAGAGAAGACCAAAATGATGACCAACAACACCCATGGCATCAACACGGGACATCAAAGTCCAAGGCCAATCCCTCAACACAGTGTATAGCTTCAAATATTTAGGAGCCATTGTATTAGATAATGGGTCCCGACAGGAAGTCCTCTCCAGGATCGCACAAACAACTGCTGCCTTGGCGAGGTTGAAGCCAATTTGGAAAGACAGGACCATCAGTCTACATTCCAAGGTAAGGCTGCTGCGCTCTCTTGTCATCTCCATCTTCCTATATGCTTGCAAAACATGGACCCTCACAGCAGATCTCCAACAAAGAATACAAAGCATGGAGACGAGGTGCTACAAAAGACTTCTGGGCATTTCCTATACCCAGAACATCACCAACGACGAAGTCCGACAGACCATCACACAAGCCATTGGACAACACGATGACCTGCTCACAGTGGTGAAAAAACGGAAACTCCGAGGGAATGGCCACGTCACCAGATCATCAGGTCTTGCAAAGACCATCCTGCAAGGCACAGTGCAAGGAGGTAGAAGAAGAGGGAGACCGAAAAAGAGGTGGGATGACAACATTCGAGACTGGATTGGTTTGACACTGAGCGAAACAATCAGGATTGCTGAGGACAGGGAAAGATGGAGTACGTTGGTTAAACGATCATCTGTGGTGCCCCTACGACCTCCGAGTTATGGGATAGGATAGGATAGGATATGTTATTTACTTGTAAGATTAAATTATCAAAATAATAATTACCTCCTTTGCTCCCAAAATATGTACTGAGCTTTGCCACACCTTTCGAATCGGAGGGCTTCAACGACGGCGTTCGCGGCATTTTGAAGCGCTGGCGCGAGTCGGAATAAACAAGCAAAGGGACGGAACTTTGACTATTTGTCTTTTTGCTAAAACGTCAACGTAAGCCAGGGTTGCCCAAACTATGACTTTTTCAGCATGCGAGGAACTTTTAAAATGACCAAGCCAAAATGATCTACCTACCACCAAAATGCAAAACATATATATAGTCATATAATAGGCTGACGTCAATTTTTTTTTTTACTTCAACACGATCTACTCAGTCACACTGTCTTCGCGATGGACCGGTCGATCGCGATCGACGTATTGGGCACTCCTGTCGTAATCCATTATATTATCCATTAGGAATATCGTTTTCTTTCTTTTCATTTCTTCCGCTCGTGGCGCCCCCCCACCCCCCAATCCCCCCCTTAAAAAATAAAATAA
Source organism: Oncomelania hupensis (assembly GCA_036898135.1). Taxonomy (NCBI): domain Eukaryota; kingdom Metazoa; phylum Mollusca; class Gastropoda; order Littorinimorpha; family Pomatiopsidae; genus Oncomelania; species Oncomelania hupensis. The sequence continues at coordinate 92,262,670 of CM072511.1, read as the reverse complement.
ATAAATAAATAGAATGTCGCCGAAGACGGGAAATATCAGCTTTGCTCTTTGTGGAGCACGAAAGACGGTGTTCGTCTGGAGATTGTTTAGAATGATTGCAATGATTGAACTTTTTTAGGGAGAAGATTGCGAAGGCTTGCATATTGTGGAAGAAGTCAAATACTCGTATAAAAAAATAAAATTAAAAAAATAAAAATACAAAATAAAATAAATAAATAAATATATTATATACATATTTTATTTATTTATTTTTTTTTTAATTATTTTTTTTATTTTTATAATTTTATATTCTATGTATATGGGATATGGAGGTTACCGTTTCCAAGTGATTGATCTGTTTCCTTTCAAGTTTTCTCTCTCTCTTTCTCTCTCTCCTTTTTCTTCTTTTTTTTTTCTTTTTTTTTTTTGGGTTGGGGGGGGTTTCCGGAAACCCCGGAACCCCCCCCCCCTCGTCCGCCCCTGTTGTTGATAGTGAGTTGGAAAGTAAAAGTGTGAAAAGGCGATTGTATGCAGTTGTTGATGTGTGCTGAATAAAAGTGGAAAACTTCATACGTCAACTCAAGACTTGTTGATGAGTGAGCAGGCTGCGTGGATAAACGAATCAGAGTTACACCTTATCAGGACTTCAGCATCGGGGCTGAATCAAATACTGATAAAGAAAAACACCATCATCAAACCGAGTGTAACATTTTGGGGGTCAAGCCGCGATTCACGCCATAGCCAAGGGTTCAACTGCTACAACAAGCGAGTCAACGTTACGAGAGGCAGTCATCGAGGGTAGCCGCTAACGAGTTGCGTCGAGAGGGGCCAACATACTGGGACTACATCACCGATAGATTCGGGTTGACTGCAAGGGCGTGTAGTCGCTGAAGAGTTGCTTCGTGAGCGAACAACAGATCGGGACTACGTGGCTGCCGCAAGACTACGTCGAGGGACAGTCTCGGAGCTACATCGCCAGTAATAGAGGGAGCGACGAGCGGACGTCGCGTCTACTTCAGCACAGGAGCGTATACATCAACACCAGCGTGGTGCAGCGTCGCATACGACGAGGACAGCAGGGCCTGCGTCAGCGAAGGTGACTAGTGACAAGCTTCAGCGCTACTGCAGAAAGCGTGCTGTTCTAGAACAGTCTAGAAAGGTACAGCACAGTCAAGAACTTTCCAGAAAAGAACTTTCCAGAAAAGCATCAAGATGGCCGACTTCTGGCAGAAAGGGATTGCACTGAATCTAAAAGGCAAACAGCTGACGGAGTACGTCAAATCCCAGGAGAGAATATGTTACACTCGATTCGATGTTGGTGTTTTCCTTTATCAGTATTTGATTCAGCCCCGATGCTGAAGTCCTGATAAGGTGTAACTCTGATTCGTTTATCCACGCAGCCTGCTCACTCATCAGCAACAAGTCAAAGTCTTCGTATGAAGTTTTCCACTTTTATTCAGCACACATCAACAACTGCACACAATCACCTTTTCACTCTCCACTTTTTGCTTTCCAATTCACTATCAACAACTTTCACTATCGACTTTTTGCAACAGCGCGGTACTTATAAAGTCTCTTGATACTCCCGAACAATTTAGAACACGGTAGACTATAATGATGCACTACAGCCAATCAAATAAAAGATCGTCATCGCTGACTTACGTCATACATATTTCTTCTTCTTCCGGGAACATTCCTTCAAACTTCGACAATTATCCCGAAACTTCGATCGATAGTAAACAAGCGGGTCCAGAGAATTCTCCAACCATATCGACCAACGAAAATTATCAATGTTATACAAAGCCTCTCCTAACAACAATGCAAACTGAAATCAAAGGTAAATAAACTCCATTATTGAATACTTTTCAAAACGAAACGATTAGATCTATCGTGCGCGTTTCAGACATACTACCATTGGCGTTTCAACGTAACATAACCCCCCACTCAAGAAGAAATTTACCTAATTTCTTTCAACAACGTTGGAACGTAATGCACAAACAAAATTCAGAACTAAAACTTATTTCAGACTGTCTGAACACTGTCAAAGTTCACAGCTCATTCACACAGAGTCAATGTTTCTCATCTGCAAGTCTTTCTGGATACTGTCAATGTTCACAGTTTATCTACACAATCAATGTTTTTCATCTTCAAGTCTGTCTATATATTACCAATGTTCTTAGTTCATCAACACAGTCAATATTCTTTCATCTGCAAGGAAACGACGCCCTCGTCAGTTGCGGTTGTCATCGGCCCAGGGTCAAAGACGATGATCACGTGGGCTTTCCTGGAGTCAGTGCATCCTCCGTTGTCTCCTTCTTCCGTCGAATGTCCGACGCAGTCGACGTTGTCAGCTCCCAGGATGCACTTGCTGGGTCTCACGATCAGGTTGGCTTCTTGTAGACGGTGGAACAGCTCCCTCAAGGTCTGCAGATGCTCTTCCCAGGTGCGAGTGTGGACCAGCAGGTCGTCCCAGTAACACACGACGTTGTCCATCCCATTGAGCATCTTCCTCATTCCTCTCTTTAGGGTAGCTCCGCTGTTGACCATGCCAAAGGGCATACTTAGGCACTCGTACGTCCCATCAGGAGTTATGAAAGCAGTCTTTGGTATGTCCTGTTGACGCACGAGGACTTGCCAATAACCCTTGCTGAGGTCAATCTTTGAGAAGATTCTACTCCCCGATAGTTGGCAGAAGAGGTCTGTTGCGGTAGGCATCTGCTCAGGGTCGAAGACGGTGATCTTATTAACCTTCCTGTAGTCGATGCATACTCGGTTGCTCCCGTCCTTCTTCTTCACGACCACGACAGGGGACGCGTAGAAGGAACTGGACTCCCTGATGATGCCCATCTTCAGCATCTCATCGATATCTTTCTTCAAGGATTGACGGGCCTTGAAAGGGATAGGGAATGGTTTGGATCGAACAGGGATATTTGAAGTGAGGTGGACTTCATGTTCGACCAAAGTCGTAGAGCCTGGAACATCGCTGAAGCTATGGGGAAACTCCCCCATAAGGTCCTTGAGCTCCATCTTTTGACCTTCCGTCAAGCTTGGTCCTAGCTTAACATCATCGACGCTTTCTTTGCTGTGGAAGTCTCCCAGTTCCAACAGTTCCTCGCTGTCAAAGCTGTTGTCGATCTCAGCTGCTGTTGCTGCATGCACAGTCTCTGATGGCCTTTCCACGTACAGCTTAAGGAGGTTGGCGTGGTATATCTTGGAATGCTGGCCGACCTTCACCTTGTAGTCGTTGATTCCCACCACGGTCTCCACTTCGTACGGGCCTTTCCACTGCATCAGCAACTTATTATGATCGGTAGGTAGCAGTACCAGCACTTTGTTTCCAGGTTTAAACTTCCTGTTCACAGCCCTACGGTCATAGTAGTGCTTTCCACAGTCCTGGGATTTCTTCAGGATTTCTCTGGCTATCTCGAGAGTCTGCTCCAGCTTCTCCCGTAGCTCAAACACGTACTGGTAACTGTTCTTCACCTCTGGGGTGTCCACTTCCTTCGTCCACAGTTCTTTCAGGATGTGCATCGGCCCTCGGATGGTTCTTCCGTACAGCAGCTCGAACGGAGAAAAGCCGGTGGACTCCTGCGGCACTTCTCTGTAGGCGAACGGTAAGGCGTTGATGTGGCGATGCCATTGTCTGGGCTGCTCGCTGCACAGTTTCTTCAGGGTGGACTTCAGCGTAGCATTGAACTTTTCGACAAGCCCGTTGCACATTGGATGGTAGGGTGTCGTAGTCAAATGCCGGATGCTCAGCAGTCTGTTGACCTCCTTCATGCAGTCAGAGACGAATTGCGTCCCGAGGTCTGTCAGGATCTCTTCAGGCACTCCAAGTCTGCTGAACATGTCCACCAGCGCCTCTGCAACAGTTTTAGTGTCAATCTTATTCAGAGGCACTGCTTCTGGGTACCGGGTCGCATAGACCACTAAAGTCACCCACCGATGACCTTCTTCACTCGGAGGTCTTATTTCGCCGATTAAGTCTAAGGCCACACTCTTGAAAGGTCGGTCGATCAGAGGCATCCTCTGCATAGGAACTTTAGGGACCCTTCCTCAAGGTATGGTCTTCTGGCAAATGTCACATGATCGGCAGAAACGGCTGACGTCCGCATGAAGTCCTGGCCAGTAGAACACCGCCTGGATTCTGTCTGACGTCTTCTTGATGCCTAGGTGACCTCCCATGATGGAGTCGTGAGCTACTGCCATCACTTGGCGCCTTAGGGGTAACGGTACCAAGACTTGACGTAGTGGTTTCCCTCCGTTGACACTCGGGTGCTGGAAGATTCGGTACAGGATCTTGGCCTTCACCTCAAAATAGACCGTACCACTGCCTTTGGTCACGTGGTCTTGGCGGTTCCTGTACTTGTTTAAAGTACTATCAGCTTCCTGGAGCTGGATCAGCTTATCTCTGTCCACGATGGCAGCTTTAGAGTTGTCGGCGCCCTTCAGTGGCGTAGACGTCTTGTCTCTCTTGGCCTGGGCCCTGGTAGTAACAGCACCGACAATCTCTGGTTGGCAGGGCTGAGCCGGAGTAGCCACATTATCCCGTAGCAGCTCTGTAAGGTCCCCATCGGGAAATGGCAATAGATCCTCCTCCACAACTTCGACGTGTTGAGTTGAGGCAGGACTCCACTCTGTATCAGGGTCGTCGGGTCGTCTCGCGCCGTCGATATTCCCGATCATCAAATCGTACAGCGGCTTCTTCAGGCAAACCGCTTCGACTTCGCCTATGTAGAAAGGGGTGTTGATATGAATCTTCGCAGCTGGCGCTTTCACACCTTTGCTGTCGGCCATGAGTATCCATTTAGAATCGCCAGTGAATTGTTCTTTAGCGATTAGGTCTTCTCTGACGATGACCCCACTGCAGCCAGAGTCTTTTAAGACAGTCACTTCATGATTTCTGACGCGTCCCTTGGAAACAGGCATGTTCTGGACGGTTATCGCTGCGCTGGCGACGACGGGGATGGATTTCCCGTTGGCAAGGAGAAGCTGGCCGTCAGTTATGCACTCTTGCACGTCCGCATGAGTAGCTGCACGCTCGGTCTCACTCGGAAGAATGACGCTCCCGCCGCACACTTGATGGTCAGATCTACTGGATTGCCGTTGATTGGAGAACCGCCTCTGCCGGTTGCCCGCCGCTGCGTTGTCCGTACTACTCCGCTGTCCGCCACTTTTTTTTTTGAGTACAGTTAGCCGCTCTGTGGTCTGTAGCGTTGCAGGTGAAACAGCCCCTTGAATGCCCTTCCCTGGGAGGAGGCGTGGAGTCCGTCTGTTTCTGGTTCGTCTGGCTCCCCTGGATCTGGTTCACATGGTTTCCAGTCTTCTGAAAATGTTTCGTCGCGCTGGGTGGCCCCAGGGTCTTCCCATGAGCGATGAGATATCTTTCAGCAGCCTCAATCACATCTTTAAGCGTCTGCAGCTTTTGTTCTTTTAAGTGGGTCGCTAGGTCCTTGTGACAGGCATTGAGAAATTGTTCCTTCACGATCAGGTTATGGAGACTGTCGTAAGACTTCCTTTTTCGCCTGATAACTCCACCCACTTGTGTAGATATGACGACAGGCGCTCCACAAACTGCTTTGGCGTCTCGTCTGACTTAGGCCGGCATTCACGGAAGCGTTTACAGTAGCCCTTCTCTGTAAAGTTGTAGCACTGCAATAGGGCCTCTTTCAAGACGTCGTAGTCTTTAGCGTCATCGTCCGAATATCTGGTGTAGACGTCGAGTGCTTGCCCCGTCAGAAGTGCACTTAGTCGAATCGCCCAGTCTTGAGGTTGCCAGTTAGAGCTTTTGGCAAACCTTTCAAATCTCACCAAATAACTGTCGATCTGGTCCTTCCCGTCGACAAACGCTGGCAATTTTGGAGCTTTGTTGTCACTGATAACTTGTGGCGCATGCTGATTGTTTTGGATACGCGCCAACTCTAGCTGGTGCTGAAGTCATCTCTCTTCCATCTCTCTTTCTTCTCGGCGTCGCTGCTCTTCTGCTTCTTTTTCTTGACGCCGCTCTTCTCTTTCTTCGCGGCGATGCTGCTCTTCTTTTTCTAGACGCTTCTCTTCTAATTCTCTTTCTCTTTCTTCACGCCATATTCTCTCTTGAGACTTGACGTACTCCGTCAGCTGTTTGCCTTTTAGATTTAGTTCAACCCCTTTCTGCCAGAAGTCAGCCATTTTGATGCTTTTCTGGAAAGTTATATTCTGGAAAGTTCTTTTCTGGAAAGTTCTTTTCTGGAAGGTTCTTCTTCTAGAAAGTTCTTGACTGTGCTGTACCTTTCTAGACTGTTCTAGAACAGCACGCTTTCTGCAGTAGCGCTGATGCTTGTCACTAGTCGCTTTCGCTGACGCAGGCCCCGCTGTCCTCGTCGTATGCGACGCTGCACCACGCTGGTGTTGATGTATACGCTCCTGTGCTGAAGTAGACGCGACGTCCGCTCGTCGCTCTCTGTGAAACTGGCGATGTAGCTCCGAGACTGTCCCTCGACGTAGTCTTACGGCAGCCACGTAGTCCCGATCTGTTGTTCGCTCACGAAGCAACTCTTCATCGACTGCACGCCCTTGCAGTCAACCCGAACCTATCGGTGATGTAGTCCCAGTATGTTGGCCCCTCTCGACGCAACTTGATGGCGGCTACCCTCGATGACTGCCTCTCGTAACGTTGACTCGCTTGTTGTAGCAGTTGAACCCTTGGCTATGGCATGAATCGTGGCTTGACCCCCAAAATGTTACACTCGATTCGATGTTGGTGTTTTCCTTTATCAGTATTTGATTCAGCCCCGATGCTGAAGTCCTGATAAGGTGTAACTCTGATTCGTTTATCCACGCAGCCTGCTCACTCATCAGCAACATGTCAAAGTCTTCGTATGAAGTTTTCCACTTTTATTCAGCACACATCAACAACTGCACACAATCGCCTTTTCACTCTCCACTTCTTGCTTTCCAATTCACTATCAACAACTTTCACTATCGACTTTTTGCAACAGGGCGGTACTTATAAAGTCTCTTGATACTCCCGAACAATTTAGAACACGGTAGACTATAATGACGCACTACAGCCAATCAAATAAAAGATCGTCATCGCTGACTTACATCATACATATTTCTTCTCCTTCCGGGAACATTCCTTCAAACTTCGACAATTATCCCGAAACTTCGATCGATAGTAAACAAGCGGGTCCAGAGAATTCTCCAACCATATCGACCAACGAAAATTATCAACGTTATACAAAGCCTCTCCTAACAACAATGCAAATTCAAATCAAAGGTAAATAAACTCCATTATTGAATACTTTGCAAAACGAAACGATTAGATCTATCGTGCACGTTTCAGACATACTACCATTGGCGTTTCAACGTAACAGAATACAAGAACGAGAATTAGAAGAGAAGCGTCTAGAAAAGGAAGAACAGCGTCGCCGAGAAGACAGAGAATCAGAAGAACAGCGACGGCGTGAAGAAAGAGAATTTGAACTGAAGCGTCTTAAAGGTGAGCGTCAGTACCAGCTAGAGTTGGCGCGTATCCAAAACAATCAGCATGCGCCACAAGTTATCAGTGACAATAAAGCTCCAAAATTGCCAGCGTTTGTCGACGGGAAGGACCAGATCGACAGTTATTTGGTGAGATTTGAAAGGTTTGCCAAAAGCTCTAACTGGCAACCTCAAGACTGGGCGATTCGACTAAGTGCACTTCTGACGGGGCAAGCACTCGACGTCTACACCAGATTGTCGGACGATGACGCTAAAGACTACGACGTCTTGAAAGAGGCCCTATTGCAGTGCTACAACTTTACAGAGAAGGGCTACCGTAAACGCTTCCGTGAATGCCGGCCTAAGTCAGACGAGACGCCAAAGCAGTTTGTGGAGCGCCTGTCGTCATATCTACACAAGTGGGTGGAGTTATCAGGCGAAAGGAAGTCTTACGACAGTCTCCATGACCTGATCGTGAAGGAACAATTTCTCAATGCCTGTCACAAGGACCTAGCGACCCACTTAGAAGAACAAAAGCTGCAGACGCTTAAAGATGTGACTGAGGCTGCTGAAAGATATCTCATCGCTTATGGGAAGACCCTGGGGCCACCCAGCGCGACGAAACATTTTCAGAAGACTGGAAACCATGTGAACCAGATCCAGGGGAGCCAGACGAACCAGAAACAGACGGACTCCACGCCTCCTCCCAGGGAAGGGCATTCAAGAGGCTGTTTCACCTGCAACGCTACAGACCACAGAGCGGCTAACTGTCCTCAAAACAAAAGTAGCGGACAGCGGGGCAGTACGGACAATGCAGCGGTGGGCAACCGACAGAGACGTTTCTCCAATCAACGGCAAAACAGTCGATCTGACCATCAAGTGTGCGGCGGGAGCGTCATTCTTCCGAGTGAGATCAAGCGCACAGCTATTCCTGCGGACGTGCAAGAGTGCATGACTGATGGCCAACTTCTCCTTGCCAACGGGAAATCCATCCCCGTCGTCGCCAGCGCAGCTGTGACCGTCCAGAACATGCCTGTTTCCAAAGGACGCGTCGGAAATCATGAAGTGACTGTCTTAAGAGACTCTGGCTGCAGTGGGGTCATCGTCAGAGAAGACCTAATCGCTAAAGAACAATTCACTGGCGATTCTAAATGGACACTCATGGCCGACAGCAAATGTGTGAAAGCGCCAGTTGCAAAAATTCATGTCAACACCCCTTTCTACATAGGCGAAGTCGAAGCGGTTTGCCTGAAGAAGCCGCTGTATGATTTGATGATCGGGAATATCGACGGCGCGAGACGACCCGACGACCCCGATCCAGAGTGGAGTCTTGCCTCAACTCAACACGTCGAAGTTGTGGAGGAGGATCCATTGCCATTTCCCGATGGAGACCTTACAGAGCTGCTACGGGACAATGTGGTTACTCCGGCTCAGCCCTGCCGAGCAGAGATCGTCGGTGCTGTTACTACCAGGGCCCAGGCCAAGACAGACAAGACGTCTATGCCACTGAAAGTCGCCGACAACTCTAAAGCTGCCATCGTGGACAGAGATAAGCTGATCCAGCTCCAGGAAGCTGACAGCACTTTAAACAAGTACAGGAACCGCCAAGACCACGTGACCAAGGGCAGTTGCATGGTCTATTTTGAGGTGAAGGCCAAGATCCTGTACAGAATCTTCCAGCACCCGAGGGTCAACGGAGGTAAACCACTACGTCAAGTCTTGGTACCGTTACCCCTAAGGCGCCAAGTGATGGAAGTAGCTCACGACTCCATCATGGGAGGTCACCTAGGCATCAAGAAGACGTCAGACAGAATCCAGTCGGTGTTCTACTGGCCAGGACTTCATGCGGACGTCAGCCGTTTCTGCCGATCATGTGACATTTGCCAGAAGACCATACCTCGAGAAAGGGTCCCGAAAGTGCCTATGCAGAGGATGCCTCTGATCGACCGACCTTTCAAGAGGGTGGCCTTAGACGTAATCGGCGAAATAAGACCTCCGAGTGAAGAAGGTCATCGGTGGGTACTGACTTTAGTGGACTATGCGACTCGGTACCCAGAAGCAGTGCCTCTGAAGAAGATTGACACTGAAACTGTTGCAGAGGCGCTGGTGGACATGTTCAGTAGACTTGGAGTGCCTGAAGAAATTCTGACAGACCTCGGGACGCAGTTCGTCTCTGACTGCATGAGGGAGGTCAACAGACTGCTGAGCATCCGGCATTTGACTACGACACCCTACCATCCAATGTGCAACGGGCTTGTCGAAAAGTTCAATGCTACGCTGAAGTCCACCCTGAAGAAACTGTGCAGCGAGCAGCCCAGACAATGGCATCGCCACATTGTTACGTTGAAACGAACGAAAGTGTGTCTAAAGCGCGCACGATAGATCTAATCGTTTCGTTTTGCAAAGTATTCAATAATGGAGTTTATTTACCTTTGATTTGAGTTTGCATTGTTGTTAGGAGAGGCTTTGTATAACGTTGATGATTTGCGTTAGTCGATATTGTTGGAGAATTTTCGGGATCTGCATGTTTATTACTGTCGATAGAAATTTCCCGATGGATATCGAAGGTCGTGAATGTTCCCGGAAGTAGAGGAAATGTGTATGACGTAAGCCAGTGATGACGATCTTTAGTTCGATTGGTGGCAGTGCGTCATTTCTACTGTGTACCAAATTGTTCGAGAAGAGAGAGAGGTTATTTAATCGTGTGCCGAGTTGCTGTAGGGAGATAGTTGAAGTTGTTGTTAGTTGGAAAGTAAATTTGAGAGTGGAAAGACGATTGAGCGATTGTATGCAGTTGTTGATGTGTGCTGAATAAAAGTGGAAAACTTCATACGTCGACTTTGTGACTTGTATGCTGCTTGAGCGGGCTGCGTGGATAAACGAATCTGAGTTACACCCTATCAGGAATTCAAGCATCGGGGCTGAATCAGATACTGATAGAAAACTCCATCATCAAACTGAGTGTAACATTTTGGGGGCTTGGCCCCCAAAATGTTACACTCGGTTTGATGTTGGTGTTTTTCTTTATCAGTAGTGGATTCAGCCCCAATGCTGAAGTACTGATGAGTGTAGCTCAGATTCGTTTATTCACGCAACCCGCTCAAGCAGCATACAAGTCACTAAGTCGACGTATGAAGTTTTCCACTTTTATTCAGCACACATCAACAACTGCATACAATCGCTCAATCGTCTTTCCACTCTCAAATTTACTTTCCAACTAACAACAACTTCAACTATCTCCCTACAGCAACTCGGCACACGATTAAATAACCTCTCCCTCTTCTCGAACAATTTGGTACACAGTAGAAATGACGCACTGCCACCAATCGAACTAAAGATCGTCATCACTGGCTTACGTCATACACATTTCCTCTACTTCCGGGAACATTCACGTCCTTCGATATCCATCGGGAAATTTCTATCGACAGTAATAAACATGCAGATCCCGAAAATTCTCCAACAATATCGACTAACGCAAATCATCAACGTTATACAAAGCCTCTCCTAACAACAATGCAAACTCAAATCAAAGGTAAATAAACTCCATTATTGAATACTTTGCAAAACGAAACGATTAGATCTATCGTGCGCGCTTTAGACACACTTTCGTTCGTTTCAACGTAACATAACCCCCCACTCAAGAAGAAATGTACTTAATTTCTTTCAACAACGTTGAAACGTAATGCACAAACAAAGTCTTAATTCTGGACTTTCTGAATACTGTCATTGTGCTCAGTTCATTCACACAGAGTCAATGTTCTTCCATCCGCAAGTCTATCTGGGTATTGTCAATGTTCACAGTTCATCCACACAGTCAATGTTCTTTACTCACACACTCTGCTGAGGAAGTCCGCACCAACATTGTCCGATCCTTTGATAGATTCTACTCGCATGTTAAAGTTCTGCAAGTACATAGCCCATCTCATGATTCGACTGTTCACAAACTTGGCAGAGTTCAAGTAAGTTAGCGGCTTGTGATCAGTCTGTAACACGAACTTCACTCCTTGAAGGTACAGTTCGAACTTCCGGATTCCCCATATGATGGCAAGGCACTCATTCTCCATGGTCGAGTAATTTTTCTCAGCCCTGGACAGCTTCTTGCTGGCGTAACTGACCGGAAATAGTTTCCCTTCGTGTTCTTGCATCAGTATGGCGCCGATGCCTTCGTCCGCTGCGTCTGTCCTTAAGACGAATTCCTTGGAAGTATCGGGCAGTCGTAGCACCGGATCCTTCGAAAGGAGGTCGCGCACAGTCTGGTATGCTCTCTCCTGAGACGGTCCCCACTGCACTTGGTTTGGACAGCCTTTCCGCACCAGGTCCGACAAGGGTGCTGTGATGGCGGAGTAGTTTGGTACAAACTCCCTGTAGTATCCAGCCAACCCCAGGAAAGATCGCACCTGCTTCTTGGTTTGGGGACGTGGAGCGTTCAGAATCTTGGTGACGTTTTCTAGTAGAAGCCCCTTCTGTCCTTCTTTCAGCGAATGGCCGATAAAGTCTACGTTGTCAGTCCCCAGAATGCACTTACTGGGTCTCACGGTCAGGTTGGCTTCTGTGAGACGGTGAAACAGCTCCCTCAAGGTCTGCAGATGCTCTTCCCAGGTGCGAGTGTGGACCAGCAGGTCGTCCCAGTAACACACGACGTTGTCCATCCCATTAAGCATCTTCCTCATTCCTCTCTTCAGGGTAGCTCCGCTGTTGACCATGCCAAAGGGCATCCTTAGGCACTCGTACGTCCCATCAGGAGTTATGAAAGCAGTCTTTGGTATGTCCTGTTGACGCACGGGGACTTGCCAATAACCCTTGCTGAGGTCAATCTTCGAGAATATTTTACTCCCCGATAGTTGGCGGAAGAGGTCTGCTGCGGTAGGCATCGGCTCAGGGTCGAAGACGGTGATCTTATTAACCTTCCTGTAGTCGATGAATACTCGGTCGCTCCCGTCCTTCTTTTTCACGACCACGACAGGGGACGCGTAGGGGGAACTGGACTCCCTGATGATGCCCATCTTCAGCATCTCATCGATGTCTTTCTTCAAGGATTCACGGGCCTTGAAAGGGATCTGGAAGGGCTTGGATCGAACAGGGATATTCGAAGTGAGGTGGACTTCGTGTTCGACCAAAGTTGTAGAGCCAGGGACATCGCTGAAGTTGTGGGGAAACTCGCCCATAAGGTCCTTGAGCTCCATCTTTTGACCTTCCGTCAAGCTTGGTCCTAGCTTAACATCATCGATGCCTTCTTTGCTGTGGAAGTCTCCCAGTTCCAACAGTTCCTCGCTGTCAAAGCTGTTGTCAATCTCAGCCGCTGTTGCTGCGTGTACAGTTTCTGATGGCCTTTCCACATACAGCTTAAGGAGGTTGGCGTGGTATATCTTGGAATGTTGGCCGACCTTCACCTTGTAGTCGTTGATCCCCACCACGGTCTCCACTTCGTACGGGCCTTTCCACTGCATCAGCAACTTATTATGATCGGTAGGTAGCAGCACCAGCACTTTGTTGCCAGGTTTAAACTTCCTGTTCACAGCCCTACGGTCATAGTAGTGCTTTCCACAGTCCTGGGACTTCTTCAGGTTTTCTCTGGCTATATCGAGAGTCTGCTCAAGCTTCTCCCGTAGCTCAAACACGTACTGGTAGCTGTTCTTCACCTCTGGGGTGTCTACTTCTTTCGTCCACAGTTCTTTTAGGATGTGCATCGGCCCTCGGATGGTTCTTCCGTACAGCAGCTCGAACGGAGAAAAGCCGGTGGACTCCTGCGGTACTTCTCTGTAGGCGAAAAGTAAGGCGTTGATATAGCGATGCCATTGTCTGGGCTGCTCGCTGCACAGTTTCTTCAGGGTGGACTTCAGCGTAGCATTGAACTTCTCGACAAGCCCGTTGCACATCGGATGGTAGGGTGTCGTAGTCAAATGCCGGATGCTCAGCAGTCTGTTGACCCCCTTCATGCAGTCAGAGACGAACTGCGTCCCGAGGTCTGTCAGGATCTCTTCAGGCACTCCAAGTCTACTGAACATGTCCACTAGCGCCTCTGCAACAGTTTCAGTGTCAATCTTCTTCAGAGGCACTGCTTCTGGGTACCGAGTCGCATAGTCCACTAAAGTCAGTACCCACCGATGACCTTCTTCACTCGGAGGTCTTATTTCGCCGATTAAGTCTAAGGCCACCCTCTTGAAAGGTCGGTCGATCAGAGGCATCCTCTGCATAGGCACTTTCGGGACCCTTCCTCGAGGTATGGTCTTCTGGCAAATGTCACATGATCGGCAGAAACGGCTGACGTCCGCATGAAGTCCTGGCCAGTAGAACACCGCCTGGATTCTATCCGACGTCTTCTTGATACCCAGGTGACCTCCCATGATTGAGTCATGCGCTACTTCCATCACCTGGCGCCTTAGGGGTAACGGTACCAAGACTTGACGTAGTGGTTTCCCTCCGTTGACCCTCGGGTGCTTGAAGATTCGGTACAGGATCTTGGCCTTCACCTCAAAATAGACCGTACCACTGCCTTTGGTCACGTGGTCTTGGCGGTTCCTGTACTTGTTTAAAGTGCTATCAGCTTCCTGGAGCTGGATCAGCTTATCTCTGTCCACGATGGCAGCTTTGGAGTTGTCGGCGACCTTCAGTGGCGTAGACATCTTGTCTCTCTTGGCCTGGGCCCTGGTAGTAACAGCACTGACGATCTCTGGTCGGCAGGGCTGAGCCGGAGTAACCACATTGTCCCGTAGCAGCTCTGTAAGGTCTCCATCGGGAAACGGCAATGGATCCTCCTCCACAACTTCGACGCGTTGGGTTGAGGCAGGACTCCACTCTGGATCGGGGTCGTCGGGTCGTCTCGCGCCGTCGATATTCCCGATCATCAAATCATACAGCGGCTTCTTCAGGCAAACCGCTTCGACTTCGCCTATGTAGAAAGGGGTGTTGACATGAATCTTCGCAACTGGCGCTCTCACACATTTGCTGTCGGCCATAATAGTCCATTTAGAATCGCCAGTGAACTGTTCTTTAGCGATTAGGTCTTCTTTGACGATGACCCCACTGCAGCCAGAGTCTCTTAGAACAGTCACTTCACGATTTCCGACGCGTCCCTTTGAAACAGGCATGTTCTGGACGGTCACAGCTGCGCTGGCGACGACGGGGATGGATTTCCCGTTGGCAAGGAGTTGGCCATCAGTCATGCACTCTTGCACGTCCGCAGGGGTAGCTGTGCGCTCGGTCTCACTCGGAAGAATGACGCTCCCGCCGCACACTTGATGGTCAGATCTACTGTTTTGCCGTTGATTGGAGAAACGTCTCTGTCGGTTGCCCACCGCTGCATTGTCCGTACTGCCCCGCTGTCCGCTACTTTTGTTTTGAGGACAGTTAGAAGCTCTGTGGTCTGTAGCGTTGCAGGTGAAACAGCCCCTTGAATGCCCTTCCCTGGGAGGAGGCGTGGAGTCCGTCTGTTTCTGGTTCGTCTGGCTCCCTTGGATCTGGTTCCCATGGCTTCCAGTCTTCTGAAAATGTTTCGTCGCGCTGGGTGGCCCCAGGGTTTTCCCATGAGCGATAAGATATCTTTCAGCAGCCTCGGTCACATCTTTAAGCGTCTGCAGCTTTTGTTCTTCTAAGTGGGTCGCTAGGTCCTTGTGACAGGCATTGAGAAATTGTTCCTTCACGATCAGGTCATGGAGACTGTCGTAAGACTTCCTTTCGCCTGATAACTCCACCCACTTGTGTAGATATGACGACAGGCGCTCCACAAACTGCTTTGGCGTCTCGTCTGACTTAGGCCGGCATTCACGGAAGCGTTTACGGTAGCCCTTCTCTGTAAAGTTGTAGCACTGCAGTAGGGCCTCTTTCAAGACGTCATAGTTTTTGGCGTCATCGTTCGACGGTCTGGTGTAAACTTCGAGCGCTTGCCCTGTCAGAAGTGCACTCAGTCGAATCGCCCAGTCTCGAGGTTGCCAATTGGAGCTTTCGGCGAACCTTTCGAATCTCGCCAGATAGCTGTCGATCTGGTCCTTCCCGTCGACGAAAGCTGGCAATTTTGGAGCCGTATGGTCGTTGGTGACTTGTGGCGCATGCTGATTGTTCTGGATACGCGCCAACTCTAGCTGGTACTGACGCTCAGCCTCTCTTTCCTCTCTTTCTTCTCGGCGCCGCTGTTCTTCTGATTCTCTGTCTTCTCGGCGACGTTGTTCTTCTATTTCTAGACGCTTCTGTTCTAATTCTCTTTCTTCACGGCGACGCTGCTCTTCTAATTCTCGTTCTTCACGGCGTCGCTGTTCTTCTCTTTCTTCACGCAATATTCTCTCCTGGCATTTGACGTACTCCGTCAGCTGTTTGCCTTTTAGATTTAGTTCAACCCCTTTCTGCCAGAAGTCAGCCATCTTGATGCTTCTGGAAATTTCTTTTCTAGAAGGTTCTTTTCTGGAAAGTTCTTTTTCTAGAAAGTTCTTGACTGTAGAGTTCTTTTTCTTGAAAGTTCTTGACTGTGCTGTACCTTTCTAGACTGTTCTAGAACAGCACGCTTTCTGCAGTAGCGCTGATGCTTTCCACTAGTCGCCTTCGCTGACGCAGGCCCCGCTGTCCTCGTCGTATGCGACGCTGCACCACGCTGGTGTTGATGTATACGCTCCTGTGCTGAAGTAGACGCGACGTCCGCTCGCCGCTCTCTGTAACACTGGCGATGTAGCTCCGAGACTGTCCCTCGACGTAGTCCTGCGGCAGCCACGTAGTCCCGCTCTGTTGTTCGCTCACGAAGCAACTCTTCGTCGACTACACGCCCTTGCAGTCAACCCGAACCTATCGGTGATGTAGTCCCAGTATGTTGGCCCCTCTCGACGCAACTCGTTGGCGGCTACCCTCGATGACTGCTTCTCGTAACGTTGACTCGCTTGTTGTCGCAGTTGAACCCTTGGCTATGGCGTGAATCCCGGCTTGGCCCCCAAAATGTTACACTCAGTTCGATGATGGAGTTTTCTATCAGTATCTGATTCAGCCCCGATGCTTGAATTCCTGATAGGGTGTAACTCAGATTCGTTTATCCACGCAGCCCGCTCAAGCAGCATACAAGTCACAAAGTCGACGTATGAAGTTTTCCACTTTTATTCTGCACACATCAACAACTGCATACAATCGCTCAATCGTCTTTCCACTCTCAAATTTACTTTCCAACTAACAACAACTTCAACTATCTCCCTACAGCAACTCGGCACACGATTAAATAACCTCTCCCTCTTCTCGAACAATTTGGTACACAGTAGAAATGACGCACTGCCACCAATCGAACTAAAGATCGTCATCACTGGCTTACGTCATACACATTTCCTCTACTTCCGGGAACATTCACGTCCTTCGATATCCATCGGGAAATTTCTATCGACAGTAATAAACATGCAGATCCCGAAAATTCTCCAACAATATCGACTAACGCAAATCATCAACGTTATACAAAGCCTCTCCTAACAACAATGCAAACTCAAATCAAAGGTAAATAAACTCCATTATTGAATACTTTGCAAAACGAAACGATTAGATCTATCGTGCGCGCTTTAGACACACTTTCGTTCGTTTCAACGTAACACACATCAACGCCTTACTTTTCGCCTACAGAGAAGTACCGCAGGAGTCCACCGGCTTCTCTCCGTTCGAGCTGCTGTACGGAAGAACCATCCGAGGGCCGATGCACATCCTAAAAGAACTGTGGACGAAAGAAGTAGAGACCCCAGAGGTGAAGAACAGCTACCAGTACGTGTTTGAGCTACGGGAGAAGCTGGAGCAGACTCTCGAGATAGCCAGAGAAAACCTGAAGAAGTCCCAGGACTGTGGAAAGCACTACTATGACCGTAGGGCTGTGAACAGGAAGTTTAAACCTGGCAACAAAGTGCTGGTGCTGCTACCTACTGATCACAATAAGTTGCTGATGCAGTGGAAAGGCCCGTACGAATTGGAGACCGTGGTGGGGATCAACGACTACAAGGTGAAGGTCGGTCAGCATTCCAAGATATACCACGCCAACCTCCTTAAGCTGTACGTGGAAAGGCCATCAGAGACTGTGCACGCAGCCACAGCAGCTGTGACCGACGACAGCTTTGACAGCGAGGAACTGTTGGAACTGGGAGACTTCCACAGCAAAGAAGGCATCGATGATGTTAAGCTAGGACCAAGCTTGACGGAAGGTCAAAAGATGGAGCTCAAGGACCTTATGGGCGAGTTTCCCCATAACTTCAATGATGTCCCAGGCTCTACGACTTTGGTCGAACATGAAGTCCACACCCAGACCTGGAAGGAGCATCTGCAGACCTTGAGGGAGCTGTTCCACCGTCTCGCAGAAGCCAACCTGACCGTGAGACCCAGCAAATGCATTCTGGGAGCTGACAACGTCGACTTCATCGGATGTTCGATGGAAGAGGGAGACAACGGAGGATGCACTGACTCCAGGAAAGCCCACGAGATCCCCGTCTTTGACCCTGGGCCGATGACAACTGCAACGGACGAGGGCGTCGTTTCCTTGCGGTTGGAAGAATATTGACTGTGTGGATGAACTAAGAATATTGGTAATGACAGACTTGGAAATGAGAAACATTGACTCTGTGTGAATGAACTGTGAACATTGACAGTATCCAGACAGTCTGAAATAAGTTTTAATTCTGTACTTTGTTCGTGCATTACGTTTCAACGTTGTTGAAAGAAATTAGGTAAATTTCTTCTTGAGTGGGGGGTTATGTTACGTTGAAACACGAATGGTAGTATGTCTGAAACGCGCACGATAGATCTAATCGTTTCGTTTTGCAAAGTATTCAATAATGGAGTTTATTTACCTTTGATTTGAGTTTGCATTGTTGTTAGGAGAGGCTTTGTATAACGTTGATAATTTTAGTTGGTCGATATTGTTGGAGAATTCTCTAGATTTTGAGTATTTACTATCGATGGAAACTTCCCGATGGATATCGAAGTATGAGAATGTTCCCGGAAGGAGAAGAAATAGCTATGACGTAAGACGGTAATGACGAAGTTAGAAGCGATTGGTTAAATTGCGTCATACGAGATTGATCCAGGGTGTTCGGGAGTATCAAGAGACTATTTAAGTGCCGCAATGTTTCAAAAGTGTTGTGATAGTTGTTGATAGTGAGTTGGAAAGTAAAAGTGTGAAAAGGCGATTGTATGCAGTTGTTGATGTGTGCTGAATAAAAGTGGAAAACTTCATACGTCGACTCAAGACTTGTTGATGAGTGAGCAGGCTGCGTGGATAAACGAATCAGAGTTACACCTTATCAGGACTTCAGCATCGGGGCCGAATCAAATACTGATAAAGAAAAACACCATCATCAAACCGAGTGTAACAGAGGGCAATGCTGACAGACCGGAACCCCAATTTAAGTTTACAGGCTCACCAGAGGAAAGACTGATACATGTGATTTTTACTGAAGACATAGTCCTCAAGAAGTTGCAAAATCTTAACTCTAGCAAGGCGCCAGGGGTTGACGAAATTTCACCAGCCGTACTGGTGGGAGCACTAGCAGCGGAATCCTTAGCATATCCTCTGTCACTGATCTTACAGGCTTCATTGGACACCGGAGAGGTGCCAGTGGGGTGGAAAGGGGCAAATGTTGTGCCGATATTCAAAAAGGGTGCAAAATGTAAAGCAGGAAATTACAGGCCGGTATCGCTGACTTCTCAGGTTGGGAAAGTCTTTGAAAGTATTTTGCGGGATTTCCTGAGCAATCACCTTGAGAGGCATCAGCTGATCCGAGGCAGCCAACACGGTTTCTCAAAAGGAAAATCCTGCCTGACAAACCTGCTCGTCTTCCTGGAGGACATGACACGCATGCTGGACGAAGGGAAAGATGTAGACGTCATCTACCTTGACTTTGCCAAGGTGTTCGACAAGGTCCCTCACAAGCGGCTTATTGACAAGCTGAAAGCACTCGGTGTGGACGGAAAAGTGCTGCAGTGGATGGAAGAGTGGCTGCGTGGCAGAAAGCAGAGAGTTGTGGTCAACGGACAAGCTTCTCCATGGGTAGATGTGACGAGCGGAGTTCCACAAGGATCCATTTTGGGGCCAACCATGTTCCTGGTGTTCATTAATGACTTGGAGGACGATATGCTGACCAGCGTTCTAAAGTTTGCTGATGACACTAAGATCTACGGCGACGTCTCCGACCCAGCGGGGAGCGACAAACTACAGCATGACCTTAAGGTAGCAGGAATGTGGTCAGAGAAGTGGCTGATGCAGTATAACGTGGACAAATGCAAGACTCTGCATGCAGGCCGTAAAAACACTTGTCATGTTTACACGCTGGGAGGACAAGAACTTGGAGCAGTGGAGGAAGAAAGGGACCTAGGCGTCATCATGCACAGGTCACTGTCGGTCAGTCGCCAGTGCTGCGAGGCAGCAAAACAGAGCAGTGGGGCAGATCATGCGAACAGTCACAGCCAGAACTAAGGAAGTTATTGTCCCACTCTACAAATCAATTGTTCGCCCACACCTGGAGTATTGCATCCAAGTATGGCGACCTTACCTCAAAAAAGACATCGCAGAGTTGGAAAAGGGGCAGAGGAGAGCTACGAGATTGATCACAGGGATTGGTCACCTGCCGTACGATGAGAGACTGGCTTTTTGCAGAAATTAGAAGAAAGGAGAGACAGGGGAGATCTCATCGAGACATTCAAGATCATAAAGGGGCTTGAAAAAGTTTCTGCTGACAAATTTTTTACTTCATGCCAGTCATCATTCTACCATAGAGGTCACAGCAGCAAACTATTCAAAGATAGGTCTAGACTGAATCTCAGAAAGAACTTTTTTTCACAAAGAGTTGTGAACCCATGGAATGCACTGAAACAATCAATTGTTGAAGCTGAAACCGTCAACCAGTTCAAGAACCGCCATGATAACGAGACAGTTAAGGGGGTTAAAATAAGTTCTCAAACTTCCTACCCCTTCGGTCGCGCTCAGTGGCCACTCAGGTAAATTCAGGTAATACTTGGTTATACTACTACCAAATGAAGAATAGGCCTATAAACTAAAGTAATGGAGCCTGCGGCTGAAGCACTTACTGCAAGAAGAGTTATTTTACCCTGTTTGAGTATTAAACATGGTACAATTTAACTATAAAAGAAGGAAAGAAAACAAAAACAACAGAATACAAGTGTCGACCAGTATTGGTCTCAAAGACGATGCTGCCGACGTTTTTTTTATGTTTCTATGGAAAAGTACAGGTCCGCATCCATTCTTTAACCTTATTTAATTACCTCCACAAAATAAAAAAAAGAAGAAATAATTATAAAAATAATACTTACTAATGAATAAAGAAATGAACACAAATAAATTAAATAAAATAATTAAATAAAAAATACATTATTTTAAAATAACCCACAAATAAATCATCTACGTCATGTGTGACATCATTAGTAGGGGAAATAATTTCGTTTCGGTAATGGTTGTGCTAAGTTTTATTGAGTTCGCAGTTTGTATAGAACTTTTTAAATGACAAATCTTTGCAAAGTTTGACCGCCCGATCGTAAAATCAATAGGTCACTTGACCAGCTGGCTGGCAAAACAATCGGTCAAATAATATATATAATGCATCATTTGTTTCTACTTCTTCACCACATTTTTTGCATTGCACATCAATAAACGCACACAGTGTTGTTAATAAATTTAATGATCTTCACACTTTTGTATTAAGTGAGGGATCAGACATTAGTGCCATTACTGAGTCCTGGCTACATGGAGACATTTCAGACAGTGAAATTCACAACAATGGTTACAAGTCATTTAGAAGTGATAGAGTGGGAAGGAGAGGAGGGGGGTGCTTGATGTATGTGAGAGATAATTTGCAAATTAGAGAAGTGAAACTCTGTGAGGAGCAGGACTATACAGAAAGCATCTGGTGTGTTATATATGGGCAGGACAAAGAAGAAACATTGTTTGGTGTAGTGTACAATCCACCCGGTGTTAGTCTGGAAAATGAAGAGAAATTGTTTGCAGTTTTAAAAGAAGCAGCAAAGTACAGGCATGTGGTTGTTACGGGAGACTTCAACCGTCCAGGTATTAACTGGGATACGTATGCGTGTGATGGAGCAGGGGAAGGTTTGGTCGATACAGTAAGTGACTGTTTTTGGTTTCAACATGTGGCTGTAGCTACTAGAAAAACAAATGTGTTGGACTTGGTGTTCAGTTCTGAAGAAGAGATGGTGCAGGAGGTGGAGATAGGTGATCCTCTAGCCAACAGCGATCACAACATTGTGCACTTCAAAGTGGCCTTTTCTGAGCCTAGAGACAGTAATAGCGACAGGAAGAAAGAGATAAGGAATTACAGAAAGGCAAACTGGAAGGTGGTCAGAGAAAACTTAGAAAAGGTGAATTGGGACAATGAATTTGAAGGGAAGAGCTGCAGTCAACAGTGGGACTTGTTTCATCAAACGCTGCAGATGGTGGTGAGAAGTTTCATACCGCTGAAGAAAACGAGGTGCACTAGGAAGCCCAAATGGATGAATAGAGAGGCACTCAACAGTGTCAAGAAGAAGAGGAAGAAATGGAAGAAATACAGACAGAGTGGTAGGCATGAAGACTTTCTCGCATATAAACAGTGTCAGAATGACAGTACAAAACTCATTAGAGATAGTAAAAAGAAGTTTGAAGAAAAGCTGGCACAGAATATCAAGCACGATACAAAGTCTTTTTACACCTATGCAAGGGACAGGCTGCGCTGCAAGGTCAAAGTTGGTCCTCTGGAAGATAGTGATGGGGAGCTGCACACTGATGATGTGGAACAAGCGGACATCTTGAACAATTTCTTTGCATCAGTTTTTACGGTGGAGGGCAATGGTGACAGACCGGAACCCCAATGTAAGTTTACAGGCTCACCAGAGGAAAGACTGATACATGTGACTTTTACTGAAGACATAGTCCTTAAGAAGTTGCAAAATCGTAACTCTAGCAAGGCACCAGGGGTTGACGAAATTTCACCAGCCGTACTGGTGGGAGCAGCGGAATCCTTAGCATATCCTTTGTCACTGATCTTACAGGCTTCTTGGACACTGGAGAGGTGCCAGTGGGGTGGAAAGAGGCAAATGTTGTGCCGATATTCAAAAAGGGTGCAAAATGTAAAGCAGGAAATTACAGGCCGGTATCGCTGACTTCTCAGGTTGGGATAGTCTTTGAAAGTATCTTGCGGGATTTCCTGAGCAATCACCTTGAGAGGCATCAGCTGATCCGAGGCAGCCAACACGGTTTCTCAAAAGGAAAGTCCTGCCTGACAAACCTGCTCGTCTTCCTGGAGGACATGACACGCATGCTGGACGAAGGGAAAGATGTAGACGTCATCTACCTTGACTTTGCCAAGGCGTTCGACAAGGTCCCTCACAAGCGGCTTATTGACAAGCTGAAAGCACTCGGTGTGGACGGAAAAGTGCTGCAGTGGATGGAAGAGTGGCTGCGTTGCACAAAGCAGAGAGTTGTGGTCAACGGACAAGCTTCTCCATGGGTAGATGTGACGAGCGGAGTTCCACAAGGATCCATTTTGGGGCCGACCATGTTCCTGGTGTTCATTAATGACTTGGAGGATGATATGCTGACCAGCGTTCTAAAGTTTGCTGATGACACTAAGATCTACGGCGACGTCTCCGACCCAGCGGGGAGCGACAAACTACAGCATGACCTTAAGGTAGCAGAAATGTGGTCACAGAAGTGGCTGATGCAGTATAACGTGGACAAATGCAAGACTCTGCATGCAGGCCGTAAAAACACTTGTCATGTTTACACGCTGGGAGGACAAGAACTTGGAGCAGTGGAGGAAGAAAGGGACCTAGGCGTCATCATGCACAGGTCACTGTCGGTCAGTCGCCAGTGCTGCGAGGCAGCAAAACGAGCCAACAGAGCAGTGGGGCAGATCATGCGAACAGTCACAGCCAGAACTAAGGTAGTTATTGTCCCACTCTACAAATCATTTGTACGACCACACCTGGAGTATTGTATCCAAGTATGGCGACCTTACCTCAAAAAAGACATCGCAGAGTTGGAAAAGGTGCATAGGAGAGCTACGAGATTGATCACAGGGATTGGTCACCTGCCTTACGATGAGAGACTGGCTTTTTGCAATTTGCAGAAATTAGAAGAAAGGAGAGACAGGGGAGATCTCATCGAGACATTCAAGATCATAAAGGGGCTTGAAAAAGTTTCTGCTGACAAATTTTTTATTTCATGCCAGTCATCATTCTACCGTAGAGGTCACAGCAGCAAACTGTTCAAAGATAGGTATAGACTGAATCTCA
This sequence comes from Oncomelania hupensis, assembly GCA_036898135.1. Classification (NCBI taxonomy): domain Eukaryota; kingdom Metazoa; phylum Mollusca; class Gastropoda; order Littorinimorpha; family Pomatiopsidae; genus Oncomelania; species Oncomelania hupensis. The sequence goes on along the minus strand of CM072511.1, from coordinate 92,238,988 downwards.
GAAAGAACTTTTTTTCACAAAGAGTTGTGAACCCATGGAATGCACTGAAACAATCAATTGTTGAAGCTGAAACCGTCAACCAGTTCAAGAACCGCCATGATAAAGAGACAGTTAAGGGGGTTAAAATAAGTTCTCAAACTTCCTACCCCGTCGGCCGCGCTCAGTGGCCACTCAGGTAAATTTCAGATTTTTATGCGTCAATGACCGATGACCGACGCCAAGAATAAACTCTTTAAAAGAGTTTAATTATCAATTACAGGCCATGTTTCATATGATCTAAATCTAACCTCCCATAGAACTTGCATGTTCACATGTGGTTTTAAGTTCAAAGGGTTGGCTGTTTTATCGAATACAAATACAAATATGAATCATTTTATTGTCCTCATCATGTACACAAGGATATTTACTTTGCGATGAGCTTCAGAAATATATAATAAAATATCAAATAACTTTTAAATGCCAATTATTATCACTGCATCTCTTTTTTTTTTTTTACTTACAAAGTATCAAACCTGATAGTTCTCCGCGAAATCGCGGAAATCCGCGAAAACAAAAACGGGAAAAAAAAAAAGCGAAACAATCCGCGGACACTTAAAATTTTTTGTTGTTGTTGTTGTTGTTGTTGTTTTGTATCGGAAGACGAAAGTTGCTTTACTCGCTTCCGGTTTTGCGGCGCCATACTTTGTTTTGGAATAGTGGTGCAGCGTTGACTGTTCCTGTGTATATATTTTCGCCGTTCAAGTTGTGGATTTGTGGACGTCATCAGACTCATTGGACTTCAAAATGTCTGTCACAAGGCGCGACATAGTCGCACGTTCCGCGGAAACCTCTCTTAGATCACTATCAGGTCTGAGTATGTAAAAATGTACATAAAACACACGCTTTCCATGGTACCCTCTTGCCTGAAAAACAAATGATTCAATGAATCTCCGATTCACCAACCTAAAATGGTCAGTGTCAAGCCAGTCCATTTTCGAATGTTATTCTAACACCTTTTTTTCGGTCTCCTTTTTCTTCTATCTCCTTGCATTGTGCCTTGCAGGGTGATCTTGGCAAGGCCTGATGATCTGGTGACGTGGCCGTACCATTGGAGTTTCCAATTCTTGGGTCATCGTGTTGTCCAATGGCTTGTGTGATGGTCTGTAGGACTTCGTTGTTGGTGATGTGCTGGGTATAAGAAATGCCCAGAAGTCTTCTGAAGTACCTCATCTCCATGCTTTGTATTATTCGTTGTAGATCTGCTGTGAGGGTCCATGTTTCGGAAGCGTATAGGAAGATGGAGATGACAAGGGAGCTCAGCAGCCTTATCTTGAATTGTAGACTGATGTTCTTGTCTTCCAAAATGGGCTTCAACCTTGTCAGTGCAGCAGTGGTTTGTGCGATCCTGGAGAGGACTTCCTGTCCGGATCCACTGTCTGATACAATGGCTCCTAAATATTTGAAGCTACCCAGCAAACCAGCCCGATCTGGGCCCCACTCGCGGTGCGTAGGGCACAGTACTTATTCCGACTTTTGTCTTTTTCTTCTTCTTTCGTTGGGGGCTGCCACCCTCAGCTTATTGAGGACTCTGCAGCCAAATGCTGGGTATGTTCTTGTTACCGGCACTCACCCGTCTAGGACATGAGCGTCAGGATCTTTAAAGTCCGTTATGATGGAGTGCATGCGACACAGACTAGACCTCGGTTTATACTCTCATCCGAAGGAGTAGGAAATGGGAGTAAAGTGTCTTTAAAGACAAAGTGTAAAGTGTCTGGCTAGAGTAGGGGCCCGATATTGCCCGATAAAACCCCGATGCGTAGCGGAGTCCAGAAATGTGGATGCGTAACGATTCGCGCTCCCCGCGTGTCGCCCGATTCTGCCCACCACAAAGGCATGCTGCGCACAAGCTAACTCTCGCTTCTCATTGGCTAAACTGTCTGTGGACTGTTTCGTCTGCTTCACATTTGCTGCGGCGTACGTATGTGAAAAATATTTATACAAAATAAATTCAGCAAGATATCATTATTTAATTGTGCTTATAATTCTTAATTTTTATCATACAATATGCAAAATATTGTTAAAGTGTTTCTTTTAACTATTGTATTTATTTTTACATTATAAGCCAAGGGTAAACTTCCATGCCCATTACTGCTGGTCTTTTCCGGTTGTCCTTAGGCGCCAATGTTCTACAGTTGTTTTCTTCCACAGTTGCATGTGCTTGGATTATTTTGTTTGCCTGCGAAAACCTATTCCGCTGTGGTTGTTTTTGGGGGCTTTGCATTTCGTTTATGTATTTACACACGATTTCGATAGTGATGAAGATCACGTTAATATATATATATCGTTATCGAAATGTTGTGTAAATACTTCAGTGGGGACACACCAAGGACTTCCGAAAACAAAAACGCCTGTGCCGACAGTCCCTATTAACACCAGACATCTCAAATCATTCTTCATGCAATCACATATCATAAACAATATGTAGGATACGATTTTAGGGCTAATCAGCATTGGCCAGAGATGGGGCATTATCAGAGTTGTATTAAAATGTTATCTCTAAATTTATTATTAATAAGCATACTTACCATGACTCAAAAGTGCAATGTTATTGGCGTTGCTAGGTGAGTGCCCCTCAATTCGGAAGCTGATACAAACAAAACAAACATAGAGTTGCTTCCCCTGCACTAACTTACCCCGTGCACTTTGTGCTACAACACGCGTAAGCGCTCACGGCAAACGTCCGCATACCGCAGTCCTTATTTGGAACTGCAGGGAGGAGGGAGGGAAATAGAATTGAGTCATGGTAAGTATGCTTATTAATAATAAATTTAGAGATAAAATTTTAATATTAATTTCACATACTATACCATGACTCAAAAGTGCAGAGTAGCATGACCTGCCTACCGTTACGGATTTTTCCGTATTTTTACGGATTTGAGACCTAGAATACGAAAATACGCAAAGGCCTTACAAAATACGAATTTTGGCACCTTTTTTTTTTTTTTAGTTTTTTTTTTTGTGGTGTAATAAGACGTTTGTTTTGGGTTTTAAGACATTTCACACGGCGCCATACTGTGCGCCATACTTAAGTCAGAAACAATTGAAACTTTTCATTGTCAGAGATTACTACATTAAGTTCAACCATGTCTGCCACGGGTGCCAAGAAAAGAAAAATAATAAGAGCCCATGAAACTGATGATGAATTGGATGAAGCGTCAACGTCGGTTTCAAAGGAGAAAAAGCCTAAACAACAGCAGACATTCTTGTCATCGTACACTGATGGGTGGCAGTTTCTTGTGCAATCTAAGAAGGGGCCGACATTCGTCCACTGCTTGGCGTGTGTCAGAGATTTTAGTTGTGATCACGGTGGACGTAGTGATTGTGAGAGGCATGTTGCCGGACAAAATCACAAAACAGCCGAACGTCAGTGGAAGAATCTGCCAAAGACACGAAACATTACAGCTTTATTCAAAAAGCAGATCAGCTCAGAGGATAGCAAAAAAGAATTCACTCGGCAAGTCACAGATGTTGAACAAGTATGCATGGTGCAGTTTATTGCTGAATGCAACCTTCCAATTGCCACAGCAGACAGAATGACAGCCATGTTTCAGAGAATGTTTCCTGATTCTAAAAAGTAAAATCGCTAAAGGTCAGCCATTTCACTTTTTGTTAAAAATAGGCTATGTGTTATCGGTACCTTAACATTAGTATTGGTATATGTTTAGAACAATGAAAATATTAAATTTGTTATTTAAAATTACACAAACTGTTGGTTCTTAGTTTATTTTAATATGGCCAAGGTAGACAATTTACTAAGCAGAACGTTCAGTTACTAGTCCTCAAGTCCAAACCTGCTGCCACAGTGTGAGTGTACACCAGCAAAGAACTAGACAGACCCAAGAGCTGTTATAGCTTGCAGCTGAAAGAAAACAGTGATGAGTGACAGTTTGCGTATAATTTTTCCCAGTCAGTTACTGTAAATAATTTATTTTGTAGCAAAGAACCAGACAGGCTCAAGAGCTGCTATAGCCAGCAGCTGAAGGAAAACAATGTTGACATTTTTGCACATCATATCAATTACTTAGTCATTCACTATAGATACATTATTTTGTTGTTTCCAATTCCAATTTAAGTTTTTATCAACTGAATTTTTGCTCTCTAGCAATGACAGTTTTGCGCTTGTTCGGTAGTCAATAAATAAATAAATCGGGGAACAGTATATTTAAGGAATCAGTTTGAGGTGTTTTTTTTTTAATGCAGTGATTACTTCTTCTTTATCTTCACTAAGTTACATTTACAATTGTTAAATTCCTACTTGTGAATGCGTCGATTCGCCGAGAGTGAAAATACGAATTTTGGTCCCAGAATACCACATTTTGCCAGTCAGAATACTGAAATTGAAAATCTGAGGTAGGCAGGTCTGCGATGAAAAGGACGGAAGGAAGCAACATTACCTTAATCAGGCCGAAGAAGTGGACAAGGACTGCTGAGCCGCGACCACAGAACTGACCCCAAAGGAGCCATCCTCTCGAGTACGGCGAGTGTCCCTCAGATAGAAGCTGATGAAAACATCTGAAGATCGCCAGTAAGCCGCCTCCAACACGGATTCCATCCGGATAGAATGTTGAACCGCCAAGGAGGATGCCCATGCCCTGATCTCATGAGCTCTAGCCGAAAAGAGGGGAATAGCAGAACTGCGGTCCCTATCATTGCACTCAGACAAACGAATATATGCCCGACGAATTGCTGTTGCTATCCACCTGGCTAGAATAGGCTTTGCGATATCTTTAGAAAAACCGGGATTGCAAGAGAGAAACAACCTCTTCCCAGTAAAACAGAAAGGTTTAGAAAGTTTCAAATACTCACGCAAAACCCTGACCGGGCAGTTAGCCAGATCCGGATCCCCTTGACGCAAGAGATGAGAGAGGGGACGAACAAACGCCACTGGGGAAGGATCGCCTGGATATTGATTCTTGGCCAGAAACTCGGGCAAGAAACGAAGGGACACTGAACCATCATGTTCCAAAGCGACCTCCGCCGGTAGGCTGGAGAACGCATGAACCTCACTACAGCGTCTCCCAGAAGGAGAGCGACCAAAAAAAAAAAAAGTTTTAAGCGTCAAATCCGAAAAAGAGGCGAAACAAAAAGGCTCGAAAGGAGATTCCCTAAGGAAACTCAAAACCAGAAAAAGATCCAAAGCCGGGACCCACCGAGGCAACCGCGCTTGCCTTAGAGCCACTCCTCTAATAACATCCCCGACGACACGGGAAGAACCGCGAGGAGTCCAACCGAGTTGAGCAAGAGTGGCCCGAATGGCGGAACGACGTACCCAAAGCGAGGAAGCCGATAGCGCCACCCCGGAGGCCAAAAACGCCAAATGGTTGGCTATCTCTATTTCAGTGAGAGAACAAGGGTCCACCCTAGCCTCGGCGCACCACTCAACCCAACGCTTCCAATGGGAAGAATAAACTCCCCGAGTAGAAGGCCTGTGTGCCTCCTCCAGGAGAGAAAGGACCTCTATAGAAGCTCCGGAACCCCTTAGAGACCTACGGACAACAGCCATGCGCGAAGAAAGAGAACGCCGGGGTTGCCGTGCGGAAACCCGGTCCGCCGCTGCAGAAGCTATCACATACCGAGAGCGAGAGGAATGCGCCACCCTTGAGAAAGACGAATTAGAACTGGGAACCAGGCCTGAGCTGGCCAAAAGGGAACCACGAGAAAGAGAAACGGGGAACTCCCCCTCGATCTTCTTGAGGACCTGAGGAAGGAGTGGGAACGGAGGGAGAGCAGGAGCCTCCAACCCCTCCCAATAAAAGCACAGCGCGCCCACCGCCCAGGCTAGGCAGACCAGAACTGGCGACACAAACCGGGATAGCCTGGAAGAGCAACGAGTGGCAAAAAGACAGCTCAGAGGCCTGAACCACACTGCCCAAACCGGTTGAAGAACCGAGTGAGACAGAGTCCATACCGAGTTGACCACACAAAGGAGAAGACTCAGAAGATATGCCAGGACATAGACAGAGCCGCGGACAAGCTTGGATACAAGCGGACAATCGACAATCGCTAACCACCAGAGCAGGATCTCCACCTACAGGGCGAGAGCAGGAGAAAGGGAGCCCCCGAAGCGGCTGATGAGAGAGCGCACCTCAATACTGACTGAGCGGACGAGAAAGAGGCCCCGAGGCAGGAAGGGTAGAAAACGACGAAAAACCAGACAAACGGCTGCTCTCAGCAGGCGATTGAAAGGGCAGGACAGCTGGTCCTGAGGCCTACACTCGTAGACCGAAAGACCGAGGCCGCGCACCACGGAAGCGAGCTCTATGACAATCCTTGCAAAAACCCAATGGCTGCAGGACAGCCCGAAGAGAATAGCTAAAAACTGAAAACCCCGATTCCCTGGGGGTAGAGACTCCCGCACTGAGGCGGGAGGTCTCATGGGAAAACAGAAGAGGGGCAAAGGGGGCCGAAAGGCACTCCACTGAAGCTGGAACCCCGACCGAAACACCTCTTGCACCGAGCTGCTTGCGGAGGGAAGGGCAAGCCAAGAGAGAAACTGGCGAGCCAAGCCTCCCGCAAAAGGGAGTAGAACAGCTGGGGGGTGGAAAGTCGGGGCCAATCATTGGTGGAAACCCCACTCAGCTGAGGCCTGCGGCCTACCCTACCCCTGCCACGGGAAGAGTAAGCACCACCCCACCGATCCCGAGAAGAGTGACCAGGGTCCGAGCGGCCACGACCTAAGTCCAAAGAGGAGCGGCAAAAACGAGAACCTCGACCTCCTCTAGAAAAGGAAGGTGGGGCCTTCTGAGCGGCCTGAGCCCAGAAGGAGAAAACGTCCGACTTGGCCCGCTCTGACTCCTCGCGAACAGCCGCGCGAGCGTAAGGACCAAAAAGAGAGTCGGGCACCAAAGGTCCCATCCGAAGCGAGGAGGACAGATGCAGAGGCAAATGCGACGCTGACTTAAGAACAGCGTCACGACGAGCAAGAAGCAGGATGACATAGGCGATAGCCTGCGATTTGCAACCCTGAACGATGGAGGTATTGAGAGCCTGCAACAAGGACTTCACCGAATGAACCGAAACGTCGTCCCGAAACTCCTGCTGAGAAAAAAGAGCAGAAGACAGCACAGCAGTCAGCGCGTCAGCAAGAGAAGCCCACGCAAAGGACCTGACAACAGACTCCTCTATCTGCGTCAGAACTCTGAGTGGAACAGGAACCAACGTAGGAGGCAAAAGCTTTTGGCCCCTTAAAAGAGCAAGATCATCCTGGGAAACCGGAAGCGACGACTTCGGAAGAAACGACCGAGAAAGAAACCTTCGGGGAACACCAGCCAACGAGGACGAACTCACAAATGAGCCCAAAGAGGAAGCTCTAGGGAACTGAGACACGTCCTCAATCGAAGAGGAAGAGGCCTCAATCGAAGAGGAAGAGGCCTCACCCTCTCTAAGTCCTCTAGCCTTAGAAAAGGCCCAATCCAAAAAAAAATTTTACGCTAGAAGACTCCTTGAAGGCAAGGTAAGCCTCATCAGACTCGGCGGAAGCAAGAGCCTCGCCTAAGAAGGAATGGAGGTGTGGTTGAGGCACCGAAACCTCCTCCACCACTTGCGGACAAAAAGCCGCCGCTTGCTGAATGGCCTCTTTAAAAACAGCATCAGGTGAAAGGGACTGCCGGTCAGAACTGTCCAAGCCCACATGATCCGGAGACGAACCAGACAAATCAGGTTCATCCCGATAAGAATCGCGAACATCCGGGTAAAGCATCACGATATCATCATGAGCTAACAGCACCCCAGAATCAGTGAAACTGGAAACTGGGGTAGGGGCAACCAAGTGTGCCCCACCCAATCCGGAAGTTGGCGCACGCAAAGGCACCGAGAAACGTAAAGCCGAATCGGCGCCTGCATGCGATCCGGAAGTAGGCAACGAAAATATCGTACCATCAGAACCGGAAACCAGCGCCCCCGATCCACAACCAAACCCGGAAGTGGCATAGACCGAAAGGTGAACAGCGAATGCTTGACCCAAACCCGAAACTGAAGAGGGCCACGGGTGTACCGTACCCCCCGATCCGGAAACCAGAGCCCCCGCCCCACGACCGCAAGCAGAAGTGGTATACAATGGGGGATGGAAGGGAGAAGCCAAACCGGAAACGGGAGAAGGCAACGGGTGTACCGTACCCCCCGAACCGGAAACCAGAGCCCCCGCCCCACGACCGCAGGCGGAAGTGGTAAACAAAGGGGGATGGGAATGGGTAGGTGTGGGAAGAACTGGAAACTGAGGCCGATAAGGACCCCAGACCGTAAGCCACACCCCCTGTCGCAGCCGGACGTAACACTGCGAGCAGCGCTTTTAATGTCTCAAGCTCGACATTAGCCAGAAGTCCCGACCCGGTCTGAATCCCGTAGGAAACAGAGGGAAGGCTTCGGCAGGAGCTTGCAAGAACACTTCTGGCAAGACCAACAGGAGCCACCCCTCACCTCACTACCGTCACTCCCCACCTCACTACCACCACTTCTACTAACCTGAAAGGTAGAAGACAACGAAGAAGGGGGTGCAGGAGTGGACAACAGCGAAGCGCAACGTAGCAATTCAGAAGCGGTCTTGCGAAATACCGAAACCGGGTGAAACCAGGTCTAAATACCGAAACCGGGCGAAACCGAGCTCTATTTACCGAAACCGGGTGAAACCGACTTTCCGAAATTAAATAAAATCGAGTCTTGTGCATTTAGCAGATACCTCATTCTTTTGCGATTACGTCACTGGCTACAAACATAAAAACAGACACACCAAATGCAGACGAACATAAGGGACCTGTAAAAAAGGGTTTACTCTAAAAAGAGAGAGACTTGTGAATCTAGAATCCAAAATGTAATTTCTATTGACTAGATACATCCTTTTTTTTTTTTTAAAAAGAATGTTCATTATTATTATTATTATTATTATTATTATTATTATTAGTATTAGTATTATTAGTATTATTATTATTTAACATAAAAACAGACAAACCGAATACAGACAAACAAAAGGGGCCTGTAAGAAAGGTTTACTCTATTTAAAAAATATAAATAAAAAAATTTAAAAAGAAAGAAAGAGAGAGAGAGAGAGGTAACAACAGCACAAGTAAATTATACAAAGTCTTTATTACTGCACGTGTATCAATACAAGTAAATCAGAAAGTAAATAAGTACAAGTGATAGTAATACATAAGCCTATATACAGTAATGTTAAATAGTTTAAATAGTTTAACCGAAAACGTAATCATATGTATGTGAAGTAGCTCTACAAAATTGGATTTCCGAGCTCTGTCTCACTGATTTTATTAGTTTGTATTTGTCGTGAGTAATAATGGAGTGGGAGAGGGTTAACCTTAGCAATGACTTGTGGCTCCCAACACCCCACCCCCACCACACACTTATCCCCAGCTCTGCCTCACTGATTTTTTTTAATTGCTTGTGAACTGTGTATATATCAGTATTTTCATCGCCGATATTCAGCCCAAAATAATTCACTCGACGATAGACCGCTGACGGGACAAGTCTGCTCGATATTTGCAACAGACTCAGTGAAAATGCCACATCCTCGTTGCGGCAACCGTAGAATCCAACACCCTTGTGGCACTTGTGCTCAAGAGACGGAGAGAACCAACTGCATCATATGCGAAGTATTTATCTTTCTCTCTCTCCCTCTCTCTCTGCCTCTAATCACTACAATATCTTTCTCATAAAGTATGATGATTTTAGCAATCAGGATTATTTATCAGTTTAGCAATATAAACACTAATGTTTTAAGATAGGCTACTTAATTCCTCTTTACAAATGATGTATTTAAAATACAGCCGTTTATCTTCATGGGGAAGCACCTGCATACCTTGGTAATTTTTCTCTCTATATATAATATGTAAAATGTTGCATATATACATACTTAATTAAACTCATTGTTGGTTTAATGCAACTCGGCTTTGTGCACAGGAATGCTGTCAATGGCACCACCAAATATGCCCAGTTATTGACGACGAAAAGTGGCAACGCTGGCAGAATGTATTCTACCTGCCGACTACATCTGCATCACATGTACTGGGATGCCGTTTGATTTTGATGCTGGTCTAACTAGGCTGAAGAAGGTTGGTACAATTAATTCACATAGCACACCTTGCAACCCATATCTAAACTCAAGGCGCTGTTATTAGGCTTATATGAATACATCAAGCCTACACTGGCATAAATTAGGCCTAGTCATGATTCAAATCAAACTCCAGATCTTTGGATCAAGATTCCGATCAATGGATGATACACAAGAAATCTGTGATGATGCACTATCTGGTTGAGATCAATTATTGTGTCGTTTCAGGCTGGGGTAAATCTAAAGACAATTGCAGAACGTGAGGCGCTTCTCTTCAGAAGCAGCATCACGCTGGACGTAGGGAAGTTCGAGCCTGCACTGGTGGACCACATGCCAACCGACGAAAGAACACACCAGCTGATGCGTAAATACGGGATTCGGGGTAGACCAGTTAGGACACCAACTGATGGTAACTGTCTGTTTTATGCAATTTCCATCGCCTTAGCGGGCGACATTAGTAGATCAAGTGAGCTTCGGTACAGAACCTGCCTCATGATGACATTACACGAGGAACAGGTACAAGAAGCACATTCATCACCAAATGACATTTACATTGTATCGTCAGACTACCAAAGGTCAGTTCTGGACTGTGCGACCGATTCATATTATTCCTCAACTTGGACAATGATGGGGTTGGCAGAAGTGATAGGGTGCAGGATCACAAGCATTTACCCACCTGTGAACAGACCCTATGACAAGACAGTACGTATTTTAAATACAGATGTCGGCACTGGATGTCTCCCATCCATTGCAGTGATGTGGACAGGACCAACATCGCTCGGCAATATATGGACTCCGAACCACTTCGTTCACGTAACCAACCGCAGTGGTGATGAAGATGACAGTGACAATGTTGCTGTTGCAGATGACGAATTTGTTCCAGAGACAAAAAGTAGTTCTAATTTGCTTTGGCATTCAACTCCAAAATCATGCCCACACATCACGGTTAATGATGCAAATTACATTTAAAATGTTGATGCTGTAGCAGATGATGATAGTGTTGCTCGAGAACAGATGCCTGATGGTGTTAATGTTGGAGATGGCAGTAGTCATGATGATGATGATGATGATGATGATGATGATGATGATGATGATGATGATGATGATGATGATGATGATGATGGTGGTGGTGGTGGTGATGATGATGGTAGTGATAATGCTGGTGGTGATGATGATGGTAGTGATGCTGCTGCAGCTGCAGGGGAAACACTTCCAAAGAACAACCGGAACCGTTACCGTTTTTTGAACATTGAAGAACTTTATCATAAACTAAGTACAGTTGATATAGAGTCGCTGCCAGATTTTGTTCCCAGAGGTAAAAAAGAAAACGTATGTTTCTTTATAAAAAATGAAGCAAATATGGAGCGACGCAAATGTGGCAAACCGTCTAAATTTTGGGACGACTGTGGTGCGTGGATGTGCAAGGGTCCATCTCCAGAGTCTCTCTTTGTTAAGAAAGAAGGCAAATTACAAAAAGTTGTAAGCAGGGAGGGCAAGTACTGTCTAGAACGACAGCAAAACAATAAAAATGTGTTCATAACTGTTGAGCCTCAACCTGAGATAAATCATTTGATTGTGGTTCGAAGGTACTATGTTAAAGCATTCGATATCACATCAGTTCGAAAAACGCGTGACATGGTTGGAAAACCCTAAATCATTGTCAGCAGAAGAGGGAACAGAAGGCTGGCACAAAAGCACAGAGACGCCACGTCCATGGGGCAACAACATGGAGACCACGGAAGGAGACGAAGAAACCTTGTTCCTAGAGGGTGCCGCGCTAACAGCAACAGAAGAAGGCACCGAACAGACCGATACCCGGCCTTTCTTAGAACGAACGGCCGACGAAGAAGTAGAGTCACGCAGAGACGGGGTTGAAGCCGACGAACAGCTGCGTTTAGACATGATAAGGCAAACCTTTAAAACTCCGCCGGCGGTAGCAACAAAAACTACAGGGCGAACAACAGTAAGCCAGCAAAACAGAGAGCTAAGAGTAGGCACAACCACTCAACAAGTGCCAAAAAAGGACTGAAGGTATGCGGACGTTTGCAGTGAGCGCTTAGACGCATGTTGTAGCACGAAGCGCACGGGGTAAGTTAGTGCAGGGGAAGCAACTCTATGTTTGTTTTGTTTGTATCAGCTTCTGCTTTGAGGGGCACTCAACTAGCAACGCCAATAACATTGCACTTTTGAGTCATGGTATAGTATGTGAAATTAATTTCTGGTTTAAGATGGGTTACAATAGGGTTGGTGTCGAGTATCCTGACGTATGCCCGATCTTTGCTGGAATCGGGTTACCGTTCGGCAAAGGTTGGGTTATGGTCGGGTAAGTTTTGGGTACCCCGACGATCGCCCAATATTTATCGAAAATTGGGCGACTGTTCGGCGAACGTGGGGTTACGATCGGATAAGTTTCGGGTAGCCCGACGATCGCCCGATCTTTGCCCGAGTCGGTTCCAATTTCCATTTGCCCGATCAGGCTGCCCAAAATTGTGGTTAACTGGGTATGCACTGTGTTGAGAGATATTGGCCTTGGACTTTGATGTCCATATTGATGCCATTGGTGCTGTGGGTCATCATTTTTGTCTTCTCTGCACTTATTTCCATTCCATAGGCTCTGGAGGTGGTGTCAAGCCTCTGAACCACCTGTTCAAGCTCTTGTTCCTTTCCAGCCAATCCATCAATGTCATCCACAAAACGAAGGTTTAAGATTGCTCTCCCCCCTATGCTGACTGTGCCTTCGTGATCTGCAAGGGCATCTGAAATGATGCGCTTTAGGAAGATGTTGAAGAGTGTTGGAGAGAGTAGGCATCCTTGACACACACAGATTGTGGTTCTGAACCAGTTTTCGATGGCACTTTTATGGAGGACTGCACTTATAGCCTTGTCATACAGGCTTTTGATGACTTCAATAATTTTAGGGCTGATGTTGTACACTTTCATGGTTGCCCACAGAGCTGAGCTGCATGCCAGAATCGGTCAAACGCCTTCTTGAAGTCTACCAACACATGATATAGATGTTGTTGGTGCTGTAGGTATTTCTCGCAGATTATTCTGAGGTTGAAAATCTGTTCAGTGGTACTTCGCCCTGCCCTGAATCCTGCTTGTTCTTCAGCTATGATTTGTTGAGCTTGGGGTTTCAAACTGTTGAGTATTATTTTCAGGAGGACCTTGCTGAGATGGCTGATGGTGTGATACTTTTCACACTCCTGAAGGTTACCTTTTTTTGGAAGAGTGATGACAACTCTACTTCAAAATTCAGAGTAGGCTTACCCAAATAATGTGAATGAACAGAATCGTTAGAAACAAAGACTGTGTTCCACAATTTTTGTTCTTGTTCTGCTCATCCTCTTCTTTATCTAATACTAAGTCTTGAAACAGGTCAAGGGTTAAAAAAACCCACCAAAACAGCTGTTACTGACAATGGATAATATAACTGACAATTGCATGATGACTCGGTGCAATAACAAAATTTTCATTTGTGATGATTGTGGATCGGGCAGGTAGGTTTTCCATCAGTTTCCTGTTTGGGTCAGGACTAGAACCTCATTCTCAGCTGCTTTAGATCCTGCTAGACATCAAACTGATAGCGTCTATCACTGAAGTTGTTTATTATCAATAGTAGTAATTATCATGAAATTCATCATGGCTTATCCAGTCAGTGTTCCCGATTACGCACAGTAGTGCGTCAATTACGCACAAAATATGAAAAATGACGCAGATGGACACACACGAGTGGCGAACTAATTCACGGCATAATCAGAATAAGAACCCAACTGAGACTGCCATTGCAGACGATTAAAGATTGTGTCGGGAGTTGTCGTCCTTAAAAATCGCATGCGGGCGCATTGTAAACTTCCTCCAAGCAATCCATTCACTGAACAGAAGAAATCTTCGTGAATCCATTCTTTGATTCTATCATACACGATCATGTCACTTCTGACTTGGTTGACTGGGCCCAAAACCCGTTCATCCACAGCAACATCAAGTACAGGTCCTGTCATTATCGAAAATACGGAACTCCAAAGCAAGGATAAACAAATAAATGATGAAACTCAAACTGAGTAAAGCGTCCAAAGAAACATGTTTTAATTTTTTGGTTTTATATGATTATGATAACTAATGTGACGCTTTAACAGAGTTTTAAAAAAAAAAAAAAAAAAGTGAGGCTTGTACTTGTTTTTACATTTCTTTTTCCGATTTGGGGACTCTCAAAATTTGCACAAGGACTCATAAAATTCTATACCTAGGAGTAGGAGTCCCAAAAACTCTTTTTTTTGTGTGGAGGGAACACTGATCCTGCTAGACATCAAACTGATAGCGTCTATCACTGAAGTTGTTTATTAATATTATCAATAGTAGTAATTATCTTCAAATTCATCATGGCTTGCTTCACCCATTTTATCAAGGGAATCAATCTATAACAATCTTGATATAACTGCTGTGTGTGCTACTATTAATAATCAACCACTATTAACAATTCAATCCTAAAGTGCATAAGTTTATGTATATTTCTTTCTTTCAAATTCTACACATAATAACATACATAACATACCCTTTTTCGCTGACTTTGCACCTCTCCCTTGGCTTTTCATGTGGCCTGACGTGGATGATGGCATGGATTTTGTTGCCACTGGTGCATTACTAAAGCTGTTGAAACCTTCAATCCTGAATTTCTCAATGACTGCTTCAGGAGAAGCTGATCTGTATCCCCCAAATCCACCTCCAGCACCACCTTCATCCCAGCCTAAGAAATCATCCGGCAGATCTTCTGGGTCCAGGACTAAGCACTTGGCCTCCATCTCCAGTTCTTTACACTTGTCCAGCCATTCCTTCTTGAAGAAGAACTCTTTCATAGAAGGCTGGATGTAGGTCTTTTTCTGCAGACTCAAAGCCTCCCTGAAGCTACTGTAGATCCCTTGTGCCGCTTCCACCATCAATGCATTGCCCCGCACTGTCACCTGTTAATAAAGCAGACCTCACATTTACAGTTATGTTTTTAAGATTTGTACGTATTAGAAACAGAGAAAAGCATTTAGCAGAAGAACACTACATTGTATTAAGATACATTTTTATACTGTCATGATTGTTACAGTACAGACTTTGTTATGTATTCAAAGTCAAAGCATTTTTTATTCCACAGAAAGGAAAATTCATTGGTATCATGTACACATAATTAAACAACGATGTACACATGCAGGTGCACACACACAAACTGGAAAAAACATTTTTTAAAAATAAAATTGTTTGTCTCTGTTGAATAAATTTGTGTTTAACTTTAAGCCAAAGACTGTAAACATTTTGGTAAATTGTATGTACATGTCTGTCTTATTCGATTAATGTTGCCCTGTTTGAAGGATTTGTTTCTTTTTAGCGAAAATTAGTTTACCATAAAATTCACATTGTTATACATTAAAAAATGATACAGTCGGCCTTCATTGCTTTCATATTAAGACTAAGACATATGACCTACCTTACTGTTGAACTCATCAAAGGAGAAGTCATGAAAAGATATCTGGAGAGTGTTGACCTTTGATTCAAGGTAAGGCTTAAACAGTCCGTGGAGAACTTTGGGAAGCGGGAACTCATGGTCACGAACACTGGTCTCCTGCAAGAAGTCTCTCAGACGTTCATAGGCCTTCTGGATGTCGGGGCTCACGCTGACGATGGTCAGTCTCTTATTGTCCTCTTGCATCACCATCATATTTTTATATTCTACCATGATCTTAGCCTTCATATTTTCCCAGGCTGGGGTTTTAACCTCCTCTATGGCACTATCCTGGAACTTGACCACTCGCTTCTCAATAGCCCTCATGGCTGTTGTGTGCAGCAATTCAGCTTTCTCAGACTGGAATGCGCAGATGGTTAGACCATCAGGCGTGACTTCAAACACTCCATCATGAATAATGTCCTCACATCTTGACAAAAGAATCGCCCTGGATGTTTCATTAGACATGAGCTCCTTCTGCAAGTCGTGCTCCCATGGGGCATCGATGGCTGTGACTCTCGCAAAGAATTCCATCATCTTCAACTTGGCACCTTGGATCTCTTCTTTAAGACCCTTCAGTTCAACAAAGTTTTCATCAGTGTTGATGGTGATTGCTAAATCAGGAAACTCATTTTTAATATCCTGCAAGACTGTGGTCATTGGCAGCAACAACAACTTCCCTCTACTCTGATCAAATTTATCAGTCTTTTCCTTCTTTTTACGCTGCAGGGACTCCCGAGTTTTTTCAATTCTGGCCAGCACGTCAGTCACGATGCCAGCTGCTCTGTCTCCGCAGTGAACCAGAGTAAGCAAGTTTGATGCAGTGAAAAAGCGATAACCAACATCCATGTGATCCTTCAGCATTTCACCAACAAATCCTGCAACTTCTTCAAACTCATCCTGACTCAAGCTGATGTCTTTCTGGAAAATATTCCTCAGGTGTTGCTTCAGCTCACTCTGCACATTTTCTGCCCAATTCTTGACAATCTGCCTAATGCCCTGGATCTCTGCAGTCAACATACAGGAAATGGTCGCAGTTAGCGCCTGTTTGTCTACCTGCAGTTGACCATATTGCCTAACCAGAGAGTCCTGAAGAGCATCAAACTGATCAGGAAGGATTTCAAGAATGCAAATGGTCTCAAATTCTTGATGACTAAGTGTTAATGGTTCAGGCATTGGTACTGTCGGTTCATCGCGCCCTCCACTAAGCCCCAGGCATTCCATGTAGATGTTGACATTCACCTGCTGACCCTGGATCTTGTGTGTTCTCTTGGCTACTTTTGCTGCCACTGAAATATAAAACAAACGATTTTTGTTTGTGGGATATCCCATTTAGCAATACAAAATACCGAGGTTATATTATCCCTTGCTGTCAATATACACCATAAAAAGGTTTTATATTAGAAAGAATAATTATAACTGCAGTTAACCTTGATACTAGTACTTAATAAATGCACATGATGATTTGAATATTTGTTTCCTATTAATAACTACTTATAAGCTATTTCTCAACCCTATTTATTTATTTATTTGTTCTTAAATAGCACTTTTTCAACTCACTGCTCAAGGCCTGGCCAATACAAAATCTAACTCCAGCAGCCTGAGGCGCTCACTTGCAGCCTTTGGGCACATCGTCTGACACCCAGACAACTGAGCATAATTCTAGGCAATCTGGAATGGAGGAGAAGGGGCCTATACTGCTTGCTGGGTGTATTTGTGTAGCCAGTATTCACCCATCTAGGACATGAGCATCAGGATTTTTAAAGTCCATGCAATGTAATGTGTGCATGCACATACTAGACCTCATCCGAAGGAGCATTTTTGTTTCGGCACTCCAGGCTGTAAACTGGCTTGGAACCACTGCCTGTACAAGCTGCAATGTCATTGCTTAACATTCAATGTTTCAATTGTTCTGCCATTGAACATTTGAGCCAACTGCGCGCCAACTGTGCGCCTAATATATAGGATCAGCTAAAATAATGTCACTCAATCTTCTGAACTCCATGAAAATGTTCCCCTCTACCTTCAGCTTGAGCAAATGTGACCAAAGCAGCTTGTGGATCAGTAATAAGCTCAACGCCAGTAACATCTCCACCACCACTGCGCCTGGTGTTCTCAAAGTAGTTGGTAAGGGTATCTTCAGTTACAGGCTGTTCTTGCGGAAGGTTGGTCACAAGAATCGTACTGCTGACTGGGACTTGCTCAGCAATGAGCTGACTTTGCATGAATGGCTTCTTCGCCAAACTCTGCTGAATGGTCTTGAAGCATCCTGCAAACAACAATGACAAAGGTCTATTATATACGAGATGATTATTAGAATTTTTAAAAAAAATCTGAGGATGTTGAAGGCTACATTACATTACATGATTATTGTTTTAGGTCCAGCGGACTCTTCCGAGCCAAATCAGGACCGGACAACCCCTGATCCGCATAAAAGATCTGCTGAAACAACCCTAGTGGTAAAACTGAAAGCTCTCCACCAGCCAGTCACTTTACAATAAAGACATCCCACGCAGGGGATGCTGAGGCTGTACTCTAATTTATCGAACCCCCGTTTACAAAAACAAAATAGAATACAAACATCATTATAAATTATCAACAAAACACATACATATAAAATGCCTACACTGCTAAATAATAACATCATAGGAAGCCATAGTGACCACCTGGCAGAAAGCGTCCAATATTCCCAAGTTGATCCAACAGACCTCACACACAAATAAGGAGTCTTGTCCCGGAAGAGTTTTCAAGAAAAAAGGTAGGTGACTGGTCTAGCGAAGAAGAAGATAGTATAGCAGATTGATAGAAGTAAGAACAGTGCAGGAATGAGAAAGAGCAAATGAGAAAGACAACGACAGTGGGAATTTAAAGCACTAAAATTCCAGAAAGTGGGGATACTATTTATACTGAATCCCCCGGCACCCCAACGGGGGTATGTTGAAGGCTACTTCAGTCACTATAAGATATGAAAGAATAAAAGAAAGCAGTAGCAGCAGCATCACCACCACCAAAACCAAAACCTGTTAGCCTAAATTAATATTGTATCTGGATGACTTGTTTATCTATTTTATTTAAAATCTCTTTACCAAAATGATTGTAGACCACATACTTCATCTATCTGGGTGATAATTGGACAGCATAAAGCTATTTTCCTAGACTGCTCAAAAACCTATACACTTACCTGCAATTTCTGAGTCAAAGATAACGACTGCTGTGCCTTCTTCATCTGCAAAGAGAATCTTGTTCACTTTCCTATCGTCTAAACCAGCTTTATCAAGGCAGTTCTCCAGAAACAGTTCCAACTGATCAGCAGACTTCAGCTCTGGTAGGCCCTTGAGCACAATGCGATCCTTGCACATGTCTGGTGGCCGATACAAGGTCACTGCCAACTGCTTGCCTCCCAACTTATGTTGGCGCTTGGACACTCTGACAGCAACTGATAAAAAGACAGATTTAAAAAATACAAAGTTAAAAGTCACACAATTCTTAAATCAAATGACGATTTTTTTCTGTGTAATGCTATAAGTTAATTACACTTGTGTAGAATCTGTAAATGCCCAACTATACCACCACCCTACATCTATCCCTAATTATGTTCCCCCAACACATACTTATCATCAGATGAAGAACTCATTACTGCTCATTATTCTCTATTTTTTCTTCAATATTACAATTTACAAAGGGAATCCAACACAACTCAATGAATGCATTTACAATGAATTAACACTAAAGACATAATAAAAATCACTCTAAAAAAACACAACATCAAAGCTTGGAGCATACTGATGTAATTTCGATTACCTTCTGCACTGGCAAACGTGACGTGGAAAGCCTTTGCTTTCACATTAAGCTGTACAGATTCCACATCTCCTCCATCAGACTTTCTCTCATTTTCAAAGTAATTAATCAATGTGTCTTCACTGGTGGACATATCCAGGCCTTCAACGCTCACAGTTCTCAGCACTTCTTTGTCCTCTGGCGGACTCCTCAGTATGTTATGATCCTTACAAATATCTGGTGGTCGGTACAAGGTCACTGTCAATTGCTTGCCTCCCAACTTATGATGGCGCTTAGACACTCTGGCAGCAACTGATAAAAGGACAGATTTTTAAAACAAAATTAAGTTAAATTCTCAAAATTCTTAAATGAAATGACGATTTTTAAAAAAGTAATTGTAATTCTATTAGTTAATTACATTTGTGGAGAATCTGTAATGCCCAACCAAACCACCATCCTAATTATGTTCCCCAAAACATACTTATTGTCAGATGAAGATCTCATTTTTGGCTCCTTAATCTCTTTCTATTTCTTCTTAAATTTCAATACATTACAATTACAAAGGGCATCCAACACTACCCCATTCAAGCATTACTAATGAATGAACACTAAGGACATAATAAAAATCACTCTTAAAAAAACAAACAAAAAAACAACATCAAAGCTTGGAGCATGCTGATTTAATTTACATTACCTTCTGCACTGGCAAATGTGACCTTGAAAACCTCCCCTTTGGCATCACGCTGCACATTTTCCACATTTCCTCCACCAGATTTTCTCTCATTCTCGAAGTAATCAATCAATGTGTCTTCACTGGTGGACATACCCAGGCCTTCAACACTCACAGTTTTCAGCTCTTCTTTATCATCTATTCCGCTGCCAGTTGCAATGTATACAGGCACCTGTGTAGTTGCTGGTGTGAATTTGGATACTTCGAGTTTCTTCTCATCAAGTTTGTGCTCTTTTGCAAGAACTCTTTCTGCAGCTGTCAGCAGAAAAAATATATAAAACAAATGTTCAATTATTAGATCTGCTATGACACAATTTCTGGAGCACTCAATTTCAAAGACAATAAGAGAATCGTGTATCAAATAAAAGATTTCAATTATAAGCTACCGACTGTAAAAATTGTTTCAATCAATATTGTCTGCTGCATCAAAAAGGTGTTCCAGTATAAAAATTAATTCTCTATTCTGATTTATTTAATTTCAACTTTTCAAGTTTTGAATTCTTGAATATATAATTAATATATACTTGAATAGGTTGAATTGTTCATATAAAGTGCTTTTCCAGTTGAAATAGATGCTCAATGTGCTGACCTCATATCATGCATAAATGTAAAAAAAAAATTATAATTAAAAAAAGTATTTTTTTTTTTTTAAATAAAAATATATATATATCTATATATATCTATATATATTTATATATAATACACAAGTTATACTTAGAACTTACCTTCAGCATCTGCAAATGTGAGAATAGCCACACCAGCTTCCTTATCATGTTGCAGATCCTTTACCTTTTCTCCACCAGATCTGCGTTTGTTTTCAAAGTAGAGCTTGATTGTGTCAGTTGGAGTACGAGTGTTCAAGCCTTTCACTTGAATGGTGAAACTTTGGGTCGGAGAGATCTGGCTAGCTGAAGAATGAGCTGAAGGGTGACTTTGTGCTCCTGCTTGTTGCTGTTTCCCAGCAGAAGAGGTCAGGCCTGCCCCTTTAGGTGTAGCACCATAGATGCTAACAGACACTATCCCACCTCCAATCTTGTGAGTCTCTTTCACCAAAACAGTTTGCACCGCTGAAAGAAAATATGATAATGTTGTAGACTAAGGCGTATTTTATAAATGATTCAAGTTATCCTATATCCTATCCTATCCCGTAATTTTAAGGTTGTTGGGGCACCACAGATGATAGTTTAACCAGAATACTCCATTTTTCTCTGTCCTCAGCAACCCTCATGGCTTCGCTCAGTGTCAAGCCAGTCCATTCTCGAATGTTGTCCTCCTACCTCTCTTTCTGTCTCCCTCTTCTTCCACCTCCTTGCACTGTGCCTTACAGGATGGTCTTTGCAAGGCCTAATGCTCTGGTGACATGGCAATACCATCGGACTTTCCGTTTCTTCACCACTGTGAGCATGTCATCGTGTTGTCCAATGGCTTGTGTGATGGTCTGTTGGGCTTTGTTGTTGTTGATGTGCTGGGTATAGAAAATGCCCAGAAGTCTTCTGTAGCACCTCATCTCCATGCTTTGTATTCTTCATTGTAGATTTGCTGTGAGGGTCCATGTTTCGCAAGCGTATAGGAAAATGGAGATGACAAGAGAGCGCAGCGGCCCTACTTTGGAATGTAGATTGATGATCCTGCCTTTCCAAATGGGTTTCAAACTTGTCAGGGCCGTAGTTGTTTGTGCGATCCTGGAGAGGACTTCCTGTCGGGACCCAATGTCTGATACAATGGCTCCTAAATATTTGAAGCTATGCACTGTGTTGAGGAATTGGCCTTGGACTTTGATGTCAATGTTGATGCCATTGGTATTATTGGTCATCATTTTGGTCTTCTCTGCACTTATTTCCGTTCCATAGGCTCTGGAGGTGGTGTCAAGCCTCTGTACCAGCTGTTCAAGTTCTTGTTCCTCTTCAGCCAATCCATCAATGTCATCCGCAAAACGGAGGTTGAAGATTGCTCTATTCCCTACGCTGACTGTGCCTTCATGATCTGGAAGGGCATCTGACATGATGAGCTTTAGGAAGATGTTGAAGAGTGTTGGAAAGAGTAGGCATCCTTGATGCACACCAATTGTTGTTGTGAACCAGTTCCCAATGGCGCTGTTGTGGAGGACTGCACTGGTAGCCTTGCCATACAGGCTTTTGATGACTTCAATAATTTTAGGGCTGATGTTGTACACTCTCATGGTTGCCCACAGAACTGCATGCCAGACTCGGTCAAATGCTTTCTTAAGTCTACAAACATATGATAGAGATGTTGTTGGTGCGGTAAGTATTTCTCGCAGATTATTCTCAAGTTATAGATGAGCATCAACTCTGACTTTTACTTCTGGCTTACACTGATCACTATCGGTTTAAATGACAAATTAAGGTGATACATGTTTAAGTGAGCTAGAGGAATTTTGTCCAAACGTTTACATTAGATGGTATGATCATAGAGGAGTTTCATGGGTGCATGTGGGGTCTAAAAGTCTGCCTGAACTTATTTCATAGTATATACTGCTCCTAGACTCTCCATTTGACCTGTAGTTTCTTCTGCCAGATCACATACATCCATGGAGTTTACTAAACAATATTATTAGGGATGGGGAGGGCAGGAAAGGAAGGGGAGGAGGGGGAGGGGAGGAGGGGGAGGGGGGATCCCAGATAACATCACAGCACTTCACTAGCAATTATTTCCCAGTGGGAGTCATTGTGCAACACTTGATGCGAATCCCTCCCCTGCCTAGTTCGCTGAGCTCTAGCTGTCAGTACATAATTGTATTCTGCTCAATTTGTATGCTTGCGTCTGTGGGGCCATTAGGGGAAGCTCTTTCAATGCTACTTTTTAGCAGACGAACTTTTGAGCATTCACACATGACATTAAGATTCAAATTTCACAATATCAGAAACACAAATGTAGGAATATATTATATATGCAAATAGTCATCTCTTAGTGTGAATTATAGTATTTTTTCAAAATGTAGATCTAGGCCTCTGACTCACTTAAACTGCAGGAAAGTAAAAGGCTTTAATATATATATATATATATATATATATATATATATATATATATATATATATATATATATATATATATATATATATATATATATATATATATATATATATATATATATATATATATATACATACTTATATTTAAGTCTACAGAATCTTTATTTAGGATGAAGGTGATAGTCAACGGAAAGAAGAAGTACATTGGTTTAGAATCCTTGGTAAAACTATTTACATTTAAACCAGCACACAAAATCTTGCCCTTTCATATGAAGTAAGCTTATAAGTTCAAAGCTAAGTATGCCCAAGCCATTTAAAGTTAGTTACTTACCACTGGCATCAGCAAAAGTGACCACAGCCTCTCCTCGGTCTTCAAAAAGTTGTACATCAGCTACTTCCACTTTGCTAATCTTTTCAAAATACAGCGACAGAAATTCCTCATTGCATGCTTTGGCACACAGTCCTTGGACAAGGATCTTTGTGGGAGGACCTGAAGGCTTGTACGGAACCACTGTTAGCTCAGTGCCTTTCAGTTTGTGAGATCTGCTCACTACTGCCTTCACCACTGACAGAAAAAAAAATCATCATCATCATCATCATCATCATCATCATCATAGATTACATGAAATCACAAGAACACGTGCACCCTCCCTTCCAGTGAAAGGAAAGGAAGATCCGGCGAAGCTATTTATAGCTAGCCTGGCTGAACTAATCTCAAAACAAAAAAGCTTTGGTTCAGTCGGTGTGTAGTGTCTGCTGGTGACAGCCTTTTAAACCAACATAGCACTGTCTTCATCAACAAAATATCTTATCTTATATATCTTATATAATATATTAATTATTCATCTTTATTCTTACCTTCTGGGTTTTCGAAAGAGATGATCATCAACTCAGCATCTGGCAGTGCTTCCATCTTCACAATGGTGCCTCCTCCAGACTTCTTGGGATTCTCAAAGTACAGTTCCATCATGTCACTTTCAAATATTACAGGGCCTCCAGACACTTGGACAGAACATGTGAAATCTTCTCCAGCTTGATTCTGTGTGTTATCTTCAGCCTGGTACAGAGTCACTGACACAGGCCGTTTGGACACTGTGTGTTCTCGCTGTGCTACTTGACTGGCCACTAGTAAAGCAGAAACAAAAACATTTGTTCTTTGTTTTCTTTAAAAAAACATCATCCTATATTTTTTAATTAACATTAAATCAATGTATGCAATTTGTCTTGGGAAGGAAAATAATTGTTAAAATTGAGTACATTTATAAAGTTAGGTGAAAAGCATGCGCTTAATAAAATTAACAATACTGGTCAAACTTTACATTGTTAATACACTGATATTAAAGTTTGAATCTTTCTAATGTTATTGTTATTTTTTACCTTGAATAATGATTGTTAATGTTATGTATCGCAAGCACTGGGATTAAATCTTGCATTTTGAATCTTGAATTTTATAATATTCTTCTTCTCTTCCTCCTTCTATTCTCCTGTTTCAAACTGTCTCACTATGTAAGAGAAAGTTGGGCAATGCTATACCGTCTGGGTTTTCAAAGGTGATGAGAATGAAGCCTTGATCCCTGTGGTCGACTATATCAGCAATATCTCCGCCTCCTGATTTCTTTGATGCTTCAAAGTACATCTGTAGTAACTCCAAATCGACCTCGCTGTCCAATCCAGTAACTTTTACTGTGT
This sequence comes from Oncomelania hupensis, assembly GCA_036898135.1. Classification (NCBI taxonomy): domain Eukaryota; kingdom Metazoa; phylum Mollusca; class Gastropoda; order Littorinimorpha; family Pomatiopsidae; genus Oncomelania; species Oncomelania hupensis. The sequence continues at coordinate 92,214,221 of CM072511.1, read as the reverse complement.
GTATGGCTGATGACTGAGAACCATTATCAAAGGCAACTGCAAAAAACAGTGAACAGATAAAGCTACAACTCAGAATCCAAGTGATGATCTGTTGAGCTCACAAAGAGGGTTTAATTACCAAATATAGGCCATGTTTCATATGATCTAAATTTAACCTCCCATAGAGCTTGCATGTTCACATGTGGTTTTCAGTTGAAATGGTTGGCTGTTTTATCAAATACAAATATGAATCATTTTATTGTCCTCATCATGTACACAAGGATATTCATTTTGCGATGAGCATCAGAAAGTTATAATAAATTATAAAATAACTTTAAAATGCCAATTATTATCACTGCACCTCTTTTTATGCATACACCAAGGATAACAACGCAGAAGTCAATCACACAGATGTTGCAATCATCGAGATCACAGTCCAGTGCCAGCTCTCCTTCTTTGTTAGACGTCATGACCATGCTACGTGATATCAAGTCTGACATTACAGATGTGAAGGCGGACAATCGAACAGTCAAAACCAGGTTGACTGATCTCGAGGATCAAAATGTCAAACTACATGCAGAAAACGAAGTTTTGAGTGGACGGCTAAAAGACGCAGAGTCTAAACTAGAGGACCTGGAGGGGCGGACTCGCCGAAACAACGTGATATTTTTCAACGTACCGGAGTGAGGGACAGAAAACAGTAGTTGGGACTGTGAAGAACGAGTCAATAAATTGTTAAAGGAGGAGATGGATCTTCATCATGACATTCCATTCGACCGAGTTCACAGATTAAATACACAAACATCTCCTAGACCCATCATCGCTTGCTGTACTTTTTACAAAGATAAGTTGCTCATTCTGCAGCATAAGAAGAACTTCAAAAAATCCTGCATTACATCAGTTTCGGAGGACTACACCAAGCGAGTGAGGGAAGCGAGACGCCAGTTGCGTGATCAACTCAAGGACAAAGTGAGCGACGCCAAACGCATGAAGAAAACAGTTACCATGGTCCATGACCACTTGTACCTCAACGGTGTAAGGTGGGATTACAACGCTGAATCCGATACGGTGATTCAGAGTCAGAGACAACCGTCTCTGAAAAGAAAACCTGCCAATTTGCAGACGGACTCCGGTAGCGGCAGAGCTGCAACTCGTCTCTACTCCGCGGTAGTGTCGGAGACTGCGGGTGCGGTTGTCCGGCGACACGGCGCCTGGTCCCCCAGTCCGCCGAGAACGCGTCAACAAGCAAGAAACACTATGCGCAGCAGGTCAGTGCAGAATCAGAGCAGTACTAGCGGCAGGGTTGATCAACATGTTTACAGCCCCTTAGAAGCAGAGAACGAAGACGTTGATGTTGGCGTACGACAGAAGACAACGAATGAGAAGTCAAACGGCAGCGGCAGGGGAAGAGGCAGTCGTGGGGGTGGGGGACGTGGCGCTGTTGGCGCTGTTGGCGGCGGGCATGGTGCGGGAAGAAACGGCGGCAGACGATGTGCGGAAAGAAACGGCGGCAGACGATGTGCGGAGTTCGGTGGGAGTGGTGTTGCTGCTGAGCTCGATGATCAAGCATAGGATGCAGGCCGAGCTTCGCAGCACAAACGTCAAGAGTGGAGATTTGGATCTTGGAATGTCGAGGGGCTCTTGGCCAAACTAAACTCACCAGATTTTAGCACTTTTATACAAACCTTCGACATTATGTGTTTAACAGAGACCTTCTTACAATATGATTTTAATTTTCAAGCGTTTAGTGATTTTAACATTTTCAATTGCAATGCAAAGAGGCTGGGCCAGTTTGGCCGTTGTTCGGGGGGTGTAACAGTGTTTGTACGTAAAACAATTATGCAGTACGTTGAAAAGCTAAACGTTGAGTATGATAGCATGTTAGCGTTTCGCATTTCCAAAGAGTTTTGTAACACAGAGAGAGACTTAATTTTCCTCTGTACATACATACACCCTCAAGGTTCACCGTACTGGAACACGGCTGAACACGGGGTTGGAATAGAAGTTCTTGAACAATGCATCCTGGATCTTAGTTCAGATGAATACAGTCTTGTTATTTGTGGTGACTTTAATGCACGAACTTCAGAGCTGAACGGCCATGATCTTGATGACTTTGACACGGATCTCGCACTGCAAAAATCAGTTCAGACTATGTTTCCCAGGGTGTTAGCAGACAATACTACCAACCTTTTTGGTGAGCAACTCATTGAACTATGTACTATGTTTCATTGCTCTATTGTGAACGGATGCGTTGCGCTGCCATCAGAAAGTACTTTCACATATATCTCTAAAAATGGAAGTAGTGTTATTGATTATTTTATTCTGTCGAACGATCTGTTGTCCTCTAATTTTGTGTGCTCATTCAAAATTGGCGAGCGAATTGAATCCCGACATATGCCTGTTATACTTACTTCTAAGGCTGGAGACGAACATGGTCATGAATCGCACGGTGAGCGGGTTGCGTGGTCAGAGAAAATATTGTGGGACAGGGACAAAGTGGACACCTTTATTGATAATTTAACATCAGACAATACAGCTGAGCATCTGGAGAGAGCGATGTCGGAGATCGACAGTGATGTGGACGCGGCTTTGAACACGTTTGCGGGCTGCCTTTTGTCTGCTAGTGAAAGTATGAGGAAAAGATTTTACCATGGTCCTCATAAACAAGATCACAAAGCCGCATGGTTCGATTCTGAGTGTTCCGATTCCAAAAAGGAAGTTAGAGAACTCCTTAGACGTTATAGAGCAACTCATGACCCGGCAGACAGACAAAATTATGCGAGCTCACGGAATGTTTACGTTACTCTGTTAAAGGAGAAAAAGAAATTTTATGCTCGCGTCAAAATTGATAAACTTGTTAGTAGCACTCGTGACTCTTCTGCATTTTGGAAGGAAGCTAGGCAATTTATCAGAAAAAGGAAACATTTGGTCGATATCCGTATTACAGCTAGATCATGGTACGACCACTTTAAAGGGGTTTTTAATTCCGATCGGCAGCCAGACGACACGCAGCCGGTGGACGGTGATGTCGAAACGCTTTCTCAGCCAAAATCATCGGATGATGGTGATAATGATGATGAGGATGATGGTGGTGGTGATGATGATGATGATGATGATGATGGTGATGGTGATGATGATGATGATGATGATGATGATGATGATGATGATGATGATGATGATAGTGTTGTTGATGTAGGTGCCACTACTGAGGACGTGAATTTTGAACTTAATTCAGATATATCAGTGGAGGAGGTAAGACGTGCAATCCGTAGGCTGAAGCATGGCAAAGCTTGCGGCATTGATGGAATTCTACCTGATATGCTTAAGGCAGCTGAGGGTCTCGTGGTAACTTTTTTGACTCCTTTGTTTAACAAACTGTTTAAAGAAGGTTTTTATCCTGAATCTTGGTGTAAAGCTGTTATATGTCCAATCTATAAAAAGGGTGACAAAAATATACCTGATAATTATAGGGGGATATCCCTTTTGTGTATAATGAGTAAATGCTACACATCTATACTAAATGATAGGCTTGTAAACTGGATGGAACATAACGGGAAAATTGACGAAACCCAAGCTGGATTTCGTAAAAGCTACTCCACTGTGGATCATATATTTACTTTGTCTGCAATAATTGAAAGGGCTTTAGGTAGGAGGGGTGGTAAACTATTTGTTGCCTTCGTTGATCTACGCAAGGCATTTGACTCAGTCGACAGAATTTCTCTTTTTGCCAGGCTAACTGATGCCGGCGTCTCTGGACAAATATTTGACGCATTCAAATCTATTTATAAGTCAGTTTTATCTTGTGTCCGAGTGGGAAATGATGTTACAGACTTTTTCGAGTGCCCAGTCGGCGTGAGACAGGGATGTGTTTTAAGTCCCTCTTTGTTTTCCATGTTCATTAATATTGTCCCAGAAAACGTAAAAGAGAATGGTAAGCATGGGGTACAGCTCATGCCAGGTTTGATTGAGTTGTTCTTACTCATGTTTGCTGACGACATAGCCCTCATATCAAACTCCGCTCTTGGGCTTCAAAATCAGCTTAATTGTCTTTTTAATGCATGTTCTAATCTTAAACTTACTATTAACACAGATAAAACTAAAATAATGGTATTTAGAAATGGCGGTATACTGAAGCAATGCCAAAGATGGTTTTTGGATGGCGTTCAACTTGATGTTGTAAATAATTATGTTTACTTGGGTTTTAAGTTCACAACTAGAATGAGTTTTGCCAGAGGTGTTGATCATTTTGTACAAAAAGGCAGAAGAGCAACTTTTGAATGTCTAAAAATTTTGAAAACATTGAAAGATTTACCAAGCCATGTATTTTTTAAGATTTTTGATTCGCAGATAACTCCTATTCTCCTATATTCTTCAGAAGTCTGGGGTCTGCTCAGGCTTGAAAACCTAGAGAGGGTGCATGTCATGGCAATAAAACCCCTAATAGAATGGTCTATGGTGAATCAGGCCGTCATCCATTATTCATACAGAGTACCTTGAGAAGTATTAAATACTGGTTAAAACTGCTTGCTATGCTTGACACAAGACTACCAAAGCAAGCATACAGAATGATGCTAAAAATGACAGAAAATGGGAAGTCGTGCTGGGCAACCAGAGTTAAAGATCTGTTATTCCACTCTGGTTTTGGTTTTTTATGGATAAAACAGCATGTAATAGATGAGTCTCGTTTTATTCATGACTTAAAGCAAAGACTAGTTGATAATTATTGCCAGGAGTGGTGGTCAGCTCTTGATGATAGTGAAAGATATTCTAGGTACAGGCAATTTAAAACCTCCATCGAAATTGAGCGCTATTTCATCACAGTTTCCGAAAGATGTTTCAGGGATGTGTTAATCAAGTTCCGTCTTGGCATATTGTACCTTAACTATAGTGCTCAAATAGTGCATGTCGGAAACCCCGCTGACGCATCGTGCGTCGCCTGCGGAGCTCCAAGAGAGTCAGAGGAGCATTTTTTATTGCACTGTCCTGAGTATACAACTATCAGAAACAAATACATTGCTCAATTTATTCAAGGAGAGCACTCTTTTAGCTACCTCTTGAAATGTACAAACGATGATATAACCAGTAATTTGGCTCGTTATCTTTTTCTGGCATACAAGCAGCGACAGAGGTGCGCAGAGTTTTCCTAATTAGATACATGTGTGTGTGTGGGTGTGGGTGTGGGTGCGTGTGTGTGTGTGTGTTTAAACATGCCTTTTTGTACTTAGATGTGATGTTTGTTATTATTTGTTACGATGTTTACCGTGCTTTATCTCATAATGTAGCCCATTGATAAAATATGTATCCTTGTTAGATGTGACGTTCGTATTATTTCTTTTGATGTTTAACTGTTTTATGTCATACAGTTTTTACCACATCGTAAATATTTATACTTGCGAGTGTGTGTGTGGGTGTGTGTGGGTGTGTGTGTGGGTGGGTGTATAGGTGTGTGTGTGTGCGTCACTTATTTTTGGATTATGCTCTCGATCTACGATGTTATACTGTATGTTTTATATATTTGTCGGTGTTATCATTTTATGTTGTGTGAATACGCCAGCATGGATGTGTGCGCACTCGTGCCATACACCTAATTTTACTTCCAATTTTAATGCGTTGTATTATTGTCTATACCGTGTCTCATGTATATGGCTTTGTAAATACATGTGTGTGTGTGTGTGTGTGTGTTTGTAAGTTTGTGTGCGTGTGTGTAGTGTGTATGTGTATTTCTGTGTCTCCATGTATGTGTCGGTGCGTATCTGCTTGAGGTTATGTCCGTGTTTTGGGGTGTTTCTGCGCATGATACCTTGATCCGTTCTTGTGTTCACTTTGTGTTGAAAGTTGTATTGCCTATTGTTTCTTGTAATGTTTTAATGTTAATTGCTTGTAGCAAAACACAATAAACTTTGAGTCTTGAGTCTTGAGTCTATATCCTATCCTATCCCGTAATTTTAAGGTTGTTGGGGCACCACAGATGATAGTTTAACCAGAATACTCCATCTTTCTCTGTCCTCAGCAACCCTCATGGCTTCGCTCAGTGTCAAGCCAGTCCATTCTCGAATGTTGTCCTCCTACCTCTCTTTCTGTCTCCCTCTTCTTCCACCTCCTTGCACTGTGCCTTACAGGATGGTCTTTGCAAGGCCTAATGCTCTGGTGACATGGCAATACCATCGGACTTTCCGTTTCTTCACCACTGTGAGCATGTCATCGTGTTGTCCAATGGCTTGTGTGATGGTCTGTTGGGCTTTGTTGTTGTTGATGTGCTGGGTATAGAAAATGCCCAGAAGTCTTCTGTAGCACCTCATCTCCATGCTTTGTATTCTTCATTGTAGATTTGCTGTGAGGGTCCATGTTTCGCAAGCGTATAGGAAAATGGAGATGACAAGAGAGCGCAGCGGCCCTACTTTGGAATGTAGATTGATGATCCTGCCTTTCCAAATGGGTTTCAAACTTGTCAGGGCCGTAGTTGTTTGTGCGATCCTGGAGAGGACTTCCTGTCGGGACCCAATGTCTGATACAATGGCTCCTAAATATTTGAAGCTATGCACTGTGTTGAGGAATTGGCCTTGGACTTTGATGTCAATGTTGATGCCATTGGTATTATTGGTCATCATTTTGGTCTTCTCTGCACTTATTTCCGTTCCATAGGCTCTGGAGGTGGTGTCAAGCCTCTGTACCAGCTGTTCAAGTTCTTGTTCCTCTTCAGCCAATCCATCAATGTCATCCGCAAAACGGAGGTTGAAGATTGCTCTATTCCCTACGCTGACTGTGCCTTCATGATCTGGAAGGGCATCTGACATGATGAGCTTTAGGAAGATGTTGAAGAGTGTTGGAAAGAGTAGGCATCCTAGATGCACACCAATTGTTGTTGTGAACCAGTTCCCAATGGCGCTGTTGTGGAGGACTGCACTGGTAGCCTTGCCATACAGGCTTTTGATGACTTCAATAATTTTAGGGCTGATGTTGTACACTCTCATGGTTGCCCACAGAACTGCATGCCAGACTCGGTCAAATGCTTTCTTAAGTCTACAAACATATGATAGAGATGTTGTTGGTGCGGTAGGTATTTCTCGCAGATTATTCTCAAGTTATAGATGAGCATCAACTCTGACTTTTACTTCTGGCTTACACTGATCACTATCGGTTTAAATGACAAATTAAGGTGATACATGTTTAAGTGAGCTAGAGGAATTTTGTCCAAACGTTTACATTAGATGGTATGATCATAGAGGAGTTTCATGGGTGCATGTGGGGTCTAAAAGTCTGCCTGAACTTATTTCATAGTATATACTGCTCCTAGACTCTCCATTTGACCAGTAGTTTCTTCTGCCAGATCACATACATCCATGGAGTTTACTAAACAATATTATTAGGGATGGGGAGGGCAGGAAAGGAAGGGGAGGAGGGGGAGGGGAGGAGGGGGAGGGGGGATCCCAGATAACATCACAGCACTTCACTAGCAATTATTTCCCAGTGGGAGTCATTGTGCAACACTTGATGCGAATCCCTCCCCTGCCTAGTTCGCTGAGCTCTAGCTGTCAGTACATAATTGTATTCTGCTCAATTTGTATGCTTGCGTCTGTGGGGCCATTAGGGGGAGCTCTTTCAATGCTACTTTTTAGCAGACGAACTTTTGAGCATTCACACATGACATTAAGATTCAAATTTCACAATATCAGAAACACAAATGTAGGAATATATTATATATGCAAATAGTCATCTCTTAGTGTGAATTATAGTATTTTTTCAAAATGTATATCTAGGCCTCTGACTCACTTAAACTGCAGGAAAGTATAAGGCTTTAAAAAAAAAAAAAAAAAAAATATATATATATATATATATATATATATATATATATATATATATATATATATATATATATATATATATATATATATATACATATACATACTTATATTTAAGTCTACAGAATCTTTATTTAGGATGAAGGTGATAGTCAACGGAAAGAAGAAGTACATTGGTTTAGAATCCTTGGTAAAACTATTTACATTTAAACCAGCACACAAAATCTTGCCCTTTCATATGAAGTAAGCTTATAAGTTCAAAGCTAAGTATGCCCAAGCCATTTAAAGTTAGTTACTTACCACTGGCATCAGCAAAAGTGACCACAGCCTCTCCTCGGTCTTCAAAAAGTTGTACATCAGCTACTTCCACTTTGCTAATCTTTTCAAAATACAGCGACAGAAATTCCTCATTGCATGCTTTGGCACACAGTCCTTGGACAAGGATCTTTGTGGGAGGACCTGAAGGCTTGTACGGAACCACTGTTAGCTCAGTGCCTTTCAGTTTGTGAGATCTGCTCACTACTGCCTTCACCACTGACAGAAAAAAAAATCATCATCATCATCATCATAGATTACATGAAATCACAAGAACACGTGCACCCTCCCTTCCAGTGAAAGGAAAGGAAGATCCGGCGAAGCTATTTATAGCTAGCCTGGCTGAACTAATCTCAAAACAAAAAAGCTTTGGTTCAGTCGGTGTGTAGTGTCTGCTGGTGACAGCCTTTTAAACCAACATAGCAATGTCTTCATCAACAAAATATCTTATCTTATATATCTTATATAATATATTAATTATTCATCTTTATTCTTACCTTCTGGGTTTTCGAAAGAGATGATCATCAACTCAGCATCTGGCAGTGTTTCCATCTTCACAATGGTGCCTCCTCCAGACTTCTTGGGATTCTCAAAGTACAGTTCCATCATGTCACTTTCAAATATTACAGGGCCTCCAGACACTTGGACAGAACATGTGAAATCTTCTCCAGCTTGATTCTGTGTGTTATCTTCAGCCTGGTACAGAGTCACTGACACAGGCCGTTTGGACACTGTGTGTTCTCGCTGTGCTACTTGACTGGCCACTAGTAAAGCAGAAACAAAAACATTTGTTCTTTGTTTTCTTTAAAAAAACATCATCCTATATTTTTTAATTAACATTAAATCAATGTATGCAATTTGTCTTGGGAAGGAAAATAATTGTTAAAATTGAGTACATTTATAAAGTTAGGTGAAAAGCATGCGCTTAATAAAATTAACAATACTGCATGTCAAACTTTACATTGTTAATACACTGATATTAAAGTTTGAATCTTTCTAATGTTATTGTTATTTTTTACCTTGAATAATGATTGTTAATGTTATGTATCGCAAGCACTGGGATTAAATCTTGCATTTTGAATCTTGAATTTTATAATATTCTTCTTCTCTTCCTCCTTCTATTCTCCTGTTTCAAACTGTCTCACTATGTAAGAGAAGGTTGGGCAATGCTATACCGTCTGGGTTTTCAAAGGTGATGAGAATGAAGCCTTGATCCCTGTGGTCGACTATATCAGCAATATCTCCGCCTCCTGATTTCTTTGATGCTTCAAAGTACATCTGTAGTAACTCCAAATCGACCTCGCTGTCCAATCCAGTAACTTTTACTGTGTGTATGGCTGATGACTGAGAACCATTATCAAAGGCAACTGCAAAAAACAGTGAACAGATAAAGCTACAACTCAGAATCCAAGTGATGATCTGTTGAGCTCACAAAGAGGGTTTAATTACCAAATATAGGCCATGTTTCATATGATCTAAATTTAACCTCCCATAGAGCTTGCATGTTCACATGTGGTTTTCAGTTGAAATGGTTGGCTGTTTTATCAAATACAAATATGAATCATTTTATTGTCCTCATCATGTACACAAGGATATTCATTTTGCGATGAGCATCAGAAAGTTATAATAAATTATAAAATAACTTTAAAATGCCAATTATTATCACTGCACCTCTTTTTATGCATACACCAAGGATAACAACGCAGAAGTCAATCACACAGATCTGATGTTGCAATCATCGAGATCACAGTCCAGTGCCAGCTCTCCTTCTTTGTTAGACGTCATGACCATGCTACGTGATATCAAGTCTGACATTACAGATGTGAAGGCGGACAATCGAACAGTCAAAACCAGGTTGACTGATCTCGAGGATCAAAATGTCAAACTACATGCAGAAAACGAAGTTTTGAGTGGACGGCTAAAAGACGCAGAGTCTAAACTAGAGGACCTGGAGGGGCGGACTCGCCGAAACAACGTGATATTTTTCAACGTACCGGAGTGCGGGACAGAAAACAGTAGTTGGGACTGTGAAGAACGAGTCAATAAATTGTTAAAGGAGGAGATGGATCTTCATCATGACATTCCATTCGACCGAGTTCACAGATTAAATACACAAACATCTCCTAGACCCATCATCGCTTGCTGTATTTTTTACAAAGATAAGTTGCTCATTCTGCAGCATAAGAAGAACTTCAAAAAATCCTGCATTACATCAGTTTCGGAGGACTACACCAAGCGAGTGAGGGAAGCGAGACGCCAGTTGCGTGATCAACTCAAGGACAAAGTGAGCGACGCCAAACGCATGAAGAAAACAGTTACCATGGTCCATGACCACTTGTACCTCAACGGTGTAAGGTGGGATTACAACGCTGAATCCGATACGGTGATTCAGAGTCAGAGACAACCGTCTCTGAAAAGAAAACCTGCCAATTTGCAGACGGACTCCGGTAGCGGCAGAGCTGCAACTCGTCTCTACTCCGCGGTAGTGTCGGAGACTGCGGGTGCGGTTGTCCGGCGACACGGCGCCTGGTCCTCCAGTCCGCCGAGAACGCGTCAACAAGCAAGAAACACTATGCGCAGCAGGTCAGTGCAGAATCAGAGCAGTACTAGCGGCAGGGTTGATCAACATGTTTACAGCCCCTTAGAAGCAGAGAACGAAGACGTTGATGTTGGCGTACGACAGAAGACAACGAATGAGAAGTCAAACGGCAGCGGCAGTGGAAGAGGCAGTCGTGGGGGTGGGGGACGTGGCGCTGTTGGCGCTGTTGGCGGCGGGCATGGTGCGGGAAGAAACGGCGGCAGACGATGTGCGGAAAGAAACGGCGGCAGACGATGTGCGGAGTTCGGTGGGAGTGGTGTTGCTGCTGAGCTCGATGATCAAGCATAGGATGCAGGCCGAGCTTCGCAGCACAAACGTCAAGAGTGGAGATTTGGATCTTGGAATGTCGAGGGGCTCTTGGCCAAACTAAACTCACCAGATTTTAGCACTTTTATACAAACCTTCGACATTATATGTGTTTAACAGAGACCTTCTTACAATATGATTTTAATTTTCAAGCGTTTAGTGATTTTAACATTTTCAATTGCAATGCAAAGAGGCTGGGCCAGTTTGGCCGTTGTTCGGGGGTGTAACAGTGTTTGTACGTAAAACAATTATGCAGTACGTTGAAAAGCTAAACGTTGAGTATGATAGCATGTTAGCGTTTCGCATTTCCAAAGAGTTTTGTAACACAGAGAGAGACTTAATTTTCCTCTGTACATACATACACCCTCAAGGTTCACCGTACTGGAACACGGCTGAACACGGGGTTGGAATAGAAGTTCTTGAACAATGCATCCTGGATCTTAGTTCAGATGAATACAGTCTTGTTATTTGTGGTGACTTTAATGCACGAACTTCAGAGCTGAACGGCCATGATCTTGATGACTTTGACACGGATCTCGCACTGCAAAAATCAGTTCAGACTATGTTTCCCAGGGTGTCAGCAGACAATACTACCAACCTTTTTGGTGAGCAACTCATTGAACTATGTACTATGTTTCATTGCTCTATTGTGAACGGATGCGTTGCCTATGCCATCAGAAAGTACTTTCACATATATCTCTAAAAATGGAAGTAGTGTTATTGATTATTTTATTCTGTCGAACGATCTGTTGTCCTCTAATTTTGTGTGCTCATTCAAAATTGGCGAGCGAATTGAATCCCGACATATGCCTGTTATACTTACTTCTAAGGCTGGAGACGAACATGGTCATGAATCGCACGGCGAGCGGGTTGCGTGGTCAGAGAAAATATTGTGGGACAGGGACAAAGTGGACACCTTTATTGATAATTTAACATCAGACAATACAGCTGAGCATCTGGAGAGAGCGATGTCGGAGATCGACAGTGATGTGGACGCGGCTTTGAACACGTTTGCGGGCTGCCTTTTGTCTGCTAGTGAAAGTATGAGGAAAAGATTTTACCATGGTCCTCATAAACAAGATCACAAAGCCGCATGGTTCGATTCTGAGTGTTCCGATTCCAAAAAAGAAGTTAGAGAACTCCTTAGACGTTATAGAGCAACTCATGACCCGGCAGACAGACAAAATTATGCGAGCTCACGGAATGTTTACGTTACTCTGTTAAAGGAGAAAAAGAAATCTTATGCTCGCGTCAAAATTGATAAACTTGTTAGTAGCACTCGTGACTCTTCTGCATTTTGGAAGGAAGCTAGGCAATTTATCAGAAAAAGGAAACATTTGGTCGATATCCGTATTACAGCTAGATCATGGTACGACCACTTTAAAGGGGTTTTTAATTCCGATCGGCAGCCAGACGACAGCAGCCGGTGGACGGTGATGTCGAAACGCTTTCTCAGCCAAAATCATCGGATGATGGTGATAATGATGATGGTGATGATGGTGGTGGTGATGATGATGATGATGATGATGATGGTGATGGTGATGATGATGATGATGATGATGATGATGATGATGATGATGATGATGATGATGATGATGATAGTGTTGTTGATGTAGGTGCCACTACTGAGGACGTGAATTTTGAACTTAATTCAGATATATCAGTGGAGGAGGTAAGACGTGCAATCCGTAGGCTGAAGCATGGCAAAGCTTGCGGCATTGATGGAATTCTACCTGATATGCTTAAGGCAGCTGAGGGTCTCGTGGTAACTTTTTTGACTCCTTTGTTTAACAAACTGTTTAAAGAAGGTTTTTATCCTGAATCTTGGTGTAAAGCTGTTATATGTCCAATCTATAAAAAGGGTGACAAAAATATACCTGATAATTATAGGGGGATATCCCTTTTGTGTATAATGAGTAAATGCTACACATCTATACTAAATGATAGGCTTGTAAACTGGATGGAACATAACGGGAAAATTGACGAAACCCAAGCTGGATTTCGTAAAAGCTACTCCACTGTGGATCATATATTTACTTTGTCTGCAATAATTGAAAGGGCTTTAGGTAGGAGGGGTGGTAAACTATTTGTTGCCTTCGTTGATCTACGCAAGGCATTTGACTCAGTCGACAGAATTTCTCTTTTTGCCAGGCTAACTGATGCCGGCGTCTCTGGACAAATATTTGACGCATTCAAATCTATTTATAAGTCAGTTTTATCTTGTGTCCGAGTGGGAAATGATGTTACAGACTTTTTCGAGTGCCCAGTCGGCGTGAGACAGGGATGTGTTTTAAGTCCCTCTTTGTTTTCCATGTTCATTAATATTGTCCCAGAAAACGTAAAAGAGAATGGTAAGCATGGGGTACAGCTCATGCCAGGTTTGATTGAGTTGTTCTTACTCATGTTTGCTGACGACATAGCCCTCATATCAAACTCCGCTCTTGGGCTTCAAAATCAGCTTAATTGTCTTTTTAATGCATGTTCTAATCTTAAACTTACTATTAACACAGATAAAACTAAAATAATGGTATTTAGAAATGGCGGTATACTGAAGCAATGCCAAAGATGGTTTTTGGATGGCGTTCAACTTGATGTTGTAAATAATTATGTTTACTTGGGTTTTAAGTTCACAACTAGAATGAGTTTTGCCAGAGGTGTTGATCATTTTGTACAAAAAGGCAGAAGAGCAACTTTTGAATGTCTAAAAATTTTGAAAACATTGAAAGATTTACCAAGCCATGTATTTTTTAAGATTTTTGATTCGCAGATAACTCCTATTCTCCTATATTCTTCAGAAGTCTGGGGTCTGCTCAGGCTTGAAAACCTAGAGAGGGTGCATGTCATGGCAATAAAACGTTTTTTGAATGTCCCAATCAAGACCCCTAATAGAATGGTCTATGGTGAATCAGGCCGTCATCCATTATTCATACAGAGTACCTTGAGAAGTATTAAATACTGGTTAAAACTGCTTGCTATGCCTGACACAAGACTACCAAAGCAAGCATACAGAATGATGCTAAAAATGACAGAAAATGGGAAGTCGTGCTGGGCAACCAGAGTTAAAGATCTGTTATTCCACTCTGGTTTTGGTTTTTTATGGATAAAACAGCATGTAATAGATGAGTCTCGTTTTATTCATGACTTAAAGCAAAGACTAGTTGATAATTATTGCCAGGAGTGGTGGTCAGCTCTTAATGATAGTGAAAGATATTCTAGGTACAGGCAATTTAAAACCTCCATCGAAATTGAGCGCTATTTCATCACAGTTTCCGAAAGATGTTTCAGGGATGTGTTAATCAAGTTCCGTCTTGGCATATTGTACCTTAACTATAGTGCTCAAATAGTGCATGTCGGAAACCCCGCTGACGCATCGTGCGTCGCCTGCGGAGCTCCAAGAGAGTCAGAGGAGCATTTTTTATTGCACTGTCCTGAGTATACAACTATCAGAAACAAATACATTGCTCAATTTATTCAAGGAGAGCACTCTTTTAGCTACCTCTTAAAATGTACAAACGATGATATAACCAGTAATTTGGCTCGTTATCTTTTTCTGGCATACAAGCAGCGACAGAGGTGCGCAGAGTTTTCCTAATTAGATACATGTGTGTGTGTGGGTGTGGGTGCGTGTGTGTGTGTGTGTGTTTAAACATGCCTTTTTTGTACTTAGATGTGATGTTTGTTATTATTTGTTACGATGTTTACCGTGCTTTATCTCATAATGTAGCCCATTGATAAAATATGTATCCTTGTGTGTGTTTCATGGTCAACAACCGTTGGTGTAGTGATGTAACTGTTGTGTCGCAAGGCTGTACACCTGTGTTAGAACATCTCACAATTAATTGTAGGCCTTTCTACTCGCCTCGCGAGTTTTCTTCCATCGTGCTCGTCGCCGTCTACATTCCACCTGATGCCAAACCTTCGGACGCTATCAATGAACTCACGAGACAGGTACAGGCGGCTGAAATCGCTTTTCCAAATAGCACTGTCATTGTTTTAGGCGATTTTAATCAAACAAATCTCCGCAAGACTCTGCCTAGGTACTACCAACATGTGGACTGTCCCACACGCAAAAACAACATCCTCGATCATTGCTACACTACCATCAAGCAGGCCTACCGGGCCACGCCCCGCGCCCCTCTAGGCGAGTCGGACCATGCTATGTTGCTCCTCACCCCCACCTACACACAGAAACTGAAGGCCGTAAAGCCTGTGACTAGGACTGTAAAAAAGTGGTCACACGATGCAGTGGAGACACTACAGGGGTGTCTGGAATGTACAGACTGGGACGTTTTCAAGGGTGCATGCTCTAGCATTGATGAGTACACTGATGCTGTGACATCTTATATCAGTTTCTGTGAGGATGTGTGTGTGCCCAATAAAACTGTGCATGTGTATGGCAATCAGAATCCCTGGTTCAATAAATCTGTAAGGAATAAGCTGAATGCTAAGAATGATGCATTTAAGTCAGGGGATGTCAATGCCTACAAAAAAGCCAAGTCAGACGTGCGCCGCGAGATCTGTAGAGCGAAAGCGCAGTACAGGAATAAGTTGGAAGAGCAGTTTGCCTCCAATAACACGCGCGAAGTCTGGCAGGGCCTTCAGCGCGTCACGCACTATAAATCTAAGCCCTCTATGTCCAGTGATGTTGACCCTAGCCTGCCGGATGAACTTAATGAGTTCTACTGCAGGTTTGATGATAAGAATCCCACCCCTGGCTTCCGCCCCCCTCTGCCTGTCGACCCTTCGCTTCTAACCCCGCCTTTCACCATTCAGGAAACTGAGGTGAGGCGCCTGTTCCAGAAGCAGAACACGAGGAAGGCGCCAGGTCCAGATGGAGTCTCCACCTCTGCCCTGTGCACTTGCGCTGACCAGCTGGCCCCCGTCTTTACAGACATTTTTAACAGTTCCCTTCAACAACATACTGTCCCCCGATGTTTCAAGTCCTCAGTTGTTGTACCCATCCCCAAGAAGCCCAAGGTGTCCCAACTGAATGATTACAGGCCTGTGGCCTTGACCTCAGTTGTAATGAAGGTCTTTGAGCGACTCGTCCTCACCTACCTGAAGGCATGCACGGGTCACCTACGTGATCCACTCCAATTCGCCTATAGTGCAAACAGGTCAGTGGAGGACGCAGTCGCTCTGGGCCTTCACCACGTACTGCAGCATCTGGAGCAGACACGTACGTACGCTAGACTGCTCTTTGTGGATTTTAGTTCCGCTTTTAATACCATCATACCCCACAAGCTGTTTGATAAACTTTTAACCTTAAATGTCCATCCTTCTGTGTGCCATTGGCTTTTAGACTTTTTGCTGGATCGCCCACAGGTCGTCAGGGTGGGCAAGATGTTGTCTGACTCCAGGGTTTTGAACACTGGAGCACCTCAGGGTTGTGTCCTTTCCCCTCTTCTCTTTACATTGTTCACAAATGATTGTGTGTCACATGTTCCATCCGTTCATGTCATTAAATTTTCTGATGACACCACCATTGAGGGCCTGATTAGCAAAGATGACGAGACCGCCTATCGGGATGAGGTCGAACGGTTGGTTGACTGGTGCTCAGAGAACAACCTCGAGCTCAACGTTTCAAAAACAAAAGAAATGATTGTCGATTTTCGGAGAATTAAAGATCCACTTTCACCACTTGTGATCAACGATGAAAGTGTTGAACAAGTCGAAGAGTTCAAATTTTTAGGCACAGTCATTTCGAACGACTTGTCATGGGGAAACAACACCACCCCCATCATCAAAAAGTGCCAACAGCGCCTGCACTTCTTGAGACAACTCAAGAAGTTCAGGTTGCCTGCAAAAGTCCTGACGCAGTTCTATCGCGCAGTGATCGAAAGCATCCTCTGCTTTGGCATCACTACCTGGTTTGGTGGTGCCACTGATGAGGAGAAAGTGCAACTTGAGCGCATCGTAAAACACGCGTCCAGAGTTATCGGGTGCGAACTTCCATCTGTCGCCTCGATCTACAACACGCGCTTGGTCCGTAGAGCTAGAAACATCACAGCTGACCCCTCACACCCAGCCGGCCATCTCTTCGAGCTCCTCCCGTCCGGCAGGCGCTTCAGAGCCCTCAAAACCAGAACAAACCGCTTTAGATATTCTTTTTTTTCCAGAGGCTGCTCTCGCTTTAAATTTCTTTTAATGTCAAATTCATAATGCGGTAACTGACGTCACATCATAATCCACTGGCACCTACTTGTTTATTTTTACTATTTGTTTTTTGCGGGTGTATGTGCGCACGCTTGATCAGTATTTTATTAGCTGGTAAACGTGTGTTTGCATGTATGTTTTATGAATGTTACTGCCACATCGCAACATATTCCATGTGCATGTTTTATGTCAATTTGGCCAATAAACTTCGTTGAATCGTAGATGTGACGTTCGTATTATTTCTTTTGATGTTTAACTGTTTTATGTCATACAGTTTTTACCACATCGTAAATATTTATACTTGCGAGTGTGTGTGTGGGTGTGTGTGGGTGTGTGTGTGGGTGGGTGTATAGGTGTGTGTGTGTGCGTCACTTATTTTTGGATTATGCTCTCGATCTATGATGTTATACTGTATGTTTTATATATTTGTCGGTGTTATCATTTTATGTTGTGTGAATACGCCAGCATGGATGTGTGCGCACTCGTGCCATACACCTAATTTTACTTCCAATTTTAATGCGTTGTATTATTGTCTATACCGTGTCTCATGTATATGGCTTTGTAAATACATGTGTGTGTGTGTGTGTGTGTGTGTTTGTAAGTTTGTGTGCGTGTGTGTAGTGTGTATGTGTATTTCTGTGTATGTGTCGGTGCGTATCTGCTTGAGGTTATGTCCGTGTTTTGGGGTGTTTCTGCGCATGATACCTTGATCCGTTCTTGTGTTCACTTTGTGTTGAAAGTTGTATTGCCTATTGTTTCTTGTAATGTTTTAATGTTAATTGCTTGTAGCAAAACACAATAAACTTTGAGTCTTGAGTCTTGAGTCTATATCCTATCCTATCCCGTAATTTTAAGGTTGTTGGGGCACCACAGATGATAGTTTAACCAGAATACTCCATCTTTCTCTGTCCTCAGCAACCCTCATGGCTTCGCTCAGTGTCAAGCCAGTCCATTCTCGAATGTTGTCCTCCTACCTCTCTTTCTGTCTCCCTCTTCTTCCACCTCCTTGCACTGTGCCTTACAGGATGGTCTTTGCAAGGCCTAATGCTCTGGTGACATGGCAATACCATCGGACTTTCCGTTTCTTCACCACTGTGAGCATGTCATCGTGTTGTCCAATGGCTTGTGTGATGGTCTGTTGGGCTTTGTTGTTGTTGATGTGCTGGGTATAGAAAATGCCCAGAAGTCTTCTGTAGCACCTCATCTCCATGCTTTGTATTCTTCATTGTAGATTTGCTGTGAGGGTCCATGTTTCGCAAGCGTATAGGAAAATGGAGATGACAAGAGAGCGCAGCGGCCCTACTTTGGAATGTAGATTGATGATCCTGCCTTTCCAAATGGGTTTCAAACTTGTCAGGGCCGTAGTTGTTTGTGCGATCCTGGAGAGGACTTCCTGTCGGGACCCAATGTCTGATACAATGGCTCCTAAATATTTGAAGCTATGCACTGTGTTGAGGAATTGGCCTTGGACTTTGATGTCAATGTTGATGCCATTGGTATTATTGGTCATCATTTTGGTCTTCTCTGCACTTATTTCCGTTCCATAGGCTCTGGAGGTGGTGTCAAGCCTCTGTACCAGCTGTTCAAGTTCTTGTTCCTCTTCAGCCAATCCATCAATGTCATCCGCAAAACGGAGGTTGAAGATTGCTCTATTCCCTACGCTGACTGTGCCTTCATGATCTGGAAGGGCATCTGACATGATGAGCTTTAGGAAGATGTTGAAGAGTGTTGGAAAGAGTAGGCATCCTTGATGCACACCAATTGTTGTTGTGAACCAGTTCCCAATGGCGCTGTTGTGGAGGACTGCACTGGTAGCCTTGCCATACAGGCTTTTGATGACTTCAATAATTTTAGGGCTGATGTTGTACACTCTCATGGTTGCCCACAGAACTGCATGCCAGACTCGGTCAAATGCTTTCTTAAGTCTACAAACATATGATAGAGATGTTGTTGGTGCGGTAGGTATTTCTCGCAGATTATTCTCAAGTTATAGATGAGCATCAACTCTGACTTTTACTTCTGGCTTACACTGATCACTATCGGTTTAAATGACAAATTAAGGTGATACATGTTTAAGTGAGCTAGAGGAATTTTGTCCAAACGTTTACATTAGATGGTATGATCATAGAGGAGTTTCATGGGTGCATGTGGGGTCTAAAAGTCTGCCTGAACTTATTTCATAGTATATACTGCTCCTAGACTCTCCATTTGACCTGTAGTTTCTTCTGCCAGATCACATACATCCATGGAGTTTACTAAACAATATTATTAGGGATGGGGAGGGCAGGAAAGGAAAGGAAGGAGGGGGAGGGGAGGAGGGGGAGGGGGGATCCCAGATAACATCACAGCACTTCACTAGCAATTATTTCCCAGTGGGAGTCATTGTGCAACACTTGATGCGAATCCCTCCCCTGCCTAGTTCGCTGAGCTCTAGCTGTCAGTACATAATTGTATTCTGCTCAATTTGTATGCTTGCGTCTGTGGGGCCATTAGGGGGAGCTCTTTCAATGCTACTTTTTAGCAGACGAACTTTTGAGCATTCACACATGACATTAAGATTCAAATTTCACAATATCAGAAACACAAATGTAGGAATATATTATATATGCAACTAGTCATCTCTTAGTGTGAATTATAGTATTTTTTCAAAATGTAGATCTAGGCCTCTGACTCACTTAAACTGCAGGAAAGTATAAGGCTTTAAAATATATATATATATATATATATATATATATATATATATATATATATATATATATATATATATATATATATATATATATATATATATATATATATATATATATATATATATATATATATATATATATATATATATATATATACATACTTATATTTAAGTCTACAGAATCTTTATTTAGGATGAAGGTGATAGTCAACGGAAAGAAGAAGTACATTGGTTTAGAATCCTTGGTAAAACTATTTACATTTAAACCAGCACACAAAATCTTGCCCTTTCATATGAAGTAAGCTTATAAGTTCAAAGCTAAGTATGCCCAAGCCATTTAAAGTTAGTTACTTACCACTGGCATCAGCAAAAGTGACCACAGCCTCTCCTCGGTCTTCAAAAAGTTGTACATCAGCTACTTCCACTTTGCTAATCTTTTCAAAATACAGCGACAGAAATTCCTCATTGCATGCTTTGGCACACAGTCCTTGGACAAGGATCTTTGTGGGAGGACCTGAAGGCTTGTACGGAACCACTGTTAGCTCAGTGCCTTTCAGTTTGTGAGATCTGCTCACTACTGCCTTCACCACTGACAGAAAAAAAAATCATCATCATCATCATCATCATAGATTACATGAAATCACAAGAACACGTGCACCCTCCCTTCCAGTGAAAGGAAAGGAAGATCCGGCGAAGCTATTTATAGCTAGCCTGGCTGAACTAATCTCAAAACAAAAAAGCTTTGGTTCAGTCGGAGTGTAGTGTCTGCTGGTGACAGCCTTTTAAACCAACATAGCACTGTCTTCATCAACAAAATATCTTATCTTATATATCTTATATAATATATTAATTATTCATCTTTATTCTTACCTTCTGGGTTTTCGAAAGAGATGATCATCAACTCAGCATCTGGCAGTGTTTCCATCTTCACAATGGTGCCTCCTCCAGACTTCTTGGGATTCTCAAAGTACAGTTCCATCATGTCACTTTCAAATATTACAGGGCCTCCAGACACTTGGACAGAACATTTGAAATCTTCTCCAGCTTGATTCTGTGTGTTATCTTCAGCCTGGTACAGAGTCACTGACACAGGCCGTTTGGACACTGTGTGTTCTCGCTGTGCTACTTGACTGGCCACTAGTAAAGCAGAAACAAAAACATTTGTTCTTTGTTTTCTTTAAAAAAACATCATCCTATATTTTTTAATTAACATTAAATCAATGTATGCAATTTGTCTTGGGAAGGAAAATAATTGTTAAAATTGAGTACATTTATAAAGTTAGGTGAAAAGCATGCGCTTAATAAAATTAACAATACTGGTCAAACTTTACATTGTTAATACACTGATATTAAAGTTTGAATCTTTCTAATGTTATTGTTATTTTTTACCTTGAAAAATGATTGTTAATGTTATGTATCTCAAGCACTGGGATTAAATCTTGCATTTTGAATCTTGAATTTTATAATATTCTTCTTCTCTTCCTCCTTCTATTCTCCTGTTTCAAACTGTCTCACTATGTAAGAGAAGGTTGGGCAATGCTATACCGTCTGGGTTTTCAAAGGTGATGAGAATGAAGCCTTGATCCCTGTGGTCGACTATATCAGCAATATCTCCGCCTCCTGATTTCTTTGATGCTTCAAAGTACATCTGTAGTAACTCCAAATCGACCTCGCTGTCCAATCCAGTAACTTTTACTGTGTGTATGGCTGATGACTGAGAACCATTATCAAAGGCAACTGCAAAAAACAGTGAACAGATAAAGCTACAACTCAGAATCCAAGTGATGATCTGTTGAGCTCACAAAGAGGGTTTAATTACCAAATATAGGCCATGTTTCATATGATCTAAATTTAACCTCCCATAGAGCTTGCATGTTCACATGTGGTTTTCAGTTGAAATGGTTGGCTGTTTTATCAAATACAAATATGAATCATTTTATTGTCCTCATCATGTACACAAGGATATTCATTTTGCGATGAGCATCAGAAAGTTATAATAAATTATAAAATAACTTTAAAATGCCAATTATTATCACTGCACCTCTTTTTTTTAACTTACAAAGTATGTAAACATGTACATAAAACACACGCTTTCCGTGGTACCGTCCTGCCTGATTCATTGACCTAAAATGGTCCGTTTGTTCTGATGTAAAAAAATTCCGGCATCAGAATATTATAACCTCAACGAATCAGCATGAAACAATTTGTAGAATTCTAAACATTGGAAAGTTTGATCTGTATTCTATTTGTAGGTTTTCTAAGATTAGTCGTGTTAGAGCCTTGAAATGAATAAATTAAATAAGAAAATCGTAGATGAATATTACATGCATATAGGTGAGATCTCTCTAGATCTGAGAACGTAACACTAAAGACCCTAAGATCAGACAGAATAACTGAACAGGAAGCACACATATTGTATTCATTATTTCACTGAAAATGTATCAATGCTTATTTTAATTTAATGAAAATGGTGTAGTCCACACTTATATTAAACAAAGAACGTGTAATACTAATTATGTTTATAATAGCTCATTATGATGTGACAAATCCTAACACCTACTTGGTTCGTTTGGTAACTGGGGAGCTGATCTGCTTTCTGCAACAGATGGTGGTTGGTCAGTGCCAGGTTCTTGGTGCGATGTAGGAGGAGCAGGAGAGCCTCTGTATTGTCCTGACCCTGGGGGAGACTGCCTGGGTGGAATACCTCCAGGAGCCTGTGTGTGTGTGCCTCTTTCTTGATTAGGAGTTGGGGATCTTTGTTGCATCAAATTCTGCTGTTGCCACTGCAAGAACTTCTGGTACTGCTGCTGCTGCTGCCAGTAATTCTGCTGAGACTGGGGATCTTGCGGATACTGGCCAGAAAGTGGTGCATTCCAGTCTTGCTGTTGTGGATGCATTTGACCAGGCCCGGCATAAGCCCCATGAAACTGGTCCTGGTCAGAGAAACTGTGATGCATGGCTGTCGCGGTACTTGCTTGTTGCTGGTGCATTCCTGGTGGTGTCTGCTGGTCTGTCCATGGCAGTGAGGTACGACGTACAGACTGGAACTGAAGCTGCTGCTGATGTGGCGCAGAGAACTGTGGCATGCTGCTCAGCACCTCTTGTGACGCCCATCGTTGAGGTCTTAGTGGAACAGGTCTGAAGGCACCACCAGACGCTGGGGTACTGAATGTGTCCATTCCATGTATGCTAGGGCTTGGAGTGGATCTTCGGAGGTCTGCGGGGCTGCTGGATTGCGAGTCCCGAAACCTGGTCACATGGTGGGGACTAGGTCTTCCCGAATGAGAGCCGCCTGCGTCTGTGGGTGATATAGTCGGTGAAGGGCGCCCTTGCTGTTGAGGGGTTGATTCCAGACTTTGACTTGGCATTGTAGCTGTTTCACCGCACTGATTCTGCTGAAACTGTTGTTGGAACTGTGGAGATGCTTGTTGCTGTTGGAGAAATTGCAGCTGTTGTTGTTGCTGGAATTGAGCATACGGCGGCTGTTGCAGGAACTGTGCTGCTCCGAATGGCGCAGGCGATTGCTGTAGTAAAGATTCTTGCTGGCTGCTCGAATACTGATCGTACCCATATAGACTGCTGTGTGGAGCCTCTTGTCCTTGGTTTGATGAAAAAGGTAGTTCTTTGATTTGGTTCAGAGTTGGCGAAGTGCTTGGGGTTGAAAATGTACCTTCATCGTCATCATTTTCTTCTTTCAGTGAGTTGTTGAGAATAATGAAATCCTCCTCATTCTCGTCTTTCTCTTTGCTTGGACTGGATGATTGAAAGGCGCTCATTGGTAACTCTTTTCTTTCATTGTCCTCTTCTAGTTCTCTTGAGCCTCTGCCATTGAAATCCATTGTTGGTGTGACTTGAAGTCCTGTAGGTGTACGGGTAGTTGTACAAATATCAAGATCAAGAGAGGACTTTTGCCCAGACTGGTCTGAACTTGTGTTTTCGAACATACGGATGCATTCCATTACTCGCCCTGAAGTGAGAGCTGCACCCTCATGGATTTCAGGTTGCAGTTGTGTGGTGTCTTCTCTTTTACCTAAACCCTCTCCTCCTCCATAACGTTCTTCCTCCTCTTTTACAGCATCTTCTTTCCCTTTATTGTTGACAGGAATCGTGGTGTCTGGTGCCATGCTAATGAAGTTGACCACAACTTGTCCTTCATTCCCTCTCTGAACAGCAACTGCCTCTGCATTCTCCGTTTGCTCTTGGTCATTCTCTTCACCTTCTCCGTAACTGTTGCTGCTTTCAGGTTCATTCTCATATATATCTGCCCTTTTGTCAGAGTGCTCTTCTTGGTCTGGGTTTGCAGATGAAGTGACTGGAACCTCAGGCTCTTGGCCTGAGGCTCTCACCAAATCAATGATGGTGAGATTTGACTGCTGGTCTTTTGAAGCACTGGCTGGAGCCAAGTCTACCAGTGGCTGCTTGTTGTTATCTGTGCCACTCTTGTCCTCTTCAGGTTGTACCGCCTCTCTGCTTGCTTCCAGATCAGTGGAACTTCCTTCAGCTTCGTCCTTGCTTTGAGATTGGGTGTCCGCTTTTCCTGCAGAGTGCGTCACGTCAGCCTTCTCATCTATATCTTCCATTTCTTCGCTTTGAATTGATTGCAGTTCAAACATGCTACTTTCTACTTGGATGCTGTCTAGGCGCAATTCTGGTGGAATATCAGTCAATGGTCTTGACTTGAAGCTACCAAAATCGTGGCCTTGGTCAGGTGGATTCTGAACATTTCCGGGTGCTTTCTTCGGGTCTCCTCCACTTTTTCTGTCTTGTGTTTCAGATTCAACGATAGAAAAGTCTTTCAGCTCAGGATCGCTGTCTGAATCAGACATTGCTGAGGTACAGGTGTGATCCATCAATTCACATAAAACACTCTGAAACAGAGTAAGGAAAGAAAAACACTGAGTATCAGAGACTTACTGAGTTAGCTCATATTTAAAAGACCCCAAGATCACACATTGTATTGTGTCACAGATCCATATCAAATTCACAGTGAGTGTTGCCTCACTGAAAAAATAAAATTAAGCCCAACATTACCCCTTTGTGTTTTATATTAATCTATAAATTTAATTCTTTATTTGCCAATTAATAGCATCAAGGTTGTTTTTAAACAAGGAAGAGATGCCTAAAATTAAATGCTTAATGGTCAGTTTGAGCCACGATTACCAAACATCCTATCCTATTCCGTAAAACTCGAAAGTCGGTGGTGTACTACAAATGATCGTTTAACTAGCGAACTCCATCTTTCTCCGTCCTCAGCAGCGCTCATGGTTTTGTTCAGTGTCCAGCCAGTCTATTCTTGAATGTTGTCTTTCCACCTCTTTTTCTGTCTCCCTCTAATTCTCCATCCTTGCACCATGCCTTGCAGGATAGTCTTTGCAAGACCTGATGCTCTTGTGACATGGCCCTACCATTGGTGTTTCCGTTTCTTCACCATTGTGAGCATGTCATTGTGTTGTCCAATGGTTGTGTGATAATCTCTTTTCCATTACCCATTATATCAACTTTTAATGTGACAATAATGCCTCATATTCATAGTCACACATACAAAAAACAATTAAACATCCCTGATACTGTACTTTTTAGCCTACTGCATTCAGAATTAATTCTGTGATTCATGATGATTGGTGTGCAAGCTCAGGGTAACGTAACGCTACAGACACCCTTCATGCTCTAAAGACATGATGACATCTGCTCATGGTATTATAATAAACATATATATCTCTAAATATGGTATTATGCATCTGGGGCAAGAATAGTCGCAATGTCTGTAGACATATAGTACAATTATTTATATGGACCCTAATACTCAGCCATACCGAGTGTGGTAGGAGAATGTTATTTTTGGAGTATGTAGGCTTTCTATTACAGTTCTTTTAAAGGTGTTCCAAATCCACCCCCTACATATGAACAGTATATATCTGAAGTACAGGTGACATAGTCTAATGAAGGAAAACTCCCGCCGCATGGTTATTGTAGTGTGAAATGCATATATATATGTTCCTTACTAAGTTATTTCTCATCTATAGCTGCCCTCATATCTTCAATTTTCTACCATATTTATAAAAAAAACGTGGTTATATAGGTACACTTCCTGGTTGATAACCTGCCACAAACTGTCCTTTGTTGGTTCTAGGTCTTTCTCTGTCTTTAAACCAACTGCCCAGAATTCACTACTGCTTTCTCTCAGCGGCATACTGAATATCAACGCATACTTCAAAGTTCATAATTTCTAAAGTCTTCTCCTGATCTGTTCTGTCTTCAAAAACTGTGCATGTGATTATGCACCTTTTGACCTCCAGTCATATATAAAATGAAACTTGTTTAATATTGACCATGGATTCTTCAATGAATACTTGTATGCCATTGACTAGATCTGTTTTTCATAAATGCAATGTCTGCCTAAAACTATCAGCTTAACAGTGAACAAAAGGAACTCATGTAGTAATCTCAGTTTCTGTGAGTGTGATACTATTATCTATTATAAATGGTAAAACTTGGTGTCTCTATATTAAAGGTTCTGATAACAATTAATGTTAGAATAGAATGTCCTTCGCTCAACACAGAAAGTTATCTCTGATATCTATGTTAAAAGCCATAAGCATGATCAGAATTTATTAATCTTAAGGTGAAACCAAAAGTAGGCTGCATTGCAAAACAACAAAACACTGAGTCAATTATAAACAATTAAGCTTCATATTAAAGTGTATGTGTGTATACATACATATATACACACACACTTACTAACTTATAACTCTTTTTTGTGCAATCATCATCATCATCATCATCATCATCATCATCATCATCATCATTTATAACAGAAAAAAAAAGAACTGACCTTATTCATAGCTGAAGAACAAGCAGAATTCAGGGCAGGGTAAAGCACCACTGAACAGATTTTCAACCTCAGAATAATCTGTGAGAAATACCTACCGCACTAACAATATCTATATCATGTTTTGGTAGACTTCAAGAAAGTGTTTGACCAAGTCTATCATGAAGCTCTGTGGGTAACCATGAGAGTGTAAAACATCAGCCCTAAAATAACTGAAGTCATCAAAAGCTTGTATAACAAGGCTATCAGTGCAGCCCTCCACAACTGCGCCATCAGGAACTGGTTCGCAACAACAATCGGTGTGCGTCAAGGATGCCTACTCTCTCTAACACTCTTCAACATCTTTCTAGAGAGCATCATGTCAGATGCCCTTGCAGATCATGAAGGCACAGACAGCATAGAGAGCAGAGCAATCTCCAACCTCCGTCTTGCGAATGATATTGATGGATTGTCTGGTAAGGAACAAGAACTTGAACAGCTGGTACAGAGGCTTGACACCACCTCCAGAGCATATGGAATGGAAATAAGTGCAGAAAAGACCAAAATGATGACCAACAACATCAATGGCATCAACAAGGACATCAAAGTCCAAGGCCAATCCCTCAACACAGTACATAGCTTCAAATATTTAGGTGCCATTGTATCAGACAATGCATCCTGACATGAAGTCCTCTCCAGGATCGCACAAACAACTGTGGCCCTGACAAGGTAGCCCATTTGGAAAACAGGACTATCAGTCTACATTCCAAGATACGGCTGCTGCGCTCCCTTGTCATTTCCATCTTCCTATACGCTTGCAAAACATGGACCCCAACAGAAGATCTACAAAGAAGAATACAATGCATGGAGATGAGGTGCTACAGAATACTTCTGAGCATTTCCTATGCCCAGCACATCACCAATGACGAAGTCCGACAGACCATCACACAAGCTATTGGACAATACGATGACATGCTCACAGTGATGAAGAAACAGAAACTCTGATGGTATGGCCACGTCACCAGAGCATCAGGTCTTGCAAAGACCATCCTGCAAGGCTCGGTGCAAGGAGCCGGAAGAGGGAGAAAAAGAGGTGGGAGGACAACATTCAAGAATGGACTGGCTTGATACTGAGCGAAGCCATGAGGGTTGCTGACGACAGAGAAAGATGGAGTACGCTGGTTAAACGATAATCTGTGGTGCCCTGATGCCCTTAGAGTTATGGGATAGGATAGGGTAATTTCTGATAAAAAGTTTAAGATTGGGAGCTTGGAAGAGGGAGATATGGGAGAGAGCGAATATGAGGGAAGGTGAGGGGAATAAGATATCCATAATAAAAAACTAAACATTGCCATTAAGACACACAATTTGCAATGAAACATATCAACAGGAAGATATACAGGAAAAATGAGGCATTGCTTGAGTGGAGGGATTTCCTGAGAAATGTCTTGACAGACTAGATGCAACATCTCTCTCTCTCTCTCTCTCTCTCTCTCTCTCTCTCTCTCTCTCTCTCTCTCTCTCTCTCTCTCTCTCTCTCTCTCTCTCTCTCTCTCTCTCTCTCCATAATTAAATGTTCAAATTCCAAGAATTGATCTCTTCAAAAATAGTCTTGCTTATTCCGGCTCAATTTTGTGGAATAACCTTCCTGAAGACCTACGCACTCCAGCATCTACATTTACATCATTTAGAACACATCTCTTAAAACACATTAAAAATTAAATGAACATTAATTGCTGTTAATGGATATTAACAATTTTTTAAAATGATTTTATCTAATGATTACCTTGCTAATTTGTTATTGTTCCATGATAATTTGTTGTATTTAATAGTTATAAGCTCCAAGGGCCAGATGTAAAAACGCTCACACAGTGCTTACTCCTTTACCCTGGCAAAATAAAATTGTTATCTTATCTTATCTCTCGATCAGTATTGTTATTTTTTTAATTAACTGTTAAGTTTCAAAAGGTCAATTGAGGTAAAGCATAAAAGAAAATATCTAATACTCAGCTAGTACTATTCCTTACCTAATATCCATTCTGCTTGAACAAAACCGCAGTTTGTTATCAGTTAATGAAAGCATAATATCAAACTATAATAGGTACTCCCAGCATTTTGCACAACCTTTTTCACAAACTTTATCAAACTACCTATCCTATTCTATCCTATCCTGTAACTCAAAGGTCGTAGATAATCGTTTAACCAGCATACTCCATCTTTCTCTGTTCTCAGCAACTCTCATGGCATCTTTCAGTGTCAAGCCAGTCCGTTCTATTCTCAAATGTTGTCCTCTCGCCTCTTTTTCTGTCTCCCTCTTCTTCTGCCTCCTTGCACCATGCCTTGCAGGATGGTTTTTGCAAGGCCTGATGATCTGGTGTTGTGGCAATACCATCAGAGTTTCCGTTTCTTCACCACTCTAAGCTCTTTGTTGTTGGTGATGTGCTGGGTATAGGAAATGTTTAGAAGTCTTCTGTAGTACCCCAACTCCATGCTTTGTATTCTTCATTGTAGATCTGCTGTGAGGGTCCATGTTTCGCAAGCGTTTAGGAAGATGGAGATGACAAGGGAGCGCAGCAGCCTTACCTTGGAATGTAGACTGATGCAGTGATGGTCTTGTCTTTCCAAATGGGTTTCAACCTTGTCAGGGCAGCAGTTGTTTGTGCTATCCTGGAGAGGACTTCCTGTCAGGATCCATTGTCTGATACAATATGACTCCTAAATATTTGAAGCTATGCACCGTGTTTCAGGAGTGAGGAGTGATTGACCTTGGACTTTGATGTCCGTGCTGATGCCACTGGTATTGTTGGTCATCATTTAATTTGGTCTTTTCTGCACTTATTTCCATTCCAAAGGCTCTGGAGGTGGTGTCAAGCCTCTGTTCCACCTGTTAAAAGTTCTTGTTTCCCTACAGCCAGCGGCATCAATATGGTTTATAGGCGTTTCGCCGGATGGTCGATTCGCCGGAAAGGCCTGGTCGATTCGCCGATGGTCGAATCGCCGACGGGGCGATTCACCGACATGTAATTCAATCACTTGTAGACGGACCGCTAGCCCTAACCCTAACCCGTTTCGAGCGGTATTATGTGTAGCACTGCCGTACCCTACCCGTCGAGGCACTGCCTTACCCTACCCGTCGTTCCCAGAATTTTTTCTTGTCGTACGGTCCCATAGGAGCAGCCACTTGGACGTTTCGCCTGAAAATCTGATTGGTCGATTCGCCGGATTCGGCGAACGTGATTTCCGGCGAAACGACCATGTACCATCAATATATGTCATTCCTAAAACGGAGGTTGGATATTGCTCTACCCCCTATGCTGACTGTGTATTCATGATTCGCAAGGGAATCTGACATGATGCAATCCAGAAAGATGTTCAAGAGCTTTGGGGAGAGTAGGCATCCTTGTTGTTCTGAACCAGCTCTCGATGGTGCTGCTGTAGAGGATGGCGCTGCTGTAGAGGATTGCACTGGTAGCCTTGTCATACAGGCTTTTGATGACTTCAATAATGTTGTGACTGATGTTGTACACTCTCAAGGTTAACCACAGAACTGCATGCCAGACTCGGTCAAAAGCTTTCTTGAAGTCTACAAACACATGATATTGATGTTGTTGGTATTTCTCGCAGATTATTTTGAGGTTGAATAATGGATAGAAACTAGAATGCTTAATGCATTTACTTCACGTCGAAGAATGCCAGCAATAGCTGACAATCTTTGCTCGCCTCGGGTTATTAATCAACTCAAGTAGAAATTAGGAAACAAACAAAAAATTAATAACAAAGAAAAGGTTCAGAAGATACTGTCTATACTCATAATACTGACCTTTAATTCACATTCGGCCGGATCTTGTCGATGTCCGCTCTGCTAAAAATGTCAGACAGTGTGGACGTCCAAAACTGAAACTAGTAACTAGATTTTTCTGTATTATGTCACGAAAAAAACACACACAAAGAGAAACTATCAGTTCCCGTAAAAGTCTATTCATCGAGAACCAAAACCGAAAGTGCGTGAACGTAATGACTGCGTTCAAATAAACGGCGCACGAGACTCCGTTTTCACAAAACCATAAGCCATGGACACTATACAAATAGAGTCCATGCATAAGCTGTTCGCGTTTGTAATGCTTGTGTGATATTACACAAGCGGGCGACCAGACTCATGAATGCCGCGGGGAATATTTCCGTTTCCGAGATGGTGCATCTAATTATAGTAACATTGACTAGTATGTGTTACTATTTCCTGCCAGCGGTAATTTCCTTAGATGTTTTTGAGGAAAGTTGTACTTCCTGCTTGCAGCAATAAAAAAAAAAAAAAAACCACAAAAACAAAATACTGTAACTATAACTTTCAAGTTCATATAATGAATTAATAACTATATAAGTATAAACTAATAAAAATAAACAAACTGACGGCAAAGGTAGGTGCAGTGTAGTTCAGTTTTTAAAAAAAAATGTTTACTAAAGAAAAAAAGAACCTTAATTAGTGAACAGAATGGCTAAAATAAAACAAATTTATAAGGTTGGGATGGAAATTAAAATATTAATATGACAGAGAATCAATGTAAAAATAAATAAACACAAATTATAAATAATAATAAAAACAATAATAATAATAATCATCATCATAGATAATAACTATTAAAAAATTTTTTAGTGCAAATGAGAGAGATAGATAATAACTATTAAAAATTATTTTAGTGGAAATGAGAGAGAGAGGGAGGGGGAAAGAAGGGATGGGGGAGGGGAGATATAGGGGAGCAGAATAAAAAAAGAACGACTGGCGTATATAGACAAGGCTGCTGCGCTCCCTTGTCATCTCCATCTTCATATACGCTTGTGAAACATGGACCCTCTCAGCTGATCTGCAACGAAGAATACAAAGCATCGAGATTAGAAGCTACAGAAGACTTCTGGTCATTTCCTATACTCAGCACATCACCAACGACAAAGTCCGAAGGACATCACACAAGCCATGGATAACACGATGACATGCTCACATTGGTGAAGAAACATAAGCTCTGATGGTATAGTCACGTCACCAGAGCATCAGATCTTGCAAACACCATCCTGCCAGGCACGGTGCAAGGAGGCAGAAGAAAAGGGAGACAGAAAAAGAGATGGGAGGACAACATTCGAGGAGACTGGCTTGACATTGAGTGAATCCATGACGGTTGCAGAGGACAGAGAAAGATAGAGTACGCTGGTTAAATGATCATCTGTGATGCCCCAATGACCTTCGAGTTACGGGATAGGATAGGATAGGACAGGACAAATATAGAGGATGTACACATTGATTGATTGATTGATTGTTGCTTTAGGTCCAGCGGACTCTTCCGAGCCAAATCAGGACCGGACAACCCCCAATCCGCAAAAAAGATCTGCCGAAACAACCCTAGTGGGAAAATTGAATGCCCTCCACCGGCCAGTCACTTTACAATAAAGACATACCACGCAGGGGACAGCTGAGGCTTTACCCCAACTACTCGAACCCCCGGTTACAAAAACAAAATAGAATACAAACATCATTATAAATCATCAACAAAACACATACATATAAAATGCCTATAGTGCTAAATAATACAATCATAGGAAGCCCTAGTGACCACCCGGTAGAAAGCGTCCAACACTCCCAAGCTGATCCAACAGACCTCATACACAAACAAGGAGTCTTGTCCAGGAAGAGTTTTCAAGAAAAAAGGTAGGTCATTGATCTAGCGAAGAAGAAGATAGTATAGCAGAGTGATAGGACAGAGCAGGAATGGGAAAGAGTAAATGAGGAAGACAGCGACAGTGGGAATTTAAAGCACTAAATTTCCATAAAGTGGGGATACTATTTATACTGAAAACCCCCGGCACTCCAACGGGGGTACTGTTGCTGCAGTGAATCTGTCTTGCCTACAAAGGAAAGACAGGTTTTCAACTGGGGCTTTCACTTTTCCCTTTATAGGTTTGAACAATCTACAGTGGCAAGATTGCTCATGACCCCAAGGGGTGGATGTACACAGTCTATATTCAAACGCAAGCACACAAAGTAATATTTTGCAACGGTTTATTCACAAAGAATTTCCAAACGTTTAAAAAAAAAAAATTAAAGTCAGGGTGGGAGAAAGGGAAGAGGGGGAAGGGAGGAAGGGGATGGGGGAGGGAGAGCAGCATTTAATGTGCATCTTAAAATTCATCACATCAGTAAAATACATTTACAATAACACAGAGGTAAATATATTCTTTCACTGATGACAATGATCAGTATGATATTGATAAAGTTATTAATAGTTATTAATAACAGTTAATCAACTGAAACAATGTAAAACCAACATCACTTTTCAAACACACAAGCACTTGCAACCATACTTAAACATGTAGATAATTACATGCACGCAAACATTCAGACACATACATGTGCACACACACCAATTCAGTTTTTCTTTATTTCTTCTTTATTTGTTGGCTTGATAAAGATTTGAATACAAATCAAAATATTGCCTCGGACCTCAACTTGGGTGTTGCCGTTTGTTTTGTTCACCTCATATTTTTCTTTATTTCTGTTATTGTTTAAAAGATTTTTAAAAAATACTCATCAGCTCCGCAAGAACCCAGATTCACACAAACACATATGTAAAAAAAGAAAAAAAATCATTGTGTGCTTCAAATAAATGCTATAAGTATAACACACACAAACACACAACCAGAATGTGGGGAGAGATGGTAACAAAAAATAAATCAAAGAAAATAAATGTTTCAATCCTATGCATCTGTAGTCCATATAATTCACACAATTTCCTATTTTGTATTGACACTACACAGATTCATGGAATTCAGATCCTATTTGATGTTTTTCTGTGTTTTAAAATATCATTGTGTTGCTGCCTTTGCTTCCTGGAACACAATATTAATTGCTGAATGCAGTAATACATTATGAAAATTTGATAATAAATTGTAAATACTGTATTTATATTATAAACTCATTAATTAAATGTGCATTAAGTGTGCAATTGAAGAATATTCGGTTTCTGTTTTATTTTAAATGTACTTGTACTTTATTATTATTTTTATAATTGTGTTTGTATTCGAGAGATAGTAATCTTAAATATTTGGATGAATATCTATATATTTTGTATAATTTAATAAGAACAAGTTAATTTCTACGTAATCAATACACGATCATAAACAAATACTTCCAAAATGTACTCTCAACTTTTATAACTGCAAATTAACTACATTTTTGACACTACTAAGTGAGTACATTTTTGCAACTGCAAATTAACTGCATATCATCATTGTTTTATTTAAAGTAAACATATCGTTTGCTAAAAGGCGTACACGTCGGAACCATGTCTACATTGTCACTGTACTTAAGATTTTGAATAGTATTTTGTAAATCTTAGTGCTTGCCAATCCTACTTTTCAGTAATGTTTTTGTGAGTCCTTCCACTTCCAAAAAGTACTGAACTCTAGTCTTTTTACTTAATAATCTACAAACATAATTATAAATGTATATACATAATTTGTAGTCTTTTTAGTCTATGTCAGTAATATCACTTGGTACCAATTACTCATTCAGTCAATATAACTCAAAGGAACTCGAGGAAAAACAATTTGCAGTATTTTTATTTACCAACGTATGTTATTTTTATTTTTGGATTTTATTTGTCACTCATTCAATCATGCACCAGGTGAACTGAAGCTGCTTTCTCAACAAAAGCGAAGCTGCCAAAAGAGCCATGCCATAAGGACATGGAAGGCTAGGACTTACATTGTATGCTGGATGTATGGATTGTTGTATTTGGCACTCACCCGGCCAGGAGATGAGCATCAGGATCTTTAAAGTCAGTCCAATGGAATGCACGCAAGTACAGGCCAGATCTTAGCTTATTACATCATCCAAAGGAGTTGGTGACATGATAAGCCTCATGCCTAAGTAACATATGTTTTGGCCCCAACGTGGATTGAACCCATGCCTGTTTGTTTGGCACATGTGACTTGGGCATTGGAGACTAGCACCCAACCTCAACACAAACATGTCACCATAAATATCATACTATTCTACTCATTCAATACTGATCACAAAACTGTGGAAGAAGATAAGTTCAGTCTTCTCATTGTGTATTATATATACTGTAGATTAGATCATTAACATTGAACATTTACCATTGGTATTGAATTCCTTGTTGCCCAAAGAAACTCAGGCATAAACAAATTGCAGTCTTTTCACTTAATGACAAGACCGCACTGCTCAGCACTTATGTTTGCTAGAAATCACTCATTGCTGCTCCAAGGAACTCGACCAAAACCAAATTTAAGTATTTTTCACTCAATAATTATAGGCAATACACCAAGCACCAAAAATAAATTCAACTGTTGCAACAACAACAAAAAAGCTCTTTCAAAAACATCTTTCAGTTTTGGTACTTGGCGTTGGACAGTTAAAATCCAGCAACTATGTCCACTGACACTTCTACAGTGTGGAAGTTTCTTCTTATGTGGCTAGGCCAGTTTTATTTATTCATTCATTCATTCAATCACTCATTCATTCATTCTATCACTCTCATTTATTAAAGGAATTTCGGCTGAACTCTGTTCACGAGCAGTAACCATGACTGAAGCAATGCTAAGTCTTTTTAGTCAATGACAGACAATCTCCAACCCGAACTGTTCACTCATTTACTACTGCTCAAAGAAGCTTTGGGTCTGATCCAGGCCATCATCTCCAGTCTCCTGATTTGCCTGCCAGAAGTTTGGGTCATCAAGATCGTTCAATCCAGCGTACTGAGTGGTGGGCTGGTCCTGCACTGCGTTGGGTGCAGTCCACAACATGCGTCTGCCAGTCTCATACAGTTCAGTGATGGCAGCTTGCACCGTATCAGGCCCTTCTGCTTCCAGGTCCTGGTATCGCTTGTAAACATACAGGGCCATGCGAGCATCTTCTGCAGAGTCATGCATTCCAGACTGGATGTTCTTCTCTGTAAAAACAATGACAGTGAAGATATTTTTTTTTAAATAAAAATATCTTGTAAGCTGGCAAGCCACTAACAGATTTATGTTACAAATTTATATTCTTCTGGTAAAGTAGATGTCAGCACCATGACCACAACCTTCAACTCAGCTGTGACAGATGCCGCCACTGAGATCCTTGGCAAGCACCATCCAAAGAAGAAACTGTGGATCACACCTGAACTTTTAGACCTGTGTGACAAACGAAGAGACATGAAAAAAAAAAGAACACCTCACAGGGAGCTGATGCCTACCGAAAAATCAACAATGACATCTGAAAAGGCATGTGCACAGCAAAGGAGAACTGGATAAAAGATAATGCCATGAAATATAAAACAGTCTGAACAAGAACAACAGCAAGAAGGCCTACCAGACTGTAAAGCAGCTGACAAGTATTAAACAGACCAACATCTCCATAATCCAAAGCTAGTCTGGCAGGTGCCCATGGAAGAACAAGAAGTATTGGATAGATGGACAGAGTACTGCTCTGACCTTTATAACCACACACCAAACGGAGAAACATCAGGCCCCAGCATGCCCCCAGAACAGAGAAGAAGAAATCCTCCCAATTTTCTGAGAAGAAGTTGAGGCAGCAGTGCAATTGCTGAAGAGGGGGAAGTCAGCGGAAGTGGACAACATACCCGCAGAAATGCTTCAGGCAGGAGGAGAAACAATGATTGACGCCCTCACCATTATCTGTAACAAGATCTGGCAGAGTGAGGAGGGGCCTACACCATGGACTCAGTCGCTGGTCATCACTCTTCCTCAATAAGGATAACCTTCAGAAGTGTGAAAATTAACGCACCATCAAATCCAAGGCCAATCCCTCAACAGGGTGCATAGCTTCAAATATTTAGGAGCCATTGTATCAGACAATGGGTCCCGACAGGAAGTCCTCTCCAGGATCACACAAACAACTGCTGCCCTGACAACATTGAAACCCATTTGGAAAAACGGGACCATCAATCTACACTCCAAGGTAAGATTGCTGCGTTCCCTTGTCATCTCCATCTTTCTATATGCTTGCGTAACATGGCCTTCACAGCAGATCAACAACAAAGCATGGAGATGAGGTGCAACAGAAGACTTCTGTGCATTTCCTATACCCAGCACATCATCAATGGCCAAGTCCAACAGACCATCACACAAACCATTGGACAACACGATGACATGTTCACAGGGGTGAAGAAATGGAAACTCCGATGGTATGGCCATGTCATCAGATCATCAGGCCTTGCAAAGACCATCCTGCAAGGCACAGTGCTAGGAGGCAGAAGAAGAGGGAGACAGAAAAAGAGATAATAATAATAATCATAAATGTAGATTTATATAGCGCCGCATCACAGGCACAAGTGGCTGTGCTCTCCGCGCTTGACACATTCATACACCATTTATACTACACAACAATAGTAGGTATATAAAGTCTGAATAAATTCACTAAAAATGTAAGAGATGGGAGGACAACATTGGACTGGCTTGATACTGAGCAAAGCCATGAGGGTTGCTGAGGACAGAGAAAGATGGAATACACTGGTTAAACAATCATCTGTGGTGCACCAACGACTTTTGAGCTATGGGATAGGATAGGATAGGATAGGATAAGATAGGATTCTTCACATAAGCAAAATATGCATCAGGCTAACTAATTATATTTTGAATGAAAATAATAAAACAGCCAATGCAGTAAACTAAAAATGACATTTTCATGCAGATATTTCATCATTGAAAAACATTATCTAAAAAATAAAGGAAGGTTCTACCTTGTACCCATATTTTCACCACCTTAAATTTAAGACTTTTTTGCTGTTCAAAATGTACTTTGCTCCCAAACAACAATACACTATACCTGTAAAACTATACAAATACACAGAAAACTCACCCAGAAAATACCAAGCCAAAAAGCGCAGAGCTATGAAGCGCTTGTTGGGTACATGGAACAAATGAACTGTATCCAGAATCTGCTCCTTTGGAACCTGAAAAGCAATAAAGAAATAAAACGTAATATTTGCAAGTGGCTTAAAAACTAACATGAGTGTGGGTTACTCATTTATTGTCTATTATCCACCTAAGTGATTTAGAAATTAAAACAAAAAATAATAATAACAATAATAAAATAAAATACATTTCAATAACTAACTATAAAAAATAATGAACTACTTCCCTAGAATAACTGGAGAACATTAAATTACAATTAAAATCTCTCTCTCTCTCTCTCTCTCTCTCTCTCTCTCTCTCTCTCTCTCTCTCTCTCTCTCTCTTTCTCTCTCTCTACCACCTCCATGCCCCCATACTCTTATGATTAAACACAGGGGCTTTTGATATAACAATCATTGGTAAAAAAAATTACATAAATCTTCCAACAGATGAATAAATAAAAAATGTTGCAGCTTTAAGCAAATTGAAAAAGTTATGTCACTTAGCATCTTAATGTTTTTGATTTCCACTGGTAGTAAAAAGTCAAAATGGTTGCATTTAAACAGAATATGAACCAATGAAAAAGCACAAGTATATGAGCACAAAATATTTTTACCAAATTTTGTTCGGAATGAATTTAAGGAATTCTATATGCTAATGTTACAACAGCTCTTGAAAAACTAGAATGTAACGAACACTGGGGTGAATAATTATTATTATT
Organism: Oncomelania hupensis; assembly: GCA_036898135.1. Taxonomy (NCBI): domain Eukaryota; kingdom Metazoa; phylum Mollusca; class Gastropoda; order Littorinimorpha; family Pomatiopsidae; genus Oncomelania; species Oncomelania hupensis. The sequence continues at coordinate 92,175,947 of CM072511.1, read as the reverse complement.
TCAACAATGGTTTTTTCTATTCCGTTGATTGCTTCCTTAGTAGATAAAGATATGTGAACAGTAACCGAATTCAAATTCAAAGCAACTTTCTTTGCCTCATGATCTGCCCAATCATTAAAGATAAAACCAGAATGTGATCCTATCCAACAGAAATTAACCCCTGTTCCATTTATAATAAAACAATGAAAAACGTTTTTGATCTAATAAATTATTTCTTGTCGTTCCTTACTATTTGTAGTATTGAAAGCCTGTGAATCCACACACATTACTATGCTATAGAAAACAGCAGGCAAACTACCAATTTTATTTAAAGCCATTAAAATAGCAATAAATTCTGCAGTAAAATTTTTTAAATCTTTTCCTAAATAAAATGACTCGCATATTTTCAAATCTAGAATGACGAAAGCAGATCCCGCATTTTCTGATTCCAGTACAGAACCATCAGTAAAAATTTTTAAACTATTATTATATTTTTCATTTAAGTGTATGCAAGCATCTATATCTACCATATTATTATTTAAATGTTTTGATACAGAACTATACTCATAATCATAATTCACCTTTTTTAACTCCTAAGTGGGATGGGAAGTGTTATTTCACATTTAGCAACTATTAGCAATTTGGCACTCCTGAAAAAGGTCTTGTGTATAAGTTGCTATAGTAATAAAGCTTCTAATGTTTCTGGTTCTTTTAGGAAACTCCATATCAGATCTAATATAAAGTTCCTAACTAACATGTACCAATAATAAAATACCTGGTGCTATAAGTCATGTGTGTGTCTCAATATGTTTTCATGTGAGTATGTATGTATGTATGTATGTCTGAATGTTTTTGAAAACATCCTTCATATTCAAATGGCAAGAAATCCAACTGTTAACAATATTCAACAAAATCGATAATGTGTGTCTGTGTACCTGTAAGTTAATAACTTTGAAGTCCTTCTTGAGGCCATGGCCTACGAAGATCACACCTTTGTCCATCAGACATCGCAGCTTGCAGTACGTTGACTTTAGGGTTGTCAGATGTTTGGTGGAAGTGCTGGGGTTCAGTTCACTGCCTTCAATCCCAGAAAATTTTGTGAGGTAGTCTGAAATCTGTAAAAAGAAACACAAATGCAAGTGAACTCAAATTGTGATGTAATGAGACATAAACTACACAAAATGGCAAATTATCATTGCTAGAAGCAGAAGCAAACCATTTACTGGTAGTGGTAATTTACAACAATTCTCTCAGAAAAATCCATGACAAAATTATATGTGCAAAGTCTAGAAATAGGAATCAAGATTACATCCTGCTTCTCTCATTATCCCCAACCCCTTGCTACCGCACTAAAAATAAAAAAGAAACATATCCTCTACCGACACAGTTAATTTATTTTGTGTCTAATGATAACTATAATGTGCACAGAATGGAGAGCTGTACCTGTTCAGGAGTCAGAATGTAATCATCGATGAATGGTTCACCCATGTGTTCTCCTTGTCTGAAACATTCACATTCAATATTACATTCAAATTTCAATATTAATTCTGAAAATTACAAAATGAAATGAACCGATGCCTCTTACAGCATAAATGTATGGATATCAAGATTTCAAAAATGGTGGCAAAGTGCCACCAATGAACAACAAACGTTTCTGACACTGTTGCGACTTCAATATGCCCAGGAACACACACACACATGTACACAAAAAACACACAAATGAAAAAAATTCCGTAAAAAATAAATGCTGTTGCAAAACATACCCTCTGATGCAAGTGATACGTCCTGGACTCAGGTGAGAAGGCCTGATAGTAGACTTGGTGCCGTCACTACGAAGTTCTGCTTCCTCCTATTACATCAAGTCAAGTTAAATCAAGTCAAAAAATATTTATTCACAAAAAATGCAGAGAAAATGTGAAAATAAAGATTAAAAAAAAAAATTCTCTATCATTTACAAAGAAAAAGACTTATCTCGCACATTTTGTTTTGGTGGTTGGAGAGGGGGGGGGGGAGGAGAGAGGCAGGGGGTGTGGAGGGAGTAAATTCACATTGTTTTGCATGTGAGTCGAACAGAATCAATTTGCTTCTGCTAAAAACATTCATTTACGAAAAAGATATGAAAAATTACCTTTTTCAATAACCCCAAATAGCAACTAGAACCATCATAAAAATGAAGGATTCATTTTGTGAGTCGCAAAATACAACTTTTCTTTACCTCCTTCAATAAGACAAACTCTGCATCAATGCCTACAAGGTCTCCTTTGTTGACCATCTCCCCTTCTTGCAGGGGCAGAAATGTGACTTTGCGCCGCTTGGGGTTTGCCAAGGCCCTGTCGTTGTACAGAACATCATCTACTGTACACCAGTTGAACACTGCACATATATGAATGAAATGGCAGAATAATAAACTTTGCTGACGATACATTTATTTTAATATACTAACACAAAGACAAATTTATTGTGTCTAACAGTTGCACTCTTGTATTGTAGCTAAAAGCAAATTTCTTTCTCCTCCGAGTTGCGCTGCAATACTCTATAGGATAATACAACTTTATTGTTGTGTTATTATCATCAGAATAATATAACTTGTGTAGTTATTGACAAAAATACATCTTTGTTTACCTTTGCTTTGGTGGTGATCAAGGTATGTGCGTCTGGTGTAGTAAATTAGACTTGGAACCTTCCAAGCCAAGTCCACCCACACACTCTCTTCCTAAAAAAATACAACAAGAAAACATTTCACAACTGTTCTGCATAAAGGCAAATCTTTTTTTATACAGAGAGAACTTATTCAAGGAGCTGTCAAACAAGATTTTACATGCACAAAATAGTTTGATGAAATAGGGATCAAACCAATGTTACCTGTGACATATAAACATCAATATGTCATACACCATGGACCACTGAATGACTGCTGTCACGGAAAGTTTTGGTGGTGCAGAAAAAAAAGAGACTGAGACGTAACTAAAATGTTGATGAAGAAGAGATTGTTTCCAGAATTGTTTTGCATGATTCATTATAACAAGATTCACAAGCTTACCTTTTCGATAGGCTGCAGACAAAAGTCATTGATGAGGTACCACTGCTCACAAGAAACATTCTCCTTTCGTTTGTGGTAGGGCTTGCTGACTTTGACGCAGCTAACAAGATGACGTCCACTATTGGGCTGCTGAACCACATACACCACTGCATACAGCTCATAGAATTCTTTCTGCTCCTTCTCATCCCTTGGAAGAGGTGCCTGGCCGCATCGACATGTCAACAATCATGAACAAGTGTTGATGGCTTAAAAGTATAATATTACATGTATTTAATTTCTGTTAACATAATTATTATATCTTTATGCTTTGTATATCTTTTAACTCTGCTTCTCTCAATGAGAAAGTGCTGATGTTTCAAATGCATGATATCATGGGCATTTAAAACATAAGGCACATACAACATTTCTTCGTCCATAAGTTCACATTGGAAAAGTTTATTTCCGGTGATGAAAAACAAAAATAATCAGAATAAACGATGACGAAAATGATGATGATGCCCACAATGACAATGATGAAACATAACTATTGTATAGCGACAACAACGATGATGATGATGACTTGCAACTCAGCATTTTTGTGTCTCTTACCTTCCATTCCAAGACAAACTGTCAATTGGAAATCATATTGTGCTTAAAATTTTGATTTAAAATTTGCTTCCTATTCAACTCAGTATTTCATACAATCAAAATAATCCCACATAGAATTAGATCATGATAAGAAAAAATGAGGCTATGGTGTCTTCATCTTTGTCTACATGAATCTGTGCATGTGTGTGGTGCACGGGTATATATGATTGAGTGTATGCATTTGAAACAAGTACATAAAGTCAAGTCAAGTCAGGAAAGGTCAGGTCAACTTTATTCTAGGAAAATACAACTTAGGGCACATGGGGCTGGGAGATATAAGAAAAATACATATGGAAGACAAGTAAGCTCACCTCATCTGAGATTTCATCAACAGACAAATCACCATCATCCTTGAAACGCACTCTGAGGCCCATAGGAATCCAGCTGGGATCCATCGGTACTTCCGCTTCTCCTCCATCATTTGGGCTGGACAAATCAACACTTGCACACATAAAATTAATGTGCATGTTGGTGCACACAGATCTAGGGAATCACTTCACCAACAGGAATAATCTATGAAAATATTGTAGATGATGTCCATTTTTTACTACCCAAATTCTACGCTGTGTCATAATCATACTGTAATGTTGGCTGATCCTTGAAAATATGGAAAGAAACAAACCTGGCTTCTGAATAAATTAGAAAGATTCATCAGATTCTCAATAAACAAACTAACTTAATACAAACCTTTTCCTTGCAAATTCTATTACTGAAACATTAAAAAAGTGCTTATATAGGATCTTGCAGAATACAATCCTTCATCAGTCTTTGAGACTGAGAAGTGGGAACTCTCTTTGAATTAATACAAGACATTTTCATAGTAATGTAAATGTAATGCTGGATCTTCCCTTTCATATGATTCACTCAAAGAACCCATCATAACTAGTTATCAGTGGGCACACAGTGGATTATTTATTTTTATTGTAATTTTTTTTTCTCGTATGCTGCTAAGTCCAGCTTAGGTAACAGAAAGAGTTAAAATAAAGCCTACTTACAAGCTTTTGGATGTTCCGTGCCAGTATCTGCAGTCAGATCGGCGACAAGCTATTCCATACCGACACTGCGTTCTTGGTCGCGATGTGCCTGTACTGTCACTCTGTTCATCCTTTTCATTTTTCAAAATCTGCAAAAAGCACACATGCATATACTACATAAATGTTCTGGAGAATCAATAATAGACATGCAAAAATAGCACATTCAGTGCAGTGGTTTATTTTCTTTCATTCTTTTCAATTTGCATAAGAACGTGTTCTTAAAAAGTGCAAATATAATATAGTGCTTAGTAAAGTGGAACCTCTCACAACGACCCCCCCCCCCCCCCCCCTCTCTATAACGACTCCCCCGCCACAACGACCCATTTTATTTTAACCGATGTATTTCCTTATATTGCTGTCATCAGTATATTTGCATTTCACTTCATTCACATCACGAGCGCGGCACTGAGAAGAAGCAAAGCAAGCGTGATGGGATGATGGAGTCTACAAAGAAAATAAAATTTTTATCTCTGGAGTGGAAGATCGATTGAATGTTGTAAACAGACACAATTAGTTTTACTGAGTCTATGTGTGGTGTGTTGTAAACAATACACAGTTGAGTTTATTTCTTTAATAACAGAAAAAGATGTAGTGAAAGGTAAACTCTCTACCCCTCTGTAAAGACCCCCCTCTATAAAGACCGATTTTTGTCAACATTTTCAAGGTCGTTGTAGAGAGGTTCCAATGTACTTACAAAACTGAAATCTGATTTGTCAAATACCACTAATATGAAATTATACAATGAAAAAAATAAAAGAAAAAAAAGAAAGCTGAGACCAACCAAAAAAAGAAAAAAAGTGCTTAACCTTGGATGTCATTCTTGAGATAAAGAGACTGCAGTAAATGAAAGTGACTTGCAATAAATACCTACTGAATGCAATCCTCCAAGTGGCAATTATGATACCACATGGAAATATGTCCTTCTTTCAGATTTACAAGAAATGAGTTTGAAGGGACATTTACCTCTGTTTATATCCAATTTTCTAACGGAAAGAATTTTTCAGGTTAAGGTTAGAGGATATTTATCAGATATGAGGGAACAGGAGATGGGGGTGCCTCATGGTAGTATCTTGTATCCCTTGCTGTTTAATATTAAAATAAATAATATTGTTCGTTCAGTGAAACAGGGAATCGACAATTCTTTGTTTGTTGACGATTTTGCATTATTAGCCAAAGGTAAAACCTTGGCATCTGCAGAACGTCAGCTACAGTTATGTGTCAATACCGTTCAAGACTTTGTTTTACAAAATGGTTTCAAATTTTCAGGAGCAAAAACTGAATGTATATTCACTTTTCCAGGCACCGGAGAATTATTCAAGATTTTAATATTACCCTCAATAAAACTCCAATAAAGATGGTCCAACAAGTCAAATGTTTGGGTGTTGTTTTTGATCAAAGGTTATCTTAATTCCTTCCTCATCTGAAAGATTTGAAAACTAAATGTCAGCAGGCCTGCAATTTGCTCAAGGTTATCAGTGGTACAGACTGGGGAGCCGACAAGAAAACTTTACTGCTGTTATATCGTTCTTTAATTAGATCCAAATTAGACTATGGTTGACACTGAGCGAAGCCACGAGTGCTGCTGAGGACAGAGAAAGATGGAGTATGCTGGTTAAGCGATCATCTGTGGTGCCCCTACGACCTTCGGGTTATGGGACAGGATAGGATAGGATAGGAAACATTAATTGGCAATTGTCCGCTTTCCTCAAAACAATACATCTGAAACCGTATATAACCAACTTTATTTAGAACAGTGTGCCTTATACCCAGGATATGAAAAACGTTTTACAGACGGGTCAAAGAAAGGAGATTCAGTTGCTGCTGCGTCGGTCTCCGGGAGACACTTAGACAAGCCTTTGCAAAAGCGTTTACCTGATTTTTCCTCTGTTTATAGCTCAAGGCAATTCATCTCGCTCTGAAACAAGTTTATCAATCCAAAAGAACCTGTCTGATTCATTGTCAGCACTTCAGGCTCTTTCCACGAGAAAGATATCACACCCTTTTCTGGCAGAGATTCATGACCTCCATACACAACTTGTCTCTGATGGTAAAAAAATAGCTTTTATGTGGGTCCCTGGTCACATGGGCATCCGCGGCAATATTGCAGTGGACAAAGCTGCTAAAGATGCTCTGCATCTCGATTTACCTCCAGAGATTTTCCAGTTTGTTCCCTACTCTGACCTACGTTTTATGACTGGATCTTATTGTAAACGACTGTGGCAGACTGACTAACCTAACCATATCAACAACAAATTAATTCAAATTCTTCCCGATTTGTCAGCTTCTTTGCCTAACTTTGCATCCACTCGCAAAGAAGAAACAGTTTTCTCTCGAGGGCATACTTATGTTATCCACAGTTTCCTTTTATAAGGAGAAGAACCACCATGGTGCTTTGCATCAATCCTTTTCCGTTCGCCATTTCATGTCTGAATGTGCTGATCTGATTGAGGAAAGAGAAACATAGTTTGGTTCAATACCTTTCAAAGAGATTTTTAAATTATGTAATGGTCAACACTTGTTTCAATTTTTACATGATGTTGATTTGTTTTATCGCATATAAATCATATCGACATGTTTTGTTTATTTTGGATTTTATTGATAGGACTGAATTTAGTGATTTGATTGAAGAAAGAGAACATATTTTTAATACATCAGTTTTAAAGAAGACTTTTAAAGAGGTGTCATGTGAAAGTTTGTTTGAGTATTTCAGAGTAACAGGCTTGTTTTTTTTTAAGATTTGAAACATTTTATAATATTTTAAGATAACGTCTCTCTGGTCCTGATTTGGCTCGGAAGAGTCCGCTGGACCTAAAGCAATAATCATGTAATGTAATGTAATGTCAGATGCTCTTGCAGATCATGAAGGCACAGTCAGCATAGGGGGGGGGGGGGGGGGGGGGGGGGATAGAGCAATCTCCAATCTTCGTTTTGCGGATGACATTGATGGATTGGCTGGCGAGGAACAAGAACTTGAACAGCTGGTACAGAGGCTTGATACCACCTCCAGAGCTTATGGAATGGAAATAAGTGCAGAGAAGACCAAAATGATGACCAACAACACCAATGGCATTGTAATGACTTGTATCTAAAGACTTTTATACATTTTAAATGTTTAAAAAAAATCTCCAGCCTTATCCAGCACTGAAAGTATCAATTATACTTTTCATGAACAGTATCTTGTGATTATGGACTGTACTGCATTTGTGCATCATCCTCTGATCATGGACTGTGAAGAACTCAAATGTGACTCTGGATTGCTGATATGGTGATAAACTTTCAAGCCTGGTGCGCTTGTGCTTCAGAACTAACATTTCCTGTGGACTTTCATACCACCCTGTAGTGTCCTTATTTTGGTGTGAGAGAGAGAACGAGAATTTTGAGAGTGACTGGTCCAAAATGAATGGCTCAAGTTAAAAGGTTTAATAATTATTTTAATTTGCTAAAAGCCACATGTATCTAGTATTGTTTTGTATACAGTTTAAGAACTGTGTGGAATAGTATTTGTATACACAGATTAACACATGCTTCTGAACCAGTTCATTTTGACTATCAATTTTAAACTTTCCTTTTTTTTTAAGTTCTTGTTAAATATAGTGTTAAAGTTTAATTTCATGGTTGGTCAGGTTGCGCTTTGTCAGTTTAGTTTATGATTTTTAAACTATAGTTGGGGAGGGATGTAATAATGTGCCTATGGCACTGTTGTGTGCCTATGCCACTGTGTTGGCCTTGTTCTCATTTGGGTTGTTTTTGATTGGTATACCAGATGTATGCTATTGGGAATAAAAGCAGAGACCAGCCAAATTATCCAAAATCAGTCCCCTATTCGCTATTGTGACGTGGGACTTTAATTTATCTAAACGAAACGAAAATTATCCAAAGTGTGGCCGCGTTGATTAATATTGCCTGTCCGTACATGATACATACACACACACATTACAACAGGCATTAACACGGACATCAAAGTCCAAGGCCAATCCCTCAACACAGTGCATAGCTTCAAATATTTAGGAGCCATTGTATCAGACAATGGGTCCCGACAGGAAGTCCTCTCCAGGATCGAACAAACAACTGATGCCCTGACAAGGTTGAAACCCATTTGGAAAGACAAGACCATCAGTCTACATTCCAAAGTAAGACTGCTGCGCTCCCTTGTCATTTCCATCTTCCTATATGCTTACGGCAGATCTCCAACGAAGAATACAAAGCATGGAGATGAGGTGCTACAGAAGACTTCTGGGCATTTCCTATACCCAACACATCACCAACGACGGTTCCATGTCACTTCAGCGCCAGCACTTCAGCACCAGAACTTCAGCGCCGTACACTTCAGCGCTAGGACTTTTCAGCACCTTACATTTCAGCGTGACGAAATTTTAGCCCCGTACATTGTAGCGCCGTACATTATAGCGCTAGAGGAACACAGAGGGAGAGAGAGAGGTGCTCCCCCACCTCCTGCACCACTGCCCCATCTCTCAGGTGCAGTCTGGCCTTACATGTACCATTGTCACAGGCGGCGGAAGCTGCTCAGGATTGGGGGGCACACACACATTTTATTCACTGACATCAGGACATGGAAAAGTCGAGGGGGGAGGTTACAGATTCAGCGAAGGCGCGAAGGCGCGAAGCGCCGAGCCTTCTAGGGGGGTCCGGGGGCATGCTCCCCCCGACATTTTTTTTTTCAAGGATGCAAAATGGTGCAATCTGAACCTTGAAAAAGCCATTTGTGATGGTCTGGGACTTTGAGCTTTTTGAACAATTGAACTGACAAACTCTGGGGTACAAAAATTATCCTCTGCCCCTCCCTTAAAAAAAAAAAAACCACACACACACACACAAACAGTTATATATCAGCAGAGATGTTTTGTATACTATTATTATTCACTACTTTTTGTTGATCGTTAACGGTATAAAGCTTTACCTTGTAGTTTATGAACATCACCGCCCTGCTTTCATTTAATTCAGTCTTGCTGCACTAGGTTCCTCGGTATTAGTACCATTTGTGAATTGTATCTTCTGGCAAAACAGTTCACTGCCTCTTTGAAGTCAATATCAACATCCCTGTGCACTTTCAGTAAAGCAAGTCCATTGAGTCTCTGTTGCCCCATTGTAGAGCGCAGGTAGTTTTTCAGGTTGCGCAACTGACTGTTTGAACGCTCACACTCGGCAGTAGTGACAGGCAGGGTGCAAAGGTTCTTTAGCATGATGAACAGGTTGGGATAAAAATCCCTGTCACAATGTTTCAGTGCTTCTGATGCCGTGGATGGGATGATAGCTGTCGCATTCTCAGCAGCACTTCGCCATTTGCAAACCCACCGTTGGTATTCTGCATCAAGGATAGCGTTGTCTGGTAGGCCAGACTCCCACAACATTGCCAGTGTCTTCACCCCTTCTGGAACCTGCATGAAACCATCCGGGTTGTCTATTAAAGTGCTTGGCACCAGACAGAGACCATCAACTGCTAGGCCAGCATTTTTGAACCTCGAGTCCAATTCGGTTGACAGGTGTTCCAAGAAAGAAATGGCAATGCTAATCTTGAAATATTCTTCTGGAGTGGCCGCAGATTGGTTGTCACGGAAAATCTGTCGGGATGCTTGACGAGGAACAATAACACAAGTTGTCAAAACATTTGCCATTTTGCTGACTTCACCAAACCAGGCAACGAACGCTGTGTCGACATCTCTTCTAATAGAAGACATGCAGTTACTGAACTCTTTGATTTCCCAGTAGGCATCGACAACATCTTTTGTCCTTTTCTGCAGCTTCACTGTCAAGGGTTTCCATTTCAACGATGTTTTTGGACGATTCAGCGATGGTCGTTTCGTTACAACGAATTGTCATAATTATCAACTTAACAGCTTAATTGTCACATCGCCAAAAAGACAATTCTGGATCTTTTGTACTATTCTTATCGAAGCGGGAGGAGTAGCCATTGTAGCTTAACTTTTCTTTTCTCCGTATGCTTAGGTAGGACTCTGCAATCTCTGCCATGTTTCCACAGCAAAGAACGTCAGGAGTAATGAAAGAGCCATTTTTCGAGCAAAAATGAGGATTAGGGTGCTGTCCCTACGACGACCAAAGAAAGTACAGCTACGCAAAGAAGGTTCATCTCGGCGAGTGCCTATATAAAGTTACAAAACGTAGCCACTCGTAGCGCCCCCCAGCGATTCTCGTGATAAATGATTCCAAGGGCGATAATTTGTTCTTAGCGCTATATAAACAAACCGCTTCAGTAGATTATGTTCCGGACACTCGCTTGCTTAAATTAACAAGCGATTCTGCTTTTTTTTTTTGAAAGTAAGTTAATAAGTGTCTGATTTTAATAATGTAAATACAGCTTGCCAACAAGTTGCTTGAATTATGCATTCAGCCGATTAAATTACTGTACCAATGCTGATGATTCAGTAGGCCTGTACTCGGCCTGTACTCATCCTAGATCCGTCAAAACTCAAACCCAAAAGTAAGCTTGAATACCGGTAATAGCTTTTCTGAACATTGCTTGATTTAGCATTTCCAGTTAATAACTGTGTTCCAATCTACTGTTTATCTCATTTACACTGCACTTCTGATTTTAATCGCTGCTAACCTACTGTTAGGCTCTCATCTTAAAATTATATTTACTGCTTTCGTTTCGATCAACTGTGTAAATAAGCCTATAAATTATTAGGCCTACTGTTTATCATCATCATTTTCATCATCATCATCATCATCATTATGGTTTAATATAGGCTATCTCTATAATAGAACTGTAGTTGCAAAAGGAAATTTGATAGGTTAAGATAGACTAAAGAAAAAGAACAGACATGTGTGTGTATGTGTATATGTATATATTGCACAATGTTAATATTCTTCTGCCAAATTTAACTCTGAAATTTACTCGCACAGGGATAGGCTTATATAAGCATGCTTGTTGCTTGTCCCTGCTGCTTGTGATGTATATATTTTATATGTATTCTGAAGAAATAAATAATATATAAACCAACAGACATCAAGACTATAGAAGTAGAGAAATAAAGCAATGCAACAAGAAGAGTGAACAGTGAAGCTTTTAAAAAAAAAACATTTAACGTTTAAAAGCATTATTTTTTTTGCATGAATCATTACATTGGAAATTGCACCTAGATAAGACCAAAAAGTGCAACAATAAAAATAGTCAAATAAGAAATATTTGTAGTCATTTATAATATTAGATCTGTACATTGCAGCAGGCTGCATCAATTATGTTACTTTATTGTTAAACCATCATGCATTTATAAAAGCTGAAAAAAATAGCTTCAAACATTTGTGTTTCTTTTTCTGACATTTAATATGAATATTATAGCAACAAAAAGCAACAATGATGACTCTCTCTCTCTCTCTCTCTCTCTCTCTCTCTCTCTCTCTCTCTCTCTCTCTCTCTCTCTCATATATAAAGGAAACTTCAGCAATTATCATTTTTTGTAAAGTACTGTCATCTCAATAAATGTATGTTTAAAATAATGAAAAGGGTAAGAATGTTAGGTTTTTATAATTAAATCTGTTGTTTACTTTTTGTTTAGCAAGATTAAGACATACCTACAAAGAAACAGAAGTTTTGCAAGACAAAACAAATACAATTAACCCTTTTCCTGTCTGCTTAAACCAAATGTAATGGAAAGGGAATACAGTCACACAGAAAATGGTATTTTACATTTGAAAGATTTAAAAAATCACATTTGGTATTTTTTCTGCATACATTTCACATGCAACAACAACAACAAAATCTGATAATACTAGACAATTAACTAGTAGCATTATACATTAAAAGGATAATAATTAATAGTTTTTGCTCTTGGATTTTTATTCTTAGATGCATTTATGAAGAATTATTTGCTTAAAAATTACTTCTTTTTTTTTAATAGTTTTTCTTTACAAGACAACACATCCAGTCAATGAGTCATGCAATAATATTTCATTAGGCCTAATATTTTTTCTTTTTCTTTTTTTTTTTAAATTACTCTTAAGCAGCAATTAAAACTACGCCTTCCCCTCCCCCCTCCCCTCATCTTCCATTTGTAAGAAATTGGGATATGATAAATTTCAGTATCAACAAAGAAAATACAGTTTACATCGAGTGGTAGATCTAGATCAACGTTGTTAGATTTGGTTATAATTATGTTTGATTCTTCCTTTGGAAAATTAAAAAACGAAAGTCCAGGGCACTTGTATCGTCCATTTGTGCAGTTAAAAGCGCTGCAGTGTTGCCCACCAGGACGGATTCTAGGTTTGTTTACTTGATTTGATACGCTTTCCTCCATTGCTAAGCGCTAAGGCCGAAGCGAGTTATCACTTATTCCGCTAGTTGGCGCTCGCAACTTCCGTTTCGCAGTAAGAGTCGAAATGAACCTTCTTTGCGTAGCTGTACTTTCTTTGCGACGACGTACTAGTGGTCTCATCATGGGCTTCGTGCTATCCTACATGTTTTGGGGGAGTGTGTTGCTTATAAGAGCAGGAGATGTGGAGTTGAACCCAGGTCCCTTGGATAACAGCAAGACTACAGCAACACGGCAAACGAGGCTGAGCACGGTGTCGACTGGAAGTGTCTCTAGCTTGACTTTGGAGGACGTGATGGCCAAACTAAACGTCATGGACAGTTCTATGAACGGGAAACTAGACGACATGAAGGCGGACGTGGCGGCGATCAAAGGTCAAGTTGGAAAACTGCAGAATGAAGTGGATAATTTGAAAGAGCAGGTTAGTGGTCTGAAAAAAGAAAATGAAACATTAGAGCGATCGAATGATGCATTGCTGAAGAGAGTGGTGGGGTTTGAGAAGACGTTGGATGACGTGGAAGGCAGATCGAGAAGAAATAACCTATTGTTCTATGGTTTGGACAGAGAACCAGGTGAGACCAATGAGAGCTGTGAATTGAGGTTAAAAGAACTGTTTACTGATCGGCTTGATTTTGCAGAGGACATTGAGTTTGATCGAGTGCATCGAGTCAGTTCTAAACCCAATTCCCCCTTGATCGCAAGATGCACTTTCTATAAAGACAAGATTAAAGTTCTCAAAGCCAAAGAAAAATTAAAAGGAAGTAACATTTTCATCGGAGAGGACTTTACCAGAGGAGTGAGGGAGATTAGGAAGAAGTTGACCAAATTGCTGAAAGAAAAGAGGGGTGAGGGTATGAGGGTGACTATGGTGCATGACCACTTGATTGTTGACGGAAAGAAATGTTTTCTGTCTGCTGATGGGAAAAGTCTCGTGGCAGAGGAATAATGTGGTGGCCGCCCGTGTGTCAATTTGAAACAAATTTTGCCTAACTTTGATTCGAAAGTCTCTGATTGCTCTTGCATATATCCAGAAATTCCGTTTTTGTCAAAGTGCAGTTGTTCTGATGAAAATATATTGTTTACCAGCTATGTTGACTCAGTCTCAAGTCGTGATGACTGTTTGGCACGAGATTTTTGTCAATCGGATGTTAACATTACTGTAATTAACACCAATGCAATTAATTTTTTGGAGACTACATGTCAAGTTGACGACAGAGATCAATGTTGTTATGCACGGGCACAGGGGCGTTGTTTTGATTGTGTATGCCCTCAGGTTCAAGACCTTGGGTGGTATTCATGACCGTTGGTTAAGGCTTAACCAATGTTGGTTAAATTAACGACGTTGGTTAAGCTGGAAATTTTAAATTCATGAGGCCTTAGCAGAGTTAACGACGGTTGCTAACCATGGTTATTTTAACGGAGGGGGGACCACCCGATAACCAATGGAACACTGGTTAAAAATGGCGGCCATCGTTTGGTGGCAACTTCGACAGAGACGAGCTCCGAGGAGAGAGAGAGTATTTCGCGACAGAAGTAATCCACTTGACAAATTTGATGATGTGGAACTGGTATCAAAATTTCGTTTTCGTCGGCATGATATCATCACGTTAACGAACGCGGTAGACAGACTGAAACTGTGTGATCGGCAAGGCGTTTTGTCACCACTTTTACATGTGTGTCTCACTCTTTGTTTTTATGCCTCTGGCACCTTTAATAATCTGTCATATTAATAAAACGGGTTAATATTATTATTATTATTAAAATATTGTTGTTGGATTTTGACTGGTGATGTGTAGGCTTATTGTGTATCTGTATAGTTTATACTCGTAGGGTAATGCAACCCTACGAAATAAAGACAACATTTCAAGTTCCAAACTACCCAGAAACGGCAGAAATTGACACCTCAGTCTAAAAACAAAATGTAGGCCTAACATTACAAATACAAAGTGATCAAAAGTGATTTCTCTCCTTTCACCACAACAAAAAGCTCGCTCTCCTTGCTCACTATGATATCCAGCATGCTGTCGGTAGGCTTGCTAATCACGCCACCATTGCCAGACTTTAATCGTGCGGCTGCACGATTCCGATGGGTTATAGGCCTATTTTGTTGACGAAAGAAGGAAAACAGCTGCTTGAATTATGCCCCCTTACGGATATTCCCGCACAGCCCAAAAATAGCCTTGGTTAAGTAACAATGCGTGGACACTCGCTCATGAATACCGATCTGCTAAACGATGGTTAACGATACCATTGTTGGTTACAAAACCAATGTTGGTAACGTTAACCATCGCCTATAATTTAACTGGCCATGAATACCACCCAAGTCTGTATTGTTACTGCACGTGAAAACTCTCTACTGCCACGTAATGTTGAGTCAACTTTATACTCCAATTCGAGTTCATGTGAGGTCAAGGATAAGGTTACTACAGGTCATGTTTACATTCCTACTTATGAATCGTTGTTTGGGGCACCGGGCACGGATAGTGGTGACGAAGATGATACGGAAACGCTTTCTGATGTTGCTGCCGTTGATGTTTCGGAGTGCGAAAATGTAAATACAAATAAACCGTTTTTGTTTCTGCATTGGAATGTGGATGGGTTGACGTCAAAACTTTTTGATCAGGATTTTGTTACATTTGTTTCATCATTTCATTTTGTGTGTATGGTGGAAACATTCATTGCATCATTGACTATTGATGTTTTTGCTGGATTTAAAGTTTTCTGTCAGCCGTCTGTAAAGTTGACAGATGCTGGGAGACCGTCAGGTGGAGTGGTTTGCCTTATTAAAAATGAAATGGTGCCTTTTGTTAAGTGTATTGAAGTAAAAACTGGAAATTTTATGTTGTTTGTGATTGACAAAAGCCTGTTTGGTGTTGATAAGGATGTGTTATATGTATGTGCATACGCACCGCCTGAAGGGTCTAGATATTATCAGTTTGTGGGTGTTGATGGAGACGGCATTTCTTTGTTAGAAAACTGCTTGTTAGATCACGCACTTTTAAACAATGACTATTATCTTCTGATTTGTGGTGATCTGAATGGAAGAACGGGTTCTGTTTCACAATCTGTTAGTGTTGAAGTTGACTTTGAAATTTCGTGTGAAAGTAGTACTGCTAGTTATGTTATGTTATGTTATTAGTTTATAGTCCCCTCTCTTCCCAATAAGGATTTTCAGAGAGGAGACTAACACTGCTAGTTATGGAAGATGTTCTCAAGATAAAGTTTTGAATGGATTTGGGAAGTCGTTGTTAAATGTGTGCACTGCATTGAATCTGTGTATATTGAATGGTACGTGTCATGGTGACCGTGAAGGACGCTTTACGTACATCTGTGATGCAGGAAGCAGTGTTTGTTACGTTGAAACGTGAACGAAAGTATGTCGGAAGCGCGCACGATAGATCTAATCGTTTCGTTTTGCAAAGTATTCAATAATGGAGTTTATTTACCTTTGATTTGAGTTTGCATTGTTGTTAGGAGAGGCTTTGTATAACGTTGATAATTTGCTTTGGTCGATATTACTGTAGAAGTTTCTGGATCTGAGTGTTTACTTTCTATAGAGTTTTCCCGATGCATGTCGAAGCGGGAGGTCGTTCCAGAAGGAGAAATAATAATGTATGACGTAAGTCAGTGATGACGATCTTTTATTCGATTGGTGGCAGTGCGTCATTTCTACGGTATTCGAAATCTTTCCGGAAAAGAGAGAGGTTATTTAATCGTGAGCCGAGTCGCTGTTGAGAGAGAGTAAAGTTGTTGATAGTGATTTGGAAAGTTGCTGTGAAAGTTGTTGAGTTGAATTGAGAATTGTATGCAGTTGTTGATGTGTGCTGAATAAAAGCGGAAAACTTCATACGTGGACTTTGTGACTTGTATGCTGTTTGAGCAGGCTGTGTGAATAAACGAATCTGAGTTACACCCTATCAGGAATTCAAGCATCGGGGCTGAATCAGATACTGATAGAAAACACCATCATCAAACTGAGTGTAACATTTTGGGGGTCAAGCCGCGATTCACGCCATAGCCAAGGGTTCAACTGCTACAACAAGCGAGTCAACGTTACGAGAAGCAGTCATCGAGGGTAGCCGCCAACGAGTTGCGTCGAGAGGGGCCAACATACTGGGACTACATCCGATAGGTTCGGGTTGACTGCAAGGGCGTGTAGTCGCTGAAGAGTTGCTTCGTGAGCGAACAACAAGTCGGGACTACGTGGCTGCCGCAAGACTACGTCAAGGGACAGTCTCGGAGCTACATCGCCAGTGTTACAGCGAGCGTCGAGCGGACGTCGCGTCTACTTCAGCACAGGAGCGTATACATCAACACCAGCGTGGTGCAGCGTCGCATACGACGAGGACAGCGGGGCCTGCGTCAGCGAAGGCGACTAGTGACAAGCATCAGCGCTACTGCAGAAAGCGTGCTGTTCTAGAACAGTCTAGAAAGGTACAGCACAGTCAAGAACTTTCCAGAAAAAGAAAAAAAAAAGAACTCTACAGTCAAGAACTTTCTAGAAGAAGAACCTTCCAGAAAAGAACTTTCCAGAAAAGAACTTTCTAGAAAAGAACTTTCCAGAAGCATCAAGATGGCTGACTTCTGGCAGAAAGGGGTTGAACTGAATCTAAAAGGCAAGCAGCTGACGGAGTACGTCAAGTCTCAGGAGAGAACACGAGAAAGAGAATTGGAAGAGAAGCGTCTAGAAAAAGAAATAGAACTAGAACAGAAGCGTCTAGAAGTAGAAGAGCAGCGTCGCCGTGAAGAAAGAGAATTAGAACAGAAGCGTCTAGAAATTGAACAGCAACGTCAAGAGAGAGAAGAGCAGCGTCGCCGTGAAGAAAGAGAGTTCGAGCTGAAGCGTCTTGAAGGTGAGCGTCAGTACCAGTTAGAGTTGGCGCGTATCCAAAACAATCAGCATGCGCCACAAGTCACCAACGACCATACGGCTCCTAAATTGCCAGCTTTCGTCGACGGGAAGGACCAGATCGACAGCTATCTGGCGAGATTCGAAAGGTTCGCCGAAAGCTCTAACTGGCAACCTCAAGACTGGGCAATTCGACTGAGTGCACTTCTGACGGGGCAAGCTCTCGAAGTTTACACCAGACTGTCGAACGATGACGCCAAAAACTACGACGTCTTGAAAGAGGCCCTGTTGCAGTGCTACAACTTTACAGAGAAGGGCTACCGTAAACGCTTCCGTGAATGCCGGCCTAAGTCAGACGAGACGCCAAAGCAGTTTGTGGAGCGCCTGTCGTCATATCTACACAAGTGGGTGGAGTTATCAGGCGAAACGAAGTCTTACGACAGTCTCCATGACCTGATCGTGAAGGAACAATTTCTCAATGCCTGTCACAAGGACCTAGCGACCCACTTAGAAGAACAAAAGCTGCAGACGCTTAAAGATGTGACTGAGGCTGCTGAAAGATATCTCATCGCTCATGGGAAAACCCTGGGGCCACCCAGCGCGACGAAACATTTTCAGAAGACTGGAAACCATGGGAACCAGATCCAAGGGAGCCAGACGAGCCAGAGACAGACGGACTCCACGCCTCCTCCCAGGGAAGGGCATTCAAGAGGCTGTTTCACCTGCAACGCTACAGACCACAGAGCTTCTAACTGTCCTCAAAACAAAAGTAGCGGACAGCGGAGCAGTACGGACAACGCAGCGGCGGGCAACCGGCAGAGGCGGTTCTCCAATCAACGGCAAAACAGTAGATCTGACCATCAAGTGTGCGGCGGGAGCGTCATTCTTCCGAGTGAGACCAAGCGCACAGCTACCCCTGCGGACGTGCAAGAGTGCATGACTGATGGCCAACTTCTCCTTGCCAACGGAAAATCCATCCCCGTCGTCGCCAGCGCAGCTGTGACCGTCCAGAACATGCCTGTTTCCAAGGGACGCGTCGGAAATCATGAAGTGACTGTTCTAAGAGACTCTGGCTGCAGTGGGGTCATCGTCAGAGAAGACCTAATCGCTAAAGAACAGTTCACTGGCGATTCTAAATGGACACTCATGGCCGACAGCAAATGTGTGAAAGCGCCAGTTGCAAAAATTCATGTCAACACCCCTTTCTACATAGGCGAAGTCGAAGCGGTTTGCCTGAAGAAGCCGCTGTATGATTTGATGATCGGGAATATCGACGGCGCGAGACGACCCGACGACCCCGATCCAGAATGGAGTCCTGCCTCAACCCAACACGTCGAAGTTGTGGAGGAGGATCCATTGCCATTTCCCGATGGAGACCTTACAGAGCTGCTACGGGACAATGTGGTTACTCCGGCTCAGCCCTGCCGACCAGAGATCGTCGGTGCTGTTACTACCAGGGCCCAGGCCAAGAGAGACAAGACGTCTACGCCACTGAAGGTCGCCGACAACTCTAAAGCTGCCATCGTGGACAGAGATAAGCTGATCCAGCTCCAGGAAGCTGACAGTACTTTAAACAAGTACAGGAACCGCCAAGACCACGTGACCAAGGGCAGTGGCACGGTCTATTTTGAGGTGAAGGCCAAGATCCTGTATCGAATCTTCCAGCACCCGAGGGTCGACGGAGGTAAACCACTACGTCAAGTACTGGTACCATTACCCTTAAGGCGCCAGGTGATGGAAGTAGCGCATGACTCAATCATGGGAGGTCACCTGGGTATCAAGAAGACGTCGGATAGAATCCAGGCGGTGTTCTACTGGCCAGGACTTCATGCGGACGTCAGCCGTTTCTGCCGATCATGTGACATTTGCCAGAAGACCATACCTCGAGGAAGGGTCCCGAAAGTGCCTATGCAGAGGATGCCTCTGATCGACCGACCTTTCAAGAGGGTGGCCTTAGACTTAATCGGCGAAATAAGACCTCCGAGTGAAGAGGGTCATCGATGGGTACTGACTTTAGTGGACTATGCGACTCGGTACCCAGAAGCAGTGCCTCTGAAGAAGATTGACACTGAGACTGTTGCAGAGGCGCTAGTGGACATGTTCAGTAGACTTGGAGTGCCTGAAGAGATCCTGACAGACCTCGGGACGCAGTTCGTCTCTGACTGTATGAAGGAGGTCAACAGACTGCTGAGCATCCGGCATTTAACTACGACACCCTACCATCCAATGTGCAACGGGCTTGTCGAAAAGTTCAATGCTACGTTGAAGTCCACCTTGAAGAAACTGTGCAGCGAGCAGCCCAGACAATGGCATCGCTACATCAACGCCTTACTTTTCGCCTACAGAGAAGTACCGCAGGAGTCCACCGGCTTTTCTCCGTTCGAGCTGCTGTACGGAAGAACCATCCGAGGGCCGATGCACATCCTAAAAGAACTGTGGACGAAAGAAGTGGACACCCCAGAGGTGAAGAACAGTTACCAGTACGTGTTTGAGCTACGGGAGAAGCTGGAGCAGACTCTCGAGATAGCCAGAGAAAACCTGAAGAAGTCCCAAGACTGTGGAAAGCACTACTACGATCGTAGGGCTGTGAACAGG
Source organism: Oncomelania hupensis (assembly GCA_036898135.1). Lineage (NCBI taxonomy): Eukaryota > Metazoa > Mollusca > Gastropoda > Littorinimorpha > Pomatiopsidae > Oncomelania > Oncomelania hupensis. Next base: position 92,155,535 of record CM072511.1, on the reverse strand, counting down.
AAGTTTAAACCTGGCAACAAAGTGCTGGTGCTGCTACCTACTGATCACAATAAGTTGCTGATGCAGTGGAAAGGCCCGTACGAAGTGGAGACCGTGGTGGGGATCAACGACTATAAGGTGAAGGTCGGCCAGCATTCCAAGATATACCACGCCAACCTCCTTAAGCTGTACGTGGAAAGGCCGTCAGAGACTGTACGCGCAGCAACAGCAGCTGTGATAGACGACAGCTTTGACAGCGAGGAACTGTTGGAACTGGGGGACTTCCACAGCAAAGAAGGCATCAATGACGTTAAGCTAGGACCAAGCTTGACGGAAGGTCAAAAGATGGAGCTCAAGGACCTTATGGGCGAATTTCCCCATAGCTTCAGTGATGTCCCAGGCTCTACGACTTTGGTCGAACATGAAATCCACACCCAGACCTGGAAGGAGCATCTGCAGACCATGAGGGAGCTGTTCCACCGTCCCGCAGAAGCCAACCTGACCGTGAGACCCGGCGAATGCATTCTGAGAGCTGACAACGTCGACTGCGTCGGACGTTCGATGGAAGAAGAAGACAACGGAGGATGCACTGATCCCAGGGAAGCCCACATGATCATCGTCTTTGACCCTGGGCCGATGACGACCGCAACTGACGAGGGCGTCGTTTCCTTGCGGATGAAAGAACATTGACTGTGTGGATGAACTAAGAATATTGGTAATGACAGACTTGAAAATGAAAATCGTTGACTAGGTAAATGATCTGTGAACATTGACAGTATCCAGAAAGACTTGCAGATGAGAAACTTTGACTCTGTGTGAATGAACTGTGAACAATTGACAATATCTAGGCAGATTTGAAGATGAAAACCATTGACTCTGTGTGAATGAGCTGAGAACAGTGACAGTGTTCAGACAATCTGAAATAAGTTTTAATTCTGAACTTTGTTTGTGCATTACGTTTCAACGTTGTTGAAAGAAATTGGGTAAATTTCTTCTTGAGTGGGGGGTTATGTTACGTTGAAACGTGAACGAAAGTATGTCGGAAGCGCGCACGATAGATCTAATCGTTTCGTTTTGCAAAGTATTCAATAATGGAGTTTATTTACCTTTGATTTGAGTTTGCATTGTTGTTAGGAGAGGCTTTGTATAACGTTGATAATTTGCTTTGGTCGATATTACTGTAGAAGTTTCTGGATCTGAGTGTTTACTTTCTATAGAGTTTTCCCGATGCATGTCGAAGCGGGAGGTCGTTCCAGAAGGAGAAATAATAATGTATGACGTAAGTCAGTGATGACGATCTTTTATTCGATTGGTGGCAGTGCGTCATTTCTACGGTATTCGAAATCTTTCCGGAAAAGAGAGAGGTTATTTAATCGTGAGCCGAGTCGCTGTTGAGAGAGAGTAAAGTTGTTGATAGTGATTTGGAAAGTTGCTGTGAAAGTTGTTGAGTTGAATTGAGAATTGTATGCAGTTGTTGATGTGTGCTGAATAAAAGCGGAAAACTTCATACGTGGACTTTGTGACTTGTATGCTGTTTGAGCAGGCTGTGTGAATAAACGAATCTGAGTTACACCCTATCAGGAATTCAAGCATCGGGGCTGAATCAGATACTGATAGAAAACACCATCATCAAACTGAGTGTAACAGTGTTGTTGATTATTTTTTAATGTCAAGTGATCTCTTAGCCTCTACATAAAACATATTTACATCTTCAGGAATTTAGAGCAGTATACTTTACTGTCTGTGTGCTGACTGCTTCGTTAGTGATTAACTAGAAGAACAAGAGTGCTACAGACAGCTAACGTTTTATCAGTAAAGCCAGTCAGTTTAATCTGATAAGATTCTTTAAGTCTTGCTTGCAGAATTCTTAACTTGTAATCAAATTTATTGTCAGCCTGATTTGCTTATTGTTACATATTGTTATTGTTACATATTGTTGTGTGGGGCATTTGGTGTACAGTTTCTAGGGGTTTCAGATTAGACAAGGGAGGTAATTGTTAATTGTTGGGGTTGTGGGTCCGGATAGGGGTTGAGGTTGGTTTAGATTCCCATAAATAAAAGATGAATAAAAGAGTGTAAATGTTCATCTGGTATTTGTGTTAGCTTTTTAGTTTGAGTTCAATTCCTTTCACTCGCTGTTGAACTGATTGTTCACGGAACCCACTCGGGTGACATGACAATGGTATATTTTATTTAAATTCCAACCACCTACGGCATCCAACCACAGGTGCAAAAAATATGCATATTTATCAGCAGGTGAAGGATTTTACAGAGTGCTTTTAGAGTGCTTTTAAAATGCTCTTAAAACAGCATATATTATAATAAAAGGACACCTTAAGCAATTTGGCTAAAAAACCGCCAAATTACTCTCTCTACCTGATGTAAATACTCTTACTTTTATGTATTTATATTTGATTATGTTCATCAATGTTAGAAGTCAAACAGGAGATATCGATTGTTAGCCTTATTTCTTACGGGTCCACCTTATTTTTCTGGATCTATGTATAAATCCATATTTTTAGTGGGGTTTCCAGGGAATAATATTATAGCCACTACAAAAAGAAAAGTGCTGATCTTTTTTTTCTGATGAATTAGCTTAATCTTAGACCTGTAGAGTACTACTATTGAACTATTTACACTATGTTATGATAGTGAATTACCAGCTTCAACAGTAGCGCTTAATGACGATAAAACATTTGTAATGAGAAATTCAGGGTTGGATTCCAGGAGTGAGAGCATGTTCAAATATAAAACCCTCGCAGGTTTTTTGTTGCCATAGATAAGTGTTTTCTTTGAAAACTGCAGATTATTTTTATTTACTTTGCAATCACAGTATACAAATATTGTTTCTGAGTTAGTCATTTCTATCCTAGTATTAGAGGTATATTTCTCTCTATCTGTGGTGTTGTTACATTGTTAATAAATTAGATGTGGCTATTGTCAGTGAAAGCACACCTTTACACAATTATTTTATGTTACAGTAACACTACGTGGTTTATGTTTTGTGGACAGTGACTATACTAATCATGAACGTTATTAAACATTCTTTTGATATAATACTTTTTTTTCTAGTTAATTTGTTTGTGACAATGAATTGTGCATGAATGTATAAAGGTGTATGCCAATGTGAGAATGATTTTCTATGACTATTTGGTGTTTATGTGCTAAAAGACTTCATGTAGTATGACTAAGAGCATGTCTATGGAGTCAGATGGCTGACAATGGATCAAGTATCTTCAACACGTCAAAGTTGGCTTCCTTATATCAAAGAAAAGGGAGACTTTTTCCCAAGCTGCTGAATAGGATGACCAATAAAGAACTTCTCCTACAAGCTTACCAGTCCAACAGTCAATTGGTGAGAAAATAATGTTTTGATTGAAATGAAAATACACATTCCATAAAACCAAAAAATAAACACATTTTTGACAATTTATAAATGTATTCATACAGAATGGAATGATTGTGCAAAATATACCAGATACATTAATTAATTAATTATTGATAAAAATCTGACAGAGGCTTTCATAGAACTACCCACATAAAAAAAAATACTATGTAGCAAACACAAAACATGCTCACACAACACAAGTCTATGAAATTTAACACTAAAAATTAAATATCACGGAAATCTACAATAGTAATGCTGAAGAAAAAACACTACCACTCCTGATGTTGATACATGTTACTTCAGTACTAACACATCACACATACTGTAATTCCATCATCCAACAAACAAGTGAAAGACAATAGTACACTTAATAATGTATATAGCACAGGTTATATGGAGTAAACTGCTATTATTACTACTGATGTCAAAGTATTTGTGATATAATTATTATAAGAATTATACTTATAGAATGCCTGATTCTAAATGATAATTACAATTTAAAAAAACACAACAAAAAACAAGCATTGTGAAAATGCAAAGCTGAAAACATAATATTACAGAATATAATAATTAGTGCTGGGTCACTATTAAATGATGAAAATGCATACAAATCAAAACTGTTCAGTTAATTTGCATACACACGCACAAAGTTAAAGATCAGCACAATACAAATGGAAATTTGAATGCTAAAACAATTGTTACAATTAGGATGGGAAAAGCACATCACTGGCGCAGTCAAGAAGGCCCATCAGAGACTATTCTTTCTCCGCCAGCTTAGGAAGTTTCGGGTTAGCCAAGCTATCATGGCCAATTTTTACCGCGCCACTGTAGAAAGCATTTTGACCTTTTCTTTCATTGTTTGGTATTCCAACGCAAACATCCAAGATAAGGAGCGTTTAGACCGTGTTGTGCGCCAGGCTTCAAGATGCGTTGGTGGGGCCCTCCCGTCCATCGAGGCTTTACACGCGCAACGTGTCACACGCAGAGCCAAACATATTATCCATGATGAGTCCCACCCCGCCCACGTGCTCTTCCAGATGCTCCCCTCAGGCCGTAGATTCCGTTCCCTCCACAGCAAAACCACACGCTCACTGAATGGCTTCTTCCCGTGGTCTATCAGACACTTAAATCAATTTGCTCCTTATTGCGTGCACTTGTATAGACATACTAGTCATGAATTGCGGGAGGGTGCTTCTGCGTGCGAATCTATTTTAGTCATCTGTATATTTGATGTGTCTGATGATGTACATTAAAAATCATGCACCTGTTTTGTTATCTGTAATTCGGTTGTGTTTGTTGATGTCTGTATTTCTATGTTCTACATAAGTGTTCTAGTCAGGCGTGGGTCTGCTGTTTATGGTGGTTACATAGGTCGCACTAGATCTATGCTTTATTCGTTTGTTATGTATCTTGTGCATGCCTGCCGCTGATCTAAAGCATTTTTTGTGTCATGTATACTATAATTGTATGTATGTCACTTGGCGAAAAAATCTTGAATTGAATTGAATTGAATTACAAAACACTTCGATATTGAATTTCATTGATATACATTTTTTTAAAATCTCTCCACATCAAACAGCATGATTGATAGATAGATAGATAGATAGATAGATAGATAGATAGATAGATAGATAGATAGATAGATAGATAGATAGATAGTTTTTAAGCAATGTTGACTTGGAGTGAGGAAAGTTAATGTGTGAGGGAAGAGGGCTAGGAAAAAAAAAGAGGAGTAATGGGCCATTATAACACAGTGCTAAGATATCTTGCCATTAACATAACTGATGTACAGGAGTGCATGTGGGATTTCAAAAAGTCTGCCTGAACTTAGTTCATAGAATATATATGCTACTGTCAATCGTCTGTTCCTGGACTGGGCATCGAACTGTAATTTTTTTCTGGTACTGTGTCTTTTGGAACACATTTCAAACGCCTAGATTCCGGATTCTAGCATAGCCACATGGGTTTACGTGCTATGTACCTTTCCATACATTTTAGTACAAACAATTATACTGTAACACCAGTTGCTCTTCTGTCACACAAAAAAAGAAAAAAACAACACCAATTATACGGTGTTAGTATGCTGAATCAAAATGTTAGTCTGATTATTATCCTCCTCCACAAGTATTACCATTCTTCATTTTAACAGCAGCTATCAAAAGTATTATTTTTTAAAAACATTATTACCATTATTATCATTACTGGGTCTTCATCATAATGACCATTATTACACTCTTTATTATTATCACAACATATTTTCAAGCATGAATAAATGTGACATGTTGAATACAAACAAACCAAACGCTATAAAAGGAAAATAACAGATTACTGAAATAAAAATATGCATATACTGAAAGGCATATACAAAAAACATGATTACTAAAAGCTATAGAAATAAAATAACTGATTTATTGATCATCAAAATATACAACACATATTTAAAAAATTTAAAAACCTACTCAAATATTATGTAACAGAGTGGTTACATTACATTACATTAGATTATTATTGTTTTAGGTCCAGCGGACTCTTCCGATCCAAATCAGGACCGGACAACCCCCGATCCGCATAAAAGATCTGCTGAAACAACCCTTGTGGTAAAACCGAAAGCTCTCCACCAGCCAGTCACTTTACAATAAAGACATCCCACGCAGGGGACGGCTGAGGCTTCACCCCAACTTACCCCCTGTTTACAAAAACAAAATAGAATACAAACATCATTATAAATTATCAACAAAACACATACATATAAAATGCCTACATTGCTAAATAATAACATCATAGGAAGCCCTAGTGACCACCTGGCAGAAAGCGTCCAATATTCCCAAGCTGATCCAACAGACCTCATACACAAACAAGGAGTCTTGTCCCGGAAGAGTTTTCAAGAAAAAAGGTAGGAGATTGGTCTAGCGAAGAAGACGATAGTATAGCAGATTGATAGAAGAGAGCAGGAATGAGAAAGAGCAAATGAGAAAGACAGCGACAGTGGGAATTTAAAGCACTAAATTTCCAGAAAGTGGGGATATTATTTATACTGAAACCCCCGGCACCCCAACGGGAAAAAACAGAGTGGTTCTCAGCGCCAAATATTTTCTATAGATTTTGAAATTTTTGTTAAAAAAATATTGTCTACAAAAGTATTGCAGATAAACATTTAAAATGTGAATTAAAAAAAATAATAAATGTTGCCTTTTTTTTAACACTAGTATCTTTTTGCTGGTCATTACAAATAAAAACTAAGTAAATAAATGTAAAAAAAAAAAAACTGTTTTACTGATTAAATAAATTTAAAAAAAAAAACTGTTTAATCATTTTCTACATTTAAAGAACAACAACCACTTATCTTTTTCTTCTAAAAGTGATCACTAGTCCTTATCAACACATCTAAGTGATGAATGTATTTTTACTAGAGTGTGTGAAACATGTGAGCATTCTTGTTACAGAAGGCCACTCCTGGTATGTGATTTAGTATGTATATAATAGCAGGGCCGGACCCAGGGGGGGGGGGTTACCTGGGTTCCATAAACCCCCCTCCAAACTAAAAAAAAGTTTTTTTTTAATGCAATGAGTTTTAATTGTTTTAAAAGTGTTTTTAAAACATTGTAATTTTTAATAACTTTTGGTCCAAGGTACAAAGAGTTATTTATAGACAATATAACGGAAATCCATTTCAAGGGATCCGTTGAAACGTTTAAAGCGTTTTCCCGTTGAAACGACCAAGTAACCCAACCCCTAAGCATAAATTAGCAAATGCAGCCATATTTTCTTGTTCTGGCCGCAAGCCTCTTCAGCACCTTCACCTTGATACTGCCATAATCCCCCCCCAAAACAACTTTTTAGAAATATTAATTAAGATGCTAAGTTGATAACTATGAACACAGCGTTCGTTGCCTGGTTTGGTGAAGTCAGCAAAATGGCAAATGCTTTGACAACTGATGTTATTGTTCCTCGTCAAGCATCCCGACAGGCTCTCCGTGACAACCAACCTGCGGCCCCTCCAGAAGAATATTTCAAGATTAGCATTGCAATTCCTTTCTTGGAACACCTGTCAACCGTATTGGAATCGAGGTTCAAAAATGCTGACCTAGCAGTTGATGGTCTCTGTCTGGTGCCAAGCACTTTAATAGACAACCCGGATGGTTTCATGCAGGTTCCAGAAGGGGTGAAGACACTGGCAATGTTGTGGGAGTCTAACCTCCCAGACAACGCTACCCTTGATGCAGAATACCAACGGTGGGTTTGCAAATGGCGAAGTGCTGCTGAGAATGCGACAGCTATCATCCCATCCACGGCATCAGAAGCACTGAAACATTGTGACAGGGATTATTATCCCAACATGTTCATCATGCTAAAGAACCTTTGCACCATGCCTGTCACTACTGCCAAGTGTGAGCTTTCAAACAGTCAGTTGCGCAACCTGAAAAACTACCTGCGCTCTACAATGGGGCAACAGAGACTCAATGGACTTGCTTTACTGAAAGTGCACAGGGATGTTGATATTGACTTCAAAGAGGCAGTGAACTGTTTTGCCAGAAGATACAATTCACAAATGGTACTAATGCCGAGGAACCTAGTGCAGCAAGACTGAAAGTGAAAGCAAGGCGGTGATGTTCATAAACTACAAGGTAAAGCTTTATACCGTTAACGATCAACAAAAAGTAGTGAATAATAATAGTATACAAAACATCTCTGCTGATAAATGTTTGTGTGTGTGTGTGTTTTTTTTTTTTTGTTGTTGTTGTTTGTTTTGGATTTTTTTAAAGGGAGGGGCAGAGGATAATTTTTGTACCCCAGAGTTTGTCAGTTCAATTGTTCATAAAGCTCAAAGTCCCAGGCCATCACAAATGGCTTTTTCAAGGTTCAGATTGCACCAGATTGCACCATTTTGCATCCTTGGAAAAAAATGTCCGGGGGGGCATGCCCCCGGACTCCCCTAGAAGGCTCGGCGCTTCGCGCCTTCGCTGAATCTGTAACCCCCCCCCCCCCCTCGACTTTTCCCAGGTCCGGCCCTGAATAGTGTTTAATATTTAGTATCGTCAACTTAAACTGACTTGCTCATTTGTCGGCATGATGAGGTCAGGTCAGTGTCAAACCAAGTACAATTTTCTGCGAAGCTTTGTCCATTTGACATGATCCTGTGATGTTGACAAAAGTCGACAATAGCGATCCAAGTCGACTAAGTCGCAATGGCGTTAAAAGAGTTAACTAGTCTAAATGTTGTTGTTTTGTAATTTGCATTGTCACAATTATTAATGCGTAGTAATTTTTTTTTTCACTCTACAGTCTTCATGCAACTTCACACGTTTTAAGAATCGGTGAAGACAATGCGATATTCTGGGTAGGCCTGAACATCGTTGTAAGTGACAAAGACAGAGGGGGTCTTCTCGTTATCCACTGTGCTGTTATAGCGTTTTCCAGGACTGGATGACATTTCTGGTGGCGTGCGCATTTCAGGTTTGCCAACCGTGTACTCTCCAACCAGCACTTTGCACAGGAATATGTTGCGTTGCTGGGTCTTTGTGCTAGCCATAGCATATTCATTCCGGCTTGAATACTCAGCAGTAGCTGCAAAGTAGGCTCCTTGTCCATATGCACTCTCTGGTGAAAAGAAGCCAGAAGGAAATTTACAACCAATATTTTTGCATGCAGAATTGTTAGCTGAGAGACAAGTTTTGCTTTCATCGATCATGCAATATAAATGTTAAGCAGTCTTTATATATACCTACCTACAGCTCTATCGCACTCACATCCACAGAGTCAGAATCAGGAATTAAACTAAGTGCAGAGAGTGTAAACTGCATTTGCAGGGTTCGTACAGAAACTGAAACTAAAAATTCCAGACTTTTTCCAGACTTTTCCAGACCAACATTTGAATTTTTCAATACTACTCGATGACGTTCCTTTCAATCGCATACATGTGCATATAATGATCATAATGATGATAATAATAATAATAATATTATTACTAATAAAAATAATAATTAATCACACTTTGTGATAACATACACTGTTGCTTAAAAAAAGAAGTCCTGTATGTCTTGATTTTTTAAGTTAAATGTCTTTATCCACTAGTCGAAATAATAAACTAGTGATCGATCTACTAACCTTTGTTGTGGCTTATCACAGCGTACTCTCCCATATTGGAAATATCAAAAGATTTTTTACAGGCAAGGCAATGTGCTGCATGTATATTCTTCGCAAGCCAAGGCTTGTATTCTTTTTTTTTCCAGCCATAAACTGTTGAAGGAACACTTACCCATGATGATAGAAACTTCGAGAAAGCGGGAATATGTAAACACAGAACGGAAATGAATGTAGGGGAAGCAACTCTCAGTTACACCAAAGTGAAAACAAAAGTATAAGATCGACTTGTCAATATAACCACGCTTCACATTTCTATGTTGTATTCTTCTTCTGAATTTATGCATGTTTGAATGAAACTTCTGCAATCTTTTTGAGATTCAAGACTTTTCCAGACCGGGGTAGGATTTACAAGGCTTTTCAAGGGCCTGGAAAGTCAGACTCATTTTTAAAGACTTTTCCAGACTTTTCAAGACTTGTACGAACCCTGATTTGAAAATAATATTTATGCCACCAAAGACTTTGATTATAATTACATAATGTGTTAAACTTATTACTTCTACCATAGCTGTTAAACTCACATTTCAGGATGTTGTCCTCTGCACTTTCATCCCCAGAGTTTGGCTATAAATTTGGAAAATTCAGTTTGTTGTCTGCCTCTTTCATCCGCAGAATGACCTGCAAAACTCTACTCTGAAAACTAATAAAGATTCATCTGAACCAGCTGCACAAGCCTATTCCAAAAACTAATAAAGAGAGTCTCTATACTTACTTTTTAGGTCACTGTAGCAGCGGCTGAATCCATATTTCATGATGCCGTCCACTGCCTCCTCTTTGGTGTCGTGCCACAAGTCTGACTTTTCACACAGTTTGTTTGTGCTTCTCATGGTGCTCTCCATCTGCTGCTTCATCATAGCATACTGCTTGTACAGCGTCAGATTCTGCACTCGCTCAATCTGTGAACAAATAAAACAGAAAACTGCTACCTTTAAGATTTACAAAATTAGGAAATATTAAAGAAAGTGGACAAAAAGAGAGAAACTAGAACGGTTTAGTTTGGTATGTATGAATAAGACAAGTTTGGCCACAGCTATGCATTTCTTTCAGCAATTTGTACTGTGAAAGCTAATCATAAAACTGGTTAGGTTCGTGCTGCATGAAACGTTCAACACTCAGAGGATAAATTTTATTTCCTATTGTGTCTTTTCTGCTTTGAAACCCAGCACTTACCTTGTACTGAAACCACACACTTTTAAAAAAAATCTCTTTCAACTATTTCAATTGTAATAACATTTGTTAGATAATTTATTCTCATATCTGTGTAAAAATATTGGATCAACTCAGAAAATGAGTGTAAAGAGCTGCAAGAATACCAAGTTAAGCTTGTCATCAGTGAGCACCACACATCACTCACTGAATGCTGACATCAAAACTAGAAGGGCAAAGTCCATATGACTCACATGCTCCTTAAGGAACTTTGCAATATTTAACATGAAAGTGAATGTCCAGAAGAGGAAAAAATGAAACGGTGGCATTAAAATTAAAACTTTCTATGCTCTTGACCTTCAGCTCCAAATACACTCATGTACGATCAAATAAACTACAGCAAATTTGTATTATGCCAAAAAACAGTTACCTTGGGATGACCTTAACCTTCAGTGATCTTGACCTTTGGATGACCTTGACCTTCACATGACCTCTCATGATCAAATAAACCAATGTTGTTGCATACTATGTGTTAAATAGAGCCATTCTAATGTTTGATGACCTATTTTTTAAATGATTTAGCAAAATGACCTTGATCTTCAAGATCAACAAAAAAATAAAACACATAAATTATCAATCAATCATCTCTAAATACAAGTTTGGACTCTATATTTCTCATAGTTTAGGGTCAAGGTCACTTCAAAATACCTATTGTATACTAACACACTTGGGACAGCTCTAGTGACCTTGACCTTGGAGTGAGGTTGGCCAAATCTGCAAAGTATGTGTATCTCATTGCTATATATCATGTATAAAACAATCGCAAGTTCAATATTAATAACTTAGAAAAAAAAGAAATTTTGTGAACAATTGTCATTTGTTGATGAACATTTGTTGACCCTGTAACCTTGACTTTGAAGGGAAGTCATGCATTCACTGATCATTTATGAAGTCTTATGGATATACACCATTTTAACAAGTTTGGTTGTGGTAGTTGAAATAGTTTCTGAGATATTAAACCACTTGCAAGTTTTTTGCACAGACGGAGGACTGCAAACAGACGGCCGGACAAAGAAACAAAACAAAAAAAAATGTAATGTCATTTTTGGACTATTTAGGATTCATCTAGAACAGATTTGCAAAAATCATGTTGTTGTTGTTTTTTTGGGGGGAAAGGGTCGGGGGAGGGGGGGGGGCAGTAGTACATATACTCACATTGCTATGTAACTGTACAAAATGCTTGGTATGTTAACACTATAGGGAGATGGAAACAGAGCTAAGAGATAGAGAAGTTAAAGTTTAATTTTGACTTATTGTATATTTGACCTCTTTTGTCTGCCCTGAACATGCAGGCTGACAGTGCGGATTTGTGCACTTTGCAAAATTATGTCTTCATCATCATCTACATTATCGTTATCAAGTTACTGTATATCTACAGACACTGACCTTGACCACCTTACCACTTCCAGAGTTGAGACTTTTTAAGAACTTGTCTCCAACAGTGGTGTACTCCGGTGCAGTTGATGGGAGAGGAATCACATCCATATCGTTGTTACCCATCGGTGTCCATTCCTTGGGTGGCTTCACATTCAAACCTAAATAATATTTTTAAAAATAGCATGAATGCTTGTAAAGGAATGAAACAAGATATCAAGACAAACTAGAAGGGAAATATGACTCACAAGTTCTAAGGAAATCTATTCTCACTACTCACCACAGTTGCACTGAAACAAAATTGACTTTGACTTTGCGATGTCCTTGACCTCCACACTGACAAATGATGATGACATAAACAAATGATGATCAATCGGACTAGAAGGCCAAAGTCCACGTGACTCACATGCTCCTTGTGGAACATGCAATACATTTAACATGAAAATGAGTGCCCAGAAAAATGAAATTAAATGGTGGCATTAAAATGTAAAGTAATACCTAAGAGCTTATTACGGAAAGAGGGGGAACTTCCATTATGTCCTATACAAAAATGCGAGACGCTCTCACGGATTATTTCCCTTTGCTCGGGCTGGCTATATTTCATCATCTGCTATATGAATGATCTGTGCGTGGTAACTTATTGAGCCTATGCCATTGCAAAAGAACATTTTTAGGGCAACGTTTGCAAAAACCAAACTTTTAACCATCATTATTATTAACATTCCGCTTCTACTGTCTTTTTGTTTTGTTTTGTTTTGTTTTGTTTTCTTATTGACATTTATTAGGTGCTTTTATGCTGCTTATGTGTATATGTCATAGGTTCGTTTTCTGCCCTGGAATTTATTATTTTTTAATCAACGACAGATATTTTAAAATTAAAATATGCATGATTTCATTTATCCGAAACTGTGTAAATCCGTAATCGTGTGAGAGAGAGAGAGAGAGAGAGAGAGAGAGAGAGAGAGAGAGAGAGGGGGGGGGGGGTTGGGGGAAGAGAGAGCTCTGTCATTCAATCAATTAATCGCAATAAAGCACAATAACAAAATGTTTCACTAATAGTGTGAATTTAATTTATATCAGGTGTCCACCTACCCCCCAACCCTCTCACCTCCCACATCACTGGCTTAACTTAATAACATCAGTCACTTCATGGAAAATAATTAATTAATCAGACAGAACAATCAGAACCTAGACTACAACATTCCACGCAATATAGATCTAATGCGCAGAAATTCACAGTTCAGAACAAGGACTGAGTTTCTACATTACGTGTTTTTTTCCGTTTACACTCAAACGAAAATGGATTACAACAGATCAAGGACCATTTTTGTGTCTAGGTAAGGGGTTATCTTGCACAGTATTTGATCACGAGGAGAAAACAGACTTAGTCTAATTTAACTTGTCAACATAAGCAGTTTGACGAAGCCAAACTGCCAATCTGGCATCTACTTTTGAAATCTAAGCACAAATATAGTCAAACAACCTAGCAATAACGTAAACAGTGAGTGACCTGTTGAACGTAAACTGTCAGCAAGCAAACTGTTTTGGATTTAGTACATAGGTATAACATGAATCATTCAAGCCGCTCTCCGATTGTTTTAACACTAACAGCACTGCAGCGGTCTTAGTTTAGGCCTACATAAACACAAACAAAAATGAAGTTTTTCAATTGCAATTTACCTTTCTTTGTCTCTTGGAAATTTGAAAAAGGACTTGCCAACACAACTTTTCTTGTATCTGGCATTATGGCAATTGATGGCTGTGCAAAAGTCACCGCCCTGTTTCACTCGGTCGCCTTTTGACTTTTTGCCACGAGCCATTTTCAGCATGCTGACAAGGGCGCACAACTCGTACTTTTCTTCTTGCGGTTTTGTACCAAGTTTCCCCTCTTTCTATCATTAAGCTCTTTGGTAATACCGACTTTCATCTTTTGATGCTCCTGACTTTGACCTCTGGCTCCAAGCAAAAGTTGTATTATGACACCAAAAAAACAGTGACCTTGGGATGACATTGAGCTTCACATGACACCTGATGCTCAAGTATGAATAAATAACTCAAGTTGCTACATATTATGGGTTAAATATAGAACCATCCCACTGTATGGTAAGACATTTTTTAAGTGAAGTCAAGCAATCTTTATTACACACAATGAAGAATTTATACAGAACATTGCATCTCAACATATAAAGAATTTTTTACACAAATGAAAATAAACCTAATACATACAATCACAAATAAACCACCATGAGCTATCATAAGTTTAATGTTTTTCCAAGGCCTGAAACGACCTGGACCTTCAAGACTAACACAAAAACAAAACAATATGAAAGATCGATCTATTACTTCTAAATTAACACATTTGGACTTTTTATCTCTCATAGTTTAGGGTCAAGGTCACTTCAAAGAGCTATAGCCTACGATCAATAACTTTGAACTGTGACCCCAAAAGTTACATTTTGTGATAAATTGTTAATCTGTACTAACATTTCTTACCCTGTGACCATAAACTTGAAGTGAAGCCATTCAATCACTAATAAATTTAGAGCTCTCGTGGAAATAAACTTTAGTACCATGTTTGGTTTATACAGATGCAATAAGATCAGAGTAACATAGACATTTTAAACTAAAAGCACTTTTGAACTATTTAGGACTCATCTTGATCTTGATTGTTTCAGGTGAATACATCAACTCGCAATGCTGTACTCAGGGAGGTTAAAAAAAGTCAGCTACTCAATTCGTTCTTGCAGTACTTGTGAGGCTGCATACTATTACTTGGAGAGGGGGCTGATGTTATTAATATAAATTAATTTTTACACAGCCCACTTTCCTGCTAACTAGAAATCTATACAGAACCCACTTTACTCTGGACACACATTTGCTGCATGTTTGCACACTGTATGAAGTTTATTAGTCTCAATCAATAACTGATTATGTATTCAACTGGAAAATGTAAACCTTCATTGGTTATTTTGTTAAATCGGAAGACTTCATATGATTCACAGACTTCGTTGTTACAATACAATAAAACTCAGAGGCTCCTTTTCAAACATACCTAGAAGACAAATAAAAATACATACTCCACAGCTGCATACAACTCACTGTCAATCTTGTTCTGACGAATGACTTTGACACGCTCATTTTTGTCAGCATTGGGGTCCTGTGGAAAATCTTCCATCTTGTCAAACTCAATGATGTACTCCACTCTGTAATCACTTATGTAGGACACTTTTTCTTTTCCTTCTCTGGCACACAGCAGACAAAACATTGTGTGAATTTTCAATTCTGGATAATGTTGGAATTGCAATGTTACTGATTTTCTCAAAACTGTTATGATAACAGCTCATTATTATTATTATTATTATTATTATTATTATTATTATTATTATTATTATTATTATTATTATTATTATTATTATCACCATCAGCTTCTTCTCCTTAAGCCTCTTCACTCGTCATTATAATTAGTTTCTTCCTCTTCCTCTTCCATATCACCATCCTCCTTGTCATCATCATCATTTTCTATTAATATCATGATTATAGTTTGATTTTAAAAAAATTTTTTAGGTACTATACTGATTATGAAGAAGCTTCGTGTTCTCTTACTGGTAAGCTGTTTCAATCCGGTAGTTGATCATTAGTGGATAAGGAACTAGATGTTCTCCATCTTCTGCAACTTCCACATAACTCCATTGCACCTGTAAGCAACAGAACACACCAACAAAGGCTATAAGTTCCCTTGGAACACAATTATTCAGATTTTCTTCATCCTGATAATATTTAAGTTGATTCACACTTCCATGTGCCACAGCAATATAGAGTAGGTCTGTATGAATGCGAAGCATTTGGATTGTTCGCAGTTGTGGTAGCGTAATAATTATTATTTTTTTTTTTAGTCGCCACCTTTCTTTACCCTTCCCATAAACCTCACCTCATACTAGAGCTGCTACTGTACCCTTTTGAGAACTGTGAAGGGAACAGATTATCAGTTTAGCGCCATTATGCTGATTTCTGTTAATTTGTCTTGATGCTTTTCTAAGCTTAGTTTCATCTACAAAGTTATGCATCAGTGATTTTTCCATCGCTGCACGTAATGTCTCGATCCCTTCGAAGGCGCTTCTACATCTGCCATAAAAGAAACTGACTTTTTGCCTTTATTTGATTCTTTTCTTTCTTTCAGTTGCCTGCCTCTCAACCACCAATTAACTGACTCTCAACTTCACTCCCTGTTACCTGTTGCCCATGACTCCTTCAAGGTCGTTGAGGCCACTCTCAACATTTATGGCCAAACGATCATATTTATCTGCATTTACCGTCCTCTTCCCAGTCCTAAAAACCAACTCAGACCTGCTATATGTTTCATGAAGACTTTGAATCTTTTCTTGACCTTTACTCCTCCGAACTTGGCAAAATCATCATTCTCGACGACATCAACATTCATTTTGATCAACCTGAACACTTGGAAACTAAACCTCCATATCCATATAGCCTTACACAATTTGTTTCTGAATCTATACGTACATTCGCTCTGAACACATCATCACGGTGCAAGCGCTAGACATTGTATCATAAGATCTTGAATTTTACCACTATATGCTGTTCTCTGCTCTCTCTCTCTCTCTCTCTCTCTCTCTCTCTCTCTCTCTCTCTCTCTCTCTCTCTCTCTCTCTCTCTCTCTCTCTCTCTCTCTCTCCTTCTCCTCCTCAATCGTCCACAGCAACTTAAAAAATATTTACAAGTAACCTTCTCTTCTGAAGCTGTCCATTTACTTTCTTCTGCTCCTCCTGACACTGACCCTGCTTCTTTCTTCCATACTACTCTCAGCCATCTCCTTAACAAACATGCTCCTTCCACTTCCCGCTTGATCTCTGACTGTCCATCTGCACCGTGGTTCTCTCCTGAGATCGGCAAGGCCAAACAGGAGCGGCGTAGAGACAAGCGCATGTGGCGGTCTTCTAAACTAACAGTTCACAAACAGACCTATCAGAAGCGCAAGTGTGACGTCCAAAAAGCCATTTCTACAGCTAAAATACATTACTACAATACAAAGATTGAGAACTCAACTTCTTCCAAAGAACTATTTTCTACTATGAATGACCTCCAGGGGAACACCAACACTTCTCTCCTCTTCCAACAACAATTAAACTTTCTGAACTACCTTCATCCTTTTCAAACTTCTTTACCTCGCGAATCGAAGCTATTCGCAAATCTCCTGATGACACGCCTTGTCCACCATGTCCTCCTGATCCACAATTTACCGACACGTTACTCTTCTTGCATACTGTCTCAGAAACTGAAGTGACTGAAATTCTCAGCACCATGTCGTTTAAGACATGCAATCTTGGTCACATCTCTACCTCACTTTTCAAAGATTGTAGCACTGACCTCTCCTCTCAGCATCACCAACATAGTCAACTCTTCCTTGCAATCTGGTTTTGTTCCCTCCTGTTTCAAGTCTGCCATCATGCAGCCACTGCTAAAAAGAAATCAAACCTTGATCCAGAAGACTTGAAGAACTACTGCCCTATTCTAATCTCTTTCCTATCCAAACTCCTGAAGAAGGTTGTCCTCAAACAGCTCAACCATCATCTCTCATCCAACAACTTGTTCTGTGCATTCCGGTCTGCCTTTCCTCCTGACAACTTTACTGAATAAGCTCTTCTTCACGCTGTGAACGACCTCTCTGCCACGGACTCTGGTAAAATATATTTGTTGACCCTTCTCAATCTCTCAGCCCCTTTTGACACTATAGATCACCCCATCCTCCTTCAGCTCCTTGAGAACTCTTTTGGAATAAAGGACTGTGCCCTAATTAAGCTGGTTCCATTCTTACCTCTCTGATCGTTTCAATCTGTCTGCATCGACAACTACCTTTCTCAACCGTCCAGATTTATCTTCGGTGTTTCTCAGGGGTCAGTTCAAAGCCCTGTTCTATTCACCATTTTCACATCTTCTCTATCTCAGACCATCCAAAATCATGACAATTTCCACCATTTCTACACAGACGATACATAGCTCAAAAACAGTGACATTCCTCAAAACTTTCCATCTATTCTAACCAAAACTTCTGCTTTGAACACATTTCTAACTGGATGACTACCAACAAGATCCCTATCCTATCCTATCCTATCCCATAACTCAGAGGTCGTACGGGCAACACAGATGATCGTTTAACCAGCGTATTCCATCTTTCCCTGTCCTCAGCAACCCTGATTGTTTCGCTCAGTGTCAAACCAGTCCATTCTCAAATGTTGCCCTCCCACCTCTTTTTCGGTCTCCCTCTTCTTCTATCTCCTTGCACTGTGCCTTGCAGGATGGTCTTTGCAAGACCTGATGATCTGGTGACGTGGCCATACCATCGGAGTTTACGTTTCTTCACCACTGTGAGCAAGTCATCGTGTTGTACAATGGCTTGTGTGATGGTCTGTCGGACTTCGTCGTTGGTGATGTGCTGGGTAAAGGAAATGTCCAGAAGTCTTCTGTAGCACCTCATCTCCATGCATTGTATTCTTCGTTGTAGATCTGCTGTGAGGGTCCATGATTTGCAAGCATATAGGAAGATGGAGATGACAAGGGAGCGCAGCAGCCTTACCTTGGAATGTAGACTGATGGTCCTGTCTTTCCAAATTGGCTTCAACCTCGCCAGGGCAGCAGTTGTTTGTGCGATCCTGGAGAGGACTTCCTGTCGGGACCCATTGTCTGATACAATGGCTCCTAAATATTTGAAGCTATGCACTGTGTTGAGGGATTGGTCTTGGACTTTGATGTCCGTGTTGATGCCATTGGTGTTGTTGGTCATCATTTTGGTCTTCTCTGCACTTATTTCCATTCCATAGGCTCTGGAGGTGGTGTCAAGCCTCTGTACCAGCTGTTCAAGTTCTTGTTCCTCTCCAGCCAATCCATCAATGTCATCCGCAAAACGAAGGTTGGAGATTGCTCTTCCCCCTATGCTGACTGTGCCTTCGTGGTCTGCAAGGGCATCTGACATGATGCGTTCTAGGAAGATGTTGAAGAGTGTTGAAGAGAGTAGGCATCCCTGACGCACACCGATTGTTGTTCTGAACCAGTTTCCAATGGCGCTGTTGCTGAGGACTGCACTGGTAGCCTTGTCATACAGGCTTTTGATGACTTCAATAATTTTAGCAACAAGCTCCAGCTCATGCTAACAAAACTGAAGTTAGGCTCACGTGTACCAAATACAAACTTTCTTTTTCCTGTTCATTTTTCCTGTCACAATTGGCCAAACCATTATTCCTATGTCATATTCTGTCAAAAAGCTTGGCGTCATCCTTGACAACACCCTCTACCTGTCAGAATTCATCAGTAAAACCTGTCAAACCTGCAACTTTCAGTTTCGATCCTTCTCAATGCTTGGTCCTTCAACTTGGAACTCTCTTCCTTTCTCTTTTCGCAGCTCTGTGAACATAGCCACTTTCAAGTCCAAATTGAAAACTCATCTCTTCCTTAAAAATGTCTGATCTCCCAGCACCATTCCTTCTTTATTGATTCAGACCACTGCCATCACACTGCATGCCGCCATACCCTCTCTTTCCTTAACTGCTCTCCTCCTCCACCGCTCTCCCTCATCTTTTATATTTTACTTGTAAATATTCTTTCTTTTCTGTTTTTATTATATCTTTGCATAATTTATTAGTGTCTGTTTTTTGTTTCACTTCTTTTCGTAGTATTTCGATGTTACCATTTGTGATGATATTCTGGGGAAGATACGTTTATCTTACAAGGGGGTAAGACTTGTAGATATTTGGGGCGTTACGCTACCTCTATCAGACGCTCTTTTACCAAAATTCCAAAGCGAGAGACTGATCACGGTGCTTGGTCACATAAAATTTATATTTGTTCTCGGGTGTTTAAGTATTGTTTGGCTCACTTTAAGAAATTCTTATTACTAATCAAATGACTAGTTTACTTGGTCTCAAGAGAAGCAGAGTTAGTGGACGCACGACAATACAAATAGAATGACACCAGTCGTATATGTATGTGATTTCAACTTTTATATAGTCAACACAAATTCTAACAATACTTCATTTAAATGTAAATTAATAATTATAATTGTTCGATGTGCTGGGTAATTTCTTTAGCAGATCTTCTTCATCACTTGCTAAGCAATTCTATTATTGTTCTGGTGGTCGAATATGGGTTTTCCGAGGTGGTTTAGACTTCAGTGCATTTGAGGGAGACTTAGCTGCTACGCTTCGGCGAGTGCTTGAGTCCGTCTGAGGGGTCTTGCCTCTCAGGATGATCGGGTGAGTCGTGTAGCTATGGGGCCGGACGTGGGGAGGTAGAATCTAGGTAGATCTCTTTCTGTACCACGGGAGCAAGTGTCATGCGGTTGACTCCACAAACCGTCCCAGAGCTGAACTGTAAAAAGTGTCATGCGGTTGACTCCACAAACCGTCCCAGAGCTGAACTGTAAAATTCAGAACTCTGGCTACAATATTCTATTCAGGTATGGGTAAGGAGTGCATAGCATCAGACACCTGCCGAGTTTCCCATGTGCACACTTCGATCCGAATCTTATTGCTAAGATATTTCAATCAACAAGCACAACGAGTCAGAAACAATAATCGGTTTCTGTAAATACATATAACTTGAGCATATTAATACATGGCAATCAATATAATAAATATAAACATAAATTGCCAAGTGAATAATACACAAGGAATGCATTCGGTAAAAGCTGCAGCACCACACCAAAGCACATATAAAACATAGAGAACATGTGAACAAGCTAACAGCAAATCACAATAAAAGGATAAGAAGATAAAGTCATGAAACGAATGAACTGTACAAAAGGGCAAATATATATTTGCTAGTCAACACACACACACACACACACACCCACACACACACACACACACACATACACACACCAACACAAGCGCACATTGCTGACTCCTAGCCATCCAGTTTTCACTCTCCATCCATTCGGTCTCGTGTTACTTTAACATTAGCAGGCCTACTTGTACGAAACGAGCGACAAAGTTACTGGCTCTCGCAACACGTTATGGCGACGACATGTGGTTAGGCAATGGGCAGAGAACTGGATATATACAATAAATTTGATAAACTGTGTTTATGAAGGAGAAGGACTACACTGTTGAATGCACTGACATTGGATACACTGACACTGGATACAGGGAAGAAAGAAGAGACGGCTTAGCATAGGAGGTAAGAGAATAGTTTGTTCGGCATGTGGAAATCCATGTTTAGCCTAGAGCAGAGGGGGGAGCTTTTCTCCAGAAAACACGAGTCCCGTTTGACACAAGCCGCAGCATCCGTCACCCGCAACGACAACACACGCAGAGCATGCACACCAAACAAAAAATAATATGTCATAATCACAGCTTTAAAAACTACAGAGTCACAGTAGCAGATATTGCCAAAAACCACTGTACACAAATATCACAAATACATTATTATTAGTAGTACATTATTATATGAGACAAGCCCAGTCCGCCATGCCAAGTGATCTCAGGGCTATATCATGTTATCATCCAAGTTTACAATCAGCTAATTATAATAATCCTGATATATTAATAATAATAATAATAATAATAATAATAATAATAATAATAATAATAATAATAAGGACAACAATTACAATAAATAATAAGAATAGTTAGTAGTAGGTGCAGATATTATTTTAACAATGCTTTGAAGTGCTAAAGACTATTGCACATGTATGTAATATGCATTAAAAGTCACTATGCAAACGTTAGAATTCACAGAATGGTTTATAATGCTATTTTTTACTGACGAAAATTGAGAGGATTTTGGTTAGTTAGTTAATTAGATTAACGTCCCCGGACACATAAGCGTATAGGGGACGATGGGATTTTGGTTGTGTCAAAGAGCGCATTTGAACCTGCATACTGCCAAGCCCAAGGGAAGCAACTCCTGCCTTGTCACTCGAGTTTACATATTATACGCTATGAAGCACTTCCCTCTCTCATTATAGAAGCTGTCTGACTATACTAAGGAGTGGTTGCTCTGGACTTGTCTCGCAACCGTGTCTGCAAGTATGTTTTGCTTATCATTAAAATGTTGTATTATAAATGTAATATTTTAAAATGATAACATTGTATTTTGCTATGTAATAAAACTAATATTAAATAAATTTTGATATTAGTGTGAAGGATGGAGTAGGGAGGATGTCACGTCACCCGAATGGGATCAGTGACTTCAGCTCATACAACGAGTGCTGGGATACAAACTCAAACTAAAAAAACTAACACAAATGCCAGATGTACATTTATACTCTTTTATTCAAAGCACACACACAGGAGAATAATAATAATAATGTTCCTCATTTGTAAGGCGCCTTAGCCTAAGGATCAAGGCGCTGGCCGATACAGGATCTAACTCAAACCGCCCGAGACGCCCACCCGCAGCCTCTGGGCGCATGGTCTGACGCTCGGACAACTGAGCACAATCCTGGGCAGCCAGGGATGGGGTAAAAGGACCAAGTGCATGCTGGGTGTGTTCTTGTTACCGGCACTCACCCGTCTAGGACATAAGCATCAGGATCTTTAAAGTCCGTTATGATGGTATGTATGCGACACACAGACTAGACCTCGGTTTATACTCTCATCCGAAGGAGTAGGAAAACAGGAGTAAAGTGTCTTTCCCAGGGACACAACACAATGGCCCACAATGGGAAATCTAACCCAACCTCAACCCTTAGTCGAACCCACAACCCCACAATTAACCAACAATTACCTGACCTCCCCTGCCTAATCCGTAACCCCTTTGACACTAGACACAAGATGCCAACACAATCAAGATACAATAATAAGATGAAAATAAAGCTGAAATAATACAACTGGTGGCTTAAGCATACAAAAACCAAGCCTTGAAGAAATATATTTAGTTAATAGTCTTCAGAGCCAAATCAGGACCGGACAACCCCCAATCCGCATAAAAGATCTGCTGAAACAACCCTAGTGGTAAAACTGAAGGCACTCCACCAGCCAGTCACTTTACAATAAAGACATCCCATGCAGGGGACGCCGAGGCTATACTTTAATTTATTGAACCCCCGTTTACAAAAACAAAATAGAATACAAACATCATTATAAAATATCAAAAAAATACACACATATAAAATTCCTACATTGCTAAATAATAACATCATAGGAAGCCCTAATGACCACCTGGCAGAAAGCGTCCAATATTCCCAAGCTGATCCAACACACCTCACACACGAATAAGGAGTTTTGTCCCGGAAGAGTTTTCAAGAAAAATTGTAGGTGACTGGTCTAGCAAAGAAGAAGATAGTATAGCAGATTGATAAAACAGAGCAGGAATGAGAAAGAACAAATGAGAAAGACATGGACAGTGGGAATTTAAAGCACTACATTTCCAGAAACCCCTGGCAATCCAACGGGGGTGATACATAGATTAACTGTCCGATCTCCAACACAGGTATAATTAAATTGTCTGAAAGTACTACTTCAAGAAAAATCACCAAATGATGCAACCTATTGCAGACTGTAGAAAGTCACTGTTTATATATGTTTATGTGCGTGTAATGTCCATATGATTGAGGTTGTATGTGAGGCCCTGCGTACTGCGACCCAAGTAGCAGCGTTGTTTTGCCTCCTCCTGCAGGTGGAAGTAGAGGTGGAAGTAGAGGTGGAACGTAGAGCGTAGTAGGCGGAACGCAGAACACGTTTGAGTAGTACGTAGAACGTAGGCCGTAGCACAAGGCATTTAGTACGTGGAACGAAGTACATTGAACGAAGTAGAACGAAGACGGAGCAACAGAAGCGGAAGTAGGGGAACAAAGACAGGTAGAACAAACGTAGTAGTAGTAGCAGAACTAGGAGTAGCAGAAATAGGCCCAATCTGGTCAACAAGTAAACCGTCTTACTAAGCTACCATCAAAAAAAGTAAACAATACATGGGAAAAAACTCCTTCCGCCGTCCGCCATCTTGACCTGTTTATTAATGCATCACAACATTTTTTAATCCTTCTATAATTCGTATTAACATCCCATGAACATGGTTATTTAAACAAATACAAATGCATATTATAATTCAATTTCTAATCAACATTCTTGATTCATCCGCTCTCTCATATTCTTCACCACTAAAAGAACCTATAGAATACTGGGCATCAACTCACCTTCAGTTTTCCAGCCTGTGAAGTTACAGACACACCAACACCACAATACAACACCACACAACACAACACTGTCTGTAGAGAGTAGGTGGATCGTTACTGTCTTATTAGGTCACCCTAGCACTTACAAAATGCTAGGTCTTGGAAGCTCTCTAACACAAGAGCACACACCCTTAGGACGTCACTCAACACAGAGATCACACAGCACTGTGGCAGCAAAAGTCCTCCTCAATTACTATAAATTTACTTTTCTATAATAATTGTCACAACTCATTGGTCATTCTTGTCAATTTAAGGCACAAAACTTTTGGTGGTTCCAAACACAAAACACAACCCTAGAAACGGACCCTACACTTATCCTATGACAGGCATGCTACTCTGAAAATTTAGTTTTCCCGGAAAATTTTGCAAGGATTAGGAGAGCCCTGAGAGCGAGCCTGAAAAGCAGGTGAGCCCTCTAGGGGGGTCCGGGGGCATGCTCCCCCGGAAAAATGTAAAAAGAAAAGGTTAAAATCTGTTCAATCTGGCACATTCTGAGCACTTTTTGAGAGACGAAAAATCAATCAACAAAGACGAAAAAAACCAACACATTTTAGTTTAAACTATATACAAGAAATGACACTGGTAGGCCTACATGTCTGCTAACATTATTTTATTATAGTCCATCATTTAGTTTAGTGTTTAAACTATATACAAGAAATGACACTGGTAGGCCTACATGTCTATTAACATTATTTTATTATAGTCCGTCATTTAGTTTAGTTTTTGAGACCTTTGTCCCAGTCTCCTACCGTGTTTTTTATCGCAATTTCGGTTCGAAACATTTTGATGCTATGCTACTAATAGTGGTATTTATCATTACAAAAACGCTTCCATACATTATCAAACTTTAAAAAAACAGAGAATCGTGCACAAAACGTGGTGAAGACGGTCAAAAATCAAACGGAAACAACTGGCCGCCTACGCTAAAACACAGAGCTAATCACGTAAGAGAGCAGCAATCTGATTGGTGAGATAAATTTAGCTAGCCAATCACAACGCCGCTTTGATATAATCGTTAAAATTGACTGTCATGGCGGTCTAGCAGACGAATCCCGCTGATATCGCCTACCGTGATAAGAACGCTTGTAATTCTTTCTTTTCGACACAGATTTTTTTAATACTCCCGGAAATTGTTCAATCACCCGGAAAGCCATCAGGGCCCAAATTTCGATTTCCCGGAATTCCGGGAATTCCAGGAAAAGTAACATGCCTGTATGATAGTGGTAGTCACAGTTTCTCCAATAGTCGTCTAATCACAAAGACTACCGCCCCAACTCTGCCATTTCAACCGCTTTTCCCAGTCCACAGTCCAAGGCAAAGAGCTCTGTTCAGCTATTTTCTGCTATAGAGCTATGCGTAAAACACGTTAAAAAAACTAACTCTGACATACACTACGCATTCCAAAACACCAATTCAAACTTTGTGCACAGCACTCTCAGAGATATCGCATTCAATTCAAGGTCTGCGTTTTGGCTTTTCGGTTCTTTGAAGGCACACTACCATCCTACCTAGCCAATGCACTTGTAGCCTATAAACCAACTCGGGCACTACGTTCTTCGTCTGAACGTCTTTTGACAGCGCCACGCCGAAATATGAAAACTTACGGAGAACGTGCATTTTCTTTTGCTGCGCCTACTCTCTGGAATTCGCTGCCGGCAAACATGAGAGGCGTACCTGACTTGGTGACATTCAAATCGCAACTGAAAACGTATCTGTTCAAGCTTGCATTCAAATAATTATTATTATTATTGTTGTTTTTATTTTATTGTTGTACAATGGATGAATGCGAGTGGGTGCGCAATGAGTCACAATGTGAGATTTGCGCGATATAAGTACCATTCATTATTATTATTATTATTATTATTATTATTATTATTATTATTATTATTATTATTATTATTATTATTATTATATGAAACTATACAATATGTACACTCTGATACAGCATAAACTTAGCGCGTGTCAAAACTCGTGTCGTGACAGAGGAGATGAAGATGGTGGTTCATTGTAAATTTTGAATAACATATTTAAGTCGGATCATTATTTGATTTGAAGTCGAAACTTCAATTGCAGTGTATAGCATTAAATTTATTTGTATGAATGAAATTAGTTGGTGTCATTGGCGTAATAATTCGTTGTTATAATTAGTTTTAGAATTTGCTTATGTTGTGAACTGTATTCGACATGACTGAAATTTGATTTGAATTGCTGCACTGGTCCCGTCACAGAGAAGAGAGAGGTATATGAGTAGTCCGAAGAAAAGTTTATGTATCAAGAAACTTAGTTGTGGTAAACTCCTTTGGGGGCCTCGAGAAAGAAGAAGCAGAAGAATACAAAAAAAAGAAGCAGACGAAGAAGAATAAAGAAAAGCAGCAGCAGCAAAGAGAGAAGCAGATGAAGAAGAATAAAGAAGGAGAAGAAGAAAAGGCAGCAGCAGCAGCAGCAAAGAGAGAAGCAGAGGAATAAGTATAAAGAAGAAGAAGAAGAAGAAGAAGAAGAAGAAGAAGAAGAAGAAGAAGAAGAAGAAGAAGAAGAAGAAGAAGAAGAAGAAGAAGAAGAAAAGGCAGCAGCAGCAAAGACAGAAGCAGAGGAAGGAGAAGGAGAAGAAGAAGAAGAAAAGGCAGCAGCAGCAGTAAAGAGAGAAGCAGATGAAGAAGACTAAAGAAGAAGAAGAAGAAGAAGAAGAAGAAGAAGAAGAAGAAGAAGAAGAAGAAGAAGAAGAAGAAGAAGAAGAAGAAGAAGAAGAGGCAGCAGCAGTAAAGTAGAAAAGCAGCCAAATAAGAATAGAGACAGAGATGGTAATAACTTGACCGACATCACTCTCAGAAACGTTGAAATATTATAATATATGTTGTTTTAATAGCGTTTAAAATTAAGATAAGAGCATCTTTTAATTATAATATATTTTATTTTAAGTGTGTTTTAAATGCACTTTTTAAATAATCTATAAATTCCTTCTGGAAACAGAGAAAGGTGGAGTATGTTGGTTAAACGATCATCGGTGGTGCCCCTACGACCTCCGAGTTACGGGATAGGATAGGAACATTGTATACAGCACGCGACCAACCCATGTACGCACGCATGCATTACACGAGCTGCAACACACACATGCATTGAAGCGCATATAAAAGCGCAGGAAATATTGATTTATCTCAGCCTCCACACTTTTCCATCCCAGCTTATTGCATTGTCACGACATGCAGACGTCACACCACGCCGGCCACGCCAACCTGTCCGGCAAGCGTAGTAATTTTGTCATCAATTATTATATGTTTGATGACTTAGTGTGATTAATAAATGATATTTGATGTTGGTATTAGGATGCATATGGTTATTTAGGATTTAAGAGTTAGGTTATGTTTATTAATTATAAGCGCCCAGACTACTTTTTGATAGGACCTATTTTTGGCGGATATTTTTGGTAGTAAAAGGGATGCAAGCGGCAACAGAAAACAGTCTAGATTCTTCCTTTTGCCTCTACAGCACTGTGATAAGAGGACCGTTTTACACAGCACTATGACTTCTCGCCTTACTTAGTCAGCGGTTAACCTTAGTCAATTAACGTTGCTGTGCAGCAGACGGCGAAAGTCAACTGTAGGCTACACATATGTATGCGGACGCTGGCTCAGTTAGGAGTGACCTCATTCGCATCACATAAAGGAACACCCACCCAAGCCAGAGTAATCTCAGGTAGACTAGTTCTATCCGGTTTAGGCGGACCACAGACTAGGTAGATTCATTCGTTGTGTAGACGGCACACAAGGAGCTACGCTTTGAAAGATTCTCTACCTGAAGACAAGAAGCAGGAACTGGTGAAATTCTATTCAACCTAGTTAACAGACACAGCCTGACATTGTTAAAAAGGTAAATGATCTTTTGTTTCATCGCTATGTATTGATATTATTGCTGTTTTATGTTTGTGAAGTTTGCCAAGTTTAGAATTGTGAATGTAAGTCAAACTTTGCGTGACCACGTGGCGAACACGACAGGTTTCGACACCATGTAGTACCACCTACGGACCAACTGTTGTTTAGTCTATATGTATTCTTGCAGGCCAGTGGCTGTACCAGAGAATGTGTATAGTATTAATTATTGCTTTATGTGTGTAGTTTAGCCATGATATATATTTATATATGTTTAGGAATTAGAGTGGAGATTCCAGTGGAACACGGACTTAGCAGAATGTTTGTCGCTTCTATCTATCTATCTATCTATCTATCTATCTATCTATCTATCTATCTATCTATCTATCTATCTATCTATATATATATTTTATTTATATATATATATATATATATATATATATATATATATATATATATATATATATATATATATATATATATATATATGTGTGTGTGTGTGTGGAGCTATCACTAAGGGCTATTGCTGCCTTCAGTGAGACGCTCTGCACACCCTTAGTGAACCAGTATTGCAGAAATTCGTCTCATATTTTGCAGATGAGCAGGCATCGTTGGCCCGAGCAGAAGCAAGACAATTAAAAGTCTTCACTGACATTCGGCCTGCATTGGCGCTACACGCACTGAGCTACGAGAGTTCACCAGTCTGTCAACCAGGAGGAGACTCCACCGCAACACCGTTTATGGAAACGAGAGCTAAGTGATATCGAAAACGTGCACCAAAACTGTTAGCAAAGGACACCAATAGTCCACTCTTCCAGAACTCTGACCCTTTGTGCAGAACGCACCCTAAGCCCGATGAGGAGACAGTAGGTGCATAGAACTATCAAGGAGCGAACTATTTGAAGTGATATTTGGACGTTTAAGTTAGTATAGTGATGAGCAGATCTTGTATAGTGTAGAGGAAATAAATGTGTGATATTTATTGTTAACAAGTGGCTGGACTACCTATGTTGTATAGCCGTGTGAGAGCTACTGTGACAGTGAATCTTTTACCATTTTCTTTCTATCTCTGTAACCCCAGCCTAAACACAGACCGAGCTAAACTTATAAATGTATTAAGATTAGTCACCGGGGGATTAACTAGCGACCCCTGTAGACGAAAGACGAGTGGGTAATAGCATTCCATTGTGCAGAGCCCAGCAACAGTAGACCCACAGTCACAAGCACCTAGGGTTAAGACGGGTTTTCTGCGCTCTTCTTCAAAGAATCATTTTTTAAATGATTCCTATCCTAATAAAATTAAAATTGTATCTCTAAATTTATTATTAATAAGCATACTTACCATGACTCAAAAATGCAATGTTACTGGCTTTGCTAGGTGAGTGCCCCTCAAAGCGGAAGCTGATACTAAACAAAACAATCATAGAGTTGCTTCCCCTGCACTAACTTACCTCGTGCGTGCCCTGCTACAACACGCGTCTAAAACGCTCACGGTAAAAACCGCACACCTCAGTCCTTATTTGGAACTGCGGAGAGCACGAAAAGGACAGAGGGAAGCAACTTTATCTTAATCAGGTTGAAGAAGCGGACAAGGACTGCTGAGCTGCGACCACAGGACTGACACCAAAGGAGCCATCCTCACGAGTACGGCGAGTGCCCCTCAGATAGAAGCTGATGAAAACATCTGAAGATCGCCAGTAAGCAGCCTCCAACACAGATTCCATCCGGAAAGAATGCTGAACTGCCAAGGAGGATGCCCATGCCCTGATCTCATGAGCCCCAGTCGAAGAGAGGGGAATAGCTGAACTGCGGTCCCTTTCAATACGCTCAGAGAAACGAGCGTATGCCCGACGAATATCGTAGCTAGCCACCCGGCTAGCGTAAAACGAAGCGACACAGAATGATCATTCTTAAAAGCTACATCCGCCGGGAGGCCGGAAAAGCAGGAACTGCACTATAGCGTCTCCCAGAAGCGAGAGACACCCCAAAAACAAATAGTTGAAGTGTCAAAGCCGACCAAGAGCCAATACGCAAAGGCTCGAAGGGATTCTCTAAGAAAAAACTCAAAACCAGAAAAGATCTCAAGCCAGAATCCACCGCGGAATCCGAGCTTGCCTTAGAGCCACTCCTCGGATAACATCCCCGACAAAACGGAAGAACCTCGAGGAGTCCCACCGAGATGAGCAGGAGTTGCCCGAAAAGCGGAACGACGTACCCGAAGCGAGAAAGCAGATAGCGACAACACTGAGGCCAAGAAAACCAGATGGTTGGCTATCTGAATACCAGAAGGAGACGGAAACAGAGATTTGAACCATTCCGCCCAAACCGGTGGAAGAACCGAGTGGGACAGAGTCCAATCCGTGCTGACTACACAAAGAAGGCGACTCAGAAGATCGGCCAGGACATAGACAGAGCCGCTGACATGCTTGGCTACGAGCAGACATTTGAAAACCGCTAACCACAAAAGCAGGCTCTCCACCTTCAGGAAGAGAGCAGGAGAAAGGGTACCCCCGGCGACAGACATGCCAAGAAAGCTGGACCCGAGACCAAAGCCCGTGGGCTGAAAGATTGCCGGTAAGCGCATCCCAACCAACCAAAGGCGCATCCGTGAAAATGTCCGCTACAGGAGGAGGAGGGGAGATTGGAACCCCCGTCGAAAACCACCCTACATACTTCAAAGAGAGCAGAGAAGCTCAAAGGTCCTCCGGGACTAGGAGAAAAGAGCCCCAGGAGCCCATGGACTGAACCCCAACGGGACGAAACCAACGTTGGATCGGCCGCTTGCGAACTCCCGAGAGAGGAACCAGAAGAACCAGAGAATCGAAACGACCCCAAAATGGAGGTCATAACTTTAGCGGAAACGACATCCCGACGCTCTAAATCGAACAGGAGAGACTGAAGCCTCTGGACTCGACGAGCAAAAGCGCGGACCGACCAAACCGAGTGTCGAACAACATCCCCAGGTAGTGGAAAACCTGGGACGGAGACAACTCGGACGTGAGGAGTTCATAGAGAACCCTAAGCGCCGCGTCCCAAGGAGTACCAGCCTAGTATGCACGAGACAGATGTCGTGAGAACTTGCCTTGACCAACCAGTGGTCAAGGTAAGCGGAGAACCGCACCCTGAGGTTGCGCACCACGGCAGCGAGCTCTTGGACAAAGAGGAAATAGGCGGATAAAGATCGATGAAGGTCGCCCCATCCCCTGGGCGCAGAGACTCTTGCAACGAAGTGGGAGGTTCCATACAAAAACGGATGCGACTAAGAAAACGGGTTCAGAGAGGACAGACCGAGCAGCAGGCGCCAACCGCCGGATGCATTCGGAACAACGAAGAGACGACCATAAAAACCTCGTGGAAAGAGGACAAAGGACCTCCTCAACAGCGCCCGTCTGAAGAAGGGCTGAGACTGCCGAGTCCAAAACGTCTGAGCGTCTGGAGAACTCAGGGGGCGGAAAAAAAGGAGGGAAGCGACGAAGAGGGGCCGAGAGGAAACCCCACCGAAGCTTAAACCCCGACCGAAACACCTCTTGCACCCAGCTGCTTGCGAAGGGAAGGGCGAGCCAAGAGAAAAACTGGCGAGCCAAGCCTCCCGAAAAGGTAGGTACTCAGTCACAGATGAGTAAACTGGGGGCGTTGTTATTAGCCTCTTCACGTCTTCGCGGTCACCCATCCAAGTGCAAACCGCACTGGACGGGGCTTAACTTGCGACACAGAAGCGAGCGCTCCAGCCACTGCGCTATCCGACTCCCCAAGGACCAAAAAGAGAGTCGGGCACCAAAGGTCACACCCGAAGCGAGGAGGACAGGTGCGGAGGCAAAAGCAACGCTGACTGAAGAAAAGTGTCACACAACGAGCAAGAAGCAGGTTAACAAAGGCGAGAGCCTGCGATTGTAACCCAAACGATAGAGGTAGGAGGGCCTGCAACAAGGATATCATCGAACGAACAGAAACGTCGTCCCGAAACTCTTGCTCCTCTGTAAAAAGAGCAAACGACAGCGCAGCACTCAGTGCGTCGGCAAGAGAAGCACACTCAAAGGCCCTGACAACAGACTCCTCTATCTGCGTCAGACCCTTGACCGGAACACGGACAAATGAAGGAGGCAAATGCCCCTGGCCCCTCAAAAGAGCAAGGCCATCCGGAAAATCGGAAGAGACGATTCGGAAGAAACGACCGAGAGAGAAACTTCCGAACACCAGACAAAAGGGGACAAACCCACAAATGAGCCCATAGAAGAAGCTCTAGGGAACTGAGGCACCTCTTCAACTGAAGAGGAAGAGGCCCCGCCCTCACTAAGTCCTCGAGCAGTAAAAAAGCATTAAAAAAGTAACGCGATGAGACTCCCTGAAGGAAAGGAAAGCCGCATCCGACTCGGCGGAAGCAAGAGCCTCGCCTAAAAGGAATGGAGTAGGGGTTGAGAAACC
Source organism: Oncomelania hupensis (assembly GCA_036898135.1). NCBI lineage: Eukaryota > Metazoa > Mollusca > Gastropoda > Littorinimorpha > Pomatiopsidae > Oncomelania > Oncomelania hupensis. The sequence goes on along the minus strand of CM072511.1, from coordinate 92,122,978 downwards.
AAAACATCCTCCACCACTTGCGGACAAAAAAACGCAACTTGCTGAACGGCCTCCATAAAAAACAGAAATAGGCGAAAGGGACTGTCTGTCTGAACTGCTCAAGCCAAAAGGATCCGTAGATGACACAGATAAATCAAGGTCATCCCGAAAAGTATCGCGAGCATCGGGAGAAAGCATCACGAGCTCATCATGAGCTAACGGCATCCCAGACCCAGCGAAACCGGAAACTGGGGAAGGGCCAACCACGTGCGCCCGCCAAATCCAGGAGTCGGCGCACCCAAAGGCACCGAGAAACGAAAGGCCGAAACGACCCCTGCAAGCGATCCGGAAGTAGGCAGCAAAAAAATCGTACCATCCGAACCGGAAACCAGAGCCCCCGATCCACAACCGAAACCGGAAGTGGTAAAAACAGGAGGGTGAACAGAGAATGCTTGAGCCAAACCGGGAACGGAAGAAGGCAACGAGTGTACCGTGCGCCCCCTCCCCCCCCTCCCCCGTACCGAAAACCAGAGCCCCACCCGACGACCGCAAGCGGAAGTGGCATACAAAGGGGGATGCAAGGAGCCAAACCGGAAAACGGAAGAAGGCAACAAGTGTACCGTGCCCCCCCCCCCCCCCCCCCCCCCCAATCCGGAAACCAGAGCCCCGCCCCACGACCGCAAGCTGAAGTGGTATACAATGGGGGATGGAAGGGAGAGGCTAGGATGAACCGGAAACTGAGGCCGAAAAGGACCCCAGACCGGAAGCCAAACCCCCTGTTGCAGCTGGACGTACACTGCGAGCAGTGCTTATAAAGTCTCAAGCTCGACATTAGCTAGAAGTCCCGACCCCGTCTGAATCCCTAAGGAAACAGAAGGGAAGGCTTCGGCAGGTACCTTATCCGGGTACACCGGGTCGTCCCTGTCGGAAAAAACGGAAATAGTACTAAACTAGAGCGACCATCCGTGCGTTTCTGGTCATAAACTCGACCAGAAACGGCTCCAAAGACACTTCTGGCAAGACCAAGGAGCCCCTCTCACCTCACTACCGCCACTCTCCACCTCACTTGACACTACCACCACTTCTACTGACCTGAAAGTAGAAGACAAGGAAGAAGATAACGTAGAAGGAGGCCTAGGAGTGGTCAACAGCGAAGCGCCATGCAGCAAAGACGAAGAAACCTTGTGCCAAAGAGGGCGCCGCGATAGCAGCAGAAGTCGGCACCAAAACACGACTCATCTTAGTACGAACGGCGGACATAAATAGACAACCGCAGAGACGGGGTATAATGCGATGAACAACTACGTAAAGACGTGATAACGCAAAACCGTAAACTCCGTCGGCGGCAGCAACAACAAACTTCAGGGCTAACGAAACAGTAAGCCAGCAAAGCACAGAGCTTAGAGAAGGGACAACCACACTCAACAAGTGCCAAAAAAGGACTGAGGTGTGCGGCTTTTACCGTGAGCGTTTTAGACGCGTTTTGTAGCACGGGACGCACGAGGTAAGTTAGTGCAGGGGAAGCAACTCTATGATTGTTTTGTTTTGTATCAGATTCCGCTTTAAGGGGCACTCACCTAGCAACGCCAATAACATTGCAGTTTTGAGTCATGGTATAGTATGTGAAAATAATTTGCTAGTTTGTCATATTGACCCCTAATTATCCTACTGAGTTCGGCGTGAGTGACCACTTCATATTCAAGGACAATGTCTGGGATTGTATAGCTAGCGTCATTGTCAGAGCTAATTACAACTTGAGAGTAGTCATTGAAAATAATTTCGTAAGTCAACCTGTCTTTAAATGAACCCTGATGAAATGGTAGATGACTGTGTAACAGTTCAAAATCGAGTGGAAAATAAAACCTGTTTTTGTATACAGCAGTTAATGCATTTTCACCTTTGTTTGAGGCGATAGCATCACCAGCTTTAATTCAAAGTTTCGCCACATTGGGGGTTTGAATCGCTTGACCAACCAAATCTTCCCTTTCATATTTACTCAGTCACAGATCTGTGTACTAAAACAAAACACCAATATCATCGATACTTTGGATTTCTCGTCCATCAAGTTTAATTACCAATCTTTTAATTATAGCTCTGCCTAGATTCACTACGGTTCTGTTAGGATCGTCGTCAGAATTCAGACTATTTTTTAAAGACAATTTAGGACTGCCTGGAACTATTACATCATCAGGACCTAAATTTGGAAATCTTGTGGTTATTAGCTGATTAGGCTCTATGCTGCTTGGATTGTTTGTAATAATTATTGTGCTTTTCTCACCTTTGATGCCTATTGATTGATTGATTGATTGATTGTTGCTTTAGGTCCAGCGGACTCTTCCGAGCCAAATCAGAACCGGACAACCCCCGATCCGCATAAAAGATCTGCTGAAACAACCCTAGTGTGAAAATTGAATGCCCTCCACCGGCCAGTCACTTTACAATAAAGACATCCCACGCAGGGGATGGCTGAGGCTTTACCCCAACTAATCAAATCCCCGGATACAAAAACAAAATAGAATACAAACATCATTATAAATTATCAACAAAACACATACATATAAAATGCCTATATTGCTAAATAATAACATCAAAGGAAGCCCTAGTGACCACCCGGCAGAAAGCGTCCAACATTCCCAAGCTGATCCAACAGACCTCATACACAAACAAGGAGTCTTGTCCAGGAAGAGTTTTCAAGAAAAAAGGTAGGTCACTGATCTAGCGAAGAAGATAGTATAGCAGATTGATAGGACAGAGCAGGAATGAGAAAGAGCAAATGAGAAAACTGACTTAACTGGCTCTGCATTACAAGTAAAAACAGAGTTAACAACCTTAAAAAACTTTCAAACAGATGTGGACGAAACAAATGTGGATCAGGCCATGGAAACTATTAATGACCAACCCTTATTATTATTGCCACTGCGCGAACTTCAAGGCTTAGATAAAGATTTACAATCTGTAAGAGGGGAGACAATTATGAATTTAGCCAAGCTCAGCGAGCTCGACAAACATATAGAAAAACAAAAAATTAAACTAGCAGAAGCTGATGACTCAAACTTAAGCATTGAGGTAAAACAGATGATTCCAAAGAGGCTCGCCGACCTTTACACAGGATGCTCAGCGAGGCTAGAAGCCTTATCCATAAACAGAGAAACATTAATAACTAATTGTGCTAGAATAAAACAAACAGTGCTTAGAATTTTACACGAAAACACTACACTTGCAGAAAGAATTCAAACACTATTCAGAGAGCAAGGTGTTACAATATTTAGCATTCTCACAGCTGTTGGGATGACTATAAGTACACTAGTCTTAGCACTGACTAGAACCGTAGGCGTTACCGGAGGAAGCGGTGGATCTGACGGCGATACTGGTGGTAGTCCGGTTAAAGACTGGATTAAAAAAAAACATTACAAAGCATCGCTAACTTATTAAAACGTTTAGGTGACAAACTTGTAGACGCACTTCCAGGAATATTAGGTTATGTATTTTCATGGATATTTAATACCGCTTCTAAAGTTGTTGTTTGGGCGTCTGAGTATCTGTGGTCGCTGTTTATAATAATATTACTCTGGTTACTGAAAATAGTAAATCCCAATTAATCCTGCAAACAATAAACCACCTGTAAGCCTAGACACGAAACCCCTTGATCAATAACATGCAGGTTCGGAAGTGGTGGAGATAATGGCAGGTGGTGGTGGCGAACTTAAAGGTTCATTATTAGCAGTAAATACTGTATTCACTGTATTCACTGTATTTATTGTAGGATTGTAGCCTATATGAATCTGTGGGTTGGCAATCACTATATTGTTGTTGTAGTTTGATATAGTTCCTATCCTAAGCTGAAGGGCTGAAGGTCTGAAGGCAACATATACAGTCCTAAACCTAGTATGTAATCTACCTTGAATCTAGCATACTTTAAAGTGTCTTTATATCTTTTAATACTCTTGGGTAAATCTACTGCTGAAGTAATAGAATCTTCAATGTTGTCTATAAACTGCTTTTGTGCATCGAAGCTAGTTCCCTCCCCAATAAAATTACTTCGTGTTTCTGCTTGAGACCCAAGAATGCACCACGCATACGTACGAATAGATTCATTCAGCCTTTCCACCCCACTTTGGGTAAATCTGTTTGATGTGTCCAAAATAAAAGTGCTATATATTTTTGTCCGATATAAAGTAATCGAATCTGGCTGTTGTGGTTAAATGATGTAAATCCTGGTACGTAAGGCCCCGTGTATAAATTACCTACAGCGTATCTAAATAAAATCCCCATTCCGTGATTGAGGTCTAGTTTTTGTATGAGTGTTTTAGTATCAATTCCGAATTCATTGCACAACCTTTGAAACGCTTTTTTGTCATAACCGTTGTTAAAGGGATTAAAGTTTTTATCGGTGGGTAACGGAACCTGAAGTTCAGACAGCACTCGTCTTACTTGATAGTACAAATGGAACAGGTAAATAGACTTCAACATAGGATCTGGGTGATTACGGTGATGAACGTAAGAAACTCCTCAACCAGTCGTAGCGCATGACAGGCAAAATTAATTTGATTCTGAAAGAACTGCATACCCCAATTGTTTAGCCATTGGTTAGTTAAAAAGTCATTCGTAATATCGGGGTTAAAAATATTATGGGGCTAGTTTTGAAATGAACGTTGGCTGCCACAGCTATTGTCAGCTTGGTTAGCTTAGGTCGACTGCTTTTTCGTAATAATAAGACCCTGTAGTATTTATAAGGTGCATACATTTTTATTATATTAAAAAATATGTTTGTAACTTTCGAATCTGTAAAATCAGGCGTACCCATTGAACTTCTTCATCCTATTGACAACACAAACACCGACCTTAAAGTAATCCTACACGAAATATTATACACGGTTAAATGGGTAAATATTAGTTATGATCTAAACAACAACTGGATAATGATTAATTTTTTAAAAAAAACTTTATTCATGCCAGCTATTATGACTTCTGCAGACTTACTGAAGAATTGTTTAAACCTCATTCGATTGAAGCAAAAATGAACCCTGCAAACTTGATAGTAACTTTAACTTTTAATAATATCAAGCATAAAGACATTACCAGCGTTACACTTGCGCCAAAGCTGGCAGAAATATTAGGTTTCCGTGGCAATGAATTATCTCTTGACTCCAGCGTCCACATCGGCGTTTATATAACAGTGAATTCGTCGGCAGTCCAATAAGATTTATTGGGAAAAAAAACCTGGGAATTTGTTAATTAATAATAGATTGTTTGTGTACCTTCATCAACTGAAGACATCGGAAAACTTAATAAAGAGAACTCCAAGTACATTGCTAAGGATAATTACAACTCAGAGAGAATCTTACTGCAATCCAGTTTCATAAAAATTTCTACCTCAAAAACGTCACCGTCATACTAGTGTCTGCTTCAGAATAACTAATCAAAACAATCAAATTGTAGACTTTGAAGATCTTACAATTATTCTTGAGATAAAATAAAGTTTAATATTAAAAAATACAATATCGAACGGCCCTATAATTCCAGTAACCTGTCCTACCATTGAGCTGAAAGACCTAGCAGACACAATTGACTTTGATGTGAATGCTATTGTTGGGTCTATTTACACAAACTGGATATTATAAACAAACACTAGTACTATCAGTGCCAGCAGCAGTGCCAGAAAAACCATCTATCAACCAGCTAAAAGACTTTAAAGTTTAATGCTGGTAAAGTAGAACCTGATTTTAAGTATGTTATTACTAAATGAGAAAATATCTGGTCTTTAACACCTGTAGACACAAATTTAGATTGGCTTATTACATTCAAGTGTCACTGCCCTTAAACTTTTATGGGACCAGACAATAAATTTAAAAAAAATTAACGTTACACTTGTGCCAAAGCTGGCAGAAATATTAGGTTTCCATGGCAATGAATTATCTCTTGACTCCAGCGTCCACATCGGCGTTTATATAACAGTGAATTCGTCGGCAGTCCAATTAGATTTATTGGAAAAAAAACCTGTAAATTTGTTAATTAATACTAGATTGTTTGTGTACCTTCATCAACTGAAGACATCGGAAAACTTAGTAAAGAGAACTCCAAGTACATTGCTAAGGATAATTTCAACTCAGAGAGAATCTTACTGCGATCCAGTTTCATAAAAATGTCTGCCTCAAAAACGTCACTATCATACTAGTGTCTGCATCAAAATAACTAAACAAAACAATCAAATTGTAGACTTTGAAGATCTTACAATTATTCTTGAGATAAAAAAAAGTTTAATTTTAAAAAAATACAATATCGAACGGCCCTGTAATTCCAGTAACCAGTCCTACCATTGAGCTGAAAGACCTAGCAGACACAATTGACTTTGATGCGAATGCTATTGATGGGTCTATTTACACCAACTGGATATTATAAACGAACACTAATACTGTCAGTGCCAGCAGCAGTGCCAGAAAAACCATCTATCAACCTGCTAAAGGATTTTAATGCCGGTAAAGTAGAGCCTGATTTTAAGTATGCTATTACTAAATGAGAAAATATCTTGTCTTTAACACCTGTAGACACAAATTTAGATTGGCTTATTAAATTCAAGTGTCAGAGCCCTTACACTTTTATGGGTCCAGACAATAAATTAAAAAAAATTTTTAACGCTGGGCCTATGTTAGTTAGTCTAGTGCCGTCGAGAAAACATAGAAATCAAAGCCTACAAAAAAGCAGCTATGTTTTACATAAGCGTGATACAGCCGGGAAAAATGTTAGAGTTGTTCTGCAGCCTCCTTTACAGCTAGGTAGTGCAGCTATGATAGTACTTGACATAATTGCTCACAAACCTAAACAGAGAAATGTTCATGTAATTCCGAACGTGACTCTAAGTTGGGCGGATTTAGACGAGGATCCGAGATGAATTACAGTATTTATGAAGAAAAGAGAAAATGAAAATCAGTACTCTGTATTTGTTCCTTTGCCCAAGATAACTTTTACCCCTGTCACAAATTTAAAGAATAACGCAAATTAGACTAGACAGCGTAGATCTGTTAGCATTGTATTTCAGCAATCAGATATTTTCTGATAGTCAAATAGAATATTTTGCTAATGAACTAAAATCAAGTAAATTATTGATAATTATCGTTAATTAATAAAAAGCCTTTTTTTCACACTAAAAATCTGACGACAAAATTGTATCCTGCTATAGTGGAAGAAGAACCAATAATACAGCCCAGTGCTCCAACGTTAGACTTAAGTAACGTAACTAATGTTCAAACGTTCAGGCTGGAAGAAATAAGAAAAGTTAGGATGGAAATTGAATCAGATGTCCAAAAATATTCTAGATGCAGATGACGGTATTCCAACGTGGCACTTTTAACAGAATAAATTACGCGTCTACTGGTCTAAATGTTAATACAGTGGAAGCTGCTATCAGCGTGGGATTATTGGTGACTGGAATTGGCATACCAATGAGTATTGGATTAGGGGTTGCTGCTGGAGTATCTGCAGTGATGTCACATCTACTAGGTGTAAGTATCTAAGAAACTAGAAAAACATTACCTAATTTCTAGCCTCGTGATAGCTAAACTTACTACCATGAACTTAATAATTTCGAAAGCTCTAGAAGACACTCAGATTACAGACCCTGAGTTTGTAATTATCCAGCGAGATTTTGAAGAATATAAAAAGTTGAAGCATGACATATACAATCTAAATCTAGGTCTGCACCTGTTAATGTTGAAGAAATTTAAAAAAATTAATAGAAGAAGCGAGACTATTGGGGCGGAGGGAGCAACTAGATGCTTTGAAGAAAAAGCTTGGTGCTTCAGAATAAATACAGTTAACATTTACCTTGCTGGCCTTACGGGCCTTGCCGTCCTGTCGGTCTTTCTCCTTATTCATAGTTTCTACATGTAATTTATAGTAGCCTAGAGTGTATGGGAACTCTTTTGTTACTCTTACCCGCTTTGTGTCATTGGCACACAATGTTTTTTAATCGTCACTGCAGTGGATAGTACATGGTTTTTAGACTGTATAGTTGTGTTAGGGTATGGTTTAATATTTTTCCCATTTAAGGCTTCCAGGTAGTTTTCGTGTCTGATATCTGTTTTTCATTGCAGCTTTTTTGGGTGCCTTTTCATTATCATTATTTACTCGAGACTATCTTGTTAAACAAAAGATTATTCCAGCAGACATTAATGTGTAATGTTACAACCATAGTGCAGTGTGTTTAAAAAAAAAAAGAAGGGTTGTAATTTTTTTAAGGGCATATTTTATTTAAATTTCCATCTACTGCCTTCAATTAAAGAAGCAAGAAATATGCATATAAATTAGCAAATGAAGGAATTACAGAGCATTATGAAGTGCATTTGAAAAGATCTTAAAATAGCATATTATGTAATAAAATGACGTTAGAAAATCAAGTGGCGTTCAAGTCCCTTTATTACTATCTCTGAGACGAAGAAGGAAACGAAGAAGAAAGACTAAGAGAAGAAAGGAGAAGGAGGCGGAGAAAGCGAAAGGAGAGAAAGAAGATACTATATATATAAGGTAGAACACGCGGTTATCTCCACAAGCACTGCCTTTGCCCTCTATGATGTTCTTCGAATAAAATGTTCAACGGTCATCAACGGACTGGCGTTCGGGAGAGAGAGAATGTGTGCAAATGATACTTCACACTAGCCTCCATCACATTATGTCATCTTCTCTCCAAACCACCACCAACACCACTATACTTTAAAATGTCTGATCTTGTCTCCAATCACCATCATCCTTCCTTTTCTGATTCAGACCACAGCCGTCACACCTCATGTCCCCAGCCCCCTAGCCCCCACTCCTTAGCAGCCCTCCTTCTCCCCTCCCTCCATTGTCTATTATATTTTACTGGTAAATATTCTTTTTCATGTTTGTATTATGTCTTTGCATAATTTATTAGTGTCTTGTTTGTGTTTCACTTTTTTCATATGTATTTCAATGTTAACTGAATTATAAATGCTTGAGAACTGCGCTTTGAACTGATGTTATTAAGAAAAAACGCTATATAAATACCCTTATTATTATTAATTTAACAAAATCGAATATATAAAAAAAGTCTCCTCTCTGAAAATCCTTACCGGGAAGAGAGGGGACTATAAACTGATTTAATAATAATAATAATAATTTAACAATGTTCACAAATATAGTTTTACCTGCTTTTGGACAAGTATTGCAGCATGCACCTCATTTTCAGCCTCTGACATGATACGGTGAAGTGGAATTATGCCCAAATTTTCTTTGAAACCTTTTAGTTGCAGGCGGTCCGTAGTGTAGTTGAAAGTGACATCCACATTGACACGACGGCAAGCGTTCTTAATGTCATCAGTCTGGGAAAGAACAGAGACAAATATTTTCTTTTGCTATTGCAGGTCGATTATGTGTGACAGGATGCAGGAAGGGGGGTAAAGATGAATGCTTGCTCCCTATCACTCGCCTATATGTAACGAGGGTAACGTAACACTGACGTTGGCTTTTCTTTTTTAAGACCTCTTATACTTGGCATGAAAAATCTTAATGATTTATATTCTGTATGTGTACAGTTGCTGTTTCTGCACTTAAATATTTCTGTGAACATAACAAACTCACATGTTTTGATTCCCAATGTTTAAGGGTAGGAGCCTCATGATCAACGGCTTTAACAATGGAATCATAGCAATCCATGACTGCATCTATCCCAGCCTTCACAGCACTATCGTCTAGCCCTACAACCACTTTTTTGACTTTGTCACTGGTGTCTTGGAAATATGGAACTGGAAAAGAGAGCAAGGAATGTTACCCTATTAGCCAGGCAGAAGCACATATAATAATCATGTTACAACACAGAAACATCAATGCAATTACAAGCTCACACATATACTCACATGTGCATGTATACACAACCCATGGTATGAGATCCCATAAACAAAAAACTCCATAATAATCGCTACTCTTTTAATCTTCTATTGAAATATCTAAAATCTACAGAAAGATGCTTTCCTTAGAAGTAAAAAAGAAAAACATATTTGAAGGACTAGGAGCATGAAACAACAGTAAAAATCAAGACATTAATTTTTTTATATAGGTAACTTCAATATATTTTTTATTGGAGCAAGCCCTAAAATAATTTAATGACAAGGAATACAATAACCATAAGCTGGAGGTTCATGGGTGGAGGAGTGAGCGGAGTAACTCTTGAAAGATTATTTACAAACCAGACGGGTGTATGCAAAAGCTGACCCCCTGACCCTCACTGTGAGTCAAGTGACTTGTATGTTAATAAAATTATACAAACTATATCACTTACATATTTTGATGCCCTGTGCATCTGGTTTGGCAGCTGGTACAAAGGATTCTATTTCCTCTGAAACTATTAAAAAAAAAGATTAAAAAATAAAAGGTAACAACTCTATCCTATCCTATCCCGGAAGTCGTTGGGGAAACACAGATGATTGTTTAACCAGCGTACTCCATCTTTCTATGTCCTCAGCAACCCTCATGGCTTTGCTCGGTGTCAAGCCAGTCCATTCTCTCAAAATCTAACTCCAGCAGCCCAAGGCGCTCACTTGCAGTCTTTGGGCACATCATCTGATACCCAGACAACTGAGCATAGTTCTAGGCAACCTGGAATGGAGGAGAAGGGACCTATAGTGTTTGCTGGGTGTATTTGTGTAGCCAGTATTCACCCACCTAAGACATGAGCATCAGGATCTTTAAAGTCTTGACGACTAAGTGTTAATGGTTCAGGCATTGGTACTGTCGGTTCATCACGCCCTCCACTAAGCCCTAGGCATTCCATGTAGATGCTGACATTCACCTGCTGACCCTGGATCTTGTGTGTTCTCTTGGCTACTTTTGCAGCCACTGAAATACAAAACAAAAGATTTTTGTTTGTCGGATATCCCATGTATTGATTTAGCAATATAAAATACCGAGATTATATTATCCCTTGCTGCCAATATACACCATAAAAGGGTTTACATGAGAAAGAATAATTATAAATGCAGTTACACTTGATACTAGTACTTAATAAATGCACATGATGATTTGGATATTTGTTTCCTATTAATAACTACTTATAAGCTATTTCTCAATCCTATTTATTTATGTATTCATTTATTTATTTATTTGTTCTTAAATAGCACTTTTCCACCTCACTGCTCAAGGCCTGGCCAATACAAAATTTAACTCCAGCAGCCTGAGGCGCTCACTAGCAGCCTTTGGGCACATCGCCTGACACCCAGACAACTGAGCATAATTCTAGGCAATCTGGAATGGAGGAGAAGGGACCTATAGTGCTTGCTGGGTGTATTTGTGTAGCCAGTATTCACCCACCTAGGACATGAGCATCAGGATCTTTAAAGTCCATGCAATGGAATGTGTTCATGCACAGACTAGGCCTCATCCGAAGGAGCAATTTTGTTTCAGCACTCCAGGCTGTAAACTGGCTTGGAACCACAGCCTGTACAATAATAATAATAATAATAATAATACAGGATGCTATATACGCGCCTTTTCCCAAATCAATCAAGCTCAAAGCGCGGCGATCTATACCAACATACACGCTCACCTGTCTCATCCACCCTCACACACACCAAATACACATCCATCACTAACAGGTGGTGTAAAGGCAGGGAGATCGCTATTAGAAGACGAAAGAAAATCGAATTTTTATTTTGGAAATGTTTATATTGACTGCGTCCTGTACCATTATTGAAGGGAGGGAAGAAAACCGGAGTGCCCGGAGAAAACCCTCGGTGAACTCAATAGTCTCGTACCTAAGTCACATACGTTCGCCCCTTGCGGGAATCGAACCCGCGACCTTCGGCATAGGAAACCGGCGACTTATCCACTGCGCCACGAGGCCACCCCAAGCTGCAATGTCATTGCTTAACATTCAATGTTTCAATTGTTCTTGGAGCCAACTGCGCGCCAACTGTGCACCTAATATATAGGATCAGCTAAAATAATGTCTATCATTCAATCTTCTGAACACCATGAAAATGTTCCCCTCTACCTTCAGCTTGAGCAAATGTGACCAAAGCAGCTTGTGGATCAGTAATAAGCTCAACGCCAGTAACATCTCCACCACCACTGCGCCTGGTGTTCTTAAAGTAGATGTAAAGGGTATCCTCAGTTACAGGCTGTTCTTGCGGAAGGTTGGTCACAAGAATTGTACTGCTGACTGGGACTTGTTCAGCAATGAGCTGACTTTGCATGAATGGCTTTTTCGCCAAACTCTGCTGAATGGTCTTGAAGCAGCCTGCAAACAACAATCATTAACAAAGGTCTATTATTTATGAGATGATTATTAGAATTTAAAAAATCTGAGGATGTTGAAGGCTACTTAAGTCAATAAGATATGAAAGAATAAAAGAAAGCAGTAGCAGCAGCAGCTACACACCACCACCATCACCAATACCGGTAAAAAGCCTACAGTAATATTGTATCTGGATGACTTGTGTATCTCTTTTATTTAAAATCTCTTTACCAAAGTGATCATGGACCATATATTTCATTTATCTTGGTGATAATTGCAGAGGTGCCTCCCCCCCCCTCCCCCCCAATCTGACCATTTGTGTACTGGCTGCATATAAAAATGTGTATTTTGTGTAATGTCAGATTTCGCGCAACTCGCAACATTTGATCAAAGAATTATTGTCATGAAAACTGCCACATTCACAAAACATCAATTCATACTAATTCCAGCTCACCATTTTAATCCTCATGAAACAAAATAATATAGAACTCAACAAGTTATGGTCACAAATGCACACTAATAAATTATTTTTTGTTGTATTGTACTCCAAACCCCCCCAAAAGATCTTCATATTGTCCAACAATTAATTAATATGAATTATGAATATATATAAATGCATTTTTTTTTCGTATATTCTGCTGAAACTGGCAACACTTTTTGTTTTCTGAGCATATTAGAGTGTTCTGCATTTTGTTGTGTAAATACAGTGCCTTTTTATCCACTTTGTATTAATTTTAGACTCCTGAGCCACTTTTGGTAAAAACGCGTTTTATTGTTATGTGAGGGTTACCCACTTTGAACAGTTAAATGAGTGCCTTAATATTGACCGATTTTAACAATTTAATTTTTTTAAAATCTTTTAAAGGTTTGTACTATATAATAAAAACAAAATAAAACATCCTGAACCAAAATAAAATGATCGTCCGTAATACCTAATCTAAGTGTCGCTGAATGTCGTATGCAGAGCAATGTTGAACTCTTTGTTGCAGTGAGCATAATGAACTCCTTTCGAAGATTCGATTATTCCTCAAAAACGTTTACGGTATTCGCGTAAGAAATGTCGCGCTTTTTGCTTACTTGCAACCTTACCCCGCTTTTCTTCAGACTCGCTCACCCCGCTTTTCTTCAGACTCGCTCTCATCGTCACTCTCGTGTAAACGCTTTCGCGACACCATGTTTATTACAATGGCGGATACAAAGTATCGCACTGTAAGGAATTGACTTACATAAAAGTCTGTTCAACTCTCGATACTAGTGCAAAATTGTTTTACGTCATTATCGTACATGATGACGCACATGTATTCGTGTCCAGCCCTCTTTGGAGGTATGTAGACCAATAGATAATATATAGAATAAGTACTTGGATATTAAAGAATAATAATAATATAGATTTTGATGGAAATGTATTTAGAATAAGGACTTGAATAGTCAAGGTCATAAAATGGAGAAAATGACCGTTGTTTTGCCCTAAGAAGAGCGGCGAATGTTCATTATGAATAGATTTAAGGTAGAAATAATATTATGACATAACGTTAAGGATTTTGTTCACATTGTCTGTTTTAGGTTTTTTATGTTGGATGTAATCAAGGAAAAATAATACAGTAATCTATTCATCGACATTGGGGAGCTGTTCATCATCATCGTGCCATAGCCTTAGGACTGCCATCTTCATCGAACATTGACTGTGCAACTGAGACAAGATCATCTGCCATCCATACAAGTTCTTCATTATCCTGAAAATTTATAATGTGATTAATTCTAATTTAACGTCAATGTCGTCTTTGTGAGGAATAAAATTTAATGAGTGTGAATGAAGTATTTAATGAAAAACTAAAAGTCTTCTTTTGTTTTGTCATTCTAATTTCTTTATTATTATTAAATAGATTTTTAACGAACGCTGCTTCGTTACACGCACTACCTCTCATGCATGAGATTTCACTTTTGAGCATGCGCTCTAGGGTCAGCAAGTAAAGGAAATAGCAGATCTGAACATATATAAAATCAGTGCAAAAAAATTTAATTTGTTTGGATACACCACAAAAATGCATATTTTTAAGAATTGCTCGTATTGCCGTATTTTATGTTGAAAATTCGTAAACATACGTGCCTGCGAGTACGGTAGCTTGCTTGCTTAATTCCTTGAATTCCGCGTGGAACAAAGGGCCTCGGGAGTACGGTAGGCACCTCTGTAATTGGACAACATAAAGCTATTTTCCTAGACTGCTCAAAAACCTATACAGTTACCTGCAATTTCTGAGTCAAAGATAATGACTGCTGTGCCTTCCTCATCTGCAAAGAGAATCTTGTTTACTTTCCAATCGTCTAAACCAGCTTTATCAAGGCAGTTCTCCAGAAACAGTTCCAACTGATCAGCAGACTTCAGCTCTGGTAGACCCTGCAGCCTGATGCGATCCTTGCACATGTCTGGTTGCCGGCACAAGGTCACTGCCAACTGCTTGCCTCCCAACGTATGTTGGCGCTTGGACACTCTGACAGCAACTGATAAAAAGATAGATTTAAAAAATACAAAGTTGAAAGTCACACAATTCTTAAATCAAATGACGATTTTCTTTTTGTAATGCTATAAGTTAATTACACTTGTGTAGAATCTGCAATGCCCAACTATACCACCACCCTACATCTATCATTAATTATGTTCCCCCAACACATACTTATCATCAGATGAAGAACTCATTACTGCTCATTAGTCTCTATTTTTTTCTCATTCTCGAAGTAATCAATCAATGCGTCTTCACTGGTGGACATACCCAGGCCTTCAACGCTCACAATTTCAGCTCTTCTTTATTACCTACTCTGCTGCCAGTTGCAATGTATACACGCGCCTGTGCAGTTGCTGATGTGAATTTGGATACTTTGAGTTTCTTCTCATCAAGTTTATGGTCTTTTGGTGCTCTTTTAAGGTCGTTATATGATATGCTGTATTATTTTATACTGTGACAGTGCCTAAGTGTAATTGTAATGCAGTGGACTTCTTAGAATTTCGTATTTGAATAGATGTGTGTGTGTGTGTGTGGGTGTGGGTATGTGTGAATAGTGTTCACACGGTAAAGCCCAATAGGGCGAGAGCAGAATTATAATTCCAAACTGTCAGTCTACATTGAACTTACAACACTGACGGTTGTCTCCTATTTTCTAGGTAAGTTTATAAATTGTATTGACGGTTGTTTGAAAAGAAAGATTAAGATGGTAAAGGTTTTGGGATTAATTCATAGTTATTGCTTAATATACATCGATGTCCATTGTAATTGAGTCATCGCGTTTGTTATTTGTGTTGTCATTAATTGAATAAAAAGAGTCTACATTGAACTTACAACACTGACGGTTGTCTCTTATTTTCTAGATTACATTTGGGGGCTCGTTCAACTGTCCTGCATTCAAGATGGAGGACATACAGATGGGGGTGCTGGCGGAGGTGTGCCATGCGTCTCTTCAACTGAAAATTGCCGTTGCTACTCTGCTTGGTGTGGGGAGTGCTGCGGCGTTGAACGAACACGAATTGACGGCGGCTGTCACTGGAAGCTTGATGAAAATGTCGGCGGAGGATCAGACGACGATCGTACGAGTGAAGAAACTGCTGTCTGCAAATAAATGCCAAAATGAAGTCCCTAGACACGAAAACAAGCCATCGTCGACAGTTACCGTTCGGCACGAATTAAAGTTGAACTTCCCCAGTTACACCAGCATCAAGCGACAGATTGAGTGTGCCGTGCAGAAAGGTTACTCAGATCATGAAATTCAGGAAGCTTTGGTGAACGCAATGCCTGCTGACCTACCACTGAAGCTCTACTTGGAAGTGGCAAAACTGGACCTCAATGAAGTATGCCGTCTAGTTCAACAACACTTCAAAGAGCCTTCCGCAACTGAACTATTTGCTTCATTGACGAGTGCCTCACAAAGGGCCGAAGAAACGGCCGCAAACTTCATGATGAGGCTGTTGGACACAAGGGAGCGAATCAAGCTGGCAGCGAGGGGATCCAAAGAGCCAAGTTACCCAGACAGTCTGATAGACTCCACGTACCAACACGCGTTCATCAAGGGGCTGTCCGACGTGGAAATGAGGATTACGGTCAAGGCTCTGGTCGAACAAAAAGCTGCTGATGAGATAATCATAGCCGAGATCAACAGACTGACTACGATATCTCAAGATCGGGTATCTAAGCGTTGCAAAGAGGTCAAGACTCAGCTGATGGCAGACGACTCTAGTAGAAAGAGGAGGCGGTCGGAGGACAGAGAGGAGAAGTTGAATCAGCTAAACGCAAGAATTCAGAGCCTTGAGGCAGAACTCAAGACAAAGACAACAAGACAAAAGTTCAGATGTGGTGATTGTCGAAGGAACAATAAACAGAGATGTACTCACTGTTGGAGATGTGGGAGCGAATCTCACTTCGAGCGAGATTGCAGGCAGCCTAAAAGCTCAGAAAAACCAGGGAAACGGGAGCGAGTCACGCTGAGGGGGGCAGCCGTGACTAAAGAGAAAGAAGACCCTCCAGAAATGAAACTTTCCTTCATTACCCTGGCAAGTATAGCCACAGACCCCGGCAGTGAGAGATTCAAGAACAGAATCGCAGAACTAGTAGGAGCGAGATGCCTGGTTCAGGGCCGAGTCAATGGAGTTGCTATGGAGTTTCTCTGGGACACGGGGGCCCAGGCCAGCCTCATTTCCAAGAAATGGCTGAAGACGAACACTGGCGGAGTGGAAATCCGAGCGCTGCATGAATGGGGAGACCAAGGGACCCAGTTAAGACTGACATCAGCAAGCGGCACCCACATTCTCTGCTGGGATGGTGCACGCTGAGGGTGTCGATCAAAACGAAAGACATGGTCGTTCCATTCGTCGTCACGGACATGGAGAGCGTAACCACACCAATCCTGGGTTACAATGCGATCTGCCCTTTCTTAGAGGAGTTGGAGCCAGACGTGCTAAGGGATGCTTTCCCGAAGACGCCAGCCAGGGTCCTCTCGCAAGTGGTGCATCTGTAACAAGTGCAAGTGACGGAGAGAGAGTTGGATGTGGAGGAATGGGATCCAGCGGTAGATCTCAATGATGCACCTCTAAGCGAGGATCAGAAACGCCGCGTTCGTCAAGTCCTGCGGGAAGAATGCCGCACGTTCATGAGAGACGATAATGATGTCGGATGTGTGGAAGAGCTGGAGCTTGACATCAACCTGAAGGACAGAATGCCGGTTCAAAAAGCGTATGTCTCGATCCCTCCGCCGATGTTCGCCGAGGTGAAGGCATACTTAGAGGACCTCAAGAGAAGAGGGTGGATCCGGCCTTCAAAGAGTGCATACAGCAGTCCTATGGTCTACATAAGGAAGAAAGACGGCAGTTTGCGGCTGTGTATTGACTACCGCCAGCTCAACCAGAAATCTATGAAGGACAGTCACCCTATCCCTAGGATACAAGACTCACTGAACGTGCTGGGAGGCAAGAGATGGTTCTCCACGCTTGATCAAGGCAAAGCATACCACCAGGGCTTTATGAAGGAAGAAGCTCGTCATCTGACTGCCTTTGTGACGCCATGGGGTCTCTGGGAGTGGGTTAGGATCCCCTTTGGCCTCACGGGAGCTCCAGCTGCCTACCAACGGTTCATGGAGGAGACTCTAAAGGAGGTCCGCGACGAGTGCTGCGTTCCGTACATGGGCGACGCCTTGGTATACAGCGTCTCTTTTGAGCAACATCTCGACCATCTCAGGAAGGTGTCACAGGCGGACTCTTTACCTCTGGCCCTGATCGCGGCAATTCCCCCTGCTCGCCTCTGACCACGCGATCCAAGCCCCGCCCCTCCGCATAGTCCCACGTGTTCCGGGACCGGACTTTCGAAAAGTTAAAGTATAGTTTAGTCAGTCCATTTCTGCAAGCCCAAGACAACACACCGCCTGCTGAGACACGTCTGCATCCACGTTGCGACCTCTGAGCTCAGCTAATACTCTTGTGTTCAACCCGTTCTCTGGTCAAGGTAAGAGTGGTGATTTATTTCATATCATTAGCTACCCATCACCCGTCGATTTCCCCACATGTTCGTATGTCTTGTAGATATTTACGTCCGTGTCTGTGTATCGTTGTGATGAATTGCTTGTGATATACCATTTTGCTTTATGTACTCACTATCTGAAGTTTGATTGTTGTACATAACCATGCCATGCTTGTATTTATACATGTATATCCCCCTATCTAGATTCCTGTATAAATCCCCCATGCCATGACCGCCCTGCTGTATAGACTAAAGTACCCCAGTTAATCCCCATTGCATATAATAGCCAGTGCCCTGTATTTACACCTTTTGCTTCCCCCCTGATCTGAATGTGTAAATATCCACCCCGGTTGTTAGTAACCCCCCTTAGGCACCGAAACTCTTATACATTATCGGCCGCCGTTAAATTCTCCCAGCCCCAGTAGCCATTGTTGTTATAGATGGACAATTGGAAAGTACCGGTCATTCCTGACCAGGGCTTCCAAATTCAAATCTGACTGGCATGCGCGCTGAACGGCGCGGCATCCAGAGTGTGGGTGCCCCTCTGATGCAGAGAACTAATCATTTGCAGAACGGGTTCTTATACGGGCCTCTGCGAGACTCAGCCACGCTGTGTGCCATCAATATACTCTGGCTGCCACTGAGAAGCGTGAAGAAAGACTCAGCCCCTCCCTGCCAAGTGCAGATGACCGATTCCACCCACGCCAACTATTGCACAACGACTCGACCCAGTGACCTAGACTGGTCAACCCACGCCACGCTTGATCAACTGACCATTATGCAACAACCATCCAGTCTCCAGCGGCTACAACCGCCGACTAATCTGCAGTTAAGTCTGTCCTCTGCGCATACCACAACTCTGCAGCTATCTGGCTACCCACGCTTAGCCAACCAGCTATCCCGTGCCACATGATGAAAGCAGCCCATATTCACCCCTATTGACTCTCTGTAGATAAACCAGATTAACTCCAGACTACTCTGTACCTATTTAGTCCAGTACTCGTGATTCAGTTGTAAACCAACCTACTATATTTGACCTACACCCAGATGATAAATTGTTTGATATTGTACTATACTACCCTGCTTCCCTTGTTTAAGTTCTCCACTATTTTATTCTGTACACCTCTCGTCTGTCCTTATACTCTCTAGCACTCCTTAGCACTCCCAAGCATTACCCCCCTGAATGTCATCGCACATCGGCCTATCACGAGGGAGGAGATACAGCGCGGGGGAGTAATTGCTAACCCACATCCCCACACCCCCCATATTCGTGACAGAAGGTACTGAGGCTTCTGAGAGAGAAAGGCATCAAACTGAAACCCAACAAATGTATACTGTTTCGCAGAGAGGTCAAGTTTTTGGGTCACGTGGTGTCAGCGAAGGGCTATAGAATGGATGACTCGGACAAGGAGGCTGTGGAGGCACTGAGGAGCCAACGGCCCAAGACAATGGGCGAAGTCAGGCGACTGCTTGGATTCCTGTGCTATTTCAGGAAGTACATCGCTGACTTTTCGCGGCGATCTAGGATACTCTTCCAGCTCCTGGAGGCGAAAGGTAGGGGCGTGGTAAAGAAGAAAAATGGCCAGGCGTCACCAAAATCTCCGGTCAATTGGACGCAAGAACATACCACTGTGCTGAACAAGCTGATAGACTATCTCACATCCGACCGGGTTATGGCCTATCCTGATTTCTCCAAAGAGTTCTCACTCCACGTGGATGCGTCACAGGACGGCCTGGGTGCAGTTTTGTACCAACAGCAAGAGGACGGACGTAAAGCAGTGATAGCTTACGGCTCTCGGAGCCTGACGACGGCGGAAAAGAACTATCACATTCACTCCGGCAAGCTGGAGTTTCTTGCCCTGAAGTGGGCCATCACTGAGCGGTTCAGGGACTATTTATATCACGCTCCTCACTTCACAGTGTTCAGCCCAAGCCAGCACGCTGCAGCAAGAGGGAAATTCACCGTGGATTTGCGCACTGTCGTGTGATGCGTCAGTCCTGTCGGACACAGAGGCCTCGTCCATCGCGGGCATCGCCTTAGCGGACCTACACAAAGCGCAGCAAGATGATGACGACATAGGACCTATGCTGGAAGCAAAGAAGAAGAAAGCGGGCGATTTTCTTTGTAAGACCCAAGCGGCTCAGGCATTGAAAAGACAATTTGAAAGGCTGAAAGTCAACAATAAAGGCCTGCTGGTGAGAGTCAGTAAAAATCCTGAGGATGGGAAAATCAAAGAACAACTGGTCCTACCAAAAACATACAGGCCTCAAGTTCTGAAACTGCTCCATGATGACATGGGACATATGGGGGTGGAGAAGACAACAGCGTTGGTCCAGGAACGTTTTTTTCTGGCCCTACATGGCAACAGATATAGAGCGTTAGGTTACACAGCGATGCAAGTGCATCAAGGACAAGGCACCGGCGCGTCACACGAGAGCGCCGATGAAAACCATCACCACAACGGCACCCATGGAACTTGTTTCCATTGACTTCCTGCACTTGGAGACAAGCAGTGGCGGATTTGAATACATCCTGGTTGTTATGGACCACTTTACCAGGTTTGCGCAGGCTTATTCAACCCGGAATAAGGCGGCTAGGACAGTGGCTGAGAAGTTGTTCAACGACTTCATCCCTCGTTTTGGTCTACCTGCAAGAATCCATCATGGTCAGGGAGGCGAGTTTGAAAACAGGGTTCTGCGAGAGCTCCAGAAACTATGCGGCATGTCGTCATCTCGCACGTCACCGTACCACCCTCAAGGAAATGGACAGGTGGAACGCTTTAACAGGACCCTGCTGTCAATGCTCAAGACGCTAGAAAAGGACCAGAAGAGCCGCTGGCACTTACACCTCAATAAAATGGTCCATGCCTATAACTGTATGAAGAGCGACGCCACGGGGTTCTCACCCTTCTTCTTGCTCTTCGGCCGTACTCCCAGGCTGCCTGTAGATTTGATGTTTGGACTCGACAACGGGGAACAGAATCAACATTCAGGCATATCAGAGTACGCGGATAACTTCAGCAAAGTGCTGAGAGAAGCCTACACCAAAGCCGGAGACACAGCCAGACAGGAAGCAAAGCACAACGAGCGGCAGTACAACAGGAAGGTGAGGGTGACTGAACTGCGGCCTGGTGATCGAGTTCTTGTCAGGAACTTGGCACAGCGTGGAGGACCTGGAAAACTCCGCTCGTATTGGGAAGAGGACATCTATGTTGTGATCCGCCGCATGGATGAAGATGCTCCAGTCTTCAAGGTGAAGCCAGAAAATGTCAAGTTGCGAAAGGGGAAGACGCGGGTTCTTCACAGGAACATTCTGCTTCCGTGTGACTCTCTGCCTCTGGAGCATGATGTGCCTGCCCCGAGCACAAGGAATGGGATCAAGTCTAAAGGCCAAGTACAAGTGGCTGGATCTGGTCAGACACACGCAGATAGCAGCGCTGACGACTCGACCACCCTGAATCCTGATGCTATGGTGTTTATTCCTCAGGGGCTTCGAGGTGGATTTGAAGGGCACTCCTCGGTGGTCCCTAATCACACACCCACTCCAGTGACCCCACCCGCAGTCCAAGATCCAGTCACTCCGATCTACACCCAAACCCCAACTTTCAGCCCCCTTTCTTCAGCCCACTTTCCAGTTACATTGATAGCATCCCCGGAGAGGCAGGATATTTCCCCAAACCACGAATCTCAGACACCAGGTTTGGAATCCCCGGTGGTGGATCCCCCACCTGTGTCAGGCGGCGAGGACGAAGCTTCTGCGGAAGATGAGGTGAACAGTCAGGACACGCCAGCAGGACGGCCGGTGCGTGTCAGGCGGCAGCCATCCAGGTTCACCTACAGTGGACTGGGCCGGCCGGAAGAGACCAATGCCAACCAGCTACAGGTCGCGATGACAGACTGGAAGCCAGTGGAGATGGTACCCATGACAGTGTTGGTCGCCTGCAACCGGATCTGGATTCCTCTTCCCTTGTTTCCCTTTGTCCAACCAGGGCAATGTTTTGAGAAAGGGAGGGTGTAATGCAGGGGACTTCTTAGAATTTCGTATTTGAATAGATGTGTGTGTGTGTGGGTGTGTGTATGTGTGAATAGTGTTCACACGGTAAAGCCCAATAGGGCGAGAGCAGAATTATAATTCCAAACTGTCAGTCTACATTGAACTTACAACACTGACGGTTGTCTCTTATTTTCTAGGTAAGTTTATAAATTGTATTGACGGTTGTTTGAAAAGAAAGATTAAGATGGTAAAGGTTTTGGGATTAATTCATAGTTATTGCTTAATATACATCGATGTCCATTGTAATTGAGTCATCGCGTTTGTTATTTGTGTTGTCATTAATTGAATAAAAAGAGTCTACATTGAACTTACAACACTGACGGTTGTCTCTTATTTTCTAGATTACATAATCAGTCTGAAACGTGTAACAGTCCTTTTACCATAATCATCAGCTGCAAATATATATTCTTGTAAAAATTATTTTCGCCGTAAGAAAAATGACTTCAGCATAAATCCGTAAAAAAAACTATTTGCCACCGGAAAATAATATGGCAAAACCGTGAGGGTTGGCATCTCTGTTTATCAAGATCATGTTTACACAGGCCTGCTTGATGTTAGATTTGTTATAGATGAGAAAATGTTATTTGGATGTAACAAGATAATGAAGATTATGTCTACAAAGTTTTAGAACATCCTGATTTAGATTACCTTTTCATGTAAATTGTGGTGTTGGTCATATTGTTACCGGCAGTATTTTTTAATGAGGTAGTGTGTTTGGTATTATTTCCCTTTATTCTTCTAATCATATTGTGAGTATTGTTCTTATTAGTAAGTTGTATAAACCGGTTTTTTTATTGCTGGGAGAAAGTTGAATACTGTGTGATTAGTTTTGAAATAGCATAAATATATATTCTGTAATGAGATTTTTTTTTTGACTTTTGCTATCATAATCTTAGAGGCAGGACTTCTTTATGAATTGTGTAGCCCTTGTTCCACAAATAAGGTAAGTCATAAATTTAAACTATTTGCATCTATGTGAATAACATACATATAGATTAATATGATTATTATGATTATTATTATGATTATTATTATTATTATTATTATTATTATTATTATTATTATTATTATTATTATTATTATTATTACTATATTAGTGTTATGATTATTAATGTATTGTAAAATATAATTACCTTTTTTATTGGGACAATAATTATATCTTTTCATTGTCCTTGGATTTTCTTGAGTATGAGTGAGCATCAACATGTTCACAGTAGCCATTTTAAAATAACTGTTTTGTGGATTCTTTTTTGTAATATAGTCTATAGTTATTTTCTATTAATGTTTATTATTTTAAGCCATTATAATTGTGATAAATATAGAATTGATTTTGATATATATACTTTTGAGAATAGTGAGAATGAAACAGAATGGAGATTGTTAGTGAGCATTGGTTTTATGTTGTGTGTTTCAGGGCTTCATTTTTCTTTTCTGCAATTAATGTTATCGAAAATCTTCGAAAGAATAAACGTACAGCAGGGAATAAAACCAAAATCCTTGGTTGCACTGGTTGAGAGATTCTTTTACTTTTATCTGTACCCTGTCCTGTCACAATATGACAAGAATGTTTACAATTTGGTCGCAAACTCTTCTTCTACCTTGCAGCTGGTTGGCATGCCTACATCTTCATTTTCTTTCCTCCTATGCGGCTATTTGTTGTGTTATGCTACTTTTCTGTCAAATTTGCCTACCTAAGATCAGAAATTCTGCTCAAACTTCTAATTTAGCACGGTAAGACCTACTTTTTTTTGCATCTGATGTATTCTCAGGATGTTTGCTTTAAACTGTATCTCATTTCAGCCAAATTCTATAAACTCTTTGTTCAACTCCCTTAATGATTAAAACAGGAATGTGAATTTCATACCACCTCACCTTCAGGATCTGAGAATGTGATAAACACGAGGTTCTTCTCTTTATCCTGTACAGAATCTTCCAGCACCCGAGGGTCAACGGCGGGAAGCCACTACGTCAAGTCTTGGTACCGTTACCCCTAAGGCACCAAGTGATGGAAGTAGCACATGACTCAATCATGGGAGGTCACCTGGGCATCAAGAAAACGTCGGACAGAATCTAGGCAGTGTTCTACTGGCCAGGACTTCATGCGGACGTCAGCCGTTTCTGCCGGTCATGTGACATTTGCCAGAAGACCATACCTCGAGGAAGGGTCCCGAAAGTGCCCATGCAGAGGATGCCTTTGATCGACCGACCTTTCAAGAGGGTGGCCCTAGACCTAATCGGCGAAATAAAACCTCCGAGTGAAGAAGGTCACCGGTGGGTACTGACCTTAGTGGACTATGCGACTCGGTACCCAGAAGCAGTGCCTCTGAAGAAGATTGAGGCTGAGACTGTTGCAGAGGCGCTGGTGGACATGTTCAGCAGACTCGGAGTGCCTGAAGAAATTCTGACAGACCTAGGGACGCAGTTCGTATCTGACTGCATGAAGGAGGTCAACAGACTGCTGAGCATCCGGCATTTGACTACGACGCCTTACCATCCGATGTGCAACGGGCTTGTCGAAAAGTTCAATGCTACGCTGAAGTCCACCCTGAAGAAACTGTGCAGCGAGCAGCCCACACAATGGCATCGCTACATCAACGCCTTACTTTTCGCCTACAGAGAAGTACCGCAGGAGTCCACCGGCTTTTCTCCGTTCGAGGTGTTGTACGGAAGAACCATCCGAGGGCCGATGCACATCCTGAAAGAACTGTGGACGAAAGAAGTAGACATCCCAGAGGTGAAGAACAGCTACCAGTACGTGTTTGAGCTAAGGGAGAAGCTGGAGCAGACTCTCGAGATAGCCAGAGAAAACCTGAAGAAGTCCCAAGACTGTGGAAAGCACTACTATGCCCTGTGAACAGGAAGTTTAAACCTGGCAACAAAGTACTGGTGCTGCTACTTACCGACCACAATACGTTGCTGATGCAATGGAAAGGCCCGTACGAAGTGGAGACCGTGGTGGGAATCAACGACTACAAGGTGAAGGTCGGCCAGCATTCCAAGATATACCACGCTAACCTCCTTAAGCTGTACGTGGAAAGGCCATCAGAGACTGTACACGCAGCAACAGCAGCTGTGATCGACGACAGCTCTGACAGCGAGGAACTGTTGGAACTCGGAGACTTCCACAGCAAAGAAGGCATCAATGATATTAAGCTAGGATCACGCTTGACGGAAGGTCAAAAGTTGGAGCTCAAGGACCTTATGGGCGAGTTTCCCCATAGCTTCAGCGATGTCCCAGGCTCTACGACTTTGGTCGAACATGAAGTCTACCTCACTTCAAATATCCACGTTCGATCCAAACCCTTCCCGATCCCTTTCAAGGCCCGCGAATCCTTGAAGAAAGACATCGATGAGATGCTGAAGATGGGCATCATCAGAGAGTCCAGTTCCCTTTACGCGTCCCCTGTCGTGGTCGTGAAGAAGAAGGACGGGAGCAACAGAGTATGCATCGACTACAGAAAGGTTAATAAGATCACCGTCTTCGACCCCGAGCCGATGCCTACCGCAGCAGACCTCTTCCGCCAATTATTGGGGATCAAAATATTCTCGAAGATTGACCTCAGCAAGGGTTACTGGCAAATCCCCGTGCGTCAACAGGACATACCAAAGACTGCTTTTATAACTCCTGATGGGACATACGAGTGCCTAAAGATGCCCTTTGGCATGGTCAACAGCGGAACTACCCTGAAGAGAGGAATGAGGAAGATGCTCAAAGGGATGGACAACGTCATGTGTTACTGGGACCTGGGAAGAGCATTTGCAGACCTTGAGGGAGCTGTTTCACCGTCTAACAGAAGCTAACCTGACCGTGAGACCCAGTAAGTGCATTCTGGGGACTGACAACGTCGACTTTATCGGCCATTCGCTGAAAAAAGGACAAAAGGGGCTTCTGCTAGAAAATGTCACCAAGATTCTGAGCGCTCCACGTCCCCAAACGAAGAAGCAAGTGCGGTCTTTCCTGGGATTGGCTGGGTATTATAGGGAGTTTGTACCGAACTACTCAGCCATCACAGCACATTTGTCGGACCTGGTACGGAAAGGCTGTATGAACCAAGTGCAGTGGGGATCGTCTCAGGAGAAGGCATACCAGACTGTACGCGACCTCCTTTCGAAGGATCCGGTGCTACGACTGCCTGATACTTCCAAGGAATTCGTCTTAAGAACAGACGCAGCGGACGAAGGCATCGGCGCCATACGGATGCAAGAACACGAATGGAAACTATTTCCGGTCAGTAACGCCAGCAAAAAACTGTCGAGGGCCGAGAAGAATTATTCGACCATGGAGAAAGGGTGCCTCGCCATCATAATTGGTGGATCCGGAAGTTCGAACTGTACCTTCAAGGAGTGAAGTTCGTGCTACAGACTGATCACAAGCCACTAACCTACTTGAACTCTGCCAAGTTTGTGAACAGTCGCATCATGAGATGGGCTATGTACTTGCAGAACTTTAACATGCGAGTAGAATCCATTAAAGGATCATACAATGTTGGTGCGGACTTTCTCAGCCGAGTGTGTGAGTAAAGAACATAGACTGAGAACATTGGCAATATCCAGACAGACCTGAAGATGAAAACCAATGACTCTGTGTAGATAAACTGAGCACATTGACAGTATTCAGACAGACTGAAATAAGTTTTAATTCTGGACTTTGTTTGTGCATTACATTTCAACGTTGTTGAAAGAAATTGGGTAAATTTCTTCTTGAGTGGGGGGTTATGTTACGTTGAAACGCGAAGGATAGTATGTTTGAAACGCGCACGATAGATCTAATCGTTTCGCTTTACAAAGTATTCAATAATAGAGTGTATTTACCTTTGATTTGAGTTTGCATTGTTGTTAGAAGAAGCTTTGTATAACGTTGATAATTTTAGTTGGTCGATATTATTGGAGAATTCTCTAGATTTGCTTGTTTACTGTTGATAGAAGCTTTGCGATATTTGAGAACATTCTTGGACAGAAAGGAAAATCGTATGACGTAAACAGTGATGACGAAGTTAATTCTGATTGGTTGTAACGCGTCATTCTGGAACGTCCTGAGGTTATCTCGAGTTGAGAGAAAAAATATATAATGGACACACTGTGTCGTGAAAGGATGGAGAGTGAAAAGGCGATTGTATGCAGTTGTTGATGAACGCTGAATAAAGTTTGAAAACTTCATACGACTCCGTGCCTTGTGGCTGTTTGAACGGGTTGCGTGGATAAACGAATCTGAGCTACACACATCAGTACTTCAGCATTGGGGCTGAATCAACTACTGCTAAAGAAAAAGACCACCATCAAACGAGTGTAACATTTTGGGGGCCAAGCCGATATTCACGCCATAGCCAAGGGTTCAACTGCTACAACAAGCGAGTCAACGTTACGAGAGGCAGTCATCGAGGATAGCCGCCAAGGAGTTGCGTCGGGAGGGGCCAACATACTGGAACTACATCCCCGATAGATTCGGGTTGACTGCAAGGGCGTGTAGTCGCCGAAGAGTTGCTTCGTGAGCGAACAACAGAGCGGGACTACGTGGCTGCCGCAAGACTACGTCAAGGGACAGTCTCGGAGCTACATCGCCAGTTTCACAGAGAGCGACGAGCGGACGTCGCGTCTACTTGAGCACAGGAGCGTATACATCAACACCAGCGTGGTGCAGCGTCGCATACGACGAGGACAGCGGGGCCTGCGTCAGCGAAGACGACTAGTGACAAGCATCAGCGCTACTGCAGAAAGCGTGCTGTTCTAGAACTTCTAGAAAGGTACAGAACAGTCGAGAACTTTACAGAAGCATCAAGATGGCTGACTTCTGGCAGAAAGGAATTGAAATGAATCTAAAAGGCAAGCAGCTGACGGAGTACGTCAAGTCTCAGATTGAACAGCAGCGTCAAGAAAGAGAAGAACAGCGTCGCCGTGAAGAGAGAGAATTAGAAGAGCAGCGTCGCCGTGAAGAACGAGAATTAGAAGAGCGGCGTCAAGAAAGAGAAGAACAGTGTCGCCGAGAAGAAAGAGAGCTTGAAGCGCAGCGTCGCCGAGAAGAAAGAGAGGAACAGCGTCGGCGTGACGAGATGGAAGAGAGACGACTAGAAGCTGATCGTCAGTACCAGTTAAGAGTTGGCGCAAATCCAGCAACAGTAGAACGCGCCACAAGTTATCAGTGACAACAAAGCTCCAAAATTGCCAGCCTTTGTCGACGGGAAGGACCAGATCGACAGTTATCTGGCGAGATTCGAAAGGTTCGCTGAAAGCTCTAACTGGCAACCTCAAGACTGGGCAATTCGACTCAGTGCACTTCTGACGGGACAAGCGCTGGAAGTTTATACCAGACTGTCAAATAATGACGCCAAAAACTACGACGTCTTGAAAGAGGCCCTACTGCAGTGCTACAACTTTACAGAGAAGGGCTACCGTAAACGCTTCCGTGAATGCCGGCCTTTGTCAGACGAGACGCCAAAGCAGTTTGTGGAGCGCCTGTCGTCATATCTACACAAGTGGGTGGAGTTATCAGGCGAAAGGAAGTCTTACGACAGTCTCCATGACCTGATCGTGAAGGAACAATTTCTCAATGCCTGTCACAAGGACCTGGCGACCCACTTAGAATTACAAAAGCTGCAGACGCTTAAAGATGTGACTGAGGTTGCTGAAAGATACCTTATCGCTCACGGGAAGACGCTGGGGCCACCCAAGGCGACGAAACATTTTCAGAAGACTGGAAACCATGTGAACCAGATCCAGGGGAGTCAGACGAGCCAGAGACTCACGGACTCCACGCCACCTCCCAGAGAAGGGCATTCAAGAGGCTGTTTCACCTGCAACGCTACAGACCACAGAGCGGCTAACAGTCCTCAAAACAAAAGTAGCGGACAGCGGGGCAGTACTGACAATGCAGCGGCGGGCAACCGGCAGAGGCGGTTCTCCAATCAACGGCAAACCAGTAGATCTGACCATCAAGTGTGCGGCGGGAGCGTCATTCTTCCGAGTGAGACCGAGCGCACAGCTACTCCTGCGGACGTGCAAAAGTGCACAACCGATGGCAATCTTCCCCTTGCCAACGGAAAATCCATCCCCGTCGTCGCCAGCGCAGCTGTGACCGTCCAGAACATGCCTGTTTCCAAGGGACGCGTCGGAAATCATGAAGTTACTGTCCTTAGAGACTCAGGCTGCAGTGGGGTCATCGTCAGAGAAGACCTAATCGCCAAAGAACAGTTTACTGGCGATTCAAAATGGACACTCATGGCCGACAGTAAATGTGTGAAAGCGCCAGTCGCGAAGATTCAAGTCAGCACCCCTTTTTACATAGGTGAAGTAGAAGCGGTTTGCCTGAAAAAGCCGCTATACGATTTGATGATCGGGAATATCGACGGACCCGACGACCCCGATTCAGAATGGAGTCCTGCCTCAACCCAACGCCGCGAAGTTGTGGAGGAGGGTCCAATGCCGTTTCCCGATGGAGACCTTGCAGAGCTGCTACGGGACAATGTGGCTGCTCCGGCTCAGCCCTGCCGACCAGAGATCGTCGGTGCTGTCACTACTAGGGCCCAGGCCAAGAGAGACAAGACGTCCACGCCACTGAAGGTCGCCGACAGCTCCAAAGCTGCCATCGTGGACAGAAATAAACTGATTCAGCTCCAGAAAGCTGATAGTACTTTAACCAAGTACAGGAACCGCCAAGACCACGTGACCAAACACAGTGGCACGGTATATTTCGAGGTAAAGGCCAAGATCCTGTACAGAATCTTCCAGCACCCGAGGGTCAACGGCGGGAAACCACTACGTCAAGTCTTGGTACCGTTACCCCTAAGGCACCAAGTGATGGAAGTAGCACATGACTCAATCATGGGAGGTCACCTGGGCATCAAGAAAACGTCGGACAGAATCTAGGCAGTGTTCTACTGGCCAGGACTTCATGCGGACGTCAGCCGTTTCTGCCGGTCATGTGACATTTGCCAGAAGACCATACCTCGAGGAAGGGTCCCGAAAGTGCCTATGCAGAAGATGCCTTTGATCGACCGACCTTTCAAGAGGGTGGCCCTAGACCTAATCGGCGAAATAAAACCTCCGAGTGAAGAAGGTCACCGGTGGGTACTGACCTTAGTGGACTATGCGACTCGGTACCCAGAAGCAGTGCCTCTGAAGAAGATTGAGGCTGAGACTGTTGCAGAGGCGCTGGTGGACATGTTCAGCAGACTCGGAGTGCCTGAAGAAATTCTGACAGACCTAGGGACGCAGTTCGTATCTGACTGCATGAAGGAGGTCAACAGACTGCTGAGCATCCGGCATTTGACTACGACGCCTTACCATCCGATGTGCAACGGGCTTGTCGAAAAGTTCAATGCTACGCTGAAGTCCACCCTGAAGAAACTGTGCAGCGAGCAGCCCAGACAATGGCATCGCTACATCAACGCCTTACTTTTCGCCTACAGAGAAGTACCGCAGGAGTCCACCGGCTTTTCTCCGTTCGAGGTGTTGTACGGAAGAACCATCCGAGGGCCGATGCACATCCTGAAAGAACTGTGGACGAAAGAAGTAGACATCCCAGAGGTGAAGAACAGCTACCAGTACGTGTTTGAGCTAAGGGAGAAGCTGGAGCAGACTCTCGAGATAGCCAGAAAAAACCTGAAGAAGTCCCAAGACTGTGGAAAGCACTACAGCAAGGGTTACTGGCAAGTCCCCGTGCGTCAACAGGACATACCAAAGACTGCTTTTATAACTCCTGATGGGACGTACGAGTGCCTAAAGATGCCCTTTGGCATGGTCAACAGCGGAACTACCCTGAAGAGAGGAATGAGGAAGATGCTCAAAGGGATGGACAACGTCATTTGTTACTGGGACCTGGGAAGAGCATTTGCAGACCTTGAGGGAGCTGTTTCACCGTCTAACAGAAGCTAACCTGACCGTGAGACCCAGTAAGTGCATTCTGGGGACTGACAACGTCGACTTTATCGGCCATTTGCTGAAAAAAGGACAAAAGGGGCTTCTGCTAGAAAATGTCACCAAGATTCTGAGCGCTTCACGTCCCCAAACGAAGAAGCAAGTGCGGTGTTTCCTGGGATTGGCTGGGTATTATAGGGAGTTCGTACCGAACTACTCAGCCATCACAGCACATTTGTCG
Source organism: Oncomelania hupensis (assembly GCA_036898135.1). Taxonomy (NCBI): domain Eukaryota; kingdom Metazoa; phylum Mollusca; class Gastropoda; order Littorinimorpha; family Pomatiopsidae; genus Oncomelania; species Oncomelania hupensis. The sequence continues at coordinate 92,091,617 of CM072511.1, read as the reverse complement.
GACCTGGTACGGAAAGGCTGTATGAACCAAGTGCAGTGGGGACCGTCTCAGGAGAAGGCATACCAGACTGTACGCGACCTCCTTTCGAAGGATCCGGTGCTACGACTGCCCGATACTTCCAAGGAATTCGTCTTAAGAACAGACGCAGCGGACGAAGGCATCGGCGCCATACGGATGCAAGAACACGAATGGAAACTATTTCCGGTCAGTAACGCCAGCAAAAAACTGTCGAGGGCCGAGAAGAATTATTCGACCATGGAGAAAGGGTGCCTCGCCATCATAATTGGTGGATCCGGAAGTTCGAACTGTACCTTCAAGGAGTGAAGTTCGTGCTACAGACTGGTCACAAGCCACTAACCTACTTGAACTCTGCCAAGTTTGTGAACAGTCGCATCATGAGATGGGCTATGTACTTGCAGAACTTTAACATGCGAGTAGAATCCATTAAAGGATCATACAATGTTGGTGCGGACTTTCTCAGCCGAGTGTGTGAGTAAAGAACATTGACTGTGTGGATAGACTGAGAACATTGGCAATATCCAGACAGACCTGAAGATGAAAACCAATGACTCTGTGTAGATAAACTGAGCACATTGACAGTATTCAGACAGACTGAAATAAGTTTTAATTCTGGACTTTTTTTGTGCATTACGTTTCAACGTTGTTGAAAGAAATTGGGTAAATTTCTTCTTGAGTGGGGGGTTATGTTACGTTGAAACGCGAAGGATAGTATGTTTGAAACGCGCACGATAGATCTAATCGTTTCGCTTTACAAAGTATTCAATAATAGAGTGTATTTACCTTTGAGTTGACACCCCTTTGGGGTCATGAGCAATCTTGCCACTGTAGATTGTTCTAACCTATAAAGGGAACAGTGAAAGCCCCAGTTGAAAACCTGTCTTGCTTTTGTAGGCATGACTAATTCACTGCGGCAACAGTTCCCCCCGTTGGAGTGCCGGGGGTTTCAGTATAAATAGTATCCCCACTTTCTGGAAATTTAGTGCTTTAAATTCCCACTGTCGCTGTCTTCATCATTTGCTCTTTCCCATTCCTGATCTGTCCTATCACTCTGCTATACTTTCTTCTTCTTCGCTAGATCAATTACCTACCTTTTTTCTTGAAAACTCTTCCTGGACAAGACTCCTTGTTTGTGTATGAGGTCTGTTGGATCAGCTTGGGAGTGTTGGACGCTTTCTGCCGGGTGGTCACTAGGGCTTCCTATGATTGTATTATTTCGCACTATAGGCATTTTATATGTATGTGTTTTGTTGATGATTTATAATGATGGTTGTATTCTATTTTGTTTTTGTAACCGGGGTGTTCGCGTAGTTGAGGTCAACCCTCAGCCGTCCCCCGCGTAGGATGTCTTTATTGTAAAGTGACTGGCCGGTGGAGGGCATTCAATTTTCCCACTAGGGTTGTTTCGGCAGATCTTTTATGCGGATCGGGGGTTGTCCGGTCCTGATTTGGCTCGGAAGAGTCCGCTGGACCTAAAGCAACAATAAATAAATCAATCAATCAATCAACCTTTGATTTGAGTTTGCATTGTTGTTAGAAGAAGCTTTGTATAACGTTGATAATTTTAGTTGGTCGATATTATTGGAGAATTCTCTAGAGTTGCTTGTTTACTGTCCATAGAAGCTTTGCGATATTTGAAAAACATTCTTGGACAGAAAGGAAAATTGTATGACGTAAAACAGTGATGACGAAGTTAATTCTGATTGGTTGTAACGCGTCATTCTGGAACGGCCGGAGGTTATCTCGAGTTGAGAGAAAAAATATATAATGGACACACTGTGTTGTGAAAGGATGGAGAGTGAAAAGGCGATTGTATGCAGTTGTTGATGAACGCTGAATAAAGTTTGAAAACTTCATACGACTCCGTGCCTTGTGGCTGTTTGAACGGGTTGCGTGGATAAACGAATCTGAGCTACACACATCAGTACTTCAGCATTGGGGCTGAATCAACTACTGATAAAGAAAAATACCACCATCAAACGAGTGTAACAGATGGCTTGTACAGGGATAGACGTAAGTCTTGACCCCCAACTTTGTGCTGCTGTTCCAGGACTGACTGGGCAACTGTGTGATCAAACACGCAAGAAATGTTAGTTTTACAATGCATACCAATATGGACGTTTCAAAATGTCAAATCATTCCTGATGCAAAGTTGTATCCACTAAGTTTGCTTTATAGCAACTGTGCCGCTACAATTTACAAAGAACTAGCCTAATCACAGTACCGTACTATTTTATGATTTTGCAATAACTCCTCAGGAAATTCAGATTCAGATTCATTCAGCACATGAAAACCCAAAAACATTATTAGGGTAAAAAGCAGTCCAAATGCTTTTAATGTATTAATAGTTGTACCTTCTGGGTCTTCAAACGTGATCATAAAAGCCTGCAATTCTGCATTCCAGGCAATCTCTCCGCCACCCACCATGACTGTACTTGAAGGTCTAAGGTCTTCAAGAGGTGCAAGAACCACCTCCAACTGTTTCCCTCCAACTTTGTGTGACTGGGAAGCCATATGTTGAGCCACTGCAAGAAATTTTGTGCTTAACCATAGTTGCTCTTACTACTGTTATTCACTGCCTAAATAGCCATTTTACATTTTGTAAGGCTTTGGCAATATAAATATGGGGAAAAAATCATTATTGATCATCTATTGTTATATACCTATCCTATCCTATCTATATATCCTATCGTATATTTAAGGTCAGCGCTGGTATTTAATCTAACTGAAACTGGAGAATCTGATGGAGTTAAAGGGAGGGAGGGGGTGATAAGGTGAGTGGGAGGGAAGAGGTGAGTGTTAGGGGTAGCGGGGAATTCACCTTCAGGCATTTCAAATGTAATACACAAGACGGTTCTGTCGTCCTCGCTGAGGTATATCTCTTTGATGTTACCGCCTCCCTTGTTTGGGTTGGAAAAAAGCACTTCGTACAATTCAAGGCTGCCAAGATCAATTCCACTGACTTCCACAGTGCACTGAGGCAAGTGACTTTCTTCCAACGAAAAGAATTCCTCTTTTGGGGGAACGTACAATGAAACTTCCAAAACTTGTTTTTTTCCCAGCTTGTGGCCTTGGGTAGCCACTCTTTTGGCAACTGCAAAGAAAGGCAGAAAATATATACATGAAGTAGAAGAGAAAAGCCAATATGACTCAAATGCTCCTTATGGAACTTGCAATATTTAACATGAAAATGATTGCCCAGAAAAAAACAAAATAAAATGGTGACATTAAAATGCAAAGTAATACTGACTTCGATCTTCCTAAGCTCTTGACCTTGAGATGACCTTGACCTCGGGCTCCATATATATATACCAATGTACTATCAAATAAACTACAGCTAAAGTTGTATTAGGCCCAAAAAATTTTTGACCTTGGGATGACCATAACCTTTTTATTCACAATAAAATAATCTAATAACAAAATGTTTATTAAGCAGTCCTGTAGAAACAATAACTATCATTTGAGCAATTGTTCAAAAAAAGAAGAGAGGAAAAATACATGCCTGTAATTAACTTTCATTTCAGTCTGAATCAAGTATGAAAGAGTATTATATTTGTCCAGGATGATTAGATATTTTATGGGTCTTTGCTGCCATGTTGTAATAGTGTCTGAATGTAACGGCGTTTCGTACACGTTTGTGTAGGAAGACGTTATGACGTCACTGCGTTATTTACGATCGAAATGACAATTAAGTTTTGTGAGCTGTTGTTAGCTCAGAGATGACATAATTATCAGCCGAGTAGAGCGGACGTATTCGTGGGTGCTCTAAGAAAGCCTGATTCTGCTAAGAACTAAGATAGCTGTATCTAGAATACAGGTATTTATTATTATTATTATTATTATTATTATTATTATTATTATTTTTATTATTATTATTATTATTATTATTATTATTATTATTATTATTATTATTGGTATTTATAATGAGCTGTAAAGCTATATTCATACGAAAAGGGAAAGTATTGCTTTTTATGAATTATTGGATTAGAGTGCAGCGGAACCCATGTTTGAAAGAAGTTCGATAACTCGTGTCAATGCTTATTTGATCACGTAATTATCATGTGTGACTCAGTTTGTAACTATGATGCCATTTTATATTCATTTATATACGGGGTTGAAATAGGAATATAATTCAGTTGTATAATTTGTATATCTAGTGATGAATGAATGGGTAGGAATATGTTATAAAATGAAGGTGAGCTGTGATTGTAATATTTGGCTCATAATCCATTGTGGTAGGCTACGCAATGTGTGTACAGTGTAAAGTGGCTATAGGTATTGTCACAGGAATGGTGACAAAAGTGATTGTAGTGGTGTGGTGGCATATAGAAGACATTCTGCAAAGGAAATGGTCTTCAAGCATTATGAAATATAAAGATGTGTCAAAGACATACAGACTCTTTAAGTATAAGAGCGAAAATTTACGATTGTGTACATGTTGTATACAGCGGGGCCGGTACGGAGCGGAGAACCCCTGAGGTGTGGCTGATGGATCTGTCCATATAACATCATCTACTTGACCGGATGTGGACACCATCATTGCCTTATCTCTCCTTCGACTACCATCACTGGTGCAGACGTGCAGCAACGGTGCCGAAGTGAACCTCCGGATCTATGCCACGAAGACACCTGCAGCGTCTTCGGTGTGTGGCTGTGACCCCAGCGTTGGCTGATAATTCCGCGCGGGAGTGCTTGGAAACGATCCGCGAATACGGTTAGTAAATAGAAACTGTGAATTCTAGAATCTCCTTCAAGTCATCGAAGTGAAATCTTTATCTGTGTCGATGCTAATGCAGAGAGTAGAGTCGAGTGACGTCTCAAGAAAGGGACAACGACTTCTGCTAGTGTTGAATTCTGAAAGCAACCTATATGCCACTCATCAAATTGACTGCGTGTACTTATTAAGTTAACTGTGTGCACTTAATTATTATCTGTGTGAATTTATTTATATGCTGGAAAGAATTGTATGATTAAATGTATCTGTGAATGATTTAATGTATATGTGAATGACTGAATGAGAAATAGTGAAACAGAGGGCAAAGAGAAATAACTGTGTATTCTTTGTCCTTGTCTGTAAGCACGTGTGCGGTGAAGGATGAGAAGTTAAAGTAAACAGAGATAGAACACACACCTTTATACTGAGTGTCAGACAGCCACACTCACACACTCATTCATTAGATTAAACGTAGCTATATATAAATAGATATTTAATTTAGATACAATAAAAACCCTCCGTTACACTGAATCCTATCATCCTATCCCATAACTGGAATATGCCTATGAAAGTGTGAATGCCCGTGCATGTTTGCACGTGTGTATGCAATGAGCAGCCATTTATGCATTCAGAGATGCCAACCTGCAGAAAAATCTGTCAGTGAGAAATTTATAAATTGTCAGTAGATTTAAAATTTTGTCAGTAGACAAGAGGGAGCAAACTTGACCCTGACCGAAGTCAGAAGGATAATCGATGTCAGTTCGCAAAATGTTTAACATCAACCTGCTACGAATCAGAATCATGTACAGCACAATGTTAGAGTTAATTAAAATAAATCGCTTTGAGGTTGTGTATCGACATAAAATTATAAAAAAGGGTAAATATCATTGATTTCTTTGCATTTTTTTGTCTGCTACTGCTGCTTCAGCGCAGCTAACAAGGTTGTGAACTACGATATGCAATAAGTTAAACTAAAGCAAGCTTCAATAATTGAAGCTATCAAATAGATTTATTACCTTATAAGGTCGTTATATAATATGCTGCATTATTTTATACTGTGACCAGTGTTCCCGATTACGCACAGTAGTGCGTCAATTACGCACAAAATATGAAAAATGATGCAGAAAAATGTGCTTGTGTACGTCCTGTGCACACATTTTTTTCTAATCGCTGAAGTCAAAAATACGACCAACGAGTGGCGAACTAATTCACGGCATAATCAGAATCAGAACCCAACTGAGACTGCCATTGCAGACGATTAAAGATTGTGTCGGGAGTTGTCGTCCTTAAAAATCGCATGCGCGCTCAATCAAGCAATCCATTCACTGAACAGAAGAAATCTTCGTGAATCCATTCTTTGATTCTATCATACACGATCATGTCACTTCTGACTTGGTTGACTGGGCCCAAAACCCGTTCATCCACAGCAACATCAAGTACAGATCCTGTCATTATCGAAAATACGGAACTCAAAGCAAGGATAAACAAATAAATGATGAAACTCAAACTGATTCCCTAAGGAAACTCAAAACCAGAAAAAGATCCAAAACCGCGACCCGCCGAGGCAACCGCGCTTGCCTTAGAGCCACTCCTCTAATAACATCCCCGACGACACGGAAAGAACCGCGAGGAGTCCAACTGAGTTGAGCAAGAGTGGCCCGAATGGCGGAACGACGTACCCGAAGCGAGGAAGCCGATAGCGCCACCCCGGAGGCCAAAAACGCCAAATGGTTGGCTATCTGTATTTCAGTGGGAGAACAAGGGTCCACCCTATCCTCGGCGCACCACTCAACCCAACGCTTCCAATGGGAAGAATAAACTCCCCGAGTAGAAGGCCTGTGTGCCTCCTCCAGGAGAGAAAGGACCTCTACAGAAGCTCCGGAACCCCTTGGAGACCTACGGACAACAGCCATGCGCGAAGAAAGAGAACGCCGGGGTTGCCGTGCGGAAACCCGGGCCGCGGCTGCAGAAGCTATCCCATCCCGAGAGCGAGAGGAATGCGCCACCCTTGGGAAAGACGAATTAGAACTGGGAACCAGGCCTGAGCTGGCCAAAAGGGAACCACGAGAAAGAGAAACGGGAACTCCCCCTCGATCTTCTTGAGGACCTGAGGAAGGAGTGGGAACGGAGGGAGAGCAGGAGCCTCCAACCCCTCCAAATAAAAGCACAGCGCGCCCACCGCCCAGGCTAGGCAGACCAGAACTGGCGACACAAACCGGGATAGCCTGGAAGAGCAACGAGTGGCAAAAAGACAGCTCAGAGGCCTGAACCACACTGCCCAAACCGGTTGAAGAACCGAGTGAGACAGAGTCCATACCGAGTTGACCACACAAATGAGAAGACTCGGAAGATATGCCAGGACATAGACAGAGCCGCGGACAAGCTTGGATACAAGCGGACAATCGACAATCGCTAACCACCAGAGCAGGATCTCCACCTACAGGGCGAGAGCATGAGAAAGGGAGCCCCCAAAGCGGCTGATGAGAGAGCGCACCTCGATACTGACTGAGCGGACGAGAAAGAGGCCCCGAGGCAGGAAGGGTAGAAAACGACGAAAAACCAGACAAACGGCTGCTCTCAGCAGGCGACTGAAAGGGCAGGACAGCTGGTCCTGAGGCCGACACTCGTAGACCGAAAGACCGAGGCCGCGCACCACGGAAGCGAGCTCTAGGACAATCCTTGCGAAAACCCAATGGCTGCGGGACAGCCCGAAGAGAAGAGCTAAAAACTGAAAACCCCGATTCCCTGGGGGTAGAGACTCCCGCACTGAGGCGGGAGGTCCCATGGGAAAACAGAAGAGGGGCAAAGTGGGCCGAAAGGCACCCCACTGAAGCTGGAACCCCGACCGAAACACCTCTTGCACACAGCTGCTTGCGGAGGGAAGGGCAAGCCAAGATAGAAACTGGCGAGCCAAGCCTCCCGCAAAAGGGATTAGAACAGCTGGGGGGGGGGGGGTGGACAGTCGGGGCCAATCATTGGGGGGAAACCCCACTCGGCTGAGGCCTGCGGCCTACCCTACCCCTGCCATGGGAAGAGTAAGCACCACCCCGCCTATCCCGAGAAGAGTGACCAGGGTCCGAGCGGCCACGACCTAAGTCTAAAGAGGAGCGGAAAAAACGAGAACCTCGGCCTCCTCTAGAAAAGGAAGGCGGGGCCTTCTGAGCGGCCTGAGCCCAGAAGGAGAAAACGTCCGACTTGGCCCGCTCCGACTCCTCGCGAACAGCCGCGCGAGCGTAAGGACCAAAAAGAGAGTCGGGCACCAAAGGTCACTCCCGAAGCGAGGAGGACAGATGCAGAGGCAAATGCGACGCTGACTTAAGAACAGCGTCACGACGAGCAAGAAGCAGGATGACATAGGCGATAGCCTGCGATTTGCAACCCTGAACGATAGAGGTATTGAGGGCCTGCAACAAGGACTTCACCGAATGAACCGAAACATCGTCCCGAAACTCCTGCTCAGAAAAAAGAGCAGAAGACAGCACAGCAGTCAGCGCGTCAGCAAGAGAAGCCCACGCAAGGGACCTGACAACAGACTCCTCTATCTGCGTCAGACCTCTGACTGGAACAGGAACCAACGTAGGAGGCAAAAGCTTTTGGCCCCTTAAAAGAGCAAGATCATCCTGGGAAACCGTAAGCGACGACTTCGGAAGAAACGACCGAGAGAGAAACCTCCGGGGAACACCAGCCAACGAGGACGAACTCACAAATGAGCCCAAAGAGGAAGCTCTAGGGAACTGAGGCACGTCCTCAATCGAAGAGGAAGAGGCCTCGCCCTCTCTAAGGCCCAATCCACAAAAAATTTAACGCTAGAAGACTCCTTGAAGGCAAGGCAAGCCTCATCAGACTCGGCGGAAGCAAGAGCCTCGCCTAAGAAGGAATGGAGGTGTGGTTGAGGCACCGAAACCTCCTCCACCACTTGCGGACAAAAAGCCGCCGCTTGCTGAATGGCCTCTTTAAAAACAGCATCAGGTGAAAGGGACTACCGGTCAGAACTGTCCAAGCCCACATGATCCGGAGACAAACCAGACAAATCAGGTTCATCCCGATAAGAATTGCGAACATCCGGGTAAAGCATCACGATATCATCATGAGCTAACAGCACCCCTGAATCAGTGAAACTGGAAACTGGGGTAGGGGCAACCAAGTGTGCCCCACCCAATCCGGAAGTTGGCGCACGCAAAGGCACCGAGAAACGTAAAGCCGAATCGGCGCCTGCATGCGATCCGGAAGTAGGCAACGAAAATATCGTATCATCAGAACCGGAAACCAGCGCCCCCGATCCACAACCAAACCCGGAAGTGGCATAGACCGAAGGGTGAACAGCGAATGCTTGACCCAAACCGGAAACTGAAGAGGGCCACGGGTGTACCGTACCCCCCGATCCGGAAACCAGAGCCCCCGCCCCACGACCGCAAGCGGAAGTGGTATACAATGGGGGATGGAAGGGAGAAGCCAAACCGGAAACGGGAGAAGGCAACGGGTGTACCGTACCCCCCGAACCGGAAACCAGAGCCCCCACCCCACGACCGCAGGCGGAAGTGGTAAACAAAGGGGGATGGAATGGGGAGGTGTGGGAAGAACTGGAAACTGAGGCCGATAAGGACCACAGACCGTAAGCCACACCCCCTGTCGCAGCCGGACGTAACACTGCGAGCAGTGCTTTTAATGTCTCAAGCTCGACATTAGCCAGAAGTCCCGACCCGGTCTGAATCCCGTTGGAAACAGAAGGGAAGGCTTCGGCAGGTAGCTTGTCCGGATGCACAGGGGGCGTCCCTGCCGAAAAAAGTAAGTGGTCCTAAACTAGAGCGACCATCCGTGTGTTTCTGGTCATAAACCGCGACCAGAAACGGCTCCAAGGACACTTCTGGCAAGACCTAGGAGCCACCCCTCACCTCACTACCGTCACTCCCCACCTCACCACCACCACTTCTACTAACCTGAACGGTAGAAGACAACAAAGAAGGGGGCGCAGGAGTGGACAACAGCGAAGCGCAACGTAGCAATTCAGAAGTATTGTCAGCAGAAGAGGGAACAGAAGGCTGGCACAAAGGCACAGAGACGCCACGTCCATGGGGTAACAACATGGAGACCACGGAAGGAGACGAAGAAACCTTGGTCCTAGAGGGTGCCGCGCTAACAGCAACAGAAGAAGGCACCGAACAGACCGATACCCGACCTTTGAACGAACGGCCGACGAAGAAGTAGAGTCACGCAGAGACGGGGTTGAAGCCGACGAACACCTGCGTTTAGACATGATAAGGCAAACCTTTAAAACTCCGCCGGCGGTAGCAACAAAAGCTACAGGGCGAACAACAGTAAGCCAGCAAAACAGAGAGCTAAGAGTACGCACAACCACACTCAACAAGTGCCAAAAAAGGACTGAAGGTATGCGGACGTTTGCCGTGAGCGCTTAGACGCATGTTGTAGCACGAAGCGCACGGGGTAAGTTAGTGCAGGGAAAGCAACTCTATGTTTCTTTTGTTTGTATCAGCTTCCGCTTTGAAGGGCACTCACCTAGCAACGCCAATAACATTGCACTTTTGAGTATGTAAAATTAATTTCTGGTTTAAGATGGGTTACAATAGGGTTGGTGTTGGGTATCCTGACGTATGCCCGATCTTTGCCGGAATCGGGTTACGTTCGGCAAAGGTTGGGTTACGGTCGGGTAAGTTTTGGGTACCCTGACGATCGCCCAATCTGTATCGAAAATTGGGCTACTGTTCGGCGAACGTGGGGTTACGATCGGATAAGTTTCGGGTAGCCCGAGTCGGTTCCAATTTCCATTTGCCCGATCGGGCTGCCCAAAATTGTGGTTAACTGGTTATGCACTGTGTTGAGAGATATTGGCCTTGGACTTTGATATCCATATTGATGCCATTGGTGCTGTGGGTCATCATTTTTGTCTTCTCTGCACTTATTTCCATTCCATAGACTCTGGAGGTGGTGTCAAGCCTCTGAACCAGCTGTTCAAGCTCTTGTTCCTTTCCAGCCAATCCATCAATGTCATCCACCAAACGAAGGTTTAAGATTGCTCTCCCCCCTATGCTGACTGTGCCTTCGTGATCTGCAAGGGCATCTGACATGATGCGCTTTAGGAAGATGTTGAAGAGAGTTGGAGAGAGTAGGCATCCTTGACACACACAGATTGTGGTTCTGAACCAGTTTTCGATGGCACTTTTATGGAGGACTGCACTTATAGCCTTGTCATACAGGCTTTTGATGACTTCAATAATTTTAGGGCTGATGTTGTACACTTTCATGGTTGCCCACAGAGCTGAGCTGCATGCCAGACTCGGTCAAACGCCTTCTTGAAGTCTATGAACACATTATATCAGTGTTCCCGATTACGCACAGTAGTGCGTCAATTACGCACAAAATATGAAAAATGACGCAGAAAAATTTGCATGTGTGCGTCCTGTGGAAAATCTGTTCAGTGGTACTTTGCCTGAATCCTGCTTGTTCTTCAGCTATGATTTGTTGAGCTTGGGGTTTCAAACTGTTGAGTATTATTTTCAGGAGGACCTTGCTGAGATGGCTGATGAGGCTGATGGTGTGATAATTTTCACACTCCTGAAGGCTACCTTTTTTGGAAGAGTGATGACAACTCTACTTCAAAATTCAGAGTAGGCTTACCCAAAAAATGTGAATGAACACAATCATTAGAAACAAAGACTGGGTTCCACAATTTTTGTTCTTGTTCTGCTCATCCTCTTCTTTATCTAATACTAAGTCTTGAAACAGGTCAAGGGTAAAAAAACCCACCAAAACAGCTGTTACTGACAATGGACAATATAACTGACAATTGCATGATGACTCGGTGCAATAACAAAATTTTCATTTCTGATGATTGTGGATCGGGCAGGTAGGTTTTCCATCAGTTTCCTGTTTGGGTCAGGACTAGAACCTCATTCTCAGCTGCTTTAGATCCTGCTAGACATCAAACTGATAGCGTCTATCACTGAAAATGTTTATTATCAATAGTAGTAATTATCATGAAATTCATCATGGCTTATCCGGTCAGTGTTCCCGATTAGCACAGTAGTGCGTCAATTACGCACAAAATATGAAAAATGACGCAGATGGACGCACACATTTTTTTTCCGAATCGCTGAAGTCAAAAATACGACCAACGAGTGGCGAACTAATTCACGGCATAATCAGAATAAGAACCCAACTGAGACTGCCATTGCAGACGATTAAAGATTGTGTCGGGAGTTGTCGTCCTTAAAAATCGCATGCGCGCGCATTGTAAACTTCCTCCAAGCAATCCATTCAAGGAACAGAAGAAATCTTCGTGAATACATTCTTTGATTCTATCATACACGATCATGTCACTTCTGACTTGGTTGACTGGGCCCAAAACCCGTTCATCCACAGCAACATCAAGTACAGATCCTGTCATTATCGAAAATACGGAACTCCAAAGCAAGGATAAACAAATAAATGATTAAACTCAAACTGAGTAAAGCGTCCAAAGAAACATAACATGTTTTAATTTTTTGGTTTTATATGATTATGATAACTTATGTGACGCTTTAACAGAGTTTTAAAAAAAAGAAAAAAAAAGTGAGGCTTGGACTTGTTTTTACATTTCTTTTTCCGATTTGGGGACTCTCAAAATTTGCACAAGGACTCGTAAAATTTTATACCTAGGAGTAGGAGTCCCAAAAACTCTTTTTTTTGTGTGGAGGGAACACTGATCCTGCTAGACATCAAACTGATAGCGTCTATCACTGAAGTTGTTTATTAATATTATCAATAGTAGTAATTATCTTCAAATTCATCATGGCTTGCATCACCCATTTTATCAAGGGAATCAATCTATAACAATCTTGTTATTTAACTGCTGTGTGTGCTACTATTAATAATCAACTACTATTAACAATTCAATCCTAAAGTGCATAAGTTCATGTATATTTCTTTTTTCCAAATTCTACACATAATAACATACATAACATACCCTTTTTCGCTGACTTTGCACCTCTCCCTTGGCTTTTCATGTGGCCTAACGTGGATGATGGCATGGATTTTGTTGCCACTGGTGCATTACTAAATCTGTTGAAACCTTCAATCCTGAATTTCTCAATGACTGCTTCAGGAGAAACTGATCTGTATCCCCCAAATCCACCCACAGCACCATCTTCATCCAAGCCTAAAAACTCATCCGGCAGGTCTCCTGGGTCCAGGACTAAGCACTTGGCCTCAACCTCCAGTTCTTTACACTTGTCAAGCCATTCCCTCTTGAAGAAGAACTCTTTCATAGAAGGCTGGGTGTAGGTCTTTTTGTGCAGACTCAAAGCCTTCCTGAAGCTACTGTAGATCCCTTGTGCCACTTCCACCATCATTGCATTGCATCGCATTGTCACCTGTTGATAAAGCAGACCTCACATCTACAGTTATGTTTATAAGATTTGTATGTGCTAGAAACAGAGAAAAGCATTTAGCAGAAGAACACTACATTGCATTAAGATACCTTTTCATACTGTCATGATTGTTACAGTACAGACTGCTTTGTTATGTATTCAAAGTCAAAGCATTTTTTATTCCACAGAAAGGAAAATTCATGGATTTCATGTACACATAATTAAACAACGATGTACACATGCAACTGCACACACACAAACTGGTAAAAACATTTTTTTTAAACAAAATTATTTGTCTCTGATGCATACATTTATGTTTAACTTGAGTCAAAGACTGTAAACATTTTGGTAAATTGTATGTACATGTCTGTCTTATTCGATTAATGTTGCCCTGTTTGAAGGATTTGTTTCTTTTTTGCGAAAATGAGTTTACCATAAAATTCGCATTGTTATACATTAAAAAATGATAGTCGGCCTTCATTGCTTTCATATTAAGACTAAGACATATGACCTACCTTACTGTTGAACTCATCAAAGGAGAAGTCATGAAAAGATATCTGGAGAGTGTTGACCTTTGATTCGAGGTAAGGTTTAAACAGTCTGTGGAGAACTTTGGGAAGCGGGAACTCATGGTCACGAACACGGGTCTCATGCAAGAAATCTCTCAGACGTTCGTAGGCCTTCTGGATGTCGGGGCTCACGCTGACGATGGTCAGGCCCTTATTGTCCTCTCGCATCACCATCATGTTTTCATATTCTACCATGATATTATTCTTCAAATTGCCCCAGCCTGGGGTTTTAACTGCCTCCATGTCACTATCCTGGAACTTGACCATTCGCTTCCCAATAGCGCTCATGGCTGCTGTGTGCAGCAATTTAGCTTTCTCAGGCTGGAATGTGCAGATGGTGAGACCATCAGGTGTGACCTCAAACACTACATCATGAATAATGTCCTCACATCTTGACAAAAGAATCGCCCTGGATTTTTCATTAGACATGAGCTCTTTCTGCAAGTCATTCTCCCATAGGACATAGATGGTTGTGACTCTCACAAAGAATTCCATCATCTTCAACTTGGCACTCTGGATCTCTTCTTTAAGACCCTTCAGTTCAACGAAGTTTTCATCAGTGTGGATGTTGATTGCTAAATCAGGAAACTCATCTTTAATATCCTGCAAGACCGTAGTCATTTGCAGCAACAGCAACTTCCCTCTACTCAGATCAAATTTATCAGTCTTTTCCTTCTTTTTACGCTGCAGGGACTCTTGTGTTTTTAAAATTCTGGCCAGCACATCATTTACGACGCCAGCTGCTCTGTCTCCATAGTGAACCAGAGTAAGCAAGTTTGATTCAGGGAAAAAGTGATAACCAACACCCATGTGATCCTTCAGCATTTCACCAACAAATCCTGCAACTTCTTCAAACTCATCCTGGCTCAAGCTGACGTCTTTCTGGAAAATATTCCTCAGGTGTTGATTCAGCTCTCTCTGCACATTTTGTGCCCAATCCTTGACGATCTGCCTAATGCCCTGGATCTCTGCAGTCAACACACAGGAAATGGTCGCAGTTAGCGCCTGTTTGTCTACATGCAGTTGACCATATTGCCTACCCAGAGAGGCCTGAAGAGCATCAAACTGATCAGGAAGGATTTCAAGAATGCAAATGGTCTCAAATTCATGATGACTAAGTGTTAATGGTTCAGGCATTGGTACTGTCGGTTTATCGTGCCCTCCACTAAGCCCTAGGCATTCCATGTAGATGTTGACATTCAACTGCTGACCCTGAATCTTGTGTATTCTATTGGCTACTTTTGCTGCCACTGAAATATAAAACAAAAGATTTTTGTTTGTCGGATATCCCATTTAGCAATACAAAATAGCAAGGTTATATTATCCCTTGCTGCCAATATACACCATAAAAATGTTGTACATGAGAAAGAATAATTATAAATGCAGTTACACTTGATACTAGTACGTAATAAATGCACATGGTGATTTGGATATTTGTTTCCTACCATTAACTACTTATAAGCTATTTCTCAAACCTATTTATTTATTTATCCACGTATTTATTTATTTGTTCTTAAATAACACTTTTCCACCTCACTGCTCAAGGCCTGGCCAATACAAAATCTAACTCCAGCAGCCCGAGGTGCTTGCTTGCAGCCTTTGGGCACATCGTCTGACACCCAGACAACTGAGCATAATTCTATGCTATCTGGAATGGAGGAGAAGGGACCTATATTGTTTGCTGGGTGTATTTGTGTAGCTTGTACTCACCCATCTAGAACATGAGCATCAGGATCTTTAAAGTCCATGCAATGGAATGTGTGCATGCACAAACTAGACCTCATCTGAAGGAGCATTTTTGTTTTAGCACTCCAGGCTGTAAACTGGCTTGGAACCACTGCCTGTACAAGCTGCAATGTCATTGCTGAACATCCAATGTTTCAATAGTTCTTGGAGCCAACTGCGCGCCGTACACCTAATATATAGGATCAGCTAAAATAATGTCTATCATTCAATCTTCTGAACACCATGAAAATGTTCCCCTCTACCTTCAGCTTGAGCAAATGTGACCAAAGCAGCTTGTGGATCAGGAATAAGCTCAACGCCAGTAACATCTCCACCACCACTGCGCTTTGTGTTTTCAAAGTAGTTGGTAAGGGTATCATCAGTTACAGGCTGTTCTTGCGGAAGGTTGGTCACAAGAATCGTACTGCTGACTGGGACTTGCTCAACAATGAGCTGACTTTGCATGAATGGCTTCTTCACCAAACTCTGCTGAATGGTCTTGAAGCATCCTGCAAACAACAATGACAATTAAAGGTCTATTATTTACGAGATGATTATTAGAATTCTAAAAAAAATCTGAGGATGTTGAAGGCTACTTCAGACACTAAAATATGAAAGAATAAAAGAAAGCAGTAGCAACAGCATCACCAACACCACCACCAATACCCAAACCTGTTAGCCTAAATTAATATTGTATCTGGATGACTTGTTTATCTATTTTATTTAAAATCTCTTTACCAAAATGATTGTAGACCATATACTTCATCTATCTGGGTGATAATTGGACAGCATAAACTATATTCCTAGACTGCTCAAAAACCTATACACTTACCTGCAATTTCTGAGTCAAAGATAACGACTGCTGTGCCTTCTTCATCTGCAAAGAGAATCTTGTTCACTTTCCTATCGTCTAAACCAGCTTTATCAAGGCAGTTCTCCAGAAACAGTTCCAACTGATCAGCAGACTTCAGCTCTGGTAGGTCCTTGAGCACAATGCGATCCTTGCACATGTCTGGTGGCCGGTACAAGGTCACTGCCAACTGCTTGCCTCCCAACTTATGTTGGCGCTTGGACACTCGGACAGCAACTGAAAAAAGACGAATTTAAAAATTCAAAGTTGAAAGTCACACAATTCTTAAATCAAATGACAATTTTTTTTAATTGTAATGCTATAAGTTAATTACACTTGTGTAGAATCTGTAAATGCCCAACTATACCACCACCTTACATCTATCCCTAATTATGTTCCTCCAAAACATCATCAGATGAAGAACTCATTACTGCTCATTAGTCTCTATTTTTTCTTCAATATTACAATTTACAAAGGGAATTTAACACAACTCAATGAATGCATTTACAATGAATTAACACTAAAGACATAATAAAAATCACTCTAAAAAACACAACATCAAAGCTTGGAGCATATTGATGTAATTTACATTACCTTCTGCACTGGCAAATGTGACCTGGAAAGCCTTTGCTTTCACATTAAGCTGCACAGATTCCACATCTCCTCCATCAGACTTTCTCTCATTCTCAAAGTAATTAATCAATGTGTCTTCACTGGTGGACATATCCAGGCCTTCAACGCTCACAGTTTTCAGCTTTTCTTTGTCATCTGGCGGACTCCTCAATATGTCATAATCCTTACAAATATCTGGTGGTCGGTACAAGGTCACTGTCAATTGCTTGCCTCGCAACTTATGATGGCGCTTAGACACTCTGGCAGCAACTGATGAAAGGACAGATTTTTTAAAACAAAATTATGTTAAATTCTCAAAATTATTAAATGAAATGACGATTTTTAAAAAAGTAATTGTAATTCTATTAGTTAATTACATTTGTGGAGAATATGTAATGCCCAACCAGACCACTATCCTGCATCTATCTCTAATTATGTTCCCCAAAACATACTTATCATCAGATGAAGATCTCATTTTTGGCTCCTTAATCTCTTTCTATTTCTTCTTAAATTTCATTACATTACAATTACAAAGGGCATCCAACACAACCCAATTAAAGCATTACTAATGAATGAACACTAAGGACATAATAAAAATCACTCTTAAAAAAAAAAAAAAAAAAAAAAAAAAAAAAAAAACTACATCAAAGCTTGGAGCATGCTGATTTAATTTACATTACCTTCTGCACTGGCAAATGTGACCTTGAAAATCTCCCCTTTGGCATCACGCTGCACATTTTCCACATCTCCTCCACCAGATTTTCTCTTATTCTCGAAGTAATCAATCAATGTGTCTTCACTGGTGGACATACCCAGGCCTTCAACGCTCACAGTTTTCAGCTCTTCTTTATCATCTATTCCGCTGCCAGTTGCCATGTATACAGGCACCTGTGCAGTTGCTGGTGTGAATTTGGATACTTTGAGTTTCTTCTCATCAAGTCTGTGCTCTTTTGCAAGGACTCTTTCTACAGCTGTCAGCAGAAAAAAAAAATAAAACAAATGTTCAATTATTATATCTGCTGTGACACAATTTCTGGAGCACTCAATTTCAAAGACAATAAGTGAATAATATATCAAATTTAAATTTTAAATTATAAGCTACCTGCTGCAAAAATTTTTCCAATCAATAACGTCTGCTGCAAGAAAATTTATTATCTATTCTGATTTATTTCATTTCAACTGTTAAAATTGTGAATTGTTGAATATGTAATTAATATATACTTGAGTAGATTGAATTGTTCTCATAAAGTGCTTTTCCAGTTGAAATAGATGCTCAATGTGCTGACCTCATATCATGCATACATTAAAAAAAAAAAAAAAAAAAATATATATATATATATATATATATATATATATATATATATATATATATATATATATATATATATATATATATATATATATATATATATATATATATATATGTGTGTGTGTGTGTGTGTGTGTGTGTGTGTGTGTGTGTGTGTGTGTGTTTCAGACATGCAATGTCTGCCTAAAAGTATCAGCTCGTAGCTTAACAGTGAACAATAGGAACACATGTAGTAATCTCAGTTTCTGTGAATGTGGCACTAGCACTATTATCTATCTATATAAATGGTAAAACATGATGTCTCTGTATTAAAGATTCTGATAACAATTAACGTTAGAATAGAATGTCATTCGGTCAACACAGAAAGTTATCTCTGATATCTATGTTAAAAGCCATAAGCAGGATCTGAATTGATTACATTAACCTTATGGTGAAACCAAAAGCAGGCTGCATTGCATTTCCGAAAAAACAAAACACTGAGTCAATTATAAACAATTAAGCTTCATAAATTAAAAATTTTCTCTAAATTTATTATTAATAAGCATACTTACCATGACTCACGAATGCAATGTTTATAGGCGTTGCTAGGTAAATGCCCCTCGAAACGGAAGTTGAATTCCGAAAAACAACCATAGAGTTGTTCCCTTGCACCACCAAAATCCTGTGAAAAATCCCGTGCTACCAAAGATACTAGAAAAGTAATACTGACCTTTAATTCAAATTCGACGGGATCTTGTCGATGTCCGCTCTGCTAAGAATGTCAGACGTCCAAAAGGACGTCCAAAACTAAAACTAGTAACTGGATTTTTCTGTATTAGGCCTATGTCACGAGAAAAACACACAAAAAGAGAAACTATCGGTTCCCGTAAAAATCTATTCATCGAGAACCAAAACCGAAAGTGCGTGAACGTGATGACTGCGTTCAAATAGACGGCGCACGTGACTCTGTTTTCATAAGCCCTAATCTCTTCGCGTTACAGGTTAGAGGCTTGTGTGCTATTACACAAGCGGGCGACCAGACTTATGAATAGTAGGTAAAAGGTAAAGGTAGTCCCATAGCCTTGTGGGTCTTTGGGGGGATGGAGATCACACTTATCTTGGGCCAGCGTAATGAGGGTGAGGCCCATCTCTCTCCCTCGCTGCTGTACCTTCCCCACCCTTAAGAGAGTAGGTCACAGTTGAGTCAACTGGGGGCGTTGTTATTTGTCGCTTCACGTTTTGCGGTCACCCATCCAAGTGCTAACCGCACTGGACGGTGCTTAACTTGCGACACAGTAGCGAGTGCTCCAACCACTGCACTATTCGACACCCCGGATGAATGCCGCGGGGAATATTTCCGTTTTCGAGATGGTGCATCTAATTATAGTAACATTGAGTAGATTTGTTACTATTTCCTGCCAGCGGTAATTTCCTTAGATGTTATTGAGGAAAGTTGTACTTCCTCTTCGCCTCTACTATAAAGTTTGTCCGGTATGGACGCTGATCTGGGCAGGTGCTGGGCGCTGCGGATCGGCCTGCTGTGCGCTCAAAACCCGCGAAATCGTTATAGCCTACATTTCCTTACCGAACGTTTAACCGTTTCTGAGATAAATAAATAAACAAAATGTCCACAAACTGCAATAGCCTCATTCCGCGCGCGGTTTCGATTCAACCCGTGTCAAGAACGTGCTGTTCCGTAATACCGCAAATTTTGTTTTATTTCCATTCAAAACACTTTTGCACTCATGTCACCAATCTTACAAAATTTTGTGTTTAACTAATTAAATTTGATTAATTAAAAATCGAATCGAGGTTTCAGCATGTTTTCCCATATAGACCAAAAAATTGATGGTCTTTATACGAAGCTTGGTAGCTCACTTAGTAAGACATTCATTGAGAATGCGACAGCTATCATCCCATCCACGGCATCAGAAGCACTGAAACATTGTGAAAGGGATTTTTATCCCAACCTGTTCATCATGTTAAAGAACCTTTGCACCCTGCCTGTCACTACTGCAGAGTGTGAGCGTTCAAACAGTCAGTTGCACAACCTGAAAAACTACCTGCACTCTACAATGGGGTAACAGAGACTCAATGGACTTGCTTTACTGAAAGTGCACAAGGATTGCACAGGGACTTCAAAGAGGCAGTGAACTGTTTTGCCATAAGATACAATTCACAAATGGTAATAATCCCGAGGAACCTATTGCAGCAAGACAGAATTAAGTGAAAGCAGGGCGATGATGTTAATAAACTACAAGGTAAAGCTTTATACCGTTAACGATAAAAAAAAGTAGGTAATAATAATAGTATACAAAACATCTCTGCTGATAAATAAATGTTTGTGTGTGTGAGTGTTGTTGTTTTTTTAAGGGAGGGGCAGAGGATAATTTTTGTACCCCAGAGTTTGTCAGTTCAATTGTTCAAAAAGCTCAATGTCCCAGACCATCACAAATGGCTTTTCGAAGGTTCAGATTGCACCAGATTGCACCATTTTGCACCCTTGAAAAAACAAATTCCGGGGGAGCATGCCCCCGGACCCCACTAGAAGGCTCGGCGCTTCGCGCCTTCGCTGAATCTGTAACACCCGCCACCCCCCTCCCCCCTCGACTTTTCCAAGGTCCGGCCCTCATGTCAGTGAATAAAATGTGTGTGTGCCCCCCCCCCAATCCTGAGCAGCTTCCGCCGCCTGCGGTTAAACTACTTAAAGACTAGATCCCCAACAAAGCTACAGGACCAGACAACATCCCCAATCGAATTCTCAAAAACTGCGCCGAAACTGTTGCCCCAGGATTAGCAGCCATCTACAACACCTCACTAGAGACTGGACAGCTCCCCGCAGACTGGCTAACAGCGAACGTTTCCTCAATATTCAAGAGAGGCGATAGAAACAAAGAAGAAAATTACAGACCAGTATCTTTAACATCCGTTGCATGTAAGCTATTGGAACACATCATCTGTCGACATCTACATACCCACTTCGAAAAACACACCATCCTCACCAGTATAAACCACGGATTCAGAACAGGCCACTCTTGCGAAACCCAACTACTCACTACTATGCAAGACATTCTCTCTTCACATGACACAGGCCATCAGACCGACATCATCATCCTGGATTTCAGCAAGGCATTTGACACTGTGCCCCACAACAAATTACTACACAAGCTGGATCATTACGGCATACGAGGTACCATCCACACCTGGCTTACAAACTTCCTGACCAAGTGCCAGATGAGAGTGGTCCTGGATGGAGAGGCATCAGAGGAAGTAGCTGTCGAATCCGGAGTCCCCCAAGGCACAGTGATGGGTCCTTTACTCTTCCTCTGCCACCTCAACGACCTGCCGGACACAGTAAAATCAACAGTGCGACTCTTCACAGACGACTGCCTACTCTACAGAGGGATCCGCTCCTTCCAGGATCACCTCACACTCCAATCAGACCTCAAAGACCTAGAGAGATGGGCCGAGCAGTGGGGAATGGGATTTAATGCGCAGAAGTGCTATGTTCTTTCCACCAGACACAAGTCACAACACTTCTACAGCCTTGGAAACACCATACTCTAACAGACTGATTCTACCCCCTACATAGGCGTCCAAATTTCTACGGACCTAAAATGGGCTAACCACATCACAAGCGCCTGCAAGAAAGCTAGATCCACACTGGGCTTCCTACGCCGAAATCTCCGGAACTGTCCACAAGAGTGCCGACGCCTAGCCTACATAGCTCTTGTTAGATCCACTCTCGAGTATGCCGCAGTAGTGTGGGATCCTTACCTTTAACAAGACATCGACAAGCTGGAACGCATCCAACGCCAGGCTGCACGGTTCATTATGAGAGATTACAGATCCCGGGACCCTGGATGCATTGGCAGGATGCTTCACGAGCTCCACCTCCCACTACTTGCAAAGCGTCGCCAACAACTCAGGCTGACCATGCTCTACAAGATAATCAGAGGACTAGTTCCTGCTCTCCCTCCCAACACCTTCCTTACTGCTGCCAAGAACAAACGGAAAATCCGCCCCACCACCTTTAAAGGATATGACACACAGAACATCATAGAGAGGCAGATAAACAACAACACATGCTTTATTTTACCACCCTCATCATCAGATCTCTACAGAAACTCCTTCTTCAAAACAGTAGTGGAATGGGATAGCCTTCCCGATGACATCATCAACCTGTCCTCACTCCTCACCTACAGTGGCATGGTGTGCATAAGTTTGGAACCACTTGCGACTTTTGCATTTTTTCAACATTATGAAGTTTTATTTTATTTTTTTCACGGACCTATTACATTTATTAGTGTACAACGTTATGAAGGACACAATTGGCAATAAGAATCACATTTCTAAGGTAATGTGCTTCCAATGTTATAAGTTTTATTGATAATGGAACATAATTACTATAATTTGCTCAGATTTTGCTTCCAAAGCGGATCGAGATTATCCAATCAGCATGCAATATTTCTGACCAATCAAAAGGCTGTTTTGGTAGCCAATCACAGTACGGATGCCTAGCTATTGCAGCAGCTATATAAATCCGCGGGATTTTTTGATTTCATAAAATCCTTATCGGGAAGAGAGGGGACTATAAACTGATACATACATTGATTTCATAGATTTCATTTTTGATATGGTGATGATGGTCATTGTTGTCAGGGTGGCGACGTGGTGATCGTCCTTAACGCTCATGCAATAGGACGTTAAGCATCGTTTTTCGTTCGTTCGATTTCAAAGAGGGGCCGGGTAGCTCAGTTGGTAAGAGCGTCTTGGTAGTAACCGAAAGGTCGCTGGTTCGAATCCCGGATTGGTCAACGTGTGATCATATTATTTTCCCCTTTACCAACAACTGGCCCGCTGGTGTCAGTATAAATCGGTCCAGTAGTCACCTATATGCGAAAGTGTCGTGTGACTATAATCTACATACAAACATTGATTTCATAGTGGGGCCGGGTAGCTCAGTTGGTAAGAGCGTCTTGCTAGTAACCGAAAGGTCGCTGGTTCGAATCCCGGATTGGTCAACGTGTGATCATATTATTTTCCCCTTTACCAACAACTGGCCCGCTGGTGTCAGTATAAATCGGTCCAGTAGTCACCTATATGCGAAAGTGTCGTGTGACTATAATCTACAAACAACAACAACATTGATTTCATTCAGTTTCAAGAGTGCTGCTCTTGACGGCATCGCGGCAAGGTCCCGTGGCGGGGCTGTCTCCTAGCTCGGAGTGTAACCGACAGACGGAGTGCTCGTTTCTGGGCCTCCTGTTACTTGTCGGCATTTTTTCATAACGATTTTTATTATATTCTATTTTTCTTTGGCCGCGGTTTGGGCCATCTTTGATTAGCCCGGTAGGACTAAGTTATAACCTGTTTTTTCTTTTAAAATTTCTTTTTGTATATATTGATCGGATTTTAACCGTGGTCCTGTAGAATTTAATTTTTAACTAGCTTTTAACTTTTGGTAGGCAGACCTGGTCTGCCTCTTTGTAATTAGCTTTTCAAAAATAATAGTACCCTTTCCCATATTCTTTATTTTTTGCTCCCACATTCTGGCCTCCCTCCCTGGCGGCTCCTGGATTGTTTGTCACCCCGTGACTCTCTCCTTTTCCTCCGGCACAAAGCTCACCTTCAACCCAGATGTTGCCTTAGAGCGCACCGATTCTACACACTTCTTCAGTCTACGATTATCTTCTTATTCATCGAACTGTTATATTTACGTCTCTTATACGCATCATGTGTCCAGAGACTTTAATCTAATCAACAAACAAACAAACAAACATTGATTTCATACGCAGGCATTCCTGTTTTTGACTTCGCTGAGAGAGGGTGTGTTGGCTGCTACTATGTTCCACGTTCTCGCACGCTCTCCTTGCTTCGTCGCCTTCGTCGTCGCCTCCACTGTCGTCCATGGTCGACCCCGTGTCGCCGCTACCGCTAGTCAATACGCTTTGCTGTGCGGTCTTCCACGCTTGAATCTTCCGTGCCTCCCTGTTGCGGGCGGTCTGTGGTTCGAGCCAGTCTGCGATCACTGTATATCCTTTGCAGTTTTTTTATTTTTTATTTTGTAGTGTGTATTGAAGTATCTCCCTTTGGCCTTTGGTTTTAACGTTGGTCCGTTGTGTGCTTGTGGGTGTCTGTGGGAGTGACATTTTAAAACTTTTTATCTATTCATTTATTTTTATTCTCTTTTTAATTGTTGGTTGTTATACTTTGGTGACGGCCTGTGGGCCCATCTCCTTTGGTTTTTATCATGTCTGACGTTGATAACGAGGTTTGGGGGTCTGATGGGGAGGTGTCGGAGGCTCCTGATCAGGACCGTTCTCGTTCCTCCCTTGATGCCTCTTCCGACGCTTCTTGCGCGGACGTTCCTCCACCCCGTCGGGGAGCTGCTTCTACGCTCACGCCTGACGATTTCCTCGTCTCTTCTCCTAAGGCTCCCCTGGTTGGTCGTAAGGCCAGGAGGAGAGATGCTCAGGCGGCTGCCCGTGCTTGTATGTTGATCAGTGGCCGGAAGGCCGGTTTTCTTTCCTCGTCTCTCCGCCCCCGTGCTCTTACCCCATTTCCTGGGGATTCTTCGCCCGCGTCCCTTTGTCTTGCTCGGTGTGGCCCAGTGCACGCCGTGTCCTCCAAGCGCTCCATCTCCTATGGTGATGTTCCTACGTCTGCACCTCGGGAGTCGCGTCCGGCCTCTCCCGGTGTTGATGATCCCTTTTCTCCGGGTTCTGTGGCTGTTGATTTGGTTTCCCCCATGGCCATTCCTCTCTCCCCGGTCCCTTCTCCTCCTGGTGTTGCTGCGGCCGGGTCTGTCGCCGGCTCGCCTCCTGCTCCTCGTTCTTCTTCACCTGTGCCACCGTCGGTGCCCGCTGTGGCCACTTCTGCCTCCACTTCTGTGCCTGTTCGCGTTTCTGTTCCTGGTCCTCTGCAGTCCTCGTCGGCTTCTGCCGGCGGTTCTCGCACCTATGCTGCTGCTGCGTGTGTTGGCGCGGGTCTCCCCGCTGCTTCCACACGCCCGTTTCGCGTACCTCTCTCTAGATCTCGAGCCGATGTTGTCGACTTCCATGTTGTTATTAGGGATCTCGGGGGTGGCCCTGCCACATTCTCCGGACTCGGACATTTTTTGCAGGCTCGCACCCTGGCTGGGCTTGCTGGGGAGGTTCTTTCCATCCGACGCACCCCCTCTGGGGGGATTGGCTCGTCGGCTGCGTTTCCGCGTCCCAGCAGGGGACGATCTTTCGCTGTGCCTCTCAGAGTGGTATCCCAATTTCTACCAATATTCGATCTGCCACTACCACGGGAGTCGTCCGCGGTCTCCCTCCTATGGAAGACGATACCACTTTTCTTGGTCAAGTCAAGCGCGAGCTGTGCAGTGGTGGTTGCTTGGTACAATCTGTTGTTCGCCTCCCTAGACAGGGTGGCTCTTTGTCTAGTAGTATCAAAATCACTTTTATTGCTAAAGTTCTTCCCTCCGTGGTCACCCTTGGTCGTACGACCTACTCTGTGGATCCCTTTGTGGCCCCCGTTTCTAGATGTACGCGGTGTCAGCTTCTGGGCCACCTACGCTGGCAGTGCAGGCGCAAGCATGATCGTTGTGCCCGCTGTGGCAAAGATCATCGCACTGCTGATTGTACAAGTTCTACCCTCCATTGCTTGAATTGCAATGGGGTACATTCCGCTGCTTGGGGTGGCTGCCCCGAGGTTGAGATCTCGCGTCGCGCCAATCGTCTTCGTGGGGCTTCCCTTTTTAACAGGCCGTCGAGATGGCGCGCTCTGGGGCTGAACTCCCATCGCCTTCGAGTGTTCCTCGCCGCCCCATTCCCGCACCCCGTCGGGCTTTTCTTCCGCGGGCTGCGGGTTCTCTTGATCTTGTTCCCCCGGTTGCCAGTTCTGCTGCCATCGGCGTGGGATGAGTACTGGGGTCGACCCTAGCGATGCTGCTGCTGCCCCCTGCCGGGCTTCGGCTGCGGGTCTTTCTGCCGAGCACCCTATCCGGGGTTCCTCTGATTCTGCTTCACATGATATCGGTCCCTCTTCTGTCCCCCCCCCCCCCTTGGGGGGCCGGGGGCCTTCGTCGGGTGCAGCTCGCCCGTCGACATCGCCGATTTTGTCTGCTCTACTGTCCCAGCTGGCGTTACTGGAGACACCGCTTTTGGATAGCCTTTCTGGTCTGTCCTCTGAGCTGTCACCTGTGCGCCTTCTTGTAACTACTCTTTTCGGTCTTATCAAATCATTCATCACCGTTATGTCCAACCATGATACAGTTTAAGTTCATTTTATTGATAACCGGTTTGTGTCTGACCTCGCCCCTTAGCATGGCCTCTCATACACTTCAGATTTTACAGTATAACTTCCGCTCCATAGGTCCTCTCTGTGATTCTTTGCCGCTCTTGGCTCACTACATAGGTTGTAGTCAACTTCTGTGTTTTCAATCCCTCAACTGTAGGGTGGGTGAACTCCCCCAGAATACCGGGGTTTCATTTCCCTCCTCTTTTTACTACCAATGAATCTGATAAAGTTTTCGTGGCCACTTATGCTCGGCTTGGTCTGGCTCTTACTGATTTGGGTCCGGTGGATGAGGGTGATGGGGGAGGATTCACTTCTGCTGTTCGGCTTTCTCTGGGTGAGGGTTCTCTGTTACCCCACTTAAACATTTTAAATTACTATAATCCAGCTGGACACGCTCTGTTTGACTGGCTTGCAGATGTGGTTGGGGATGAGGAGTGGCTGATAGTGGGGGATTTCAATCGTCGTGATGGTTTGTAGGATGAGGCTTTTCCTACTTTTTCCCACACTGTCTGTGAGGCTCTCTCTCATGCCCGCCTTTTTTCTCTCAATGATGGGTCTCCTACCCGTATTCCCGACCGATCCGATCACTCTTGCACTGCCATTGATCTTAGTCTTGCCACGCCTATGGTGGCAGCTTGTGCGGACTGGGCTGTTGCTAATGATCCTGCGTTTTTCCGACCATCTGCCTATTTTCATTCGCCTTGGCGTCCTTCCGCTGTTTTCCCCAGTCGCTACCCCGTCCATAAATTACCCCCGTTGGGGTGCCGGGGGGTTCAGTATAAATAGTATCCCCACTTTCTGGAAATTTAGTGCATTAAATTCCCACTGTCACGGTCTTTCGCATTTGCTCTTTCTCATTCCTGCTCTGTTCTATCAATCTGCTATACTATCTTCTTCTTTGCTAGACCAGTCACCTACCTTTTTTCTTGAAAACTCTTCCGGGACAAGACTCCTTATTTGTGTATGAGGTCTGTTGGATCAGCTTGGGAATATTGGACGCTTTCTGCCAGGTGGTCACTATGGCTTCCTATGATGTTATTATTTAGCAATGTAGGCATTTTATATGTATGTGTTTTGTTGATAATTTATAATGATGTTTGTATTCTATTTTGTTTTTGTAAACGGGGGTTCAATAAATTAGAGTACAGCCTCAGCGTCCCCTGCGTGGGATGTCTTTATTGTAAAGTGACTGGCTGGTGGAGAGCTTTCAGTTTTACCACTAGGGTTGTTTCAGCAGATCTTTTATGCGGATTAGGGGTTGTCCGGTCCTGATTTGGCTCGGAAGAGTCCGCTGGACCTAAAGCAATAATCATGTAATGTAATGTAATGTCCATAAATGTCTCTAAAATCGATTGGGATCTGTACTCTGCTATGATTGGCCAATTTGTCCTCTCGTCCGGTATATCGGTGGACGATGCTGAGCATGCCCTCTGTGACGTCATGTGTTCCACTGTTTCTGTCCTGACCCCTAGGGCTCCAGATCGCCCGGTCAGTGTCTCTAAACCTGTAAGGAAGCCGTCCGCGCTAAAAATAAAAAAAAAAAAAAAAAAAAGTGCTTATTTTGCATACAGACGTATTAATACCCCAGAATCGCATTCCCTTATGAAAGCCACTAAGCCCGCTGCCAAGCGAACGGTTGCTGCTGCTAAGCGCGACCATTGGGCATCTAAGCTGTCAGGTGACCTGGGTGTCGGGCAACTTTGGACTAATCTCCGCAGGTTGCGCGGCACATATCGTCCCCTTGATCCTGATTTAACGGATGGCACCTCTGGTTTTACCACCAGTGGTGACAAGGCCTCTGCCTTTCTGTCAAAATTTGTCTCGGCCAGTGATGGCAGTCTTCTTTCGCCGGCTGAGGTCGATCGCAGGGTGGCCCCTGAGGCACAGTTTTCCTTTCTGGCTCCTCTTTCTACTGTTCAGTCCCCTGACTATGGTAGAGCTCCTTCGGGCCCTGTGTTCCTGTCCTACGAGTAAGGGCGCGGGCCCCGATGGGGTTCATTACCTCATGATTAAGCATGCCCCACACCGACTCAATCAGAGCTTTTAGGTTTTGAAGCTAGTTCAGCCAGGCTAGCTATAAATAGCTTTGCCAGTGCTCTTCTTTCCTTTCCTTTCACTGAAAGGGAGGGTGTAGGCAAGCTATAAATAGCCCGCAGCCAGCAAAATGTGGGATAACCTAAGAGTGCTGCTCACATAGGCATTGAGCTGCTGTGGCCCCTTTGTCAGTCAAAATTCTTCTCTTAGACCATTTTAATAACTGCTTTTCGTCTGGTTCGATTCCGGACTCGTGGCGGGTGGCCACTGTCATCCCAGTTCTTAAGCCTAACAAATCCAGAAAATGTCTTGATCATTATAGGCCCATTGCACACACTAACCATACATGCAAACTCTATGAACGAACCGTCTGGAGTATTTTTGTTCTTCTGGAGGGGTGATTCAGTCTGCCCAGGCTGGCTTTTGTCAGGGGCGGGGAGTCGTTGATCACTTAGTGCGCCTTAACGAGCATATCCGTCGTGCCCGGGCTAGGAGGCGGACCGTGCTTGCCTGCTTTTTTGATATCGCTAAGGCTTTCGATTCGGTCTGGCATGCCGGCCTTCTTGAGCGGCTCCGTTCCCTGGGCGTCGACCGATCATTGTGGCCTTCGTCGCCGCCTTTCTCCGCGACCGGTGTATCCGGGTTCGATGGGGTGGGGTCTTTTCCCCCGTCGGCTCCCTGTCCATGGATGTGCCTCAAGGGTCTGTACTAGCTCCTCTGCTCTTTTCTATTGCTTTGTCTGAGGTCGGGCTCAATGTTTCGGTCGGAACAACGGTTACTTTGTATGCCGACGACGTGGCCTAGTGGCGTACGACGCATGGCAGATTTCTACGGCCCTCCTTTGTCTTTTTTAGACAGGATTTAGCCGCTTTTCAGGCCGGCATCGACCGGATCGCGGCTTCTTTGGCCTCGATCGGTCTGTCGTTTGCCCCATCCAAATCTGTCTTCGTTCCTTTTCGATCTCAATGGGATCCTGTGTTCAACTCCCTCTCCATCCGAGTGTTTGGGGACGCGGTGGCTGCTTCACGCAGCGTTCGCTTCCTGGGAGTGATTTTTCAACAGAACGGTTCCATCCGTTCTCATATTCAGCACAATATTGCAAATGCTAGTAGGGTTTTTTGGTATCTTGTATTCCATTCGCCGCGAGTCTTGGGCCCAGGAACCTCGTTCTCTTGTTGCTCTTATTGTTTCACTGATCAGATCACGTCTCCTGTTCGGAGCCGAACTCATGTATAATTTGTCTCCTGCGCTTCTTAACCTATTGGTTCGTGTTGAGTGTAGGGCGCTTCGCCTAGCACTCTCTCTTCACCGCTCTACCCCTTTTGTTTTGGTATACCGGCATTCTCCCGCTTGATCTGCAAATAAAAAAGTTATGTTCTGGATATGTTCTTCGGGCGTCTCGCGTCCCAAACTCTACGGTTTGCGAACTTGAACCATCTTTTATGTGGCCCGTGACCCCCCCGGTCTGTTTCCGGTATCGGTGAGGTTGTTAGTAAGCTTCTTAGTTCATTTCCGGGTTGCGCCCGTCCCGTTGAGCCTCTTCCACCTCTGGCCCCGCCGTGGGTCTCCCCCCATATGGCTGTCTCCTTGGGTTTTCCGGGCCTCCGTCGTGGCTCAGACTTACCTCTGCTGACTCAGTTGGCGATCGAGCGGGTGTGCGCCTCACTCGGCTCCTTGCGCATTTTCACGGACGGGTCCGATGGCTGCTCTGGTTGTGGCTTTCACATCGAGGGTGTAGGGGACTCCTCCTATGGTACCCCGCCCGGTTCTAGTGTGCTCACGTGCGAGCTTCTGGCTATTAGGGAGGCCCTCTTTGTTCTCACTCGGTCTCTCTTCCTCTTGGCTGTTCTATTGCTGTGTTCTCTGACTCTTTATCTACCCTTCCCAGTCTTGAGACTGGTTATTCCTCTGCCAGACCGTCCCTAGTTCTGGAAATCCTCATCTTAGTCTCTTCTCTGGTTACTTCCGCCTGTCTGTTGCTTTCCTCTGGGTTCCTTCGCACGTGGGCATCCGTGGTAACGAATTAGCCGACCGTGCGGCCGCCGTTGGCTCCTCCGGGCTCGCCCTCACCTCTCTCTTGATCGATCCCTCCCTTTCTGAGTCTAAGGCTGCCGTTCGTTGGGCATTGGGTTTATCCTGGGCTGGGATGCCAGGTATTTTGCCTGGGCTTTGTGCGACGCTGGACGCCTTTTGTTGGAGGGCAGATGTCCCTTTCCCCTAGTTTGTTCGGCCCCAGGTCACATTAGGATCATTGCATTGCGCCTTTGCACGGGCCGCTGGCGCACTAGTTTTGTCGATGCTTCTTGCCTCTGCGGCTCCCCGATTGATTATGATAATTGTCTTTTCGACTGTCCTTCTCTCTCCGGGGATTTTGACTCACTACGGACTGCCTGTGTCCTGCGGGGCATTGGTTTAAACTGGACCGACCTATTCACTTATTCCACATCCTCGGATGCTGGTCTCCTGCTGCTGGCTGCTCGCTGCATTTACAATTCAGCGGTGGCTTCCTACCTCTAGACTTCATTTAGTTTACCCTCAGTCTGGTCGCCCGCATTTGTTTATGTCCGCTGGTCGTTGGTTTGGTTTTTATCTCTTCACGTCGTCTTGTTTTTCACGATTATTTTAACTACATTACTTAGCGACTTGTAGCTTTTCTGTTACATATCGCCTGACTCCCGCACCATGGCAGTCCCTGCCGGGGATGTCTCTCTGGTTGTAATTTTATTATATCGGACGTTTATCATATTCTGTGTGCAATCCCATGGCTAATATGCCGTATATCGCCTGACGCCCGCATTATGGCAGTCATTTTTCGAGGGTCGTCTTTGGTTTTAGGTGTTTTTTAGTCTCATTTTTAATTTTTATACATTAGTGCGATATCATGGTGGTATCGCACATTGCCTGACGCCCGCACTATGGCAGCCATTTGCCGAGGGTCGTCTCACGGTTTATGTTATGTTGTTATCAATATTAAATTATTACGCGATCTCACGTAATCGTACATCGCCCGTCGCCCGTATCATGGCATCCATCTGCCGAGGGCTGTCCTTTTTAACTTTAAAGCTATCGTATGTATTTAACCAATCTGATAGTGTAGTTTTTAACCTTTACATGATCGCTCCTGTTTAGGTGGATCTTAGATTTTAACATTTAGATTTTATCGTCTGTTCCTCCATTTTGGGCGATTTGGGGCTTTTGCTCCCCCCCCCCCCCTCCTTCATTGAGGACTTAGTTTTATTGTGCGTGTGACTGGGTGTGCTGGCTGGCTGGTCCCCTTCCCTCACTTTGTTTTTACGGTCCCTCATCTTGTTTTAATGTGGTCCTGGAAAGTTTTAATGGTAACATTTAAACCCTCCTTGGGGCTCCCATCTTTTAAATCTCTTTTTATGTCCCCCATACGCCCCGGTGTTAGGGGACGGAAATTTTACCCAATAATAATAATGATTTCATACAATTTCATCATCAATCATGACAAAGACGCGAAATCTGACGTTGGAGGAACGTATTAGGGTGTCTGTGATGAAGGAGGAAGGACGTTCTTGTCATCAGATCGCAAGAAAATTCGGCTGCAGTCACAGCGCGGTTGTAAAGATTCTGCAGAAGAAGCGCCAGACTGGTTCAGTGGTGGACAAGCCTCGGTCCGGTCGTCCACGTGCTTCAACATTACGTGAAGACCGTGTACTTCGACGCATTTCATTGACCAATCGCAGGTTGACCTCACCTCAGCTGCTGCGTGAGTGGTCAGATGATTGCCATATCAATGTCAGCACTTGTACAGTTTGTCGCCGGTGTTTGCAGTTTGGTCTACGAGGCTGCAAGGCCCGCAACAAGCCATTGATGACTGATTTACAAAGGCGCAACCGAATTGAGTGGGCACGGAAGCACTCAACCTGGACCTGTGCAATGTGGGAAACGGTGCTTTTTAGCGACGAAAGCACCTTCTGCCTGTTCGGAAACCAAGCCCGACCCTACGTGAGGAGATTTCCTGGAGAGGAGTTTAAACCCGAGTGTCTTAACCTCACAGTGAAGCATCCTCTCAATTTCATGGTCTGGGGTTGCATGGCTGCCAGTGGCGTTGGACCTCTCCACAACGTCGATGGAATGGTCAATGGGGCCAAGTACATCACTATACTCGACAAATGCATGCTGCCATCAGCTCAACTACTGTTTCCAGGTCAGTTCATTTTCCAGGATGACAATGCGCCCTGCCATCGGTCAAAAATGGTGATGAACTGGAAGCGGATGCAGAACATCGAGTCAATGGAATGGCCCGCCCAGTCTCCTGATCTCAATCCCATTGAGAATTTGTGGTACAAGGTGGCACTGGAGATATCAATGAGACACCCAACATCAAAGCGTGAGTTGATTGAGTCACTGATTGCAGCCTGGAACCACGTTGTCACCCATGATCACCTCATCACACTGGTGCATTCAATGCCGACTCGATGCCGTCTCGTGATCAAGAGCAAGGGCTGGCCACCAAATATTGAGCCATCACCGATACACAAAACGGCTTTTTTTAAAAGGCCATCTATGCAAATACAAAGAAATATAAAGAATATATCACGATATTTTAAAGTATGCTAAATTATTTGACATAATTAAACAGTGTTGCACATTATGTGATTTATGCAGAAATTGATTAAAATGCAAACCTTAACAAATAAAATTAAAATAGTATGTCCAAGGGTGCATAACAATGTTAATTTTATAGTCAAATATATCCCCTGTAACATTGCATGCAGATAAATGTTGAGGATCAAATAAAAAATTCAATTTAAAGGTCAGAATGTTGAAAAAATGCAAAAGTTGCAAGTGGTTCCAAACTTATGCACACCACTGTAGCTCCTTCTCCTCTGCAATCGGGAGGTACAGGGATGCTGACCAGATCTTCTAGAGTCAACATGGTAGAATAGTGATTTTAAGCTTTTAATTGTACATCCATATTAGCAGGCTTCCACAAGAGGAGCCCTTTTAAGAATATAATTAAATAAAATCAGAACTAGCATAGGCAATATGAAGTTATATAAAAAGGACTATGAAGCAAAATTTTATTTTATTTTATTTTAAATCAAATTAGCGCGCGCACACCACCACCACGTTAATAGCAATCTATGGCTCCTGTGGTGTTTTCTGCCAACAACATCATCGGCAGTATCCAGATCCAGATACAGAATAACTATATTAGTATAAACTAATAAAAATAAACTAACTAATGGCAAAGGTAGGTGCAGTGTAGTTTACTTTAAAAAAAAAAAAAGTTTAATAACAGAAAGAAACCTAATTAGTGAACAGAATGGCTCAACAATATAAAACAAATTTATAAGGTTGGGATGGAAATTAAAATATTAACATGACAGAGAATCAATGTAAAAATAAATAAACACAAATTCTAAATAATAATAATAATACAAATCATAGATAATAACTGTAAAAAAAAGTAATATTTATTGAAAATGAGAGAGAGAGTAGAGGGAAAGAAGGGTTGGGGGAGGGGAGATATAGGGGAGCAGAATAAAAAAAGAACG
This sequence comes from Oncomelania hupensis, assembly GCA_036898135.1. Classification (NCBI taxonomy): domain Eukaryota; kingdom Metazoa; phylum Mollusca; class Gastropoda; order Littorinimorpha; family Pomatiopsidae; genus Oncomelania; species Oncomelania hupensis. The sequence goes on along the minus strand of CM072511.1, from coordinate 92,057,630 downwards.
ACTGACATATATAGACAAGGCTGCTGCGCTCCCTTGTCATCTCCATCTTCCCATACGCTTGTGAAACATGGACCCTATCAGCAGATCTGCAACGAAGAATAAAAAGCATGGAGATTAGAAGATTCTACAGAAGACTTCTGGTCATTTCCTATACCCAGCACATCACCAACGACGAAGTCCAACAGACCATCACACAAGCCATGGATAACACGATGACATGCTCACATTGGTGAAGAAACATAAGCTCTGATGGTATGGTCACGTCACCAGAGCATCAGATCTTGCAAAGACCATCCTGCCAGGCATGGAGCAAGGAGGCAGAAGAAAAGGGAGACAGAAAAAGAGGTGGGAGGACAACATTCCAGAATAGACTGGCTTGACATTGAGTGAAGCCATGAGGGTTGCTGAGGACAGAGAAAGATGGAGTACGCTGGTTAAACGATCATCTGTGATGCCCCAACGACCTTCGAGTTACGGGATAGGATAGGGTAGGACAAATATAGAGGATGTACACAATCTATATTCAAACGCAAGCACACAAAGTAATATTTTGCAAAGGTTTATTCACAAAAAATTTCCACAGGTAAAAAAAAAATTAAAGTCGGGGTGGGAGAAAGGGGAGAGGGAGGAAGGGGATGGGGGAGGGGGAGCAACATTTAATTTGCATCTTAAAATTCATCACATCGGTAAAAGACATTTACAATAACACAGAAATAAATATATTCTTTCATTGATAACAATGATCAGTATGATGAAGTAACTGTTATTAATAGTTATTAATAACAGTTAATCAACTGAAACAATGTAAAATCAACATCACTTTTCAAACACACAAAGCACTTGCAACCATACCCAAACATGTAGATAATTCTATGCATACAAACATTCAGACACATACAGTGCACACACACCAATTCAGTTTTTCTTTATTTCTGTTATTGTTTAAAAGATTAAAAAAATACTCATCGGCTCCACAAGATCCCAGATTCACACAAACACATAGGTAAAAAAATTTAAAAAATCATTGTTTAATATTTTATCAAATGGCTTCAAATAAATGCTAAAAATACACACAAACACACAACCAGAATGTGGGGAGAGAAGGTAAAAAAAAAATAAATCAAAGAAAATAAATGTTTCAATCCTATGCATCTGTAGTCCATATAATTCACACAATTTCCTTTTTTTTTATTTTACACTACACAGATTCATGGAATTCAGATCTTATTTGATGTTTTTATGTGTTTTAAAATGTCATTATGTTGCTACCTTTGCTCCCTGGAACACAACATTAATTGCTGAACACAGTAATACATTATGAATATTTGATAATAAATTGTAAATACTGTATTTATATTATAAACTCATTAATTAAATGTGCATCGAGTGTGCAATTGAAGAATATTTTATTTTATTTGTACTTGTATTTTATTATTATTTTTATAATTTTGTGTGTATTTGAGAGATAGTAATCTTAAATATTTGGATGAATATCTATATATTTTGTATAATTTAATAAGAACAAGTTAATTTGTACGTAATCAATAAACGATCATAAACAAATACTTCCAAAATGTACTCTCAACTTTTGTAACTGCAAATTAACTACATTTTTGACACTACTAAGTGAGTACATTTTTGCAACTGCAAATTGACTGCATATCATCATTGTTTTATTTAAAGTAAACATATCGTTTGCTAAAAGGCGTACACGTCGGAACCATGTCTACATTGTCACTGTACTTAAGATTTTGAATAGTATTTTGTAAATCTTAGTGCTTGCCAATCCTACTTTTTAGTAATGTTTTTGCGAGTCCTTCCCCTTCCAATAATTTTTTTTCCCCCTTCCAAAAAGTACTGAACTCTAGTCTTTTTACTTAATAATCTACAAACATAATTATAAATGTATCTTACATAATTTGTAGTCTTTTTAGTCAATGTCAGTACTATCACTTGGTAACAGTTATTCATTCAGTCAATATAACTCAAAGGAACTCGAGGAAAAACAATTTGCAGTATTTTCATTTACCAACATATGCATTTATTATCTTATTTTTGGATTTTATTTGTCACTCATTCACTCATGCACCAGGTGAACTGAAGCTCTTTCTCAACAAAAGCAAAGCTGCCAAAAGAGCCATGCCACTACGACATGGAAGGCTAGGACTTACAGTGTATGCTGGATGTATGAATTGTTGTATTTGGCACTCAACCGGCCAGGAGACGAGCATCAGGATCTTTAAAGTCAGTCCAATGGAATGCACGCATGTACAGGCCAGATCTTAGCTTATTACATCATCCAAAGGAAATGGTGACATGATAAGCCTCATGCCTAATTTACATATGTTTTGGCCTCCAACGTGGATTGAACCCATGCCTGTTTGTTTGGCACTTGTGACTTGGGCATTGGAGACTAGCACCCTACCTCAACACTAACATGTCACCATAAATATCATACTATTCTACTCATTCAATACTGATCACAAAACTGTGGAAGAAGACAAGTTCAGTCTTCTCATTCTGTATTATATATAGATTAGATCATTTACACTGAACACTTACCATTGGTATTGAATTCCTTGTTGCCCAAAGAAACTCAGGCATAAACAAATTGCAGTCTTTTCACTTAATGACAAGACCGCACTGCTCAGCACTTATGTTTGCTAGAAATCACTCATTGCTGCTCCAAGGAGCTCGACCAAAACCAAATTTAAGTATTTTTCACTCAATAATTATAGGCAATACACCAAGCACCAAAAATAAATTCAACTGTTGCAACAACAACAAAAAAGCTCTTTCAAAAACATCTTTCAGTTTTGGTACTTGGCGTTGGACAGTTAAAATCCAGCAACTATGTCCACTGACACTTCTACAGTGTGGAAGTTTCTTCTTATGTGGCTAGGCCAGTTTTATTCATTCATTCATTCAATCACTCATTCATTCATTCTATCACTCTCATTTATTAAAGGAATTTTGGCTGAACTCTGTTCAGGAGCAGTAACCATGACTGAAGCAATGCTAAGTCTTTTTAGTCAATGACAGACAATCTCCAACTTGAACTGTTCACTCATTTACTACTGCTCAAAGAAGCTTTGGTTCTGATCCAGGCCATCATCTCCAGTCTCCTGATTTGCCTGCCAGAAGTTTGGGTCATCAAGATCGTTCAATCCAGCGTACTGAGTGGTGGGCTGGTCCTGCACTGCGTTGGGTGCAGTCCACAACATGCGTCTGCCAGTCTCATACAGTTCAGTGATGGCAGCTTGCACCGTATCAGGCCCTTCTGCTTCCAGGTCCTGGTACCGCTTGTAAACGTACAGGGCCATGCGAGCATCTTCTGCAGAGTCATGCATTCCAGACTGGATGTTCTTCTCTGTAAAAACAATGACAGTGAAGCTTTTTTTTAAAATGAAAAATATCTTGTAAGCTGGCAAGCCACTAACAGATTTATGTTACAAATTTATATTCTTCTGGTAAAGTAGATGTCAGCAACATGACCACAACCTTCAACTCAGCTGTGACAGATGCCGCCACTGAGATCCTTGGCAAGCACCATCCAAAGAAGAAACTTTGGATCACACCTGAACTTTTGGACCTGTGTGACAAACGAAGAGAGATGAAAAAGAAAAAGAACACCTCACAGGGAGCTGATGTCTACCGAAAAATCAATAATGACATCTGAAAAGGCATGTGCACAGCAAAAGAGAACTGGATAGAAGATCAATGCCATGAATAGAAAACAGTCTGACAACAGCAAGAAGGCCTACCAGACTATAAAGCGGCTGACAAATATTAAACAGCCCAACGTCTCCATGATCCAAAGCTAGTCTGGCAGGTGCCTTACAGAAGAACAAGAAGTCTTGGATAGATGGACAGAGTACTGCTCTGATCTTTACAACCACACACCAAACAGAGACACATCAGTCCCCAGCATGTGCCCAGAACAGAGAAGAAGAAGAAATCCTCCCAATTTTCATAGAAGAAGTTGAGGCAGCAGTGCAATTGCTGAAGAGGGGGAAGTCAGGGGAAGTGGACAACATACCCGCAAAATTGCTTCAGGCAGGAGGACAAACGATGATTGACGCCCTCACCATTATTTGTAACAAGATCTGGCAGAGTGAGGAGGGGCTTACACCATGGACTCAGTCGCTGGTCATCACACTTCCTACATAAGGATAACCTTCAGGAGTGTGAAAATTACCGCACCATCAAATCCATGGCCAATCCCTCAACAGGGCGCATAGCTTCAAATATTTAGGAGCCATTGTATCAGACAATAGGTCCCGACGGGAGATCACACTTATCTTGGGCCAGCATAATGAGGGTCATGCCCATCTCTCTCCCTCGCTGTTTTACCTTCCCCACCCTTAAGAGAGTAGGTACTCAGTCACAGTTGAGTCAACTGGGGGCGTTGTTATTTGCCGCTTCACGTTTTGCAGTCACCCATCCAAGTGCTTACCCCTTGGGGTCATGAGCAATCTTGTCACTGTAGATTGTTCTAACCTATAAAGGGAACAGTGAAAGCCCCAGTTGAAAACCTGTCTTGCCTTTGTAGGCATGACTAATTCACTGCGGCAACAGTTCCCCCGTTGGAGTGCCGGGGGTTTCAGTATAAATAGTATCCCCACTTTCTGGAAATTTAATGCTTTAAATTCCCACTGTCGCTGTCTTCATCATTTGCTCTTTCCCATTCCTGATCTGTCCTATCACTCTGCTATACTTTCTTCTTCTTCGCTAGATCAATGACCTACCTTTTTTCTTGAAAACTCTTCCTGGACAAGACTCCTTGTTTGTGTATGAGGTCTGTTGGATCAGCTTGGGAGTGTTGGACGCTTTCTGCCGGGTGGTCACTAGGGCTTCCTATGATTGTATTATTTCGCACTATAGGCATTTTATATGTATGTGTTTTGTTGATGATTTATAATGATGGTTGTATTCTATTTTGTTTTTGTAACCGGGGTGTTCGCGTAGTTGAGGTCAACCCTCAGCCGTCCCCCGCGTGGGATGTCTTTATTGTAAAGTGACTGGCCGGTGGAGGGCATTCAATTTTCCCACTAGGGTTGTTTCGGCAGATCTTTTATGCGGATCGGGGGTTGTCCGGTCCTGATTTGGCTCGGAAGAGTCCGCTGGACCTAAAGCAACAATAAATCAATCAATCAATCCAAGTGCTAACCGCACTGGACGTTGCTTAACTTGTGACACAGTAGCGAGTGCTCCAACCACTGCGCTATCCGACACCCCTTATCTGACACCCCGAGGGTTGCTGAGGACAGAGAAAGATGGAATACGCTGGTTAAACAATCATTTGTGGTGCACCAATGACTTTTGAGTTATGGGATAGGATAGGATAGGATTCTTCACATAAGCAAAATATGCACAGAGCTGCCAACCCCTAAAAAAAATTTCAGTAGCAAACAAAGAAAAATATCCGTAGTTTCAGCTCAATTTCAGTAGCAAATGTACGAACAAGAATTTTCACATGATAAAATGAGAAAATTTAATAAGTGCGCGAGGAAACACCATACGCGGCGAGGAATCGCGATTACAGGACTGACTGTGGTCTCTCTCTCTATGATCTCTCTCTCTCTCTCAGTCTACCGCGCAGTGGCTGCTGAGCTAAAAATAGCGCACACGCAATGCGCTATACGAAAGTCTATGATATTGACGAAAGCCTAGTAGGCCTACGTCTCTCGCGGCTTTGTTTCGATACTTGTAAAAAAATAGGTATGCTTTGAAATTTTTCTTACGTAGTATTTCTTGAAATGGCGTAGTTGCGGATTTAAAGAACATTTTCCGGAGAAACTACGGACGTTCCGTAGGGGTTGGCAGCTCTGTATGCATCAGGCTAACTAATTATATTTTGAATGAAAATAATAAAACAGCCAATGCAGTAAACTAAAAATGACATTTTCATGCAGATATTTCATCATTGAAAAACATTATCTAAAAAATAAAGGAAGGTTCTACCTTGTACCCATATTTTCACCACCTTAAATTTAAGACTTTTTTGCTGTTCAAAATGTACTTTGCTCCCAAACAACAATACACTATACCTGTAAAACTATACACATACACAGAAAACTCACCCAGAAAATACCAAGCCAAAAAGCGCAGAGCTATGAAGCGCTTGTTGGGTACATGGAACAAATGAACTGTATCCAGAATCTGCTCCTTTGGAACCTGAAAAGCAATAAAGAAATAAAACGTAATATTTGCAAGTTGCTTAAAAACTAACATGAGTGTGGGTTACTCATTTATTGTCTATTATCCACCTAAGTGATTTAGAAATTAAAACAAAAAATAATAATAACAATAATAAAATACAATACATTTCAATAACTATCATAAAAAAATATTGAACTACTTCACTAGAATAACTGGAGAACATTAAATTACAATTAAAATCGCTCTCTCTCTCTCTCTCTCTCTCTCTCTCTCTTTCTCTCTTTCTCTTTCTCTCTCTCTCTCTCTCTCTCTCTCTCTCTCTCTCTCTCTCTCTCTCTACCACCTCCATGCCCCCATACTCTTATGATTAAACACAGGGGCTTTTGATATAACAATCATTGGTAAAAAAAAATTACATAAATCTTCCAAAAGATGAATGAATAAAAAATGTTGCAGCTTTAAGCAAATTGAAAAAGTTATGTCACTTAGCATCTTAATGTTTTTGATTTCCACTGGTAGTAAAAAGTCAAAATGGTTGCATTTAAACAGAATATGAACCAATGAAAAAGCACAAGTACATGAGCACAAAATATTTTTACCAAATTTTGTTCGGAATGAATTTAAGAAATTCTATATGCTAATGTTACAACAGCTCTTGAAAAACTAGAATGTAACGAACACTGGGGTGAATAATTATATTATTTCAAGAATGGTTTTTTTCTATTCCGTTGATTGCTTCCTTAGTAGATAAAGATATGTGAACAGTAATCGAATTCAAATTCAAAGCAACTTTCTTTGCCTCATGATCTGCCCAATCACTAAAGATAAACCAGAATGTGATCCTATCCAACAGAAATCAACCCCTGTTCCATTTATAATCAAACAATGAAAAACGTTTTTGATCTAATAAATTATTTCTTGTCGTTCCTTACTATTTGTAGTATTGAAAGCCTGTGAATCCACACACATTACTATGCTATAGAAAACAGCAGACAAACTACCAATTTTATTTAAAGCCATTAAAATAGCAATCAATTCTGCTGTAAAAATTTATAAATCTTTTCCTAAATAAAATGACTTGCATATTTTCAAATCTGGAATGACGAAAGCAGATCCCGCATTTTCTGATTCCAGTACAGAACTATCAGTAAAGATTTTTAAACTATTATTATATTATTCATTTAAATGTATGCAAGCATCTATATCTACCATATTATTTTTTTCATGTTTTGATAAAGAACTATACTCATAATCATAATTCACCTTTTTTAACTCCTAAGTGGGATGGGAAGTGTTATTTCACATTTAGCAACTATTTAATTAGCAATTTGGCACTCCTGAAAAAGGTCTTGTGTATAAGTTGCTATAGTAATACAGCTTCTAATGTTTCTGGCTCTTTTAGGAAACTCCATATCAGATCTAATATAAAGTCCCTAACTAACATGTACCAATAATAAAATACCTGCTGCTATAAGTCATGTGTGTGTCTCAAGATGTTTTCATGCGGGAATGTATGTATGTCTGTCTGAATGTTTTTGAAAACATCCTTCATAATCAAATGGCAAGAAATCCAACTGTTAACAATATTCAACAAAATCGATAATGTGTGTCTGTGTACCTGTAAGTTGATAACTTTGAAGTCCTTCTTGAGGCCATGGCCTACGAAGATCACACCTTTGTCCATCAGACATCGCAGCTTGCAGTACGTTGACTTTAGGGTTGTCAGATGTTTGGTGGAAGTGCTGGGGTTCAGTTCACTGCCTTCAATCCCAGAAAATTTTGTGAGGTAGTCTGAAATCTGTAAAAAAGAAACACAAATGCAAGTAAACTCAAATTGTGATGTAATGAGACATAAACTACACAACATGGCAAATTATTATTGCTAGAAGCAGAAGCAAACCATTTACTGGTAATTTACAACAATTCTCTCATAGAAAAATCCATGACAAAATTATATGTGCAAAGTCTAGAAATAAGAGTCAAGATTACATCCTGCTTCTCTCATTATCCCCAACCCCTTGCTACCGCACTAAAAATAAAAAAGAAACGTATCCTCTAACGTACACAGTTAATTTATTTTGTGTCTAATGATAACTGTAATGACTGTGCACAGAATGGAGAGCTGTACCTGTTCAGGAGTCAGAATGTAATCATCGATGAATGGTTCACCCATGTGTTCTCCTTGTCTGAAACATTCACATTCAATATTACATTCAAATTGTAATAATAATTCTGAAAATTACAAAATGAAATGAACCGATGCCTCTTACACCATAAATCTATGGATATCAAGATTTCACAAATGGTGGCAAAGTGCCACCAATGAACAACAAACGTTTCTGGCACTGTTGCGACTTCAATATGCCCAGGAACACACACACACATGTACACAAAAAACACACAAATGAAAAAAATACCGTAAAAAATAAATGCTGTTGCAAAACATACCCTCTGATGCAAGTGATACGTCCTGGACTCAGGTGAGAAGGCCTGATAGTAGACTTGGTGCCGTCACTACGAAGTTCTGCTTCCTCCTATTACATCAAGTCAAGTTAAATCAAGTCAAAAAATATTTATTCACAAAAAATGCAGCGAAAATGTGAAAATAAAGATTAAAAAAAAAATTCTCTATCATTTACAAAGAAAAAGACTTATCTCGCACATTTTGTTTTGGTGGTTGGAGAGGGGGGGGGGGGAGGAGAGAGGCAGGGGGTGTGGAGGAAGTAAATTCACATTGTTTTGCATGTGAGTCGAACAGAATCAATTTGTTTCTGCTAAAAACATTCATTTACGAAAAAGATATGAAAAATTACCTTTTCCAATAACCCCAAATAGCAACTAGAACCATCATAAAAATGAAGGATTCATTTTGTGAGTCGCAAGATACAACTTTTCTTTACCTCCTTCAATAAGACAAACTCTGCATCAATGCCTACAAGGTCTCCTTTGTTGACTTTCTCCCCTTCTTGCAGGGGCAGAAATGTGACTTTGCGCCGCTTGGGGTTTGCCAAGGCCCTGTCGTTGTACAGAACATCATCTACTGTACACCAGTTGAACACTGCACATATATGAATGAAATGGCAGAATAATAAACTTTGCTGACGATACATTTATTTTAATATACTAACACAAAGACAAATTTATTGTGTCTAACAGTTGCACTCTTGCATTGTAGCTAAAGGCAAATTTCTTTCTCCTCCGAGTTGCGCTGCAATACTGTTAATATCTATAGGATAATACAACTTTATTGTTGTGTAATTATCATCAGAATAATATAACTTGTGTAGTTATTGACAAAAATACATCTTTGTTTACCTTTGCTTTGGTGGTGATCAAGGTATGTGCGTCTGGTGTAGTAAATTAGACTTGGAACCTTCCAAGCCAAGTCCACCCACACACTCTCTTCCTAAAAAAATACAACAAGAAAACATTTCACAACTGTTCTGCATAAAGGCAAATATTTTTTCATACAGAGAGAACTTATTCAAGGAGCTGTCAAACAAGATTTTACATGCACAAAATAGTTTGATGAAATAGGGATCAAACCAATGTTACCTGTGACGTATAAACATCAATATGTCATACACCATGGACCACTGAATGACTGCTGTCACGGAAAGTTTTGGTGGTGCAGAAAAAAAAAAGACTGAGACGTAACTAAAATGTTGATGAAGAAGAGATTGTTTCCAGAATTGTTTTGCATGATTCATTATAACAAGATTCACAAGCTCACCTTTTCGATAGGCTGCAGACAAAAGTCATTGATGAGGTACCACTGCTCACAAGAAACATTCTCCTTTCGTTTGTGGTAGGGCTTGCTGACTTTGACGCAGCTAACAAGATGACGTCCACTGTTGGGCTGCTGAACCACATACACCACTGCATACAGCTCATAGAATTCTTTCTGCTCCTTCTCATCCCTTGGAAGAGGTGCCTGGCCGCATCGACATGTCAACAATCATGAACAAGTGTTGATGGCTTAAAAGTATAATATTACATGTATTTAATTTCTGTTAACATAATTATTATATCTTTATGCTTTGTATATCTTTTAACTCTGCTTCTCTCAATGAGAAAGTGCTGATGTTTCAAATGCATGATATCATGGGCATTTAAGACGTAAGGCACATACAAAATTTCTTCGTCCATGAGTTCACATTGGAAAAGTTTATTTCTGGTGATGAAAAACAAAAATATTCAGAATAAACGATGACGAAAATGATGATGATGATGCCCACAATGACAATGATGAAACATAACTATTGTATAGCGACAACAACGATGATGATGATGACTTGCAACTCAGCATTTTTGTGTCTCTTACCTTCCATTCCAAGACAAACTGTCAATTGGAAATCATATTGTGCTTAAAATGTTGATTTAAAATTTGCTTCCTGTTCAACTCAGTATTTCATACAACCAAAATAATCCCACATAGAATTAGATCAAGATAAGAAAAAATGAGGCTTTGGTGTCTTCATCTTTGTCTACATGAATCTGTGCATGTGTGTGGTGCACAGGTATATATGATTGAGTGTATGCATTTGAGACAAGTATGTAAAGTCAAGTCAAGTCAAGTCAGGAAAGGTCAGGTCGACTTTATTCTAGGAAAATACAACTTGGGGCACATGGGGCTGGGAGATATAAGAAAGATACATATGGAAGACAAGTAAGCTCACCTCATCTGAGATTTCATCAACAGACAAATCACCATCATCCTTGAGACGCACTTTGAGGCCCATAGGAATCCAGCTGGGATCCATCGGTACTTCCGCTTCTCCTCCATCATTTGGGCTGGACAAATCAACACTTGCACACATAAAATTAATGTGCATGTTGGTGCACACAGATCTATGGAATCACTTCACCAACAGGAATAATAAAGGAAAATATTGCTGATGATGTCCATTTTTTACTACCCAAATTCCACGCTGTGTCATAATCATAATGCTGGCTGATCCTTAAAAATATGGAAAGAAACAAACCTGGCTTCTGAATAAATTAGAAAGATTCATCAGATTCTCAATAAACAAAATAACTTAATACAACCCTTTTCCTTGCAAATTCTATTACTGAAACATTAAAAAGTGCTTACATAGGATCTTGCAGAATACAATCCTTCATCAAGGCTAGAAGTGGGAGTCATTTTTATCCCCACGAAGTTTTTTGGGGTGTTTTGGGATTATTGGTAATTTTGCATGTTTAGACTATCAACTTCAATCCTGTATAGTGTTTTTGCATATATCCTCAATGATTTTATGTAAAAATTGCCCCTAACTGCTGTGGGGGTGCAAAAAAGTTCATCAACAAAATTTAAAAGTACAAAATTTGGTCATTTTCGCCGCATAGTTACCGCTATTTCTAGCGGACGATTCGGGGATTCCTATCTTTCAGACTGAGAAGTGGGAACTCTCTTTGAATTAATACAAGACATTTTCATAGTAATGTAAATGTAATGCTGGTTCTTCCCTTTCATAGGATTCATTCAAAGAACCCATCATAACTAGTTATCAGTGGGCACAAAGTGGATTATTTATTTTTATTGTAATTTTATTTTCTCGTATGCTGCTAAGTCCAGCTTAGGTAACAGAAAAAATTAAAATAAAGCCTACTTACAAGCTTTTGGATGTTCCGTGCCAGTATCTGCAGTCAGATCGGCGACAAGCTATTCCATACCGACACTGCGTTCTTGGTCGCGATGTGCCTGTACTTTCACTCTGTTCATCCTTTTCATTTTTCAAAATCTGCAAAAAGCACACATCTACATAAATGTTCTGGAGTTCTAACTCTATGAGAATCAATAATAAACATGCAAAAATAGCACATTGAGTGCAGTGGTTTATTTTCTTTCATTCTTTTTAATTTGCATAAGAACGTGTTCTTAAAAAGTGCAAATATAATACAGTGCTTAGTACAGTGGAACGACCCCCCTCTATAACGACTCCCCCGTCACAACGCCCATTTTATTTTAACCGATGTATTTCCTTATATTGCTGTCATCAGTATAGTGACTACCTCGCTCTAACGTCTAATGACCGATCGTTGCAGACCGTATAGCGACTTTCTCGGCATGTCTGCACAATAAAAACTGTCTACGATCTTGTTCAGCACAGTCAGACAGGTACCTATATGTGAAACACCAGCCGATAAAGTAATCTTCGATAAGTTTGACGTCATCCTGTTACATCACACAGGGTGGAGAATTTTCCGCGAATCCGCGGATTTCCGCGGAAGGCATTTGCATTTCCGAGAAAAAAATACTGAGTTCCGAGTGTGAGAAGCTGAGGGGCTACCCTTTAATGGGCATAACGGCCAAAAGCGGCCGAAGGTCTAATCAGGCAAAACGTCCAAAAGCGTCCGTATCAACCATGTGGTTATATTCTCGCGTTGTTTGAAAGATTGCGAGACTTCCGGCAATTGACTTCCGGTTTATTCTGTTGTGAAAACATTCGACCATTTCCACAAGTTTTCTCTGTGATGCGTTCGTTTTCTCGATTTTTTTTTCACATTTTCTTGTGTGTGTGCCTAAAAGGGATGGTTTGGATTCTTCGACTGATGAAGGGGAGTTTACAGGCTTCCATTTATCAGACATTAAAGTAAGAGAAATGGACTTGGAGTCAGAGGAAGAGATCGGTACTGACATTAGACAATTAGTGTCAGTAGTGTGCATGCATACGATCTTTCAGACTGGCATGAAAGTGAAGAAGAGGGGGCTTGTTTGGACTTTTTTTTTGTATACACATGGAGTAATAAAAAACAAGACATGACAAGAGAAGTATAAAAAGGTAGATAATCAAAATATAATTTATTTCTGTTCATTTTGCATTTTATTTCATTTAAATCTATTCACTAGTCACTAATACCTAAGATGTGGTGTTTTTACTAACGTACCCCTAAATATCTCTAAAATTATAAAAATTCTTGCCTGTTTACAGCTAAAAAAATAGACAAACGTGTGCCCAGTAAAATTGGAAATGTGGAGTTTGTGTGTAACAGTGGTGGACCTCAAACTTTGTTAGGCCTACAAATCAAGATTCTTAACTTTTTTGAAAGACATGTGCATAAAACATTCTTTTTTTGTTGTTTTTGTTTCTATTCATGTTTACTTTTTGCTTTTTGCTTTCAGGAGAGGCCCTAAATTACTTTCAAAATTGCATAAATTCATTTTCTTCCAGGGGGCGAATATCGGGGCTTGGCCCCTGGGCCCCAGCCGGATTTCAGAGATTTCTTGATTCAGTTGTTCTCCACCCTGATCACATGCTGGCGTCTACTTGTATGGGGTGTTTTCAAGTGATTCACATTACAAGTGCAGCACATATAGGCTGTGTAGCGACCTTCTTTGCCTGACCACACCGGCTACGATCTTACGCCAGCTGTTAACCTTCCGTAATTTTGACATCGTCCTGTTAAAAAAGCGGCCAGCTTCTACTCGTATGGGGTGTGGATTTCATGTGATTCACATCACATGTGCGGCACAGACAGATGTTTAGGCCGTGTTGCGAGAGAGAAAGAAAAGGAGCAAGAGAGAGAGAGAGAGAGCAAAAAAGAGAGAGCGAGAGCAAGAGAGAGAGAGAGAGCAAGAGAGAAAGAGAGACAAAGGTCTGAATGCATCTTTCGTACTTTTGACGTCATCTTGTTACATCACATTCTAGATTCCACTCGTTTGGGGTTTGCATTTCACTTCATTCACATCAAGAGCGCGGCACTGAGAAGAAGCAAAGAAAGCGTGATGGGATGATGGAGTTTACAAATAAAAGAAAATTTTTATCTCTGGAAGATCGAGTGAATGTTGTAAACAGACACAAACAGTTTTACTGAGTGCATGTGTGGTGTGTTGTAACAATACACAGTTGAGTTTATTTAATAACAGAAAAAGATGTAGTGAAAGGTAAACTCTCTACCCCTCTGTAAAAACCCCCCTCTATAAAGACCGATTTTTGTCAACATTTTCAAGGTCGTTGTAGAGAGGTTCCACTGTACTTACAAAAATGAAATCTGATTTGTCAAATACCACTAATATGAAATTATACAATGAAAAAAAGAAAAGAAAAAAAGAAAGCTGAGACCAACCAAAACAAAAAAAAAAAAGAAAAGAAAAAAGTGCTTAACCTTGGATGTCATACTTGAGATAAAGAGACTGCAGTAAATGAAATTGACTTGGAATAAATCCCTACTGAATGCAATCCTCCAAGTGGCAATGGAATATTAGGAAAGATGTTTATCTCTCCTCCTCTGCTGCCAGATGTGGTATGCTGTCAACATTTTGCTAGAACTTACAGCAATTTGCTGCCTCCAGAATTCAACGTTGTTGTTGATGGTCAGGTTAGGGTCCATTGCCAAAACGTCAGGAAGCGAGGTTACCCTCCGTTTTTTCATCTGAGGAAACAGACAAGGGCACATTTATACAATTGGTGCAAAAGAGATCAAAGTTTAATCTATTCACAAACTGATTTTTTAAAAAAATACACATAATCCCAACTCACAACACACTGAAACAACTACCAATGTGATTGAAGCAGTAAGATGACCAGTGCCCACAGTCACTTAATATTGGTGACCACCTGAATTCGCACCTGTGACCTCTACCAAATAAGCAATCCTGCCTTTTTTAACAGGCGAGAAAAGTGTTTCACTATGCTGAATTTGAAAACATGCTATCAAAGGAAAAATGGAACTTGAGTGAACTCTTGGACAAAAAGAATGCAGGTCTTTTGTTCAGGACATATGGCAAAAGACCCATAAAGTCTTATTTTTGTAATATCATCTACTATTCTAAATCCCAGATATTTTGTGTTTCTCTACACAGGCAAGAGAATAAAACACTCACATGCAGCTGGAATCTCTGACAGTTGGCACAAAATGCTTGCAATGTGCTCTCAGAAGCCAGACTGTGATGCAGTACTTCACCAAAAGTTATTTTCCTCATCTCTTCTGCTCCTGTTGGAAAAAACACTAAATATATTGATTACAATACAAATGTGAAAAGAAGAAAACAACACACAGCATAATTTTTTTTAAAATAGAACCAAATGAACACTGAGCATGTTGGAAGTGGCTTGGATATTTCAGACCTAAATTTAGGGATCCTTCATCTGCAGCCTTTTACTGATAAAAAATTACAAAAGTAAAATTTCACAATACAAGATTATCCTACAGTTCTAACTGCAGAAGTAAATCCTGGAACATGGGCGACCAGGTCCACAGGAATATACACATTTTTATTACCATACAATTATGAGTGGCCTGAAAATAGAGAAAATCCTGAAAATCACATAACAGCTTTTATCATCCTAAAAGCAGCTTCATAATACATGAACTATAAAAGGTGACTATCATTATTTCGGGCACAATATCGCAGATGCTTATGAAGTTGTAATGTAATGTTATCTCAAAACATACCCAAAAAATGATGTCATCAATGGGGAAACAGTATTCAGATTAAAATAACGCATTCGTGGTAATTGTCAGGTCAGGTCACTTAGTGCAGAATGATGAGTTTGATCATTTTACTGTTTGGACTATTCTCTGTGCTACACATAACAATCAACCAATCTCATAAGGAGTAGAGGGAGAGGGGGGAGGGGGAGTCAGGCAATAAATATGCACAGTTCAGCAGCTTACCAGGTGCAGGGTACTGCAGAATAATGAGTTTAGGCATTTCAGTCTTGGGATTTTCTGCCCCACACCGACACACCAAAATCACTTTGGAAACCACAAAGAACAGCTCTTTCACCACTGTGGAATCTTCTGCCAGTCTGTAAAAGAAAAAGCTTACAAGATTTAAAAAAGGTGTTTTTTTTTTAAGTGCACGTTTCCAGCTCAAATTGATATTTAAGTGCAGATCATGCATTCTGAATGCACAAACTTTTTATTGAAATCATAACTGAACAAAAAATCTCGCATTATGTAACATAATATTACATTATAAAATGGCAATGATCTGTAAACCAGATCTTCCAGAAGCAGAAGTGCCTACCCCCAATGAGGCAATTTTGTGCAATTACTGCATGAACATGCGTATTTTTTAAAATTTAATATATCGTGCAAAGCGCAATAAAGAACAACAAGTATTATATTCAACAGGATAACATTTATTTTGCACATTATGTTTTAAACCATTCTGTCTCTCACCTTGTTATCATACATTGTCACATACACTTTTCACATTCCTTGCTTATGTCATATGATCCTTGCTCATTTCCTACCATAAACAACTCAAAAAGCACTGCCAAAATTAGTTGAATTTTGCTATGATCATAGCAATTTTGATCTCCGCTTTCACGAATCTAAACTGTTGCGCTTCTTTCTCTCGAACTTTTTCATGCCAGTTACAAAAAAATGACAAACACCAGCGCTCCTTGTGGCATGCGGATTTAATTAGCCATTGTTTGTCATATCCACGACTGGCCAATTCCCCAAAAATCATTTCTGCACACAGTGAAGACTCTTTCTAAAGTCAACCATTGCTGGAAAAGGCTGGGTATATCCTTTTTGAACATCTGAGTGTTTGTTAACCTGCATCTTTCAACTCCATTTTTCTGTTTTTGGATCAGTTTCCTTTCATTTTCACCTAGCCACAAAGCCGACGCGCACCACGTCTCGTACATGAGATTTCTTGTTCACACCTACGCACTGAGAAAAGTCAGCGAGGAATATAGTGGATCAGACTCGGATTACGTTTTAAAAAATTGTAAAAACTAAAAATCATATTTAATAACTGCAAAAAATGCGTAATTTGAGAAGACAAATCGCATTAGTGTATTTTGGACCAAATTTGCATAAAAATATGCACTAGAGCATAAATGTAGGAACCCCTGCAGAAGACAAACACTTACTTGGAAGAATCTTCTTGCTGTTCCTCTGCCATCTTTGCTCTGCGAACACAAGACAGACCAATGTCCAATAAGGCAAGGTAACCAATGAACCCCCACACATTCACTTTGCTTACTCACTCCCTCGCCCTGTCTCTCTTTTTCAATAAACATAAATCATAATCATGGTACATCGATTTATCATTCTCATATACACAACGAGAATCTGAGAAACATTCAACAAGAGAAACATCAATGCTTATTAGCTGTCTGCACAAGAAATAACTGTTCAAACTGACCCATCCTCACTACTGCCCTCCTCTGTTTCCTTGTCCACTGGCTCAGCCTTCTTGTCTAGTTCTTTCTTCTTCCCTCGTTTGTTCTTCCTCTTCCGTCCCTTTCCACCGCCAGTTTCCTTCTTCTCTGGGGGTGGTGTTCCAGGTGTGGGCGGTGGAGGAGTAGAAGCGGACGAGGAACGGTCAGCATCTTTGCTGGCCTCAGCAGTAGCAAGAGCTGTATTTTCAGCTTGCAGGCTCAACTCCTGTTACATTACATGGAATGTACAATGCAAGACCATATAGGGTAGGATAGGATATAGGACCCTATAGGATGACTGATTTATTGACATTAATGTAGAGTTTTGCCATTTATCCAGTACAGCAGACATGCCTACCCGAAAAAGTGAGTTTCAGGAACACATTTTTTTCTGGAATAGGCCAAGATTTTCCTGGACACTAATACGTAAGAAAAGTACCTTGTATTTACACTATGTATATGCTGAAATGTATTCTTTGGTTACTGTTGTTTCTGAAGGGATTTTAAACAGGCACTCTTCAGATAACTGTAATCCTCTTCTTTCCAGTTTCCTCGAAAGACATCTCCTCGCCTGGATTTGACAATAAGTGAAGCTTTACAGGTGGCCGAGTGGTTATAGCATTGGCTTGCGGATCTGAAGGTCCCGAGCTCGAGCCCAGGCCGGG
Source organism: Oncomelania hupensis (assembly GCA_036898135.1). Classification (NCBI taxonomy): domain Eukaryota; kingdom Metazoa; phylum Mollusca; class Gastropoda; order Littorinimorpha; family Pomatiopsidae; genus Oncomelania; species Oncomelania hupensis. Next base: position 92,039,677 of record CM072511.1, on the reverse strand, counting down.
GCACTGTGTTGTGTCCTTGGGAAAGACACTTTACTCCCATTTCCTACTCCTTCGGATGAGAGTATAAACCGAGGTCTAGTCTGTGTCGCATGCATTCCATCATAACGGACTTTAAAGATCCTGACGCTCATGTCATAGACGTGTGAGTGTCGGTGACAAAAACACACCCAGCATGTACCTTGGGTAAAGCACTTCACTTGGGGCTGCTGTACTTTCGAAAATCAAAAGTGCCCGAATTTCAACTCGGTGATAATAAAGTTGTTAAAATAAATAAAAAATAAAAAAGACATGCCACTCTTCTGTGTAGTCCTATTTAAACTTTGGAATCCTTTGCTTGTTTTTCTACATCACTTTTGGAGGTGTTCGTTCTATGTCGCTTCCTCTTCTTCCACAGACACACGATGTTTCGGCATGTGGTAGCCGCCTCTTCGCCACTAGTAAGCCTATTCTGGAAGTTCAGAGAAGCTGCTTTGCACATGTGCATCCATTCTGAATTAGAACGCGTATGCGCACTAACTCGGATTGACATCCACAGACAACCAATCCTCTGCAAACCAGTAGGGAAATATGCTATCTGTGCTCCAACTGATGCGCAAAATCAGCAACTTTCTTAATTTAGCTGCTATTTTGAAATCATCACCTTAAAACTTCTTTCACCATGATAGTCTGTGTCGCATACATTCCATCATAATGGACTTTAAAGATCCTGACGCTCATGTCCTAGACGGGTGAGTGCCGGCGACAAGAACACACCCAGCATGCACCTAGGTCCTTCTCCCCCATCCCTGGCTGCCCAGGATTGTGCTCAGTTGTCTGGAGCGTTATTACGGCGCGCCCAAAGGCTGCAAGTTGGCGCCTTGGGTGGCTTGAGTTAGATCCTGTATCGGCCAGCGCCTTGTACAGCTCTTGAGCTGAAAAAGCGCTATATAAGAACGATTAAATAATGAAAAAATTGTTGACACAATAAATGAATAATAATGACAAGATTAATTATTGTGACACCAACTACAAAACAATTATAAAAACAATATCAGAGAAATGTCACTATAACAAACTTGAAGTTGCCTCAGTTTTAAAACAACTGTGGACTTCATCAGCCCATTACAATTAGCACTGTAGAACACACACAAGCCCATAATAATTCACCTCCACATCCACCCATAAAAGTAAGAAAAACAGAATAAAAGAAAAAAGATAGAAAGAAAGAAAGAATTTTTAAATAGAGAATTTTGTTTATGCACCTGGCAGGCTTCTCCTTTCTTGGTGTCCAACATGTGGAAGAGAAAGCCCAACTCACAGGCAAGGCAGAACTCGTGTTGGCAAATGTGGCTTAGCAATGCTGCTCGCAAGGGCTCAATAAAGTACAGCACCTGAAAAAATAAAAAATAAATAAATAAAAAAATAAATGAAAAAAAAAATTAAAATAATAATAAAATAAATTAAAATACATTAACAGAAATTTTAAGCAATTTTAGACTTGAGGAAATCAAGCTGGTAGAATGACAAAGAGTGTACAATGGTACAAAAATTTAAAGTAACGAAAATTACCAAATAATTAGAAGTGTCAGCAAAACAATATTCCTAATTCGTAATTGCCATACAAAATATAATTTTGTTAACATCGACCTATGAAACAAAAACAATACTGCTAATTTCTCTCACTACGTCAAAATGACTGAGATTTCAATATTTCAGAGCACTGCTTATAAAGTAGGGAACAGGGCAATTTGAGGATGAATGCAATGTGTTTCTTTAAACTCAACCATGTCACCCATTACACTTGCATCCCCATTCCCCTTACTCCTCATCAAGAAGAGCTGAAATAAATGGAAGTCTATCCTACCTGCAGCATAGCGTTACTGTAACTGTTGCTATGTTCAGCAGTTAGGCCAGCGAAACGTGTCTTGTTGTAGTGGCTGAAATCGAAGTCGTCCAGCTTGGTGTAGATCATGGTCATTTTCTGGTACTCCTTGGGCACCAGCTTGAATGGATCATCCCCTGCACACAAAAAAACAACAAATAAATAAATGTATTTCATGTTACACATGTTCACAGGCAAGTGCATACAATCATGCAAGTGCACATAAACAAACCAAAGCACACTCCCTCTTGCTAACACACCCACTTTAAACACAAAAGCATACACTAGCCATCTCTGTCTTTATTATTTATTTATATTTTTTATTTATTTATTATTTATTTATATTCTGGTCCAAGTATGTGGAATTCTCTACCAAAAGAGATCAAGAAAAGTAAATCATTATTATTGTTTAAAATTAGACTCCACAAATTTCTATTTTTCACTGCTCCTAATATTTAAGATGATTGTATACATTTTGTTCTTTCCTATCTTGTGACAGTTTAATTTGTTGAGGTGTGAATTAGGTTGTGTATGTGTATGGTTGTGGTGGTGGGGGGAGGGGAGAGTGGGATTAGGAAAGGGGTATTGGACGGGGGGGGGGGAGGAGGGAGTATGGGTATTTCGGTACATTAATTTTCTTAGTAATTTTTTTAATTCTTACAATTGTGAAGGTTTGTGTTAGTTTCAAATCAATTTTATGTTAATTATTTTGTTTGTTCTGAAATTTTTATTTTTATTTTAGAATTTTATTGTAGACTAGCTGTAAGACAGGTCCATAGGACCTAATGCTATTATGAATGAATGAATGAATGAATTATTTATAAAGCGCGTAAATATCTCCATGCTGAGGGGCATGGTCGCTGCGCTGGTGGGAGGGAGGTGGATAAACACACACACACATACACAAACGCACAGTGGTGGGAAGGGTGCATAGATCTTAACATTTTAACTTCTTCTCCATCGCTCAACACATTCTAGCAGGCAGACCAGACAATTAACATTTTTTGCAATACCTTCACGCAGTGACTTATGAAATTGGGATGAGATCAGATAGTTATACATTCAGCTTAGCAAGAAGAGAAGAAATGTGTTTTCAAGTTTTTGCGAAATGCATCGACAGAGTCTGCTCTCTTTATGCCTTCTGGAAGAGCATTCCACCAGACCGGTGCAGTGTATCTGAAAGACCTCTGGCCATAGCTCTTAGTCCTACACTGCTTGTGCCCAGGAACAACGAATAGAGAGCTGAGTGGAGACTGCGAGATGATTCAAAAGTTCGAACAGGTATTCAGTAGTGTGTTCTTTAGCTGCGCGATAGGCAACTGAAAGCACTTTGTGTTTAATGCATTTGTGGACAGGAAGCCAATGAAGTTGCTCAAGAATGGGGGTAATGTGGACTGATCTACGACTTTTTGTGACCAATCTAGTTGCAGAATTCTGCGCAGATTGGAGGCGTTTGATCTGTGTTTAATTATCCTATTAAGGTTTCGACTTCGACTTCTCTCTTCCCCATGAAGTGGGTCAAAGGCCATTGTTCATTATTAAAGTGTCAAAGTGTTTCTCTCTCTCCACACAATAATTTCTTACATAAATAGATTCCATTTACCTCTGCCAATGGGTGATTCTGGCACTACAGGCGTTTTGGCTTCGTTTTTCAACATGTAAGGTGCCTGATTGCGGTGTGTCTTTTTTGACTTTGGCAAGTTGGTGGCAGTGTACGTCATGGTGTTTCGCGTCAGCTTTGCGCTGCGCAAGATGTCTGGATCAATTGGTTTAGGTTTCCTGAAAAAAAAAGGTGTATATATCTTGTGTATGTGTCCAAAGAAAAAGATCATTTAGTGCACAACAGTACAAAAGAAGCATTTGTCATTTTCTATCAAAATAGTCCAAAGAACATTTAAAAAAAATAATAATAAAGTGACTTTCTTTTACAAAATATTCTTACCTGTAAAGTTTCTCCATCATGCTCTCAGGCCATGCTGACAACATTGTGCCAGTTTCTGGGTAAAATGTTGGGATGCTTGCAAAGTAGGCCAGGTCATCACTCAAGTGCATGGTATGGGGGATCTCATCCTAAACACACAAAAGAGAAATCAAAATTTGCCATAATGGTAATAAAGTGGCTTGGACTACTACTTCCCAAATCTGTTAGCAGTTTACCATATACAGACTAACACTGATAGATTTAAATGGAACAGAACTGATCCTGATCAAATATATGGTGAAGACAGAATTCCCTCATGCAGCTGAGGGATCTTTTTTGTTTTTTATCACCAAAAAAAAACTTAGTAAGAGCAACTGAGACTGTAGAGCAGTGAGAATATTTTCAAATAACATACAACTGAATATAATTATGGTCAAAGGTGAAAGGTGAAAGTTTTCCCTATACTTTCATTCACTGGGGAGAAAACCACATGCGTAAGGGACCTAACTTTTCACGGGTCGTACTGGGTCCTGGAGAGAATACTTCTGCATCTCACGTTATGTAATAGTGAAGTTCAGCAGCATTAAATACCAGCAGTAATATATACCAATTTTCTATCCCATTTGCTTTGGTGCATTAGATTATCAACAGCAAGTTCTCAGCAACTTGCATTCCATTTGACCACAAACATGTTCTAAGTAAACCTATACTTCAAAAACAAATATTGTTCATCCATTCAGCATTAACACTGACGTTCCCAGTACACTAGAGAGTCTGTACTTACAGGAGGATCAGCAAACTCTGTTGGGATGTCCAGCCCACTGAAGACTGCATGCTCATTGTTGGTGAATAAGTGAACACAACCTGCAAGCATCAACATTGGATGACAAGGTTCAGAATTCAAAACAGTGGTAAGAGTGTGTGCGTGTGCGCATGTTTGTGCATGTGTGTGTGTGTTTGTGTGTGTGTGTTTGTGTGTGTGTGTGTGTTTGTGTGCGCATGTATTTTTGGGAAGAAGCTCATTTCAGTAACTATTTATGTTGAATGCCAACCATGAGTGTGTGCGTGTGTGTGTAGGTGCGTTTGTTTGTGTGTGTGTTTTGGGAAGAAGCACATTTGAGTACAAATTTATGTTGGATACCAACCATGGGTATCACCAAAGGCCATGGCCTGACAAGTCTTGGACAGATCAAAGCTGCTGATAACTGCTCCATTCGCATCGATTGGGTAGATGTACATGGAGGGTGTTGTCATCGCTGCTGTTTCAAGAAGCTGGAAGCTGCCCATCTGGCAATTAAATTAAAAATGTCCAAGCTGACATGGCAGTTTCTGAGAGAAAACCATATTATATGCTATATCAACCCTATTTATATTATAATTATTATTATTATAATTATTATTTAGTAGTAATAGCAATAGTATATTAGTATAAACATTATTAGAGTAAACAAGCTTACCTGTGACACAATCACCAAATGGTGTGAAAGTGAAGGAACAAAGCGTAGGAAAGTTGGATCAATGGCTGCCTGAATGGGAGCCATAGCGCGCATGACTCTCATATCATAGACCATTAATAGGCGATCAGGTACCAACTGCTTGTCCATTCTGCCATAATACAATATAATGTAATGTAATGCAATCCAATTCACTCCACCTGAATTCAATGCATATGTCTCACAGGCCCCTTATGGAGCTTACTCACAATAATCTACACGAAAATGAGTGCTCGGTATGAATTAGTTTGCTTCTTTTTTTTAAATGAAACAAAAGTGTGGCAATAAAAAGCTAAGCAATTTTGACTATGATCTTAAGATGACCTTGACCTCCAGTTCCACATAAATACTCAAGTAAGATATGTGACAGATATTATGTTACGTTGAAACGCGCATGATGGTGCGTGTGAAATGTGCACAATATTATGTGTGAAGCGCGCGCGATAGATCTGTTCGTTTTATTTGGCAAAGCAAGCAATAATAGAGTGTATTTAAATTTGATTTGAGTTTGCATTGTTGTTAGAAGAAGCTTTGTATAACGTTGATAATTTTCGTTAGTCGATATTATTGGAGAATTCTCTAGATCTGCGTGTTTACTGTCGATGGAAATTTCCCGGTGATTGTAGAGGTTTGAGAACGTTCCGGGAATGTGTATAGAGATGTATGACGCAAGTCAGTGATGACGAAGTTTCATTTGACTGGTGGTAGTGCGTCATTTCTACCGTGTTCTAAATTGTTCGGGAAAAGAGAGAGGCTATATAAATATGTGCCGCACTGTTTTGAGAGTGTTGTTGATAGTTGTTGATAGTGAGTTGGAAAGTAAAAAGTTGAGAGTGAAAAGGCGATTGTATGCAGTTGTTGATGTGTGCTGAATAAAAGTGGAAAACTTCATACGAAGACTTTGCCTTGTTGCTGCTCAGTGAGCAGGCTGCGTGGATAAACGAATCAGTTACACCTATCAGGATTTCAAGCATCGGGGATGAATCAGATACTGATATAAAAACACCAACATCGAATCGAGTGTAACATATTACAGGTTCAGAATAATCTGCTACGTTAAAGTTTTTGCACAGACAGATATATGGACAAATGGATGGACAGAATTTTAGAAGATAATTTTTGGACTATTTTAGATCTCATCTTGTGCAGAATTGCAAAAACCTTGTTAAAAACTGTGAAATGGAGGGTGGGAGTGTGTGTGAGTTTATACAGACTCACATTGCTACATGAATGTGAGTCAAAAAGTGACTGCAAAGTAGTAAGCAAATGTCAACAAATCTGCAAATATTTTTTAAATCTAAGAATTTCAAGTGAACTAACCTTGCTGAATATCCTGCAGTAACAATTAGATTCCCATTGACGTCAAAATCTGAAAGCCTGGCACTGTGGCCCTCCAAAACATGCTCTTTCTTTAACGTCAGAGGATCATACAATGTCACCTGTCATCTCAAAATAAACATTCATAATTAAAAAACAAATCTCAAAATAAAATAAAAATACTATCTCATTTGGCATCAAGTAAACTTGACACCAAATTCTATTAACTTCTGTAAAAATCAATAATTTACAACTTGTACAAGCTAACAAAACATGTTTTATCTTCTCCCCCAAAGTTAAATTAGTAAATGGTATGGTCTTCTGCATTTCAGAATATACCTATTTCTCAACCATTATAAACACCAAACATGCTATGCTACTGCAAATTATAAACAAGAGATAACAGTTGGAATGCAGCAAATGTTTAAAATGCATTAACCTTTAGGCTGCGCTGTATACGTACGAAGTACGAGGTGCTTAAAGCCGGCCTAGTGCGATGTCTACGTACGTTGTACGAAGGGAGGTAAAAGCGTTTATAAAATAAATCCTTGGTCATGATAATGAAACAAAAGTTGTTTCCCTTCAACTGTAATTCTTTGGAAAGAAAAATCTTTGGGCTTAGAGGTAATTTTCAAACAAAAGTCACGTGTCGAAGCACTTGTTGCTAGGGCGAAATTTTCCGCCTCGTTCGTCGCCATCATGGCACGCAGAACATACACGGCAGAAGAGGTGGCGCAAATGTTTCCGGAAGAAAACTTTGATGATGATAGTGAGGATAAAGATTTTGATACGGGTGATGATGTTTATTTGACGGAGGCTGGAGGGAGTAATTACGATTCGGACGAAGAAGAAGATCGCCGCATGCAATCTTTAGCAGACGATGATAGGTGAAAAAAACTTCGTTATTTTCACTAGATCTATAATAATATTATTTGCCTTTTACACAGACTATTTCTGTATTTATCAGACTTTCATTACAGTCCATTTTGGTTCACATAATTTTTGGTAATAACTCTTATTTCTATTTTTGCAATTCTTTGCATATGACTTCAAGAATGGGTGTGCAATTGAGTGAGAGTGAATTTGTTTGCTCATGCCCCTAACTTTCCATCCCATAATTGTACTAACCAACAATCTTACACTTTTTTGTCTATTCTTTGGAATCTTTATTCAATTTCTTTTCATTTGATATATACTTTTATATATCTAGGTGTAATAGTTTAGCAACAATGGCATATATAATAAGGCATGTGTGTTTTTAATCGTAAATCAAAATTTTCTTTAGCACAGAGCAGGAAAAACGTGTCAGCAGGCTAAGGGTTAATTTTGTGTTTTAACTCACTAACCACAAGGAATGCTTGCAAAGCAATCAGCCTGGGTAACTTCCCTTTACATAATTGCACACAACTGTCACAATCTCTATATGCTTTCAAAAGAAAATGAATAAACAAATTAGTGACGAAATGTATACAAATGTTATTAATAAATTGTTAAATTGTGAATTATAATGAACATCAAAAATAAATTCAATACAAAAACAACAGAAAAAACAACTAATTACAAAACTATACCTTTCCAGAAGTACTTCCAGCACAGAGGTATTTGTTCGCATGACGGAAAATATTGCAGCCCGCTTCATCTACTTCATACTGCAATCACAATAGCAGCAAAAATATTAAATTAGAACTTTTAACATAATTTTAATACAAAGGTTCAGTGAAGACAAAGAATCAGCACTGGGCTACTATAACATCAGAAAAACTGCTATACCTAGATAACCAATCAATTATAAAAAGAGATGTTCTATAGTTTATTACTGTTGATTTTTCGCTGGGACAATCAGCTCTTTAAAATACTGTTTTATAAAATTGTTGTGGTGTGGTTGTTTTTAAAATCAGTGTTAAAAACCAGATCATCAGGCCTTGCAAAGACTATTCTGCAAGGCACAGTGCAAGGAGGTAGAAGAAGAGGGAGACCGAAAAAGAGGTGGGAGGACAACATTCGAGAATGGACTGGTTTGACACTGAGCGAAGCCATCAGGGCTGCTGAGGACAGAGAAAGATGGAGTATGCTGGTTAAACGATCATCTGTGGTGCCCCTACGACCTTCGGGTTACGGGACAGGATAGGATAGTTAAAAACATTAAAAATAACTAGTTTAAACGTGGTAGCTGTGGTATTGCTAGGCATTCACACATGATCCCCTATTCAGGCATGGAAATTGGCTGTGGAAAAATCAGCTGAAATGGGGCAGGGGTCCGGGGCCGCCCAGGCCCCCGGTGGGGTCCAGGGGCAACGCCCTGGTAGGGGGTCCAGGGGGGCGAAGCCCCCTTGCAGAAAATGAATTTCAGCAATTTTGACAGGGATTTAGTGGCCTCTACTGAGAGCTAAATCTTGAGAAGAGCACACTTTTAGACCCCCCCCACCCCCCACCACACACACACAAATAATCATAAAAACACCATAATTTACACATTTTGTACTAGTTAACATGTGTTTAATCCATGTTTTGCTTTTTTTTAAAATTAATTCAGCAAGGGCATACCAAGTGATTTGTAAACTGGCATGTTCACTGTCTGTTTATAAATTATAATGCCTAAACATTCTCAATAGCTGGCAGTCAATCTTGGAAACATCACAAGCAAATAAAGCAGACAAATTCTGACATTGTTTTCTGTCTGAATGTCAATGTAATATTTTTAAACAAAAAAAAAAAAAAACACCATGTATAAACACAAATATCCTGAGCTGAGAAGTGGATAACATTGCATGCCAAATGAGTACTTTTATTGTGAACACCGGTTTAACAAAAACTGAAATCACTTCTTAAAATAGGATGCCATGGTCTTCTGAATTAGCTTGGCGGTAGGTTCAGGTCTGGTTTCAATTAACTGATCAACAGTTTTATTATTATCTTCATGTTCAGGCATTGATTGCTCTTTCTTTTACTTGGGTTGTGAAGGTACGTTTGGAGAAGCTGGCCTTTTCCTTGAGGCGTCGCCATTTTGGAAGAAACCGGAAGTCGGTGAACGCTATGCTGAGGGAAACCGGTGTTCAGAATTTTTGTTACCCTCAAACTGTTTGATTACCCGGACATCTTTTTCCGCGGAAAACATTTATTTTTCGGCGGACAAATATTAATTTTCAGCGGAAAATCGCGGATCGGCGGTCAATTCCCATGCCTGCCTATTGCTGAAAGGGGTAAGCACAGAGGCCTGACCAAATTCCACAACCACCAAGGACAGAAGTATTTAGAAAATAATTTAATATTTGTGCCTGCAATAGTCAGGATTACCTTGTTCATGATCTGCTGTCTGCGAGTATTGAACTCAATTACTGTTTTCTGTTCGCCTCCCATCATGATAGTATCAGGGCCCGTCTCTATCATACACAGCATTTGCTGCATATCGTTGTCTCTGAAATTCCAAAACCATAAGCAGATCTTTTATTTAATGTCATCAGAGAAATGCTATTCAATTCAACAAATCTTTATTATTCCACCAAGGAAATTTTAAATTGAAAAAGACAAAAGTATTTTGCATTCAGGATTTGTTTACTGACAAGCAATATTTATAAAACTTCGCAACTCTAAATTCAAAGGCTAAATGCTCACAACAAATATAATACATAACAAGAACCAAGACTCACTGAAAACAATACGTTGTAGGACCATTCCTGGTGTTGAGGCGCAGTCGAGTGTTTGTAAGAGACAAGATTCCATAGTCTAATGTGAGAATCTCACGAATGCCAGGTTGACGATCTCCTTGTGGGGATACATGGAAGGCTGTATGCTTGTGAAAATTCATGCCATAGAACGAAGTAACATGGCCCTGAAGAAGAAGTGAATAAATTAAAGTAATAATTTATTCATTTTTAAAGAAGGCACAAAAGAAGAAATAATATATGTAAAGGAAAGAAATGCATATTTAGTTAAAATACATGCAGAAAAAAATATTTTATACACTTCATACGACAAAAAGAGCAAATCAGTACAAAAGTTCATATTACCACCTAGAAAGAACATATTACTGTAAGTAACTAATTCATAACTAAGAATAAGTTATGGCAATTACCTTTCCACTTCCAGTTTCAGGCAGCGATTAATGATCCAAGTTTAAAGTTACAAATTAACTTTTGAATTCATTGTTATGAAGCAACAGCAAATGACAAGCCAACCATTTTTAAACGTGTCATAATAAACACTAAGATCTTTTGCGGACCTTATCTGATCCTGCCCACAGCAGCTCCTGCATGTCAAAGTGAGCAGCAGTAATGGGCCTCTGCTGGAGGCTGGCGTGTCCGATGCGTACTTGACGGTAGTCCATTTCTGCAGGAACGCCAGGGTTGTGGTATAGGGGATGACCCATGTCTTGTCCTCCCTCATGGAAACCTTGAATGCATGTACAATCAACAAAGCGTGGTCCATCAGTAACTTATCTATTTCAGAAAAATGTCTGCTAAAATTATGTTCTTAACTTCTTGCATCAAACATTCATGCCAGCAGTAAATGTTACTCTTTTATATAACTAATGCTTTCAAACTATTTACCGTAACTAAACTTGGGAAATCTGCACTTCCACACCTCTGACCTATAACACTTCATTTATTAAGAAGATCTAAATTAATATAAAATTTAAACTCATTGCAGAGTTGCCAACTCTGCTATAGGCGGCACAGTGAATCCCTAATGTAATGAACTGAACATAGGTGGCAGTATTGTCATTTGTTGGGAAAACAAATCTTAACCGTTAAAGGGACCCAACCTTGGTATCATCAGAAAGTTAGAGCTATGTGCAAGAAGTTGGGCTATTTCCCTTGATAGACATGTTAACTATAGTAATAATGATGGAATTGAATTTCGTGTGTCGGAAGCCTAACATGCAATTTTGCACAATGAAAGATGGTCTCTCTCAGTAAACATTTTGCCTGGAAAATACCTCTCAAAGTTAATAAGTAAGTAACATGGACATTTCATTATGTTTTAGTTTTTGTGTTGTTTTTTTACCTGAAAAATGCAGGTTTTGAATTTTTTAAAAACATATTTTGTTGTGATTAGTTTTTTACAGTGAAAATTTTCAAAAAGTGGTGACAATCCTGAATCACAGTAGGGAGTCTTCCTTGACTCACGGAAAGTCTGCATCTTCAACAAGTTAATAAGTTAATGGCCACTCTAACTTTCAGAAATTAGTTCATACATGTAAAGCTTTCTACAACTGCCTCTTTATAATAAAATTTAAGTAAAATTCTGGTAGCTGATTATCATGTGATTTATTGTTTACCCTCTGGTCCACCAACAGGACCCATCATAGACGGATCCATCATCATGTCCTGACCCTGATGAACACTGCCTCCACCTCCATGACCGTATGGACCACCAGGTCCAACACCTTGGAAATTCATCTGAGGATCTCACTAGTCTTTGGCCAATACTGTAAATAAAGATTCAAAATCATAGTGACAATTAATAGAGCAATTATCTTGCATAGCTGGACTATCATCTAGACTTTTTTTTTCACAGAAATTTGAAAGCACTGTGTAGCAGAGATGACTGAAGTTTAGGTCGTCTCTTAACCATCTCTGCCCCTGGTTACAAACAGATTGCAGATTTTATTAAAGTATTACGTAATTGCTTTCTCCATCCCAAACTGAATAATACGGGGAGACAGTAGGTCCAACTATGTAATTTCACTCTGCATAATTAATATAGGCTATACAACCAGCGGCATAGGTGGTGAAGAGGCGACATAAGTCTTGCCTGTCTCTCCTACTCAGTGTGACTTAAAAGACAGAAACGGTTACTGAGTTTGTCAATATTATTAACATGCTTGTATAAGACTGGACAAATATAGTTTAATGCAAAGTTGCCATAATACTATGCAGCACTTCTGTAAAAGTCAACGACAGAATGAGTGACTTCACAGTTTACTGTAAAATGATTAATAGTAAGTCAGCGTTATGTACAAAACTTACATACAGTATGTAAATGCAGAATGCTAAAACAGAGCTCCGGCCCAGAGCACTTACTCGTAGGCAGGCCTCACTGTAATACTGGAGAGAGGGAGAGAGAGAGAAGAGAGAGAGAGAGAGAGAGAGAGAGAGAGAGAGAGACAGACAGAGAGAGACAGAGAGAGAGAGAAACTTTACAAATTCGAAAGAAGAGACTTCCGATCTTGTATTTAAACACATAACAGAGATGATGAGGATGATGAGGATGATGATGTCCATTTATAACACGCATGTTTCCATCCATTGTCAAATGCTCAGTGCACTGGCCGATATAGGATCTAACTCACGATACAGGATCTACTTCAAGCCGCCTGAGGCGCCCACTTGCAGCCTTTGGGCGCACAGTCTGACGCCCAGACGACTGAGCACAATGACAATCCTGTGCAACCAAGCGTGGTGGAATGGGACATTGCGCGTGCTAAATGTATTTGTGTAGCTGGCACTCACCCCTATACGACATGAGCGTCAGGATCTTTAAAATCCATGCTATTTCGTTTTCGTGTGCGTGCGCACAGACTAAACCTTGGATACTGTCATCCGAAGAGCAACTTAGAATCGCACAATCGAATAACCGCAATCATGTGCACACCTTAAAATTTACAGCAAAGTGTAAACATAATAGCAGAACATAAAGGCACTACGCAACCTACCCTAATTTCTGGTTCAAAAGGAAAAAATCTGAGTAGAATCGCATTTAAAAAAATTCAAAATTCTGCAGAATTCATCTGCCATATTCCCACTTTACACAAAGCTGTGTATTTACTCTTAGTTTCGCAAACTCAAGATTACAAGACTACGAAACTAGTTTCGTATTTATTGAATTTTATTACTGATGTCCTTATTGAATGCGACTATACATTTTGCATTACAAAATCTGAATTGCTCAGTTAGAAATACAACAGAACGCAAGCTATAATGACCAATGAAAACTTCTGTTATTATTTTACCCAAGTCAAGTAGTAGGCCTACACAACTCCGATCTTTCGCGGAAATTTCCGAAGTTAAGCGACAGTGCGACAACAATGTTTATGTATGTGGAACAGTGCATGCATGCGGTGAGTTCTGGCACCACGATTACGATGTGTAATTTGAATAAGTCCTGCAGCAAGGTAGGCAGAAAGCTCCAAATTTAATTTCTATCATCAATTGTAGCATGCTAATGAAGTATGTTTGACATTGTTGTATAATTTTTTTTACATGTGTGTGTTTGTGGAAGTAGGCAGCTGCAGAAGTGTCGTCTGCTCTTGGCTGTAGTCCTTGTGCAGGTGAGGGAGGGTCGCAGGGTGTAATTGCTTACTATACTCCAACATAATATCTCTGTTATATTGCATACAGTTTAAGAATACGGAATGAATCTTATTTCGTAATTAGATGGACTTTACCAAAATCAGATTGTCACCCTGTATAATATCCCAGATCAGTTAGTTATATTAGAATTATAGTGTCTTTACTTAATTAATACTAATAGGCCTATAATAATTAGTCATTAGCCTTCTTTTATGTTTATTCTTCATACCTCTTCAGTTCAGTCTAATTTTCGTTCTCCTCTCTCAAACCTTCTACTCCCCCATGGACCAGTCTGCAACCTTTATAACTTGTACAAAAATTAGGTTCAAATCTTGCAAGGGACAAACTTAGGGGATTTGGATATATGCATGCTTGCCTTGCTTGCCAATGGATTGGGAACTTTTTGTCTGAGAGAAACCAGCGGGTGAGAGTTGGTGACAGTTTCTCTTCAGAAGCTCCTGTGTTAAGTGGTATACCTCAAGGTAGCATTTTGGGTCCTGTTTTATTTACTATTTTCTTAAATGATTTGCCACATGAGGTGCCCAGCAGTTGTAAAATTTTTGCTGATGACACAAAACTATATAAATTGTCCAGTGAGAGTCTTAAGCTACAGTCCGATATAAATAATCTTGGTAAATGGTCTGATAAGTGGCAACTTCATTTTAATACTTCCAAATGCAAGGTACTAAAATTTGGTAGGAAAAATTCTTGCCATGAATATTATATGACCGCTGATGGACAGAGAGTGTCAATTGACAGCTGCACCGTAGAGAAGGATCTGGGGGTCACTTTTGATAAAGAGTTAAAATTTGATAAACATATTAATACTGCAATTGCAATGGCAAATAAAATGCTGGGGATTATCCAAAGAGCTTTCACCTGCCTTGATAAAGATACGTTAACATATCTGTATAAGAGTTAAGACACTTGTCCGACCTCATGTGGAATATGCAAATGCTGTTTGGTCACCGCTATTGAAAAGACAATCGTCAGTGATTGAAAAAGTGCAGCGAAGAGCAACAAAATTGGTAAAGTCCTTGAAAAATCTGCCTTACAAAAAAAGACTAAAGAAACTAGGCCTTCCGAGTTTGAAATTTAGAAAAATTAGAGGTGATCTTATACAAACATGTATATAAAATATTAAATAACATCGACAAAGTCAATGCTAATAGTACATTCTTTAAGTTTTATAATGGACGTAATACTAGAAACTCAGAAGACCAAATTTTTATCCAGCACTGTCGTACTAACAAAAGAAAGCACTGTTTTAGCCATAGAATTGCACCAATGTGGAACAAACTACCATTACATGTTAAAAAAGCTAACAACTTAAATACTTTTAAAAACCTTCTGGAAAAGGTAAGTTTCGTTGTGGAATCCAAATTTGATTTCGATGAATGATTTTCATTAAATTCTAATTCTTTGACAATTGCAAAACTAACTGGAAAATTTAAAGTTGTATAAAAACAGGGACATAAAAATGCTGCGAAGCTTAACATAGTCCCTTGAACTGAACTGAACTGAACATGAGACCTTCAGGTAATAGAATGTTTTCTCTGGGTACTCAGTTTTCCTCATTCCCTTCAGTAATAATATTGGATGCAATCAGTCTAACATTTCTAAATAAAATTTGATTTCCTATCCATCTTCTAATAGCAATCTCTCTACCTTTGAGTTATAGAGATACATATGTGTATGTTATGTATGTGAGAGTGTGTGTAACATGTGAGCATCTATGCTGGCACAGATCACTGCTCTTTGAACTTTTTTGGTGTTAGTTGACACTGGTGATAAGTAAAACGTTCCTCATTCTACTCAAGTTCCTCGAGCGGACACGTTTTTGTCACCCCTAACCCCTTAAAAAATTTTTGGAACCCCCCCCTCCAAGAGTAAGTGATCCGGCCCCTTAATGCAGTGAATATTTAAACCTTTTTGTGTTAATTTTACATTCAGCCAGTGACATGATGCTGCATTCAATATCTGCTTCAGATTTTTACCCACAAGTTTTTGTATTTCCAGACTTATCTTGAAATAGTCTGAAATAGGTATCTTGAAATAGTCTGAAATAGTCAGGAATCAGACTGCAGCAAATGTTGGTCAGTTGGTCTGCCAGTATATTGGAAGCAATATCTTAAGAACCACAGGATGCATTTTGACCAAACTTCATAGGAACATTATTTAGCTATAGAATAGTGGCCTACTTCCTGTGCCATCATATTTACTCTACCTCAAAGTCACAGGAGTCATTTTGTTGCTATTAAACACATTTTGCTCAATATTTCAAAAACGCCTGAAGCGATTGTGTTGAGTTTAGTACACACTTAATACAAGTACTTCAAATCATGGATCATCCTTCAGTAGCAGTCCAGTTATTAGTCACTATAAATCTGTCTGTCATTCAGAATTTTAATTTTTGTTTAAAACACTTTTTTTCATTATCTCAAGAACAACTGAACCAAAATTTATTATTTTTACTGTGCAAATACTGTAACTACTGCTAAGCATTTTAGATATTTCTATTTGTACGTTCTCTAAGTTCAAGGTTAGTGTGCTTTAACATTTTTTTTCACACATTTGAGCTCTATCTTAAATCTTGGCTCAGCTGATGTTGATCTTTTTTTTTTTTTTGAAGATAGTTCAAATAGTGACTAATCATTCCATGTTTCCCTTTGCTTTAGTTTATTAGGATAAATCTGAGTCATAATAGACCCAACGTTTCCCGACTTGTCGTAAGAGGCAACTAACAGGGGGTGATGTTAGCACGGCATCACTGGACGAAAGTCTTCTACACAGAAGTTACTGGCCAGGACGGAGGAACCTCATGTTACTACAGGTTCAACGACAACGTGCTCGGGGCCAAGGTGAGCCACACGGTATTCGTGGATATCGGCTGTGGCCAACAGCCTTGAGAGGATTGGGCCCTGCCAGGTCTTTCTTGCCCAACATACACTGCATGATGAATAAAACCATTTACTCCATACCGGGTCGGTCGTCACCCGGGTCACCAAGGACCACGCCTTCCGTTGGCCACCAGAACGGAGGTTATAAGTTTGCTACCGATGGACAACTTAGCAAGATCCGCACCAGAAATAACATCATCATAGGATCCTGGAATGTCAGGACCCTAACTGCGGAGGGAAAATTAGACGAACTGGCCCATGAGATGGACCACTATCGATGGAACGTTTTAGACACAGGAACTGTGCTGGAAAGGCATAGATGAAAAAATGACCGACAAAGGCCACAAGCTTTATTTCAGCGGTAGAGATGACAGGCACAAACACAGCGTTGGTTTCTTGGTCAACAAGAGCATTCTAGCACTGTCAAGGGTTGCCGCCCAGTCTCCAGTATACTCATTACTATCCGTCTGAAAGCAGCTCCTTTCAACATCATCCAGGCCTATGCCCCAACATCAGACTATGACGACAGCAAAGTGGAGAATTTCTATGAAAATCTACAGGCTGTCCTTGACCAAGTGCCGAAGAAGGACTTAGTCATAGTGGAAGGCGACTGGAATGCCAAAGTTGGCCAAGATGCGCACCACAACTGGGGAGACACATGTGGACCCCACTACACCAACGAGACAAATGACATGGGTCTGAGACTGTTGGAGTTTGCCAGATACAATAATCTGATACTGGCAAACACTCTTGGTCTCCACAAAAAATCCAGACGATGGACATGGCACAGTGCCGGCGAGGAGCATCACAACCAGATCGACTACATCATGGTCAAGAAACGCTTCAGATCAAGCATCAACATTGGCAGGACACGCACTTTTCCAGGAGCAGACATAGGAAGTGACCTCGATCTCATGATGTTGTCTTTCTGGCTCCACTTGAAGAGAGTAAACACAGCAAAGTGCACTAGACCGAAGTTCGACCTGGACAAATTGCAAGCCCCGGGGGTGGCAGAAATATTTCAGGGCCCAATTGGAGGGAAATTTGCACCACTGCTCATTTTGGGAGCTGGTGATCGAAGTAGATGTCAACATCATGACCACCACCTTCAACTTGGAAAGCACCGGCCAAAGAAAAAGCTGTGGATCGCACCTGAACTTTTGGACCTGTGTGATAAATGAAGAGAGATGAAAAAGAAAAAGAACACCTCCCAGGGAGCTGATACCGAAAAATCAACAATGACATCCAAAAAGGCATGCGCACAGCAAAGGAGAACTGGATAGAAGATCAATGCCAGGAAATAGAGACCAGTCTGAACAAGAACAACAGCAAGAAGGCCTACCAGACTGTGAAGCGGCTGACAAGGGTTAAACAGCCCAAGGTCTTCACGATCCAAAGCAAGTCTGGCATATGCCTTACAGAAGAACGAGAAGCCTTGGACCGATGGACAGAGTACTGCTCTGACTTTTACAACCACACACCAAACGGAGACCCATCAATTCTAGCATATCCTAAGAACAGAGAAGAAGAAGAAATCCTCCCAATTCTCTGAGAAGTTGAGGCAGCAGTACAATCACTGAAGAAAGGGAAGTCAGCGGGAGTGGACAACATACCCGCGATGATTGATGCCCTCACCATTATCTGTAACAAGATCTGGCAGAGGGGGGAGTGGCCTACACCATGGATCCAGTCGCTTGTCGTCACTCTTCCCAAAAAAGGTAATCTTCAGGAATGTGAAAATTACCGCACCATCAGCCTCATTAGCCATCCCACCAAGGTCCTCCTGAAAATAATACTCAACAGGTTGAAACCCCAAGCTGAACAAATCATAGCTGAAGAACAAGCAGGATTCAGGTCAGGGCGAAGTACCACTGAACAGATTTTCAACCTCAGAATAATCTGTGAGAAATACCTACAGCACCAACAACATCTATATCATGTGTTCGTAGACTTCAAAAAGGCGTTTGACCTAGTCGGGCATGCAGCTCTGTGGGCAACCATTAGAGTGTACAACATCAGCACTAAAATTATTGAAGTCATCAAAAGCCTGTATGACAAGGCTACCAGTGCAGTCCTCCACAACATCGCCATCGGTAACTGGTTCAGAACAACAATTGGTGTGCGTCAGGGATGCCTACTCTCTCCAACACTCTTCAACATTTTCCTAGAGCGCATAATGTGAGATGCCCTTGCAGATCACGAAGTCACAGTCAGCATAGGGGGAAGAGCGATCTCCAACCTTTGTTTTGCGGATGACATTGTTGGATTGGCTGGTGAGGAACAAGAACATGAACAGCTGGTACAGAGGCTTGACACCACCTCCAGAGCCTATGGAATGGAAATAAGTGCAGAGAAGACCAAAACGATGACCAATAACACCAATGGCATTAACACGGACATCAAAGTCCATGGCCAATCCCTCAACACAATGCATAGCTTCAAATATTTTAGGAGCCATTGTATCAGACAATGGGTCCCGACAGGAAGTCCTCTCCAGGATCGCACAAACAACTGCTGGCCTGGCGAGGTTGAAGCCAATTTGGAAAGATAGGACCATCAGTCTACATTCCAATGTAAGACTGCTGCGCTCCCTTGTCATCTGCATCTTCCTATATGCTTGCAAAACATGGACCCTCACTCTGATCTTCAACGAATAATACTAAGCATGGAAATGAGGTGCTACAGAAGACTTCTGGGCGTTTGCTATACCCAGCACATCACCAACGACAAAGTCCGACAGACCATCACACAAGCCATTGGACAACACGATGACCTGCCCACAGTTGGGAAAAAAACGGAAACTCCGATGGTATGGCCATGTCACCAGATCATCAGATCTTGCAAAGACCATCCTGCAAGGCACAGTGCAAGGAGGTAGAAGAAGAGGGAGACCGAAAAAGAGGTGGGAGGACAACATTCGAGAATGGACTGGTTTGACACTGAGCGAAACAATCAGGGTTGTTGAGGACAGGGAAAGATGGAGTACGCTGGTTAAACGATCATCTGTGGTGCCCGCCCCTACGACCTCCGAGTTATGGGATAGGATAGGATAAAAGTCATAAGGCCACCAAGAAAATTAACACTGTAAAAAACACTTATTTTTCGGCTCTGTGTGTGTGTCTGGAAATACATTTGAAAGGCTGGCAAAAAAATGTTTTTATATGTTTGTTTGAGTCTGTCTCAAAACAACCAACAGTACCATCTAAGTCACACAGATAAGTGAATAATCTGTCATGACAGAAAATTCACTCGTGTAAAAAAAAATAATTCTTTTACTTCTTCCTGTGAAATGAAAGTGTTGACCTCTAGCTGCCATTTGTGTAATTTGAATTTAGAAAATTGTGCCTGCATCTCTGTCTGCATGCATGCAAGAAACTTGTATGACCTGCCACTTAGACCCCATTGTACCATTTTTTTCTCTCTCTTTTTTTTCGCCCTGACATCGTAGCTGTTGTTGTAAAATTGTAATATCTGTTTCAAGAATGCATTTAATTTACTTCATAAAGTATTTTAAGTAACAATTTATTTAGTTTTGTTTTTGTTTTTGTTGTTTTCTAAAAGAAAATATTATTTATTTTATTTTTATTTTAGGCAAAAGACAGTTTCAAGTGTGAATGTATGTTTAGAGGAGATAAGTCTAGTTTGTGCACATGATTAACAATGTGATTATGACTATCAACGTTATTAGTAACATAAATTTTTATTTTTGTGAAATAAGTTCCACTGACCGACATTATGTATAAACAGGTTAATTGAGTGTTGGCCGTCTGGACATCAGGTGAGAGTTCAATGGAAAGGTAGTGGTGGGAGGAGAGGGGGGGGGGAGAAAGCAAGTAAGGGGGTGTAGGGTGTGAATAGAACACAACATTTTTTGTTTGAAACATTGTATCACAGACAAATACTACAGTGTTAATTTGAAACATTACACTGCCTCACACACAAAAATAGGATTCTAAGCATGATAACTGAAAAAAAAAAGAAGCTTGCATTCTTGTAATTATTTCGCTAGCTCAAACACTTTGCTGTGTTTATCCACAGAAATTGTAACATCTCCCTCTCTCTCTCTCTCTCTCTCTCTCTCTCTCTCTCTCTCTCTCTCTCTCTCTCTCTCTCTCTCTCTCTCTCATTTATTGCCTTCGCACAGTTAAAACAGCACAATCCCATGTTGTTTTATTATTTGGGACATTGCCATTTGTGTCCGTTGATTTAATACTGGCAATATCTTCCTCACCCCATTCTTGCACATGTAAACACACCCATTCACTTGCATCCAGGCATACCCACACACACGCTCTGACACACACACACACACACACACACACACACATGTACACACAGAGCACTGACACATGCTCAACAATCCCAAATATACACAAACACACACGCTTGCACACACACAGACACACACCACACACAAACACAAAAGAGATTGCTCTTATATAACGCACTTACAAGCTCCGAGAGCTTCTCAAGGCGCTGACCCATAATATCCAGCAATCACACAACAGTTTGCTAAAGTCAGGATTCGAACTCATGTCGCCCAAGACACACTCACACAAGTCGTGCGCTTTGACCATTGAGCTATCCCTGCCGCCAAACATATGCCATAAATTATGCATAAATACACCTGACATTGACGTTCCTGAAATTAAGTCAGTATTGAAAAGGACACTATATTCTATTTGACCTTTTTTTTTTTGCCCAATCCACACACTGTTTTGTTGGGATCATATTTCCATTGTTTTAATATAACCTAAGCATCAGCGGGTTTGTTAATTTTTTTAAATAATTAAAGTGTTTTTTTTTAATATCAAATTAAAATAAAAGCGGGATTGGAGGCATGTGGAGGAGGAAAAAGTAAAATTGAATGAGGTTATATTTGAGTTTTATATGATTATTTGAATAGTCATTCTGACAACGAATAGTTCTATTTATAATTTTATTGCATAAAATATGAATGATGAAAAATATTCATGCATTAACTAAATTACTAAATAAATAGCTAAATGAAAAGGGGGGGGGAGAGAGAGAGGATGGGAGTTGGGAATGAACATTTAATTTATTTATCATTCATACTTTAATTAAGTTATGGTATGAGTTTGTTGATACAGTTTTGGAGACATGCTATCATTGATAGCATGTCTCCAAAACTGTTCTAATTTACAGTGCAAACTGAAATTAGAAACTGAGATGGTAGCATTATTATTTATTTCACTTCTATGAGAGGTTAAATTATTAAATCCATATATATTTATCATTTTATATATTTGGATTAGGTCGAACTCATGTAATTTTTGTCTTTATTACTTATGGTCTTTTAATTATTTTTATTTTTTTTTAAATTTTATTTACTTTGCAGAGTCACACCACAATACCTATGTGTTTAATATATAATTTATCAATCCTATCCTATCCCGTAACTCGAAGGTCGTTGGTGCACCACCGATGATCGTTTAACCAGCGTATTCCATCTTTCTCTGTCCTCAGCAACTCTCATGGCTTCACTTAGTGTCTAGACAATCCGTTCTCGAATGTTGTCTTCCCACCTGTTTTTCTGTCTCCCTCTTCTTCTGCCTCCTTGCACCATGCCTTGCAGGATGGTCTTTGCAAGGCCTGATGCTCTGGTGATGTGGTCATACCATCGAAGTTTCCGTTTCTTCACCACTGTGAGCATGTCATAGTGTTGTCCAGTGGCTTGAATGATGGTCTGTGGGACTTCGTCGTTGGTGATGTGCTGGGTTTAGGAAATGCCCAGAAGTCTTCTGTAGCACCTCATCTCCATGCTTTGCATTCTTCATTGTAGGTCTGCTATTAAGGTCCATGTTTCGCAAGCGTATAGGAAGTTAAAGATGACAAGGGAGCGCAGCAGCCTTACCTTGGAATGTATACCTTATGGTCCTGTCTTTCCAAATGGTCTTCAGCCTTGTCAGGGCAGCAATTGTTTCTGCGATCTTGGAGAGGACTTTCTGTCGGGACCCATTGTTTGACCCAATGGCTCCTAAATATTTGAAGCTATGCACTTTGTTGAGGGATTGGCCTTGGACTTTGATGTCCGTGTTGATGCCATTGGTGTTGTTGGTCATCATTTTGTCTTCTCTGCACTTATTTCCATTCCATAGGCTCTTGAGGTGGTGTAAAACCTCTGTTCCAGTTGTTCAAGTTCTTGTTGCTCTCCAGCCAATCCATCAATGTCATCCGCAAAACGAAGGTTGGGGATTGCTCTACCCCCTATTCTGACTGTACCTTCGTGATCTGAAAGGGTATCTGACATGATGTGTTCCAGAAAGATATTGAAGAGTGTTGAAAAGAGTAGGCATCCTTGACGCACACCGATTGTTTTCCTGAAACAGTTTCCGGTGGCGCTGTAGTGGAGGACTGCACTGGCAGCCTTGTCATACAGGATGACTTCAATAATTTTAGGGCTAATTTCTGTCAAGAGTTGACCATTTTAATTGTCTTTTCACGAATTTGTTAATGAACACTTTCCTATGTCAACACTCAATTATGTTTATTTGACAATCAAGACTTGACTTTTAAGATTTTGGAGATTTTTAATAATACTTATAGGCTATCAAACAAAGCCATGAAAGGGTGGTGAAGAAAGAAGATTGAGGTGAATTTGGTGGGGTGAGGTTCGGAAGGATAAATAAGTGTAAACTATATTAAATAAAATGCCATCAAGGGTTTGTCTATCCGTGAAAAACTAACAAGAAGGTGAAAAGTTAATCGATAGTTTGGTCTATTCCGAAGCTATCCATGTATTTGGCTTGAAGGTCACCCTGGC